>CM030365.1:130157050-130779896 GCA_017893485.1 Hemerocallis citrina
CGGTTCGGTTCGGTTCGGTAATCGGTTTTAACCAAAGTATGAACAGCCCTACATTTGAGGTCGCTAATCACATTAGTGACCTCATATATAATTCGGTCGCCGGTGCGAATAGCGACAACAAACAAAAAAAATTAAATATTTTAAAACATAGACCGCTATTGAGGCTAGAGTTAGGGGTAGAGGAAGACCTAAACTAACTTGGATGAAAACGGTGAAAAAAGATATGATAGCTTGTAACCTTACAGAAGACATTGCACTAAACCGTGCAGAATGGAAAACCAGGATTCATGTAGCCGATTCCAACTAGTTGGAAAAAAGGTTTTGTTGTTGTTGTTGTTTTAGACCGCTATTCTCATTAACGATTTTTTAAGTGAAGAAGCCGCTAATGAGAATAGCGGCCGCTGCTTATGCGACACCAAGTAGCCCACGAATACTAATAGTTTCTAAACTGTTCCATAATCGCAAATATTTTCAAAAAGTTGCCTAGCATGGCAAAAAAAATCATTACTCGTGGTTTCACCAAGTTGCAGAGCTTTTTTTTCTCTCTTGTTCGGTATAGTCTGTACCCAAATTTGTTATGGTTCATTGATTCAGATCTGATAGCATCAAATTTTGCCACAATGACTGTTATACCCATGCTTTTGACCTGGCAATGCACAAAATCTCTATCTTACATCTTAATTTTACTAAATGTATAGTTACCTGCAACTTGATGAAACACAAGTTTACTCCAAAAAAGACACTTACCATGGAGTGTAAGAAAGGTCCATATAGTAAATCCAGCCCAAACTTTCGAGTTTGGGTCCATATAGTGGTCTCTACAAGTTAGTTGTTTAGTTTGTCACAAGTAATTATAGTCGATCTGACAAATTTCTTAATTATTGGGAGCAAAAACTATTACTAAAACTTAAAAGAAATCATTCTCCAATCATAATTTGAAGTTGCAGTGAACGAAAAGTTTGCGAGTTTAAGTTCAACTTATATGTCTCTTCCCCTTTCTTCCCCAGCGCAAAGCTCTCAGATTCGAAGCACTCGTTCCTCATCTCCCTCCCTCCCCTTCACTAAAGTGATTCGCCTCTTCAAAAGCCGCAAACCCTTTTCGGCTCCCGCCTTTCCCCTCGTTTTTTTTGTTTTTGCCTCCTTTCTTCTGTCCAGCTTGCTCTGGGAGCTCCGATGACCTGGTTCTGGGTTGTTTCCGGTGCTGCGGCCTCCCTCCGAGCGGGCTTCTTTGGACGTTCGTTTTTGCTCCGCTTCTCTCGAGCTCCCCTCGACCGCTCCTGTTAGCGCTGCTTTGTCGGAGCTCCTTCATCCACAACTCCAACGGTCCTTCCTCCGCAGGCGCGCTAGCTCCCCACAGCATTCCTCTCTATTACCCATCTCTGTGTCACCCAGACTCAGCCTCCTCGGTGACGCCCTGTCCCCACTCGCCGGTGAGCCTCTGCACGGTGAGTTTTCTACCAGGGTCGCTCCCCCTCTCGTGGCTATTCAGTCCGCCCAGTTGACCGATCACTGTGAGTTCGCCTATTCGTTTAGTTTGCTCCTTTTTCTGGTAGTATTATTTTTGGGAGTAGTGTTTGGGATTGCATTGTGCTTTGCTGTCTCTTTTGAGGACGGTATCGGTCCCCAGAGTTGTGGTTCGTCCAACTTGACCGATTGTTTTTTCTAGCATTAAGCTCCCCTTGGGGATAGACACTATTTGCGGGTTTTTTTTCAGCTCTGAGCTGCTTCCTGACCAAGAACTTGTTCAAGTTCTGTTGTTCTGTTTATCCTCTCTGCTTCTATTTCATCCCCTCTCTTTATCTCTTTTATTGGAGGGTGCAGTTGCCACTCTGTGGTCGGTGCTGGATTCTTCTTTGGTAGTGCTGTTTCGGTGGGTGTGGATCTGTTCTGTGTTTGGTACCATTGTTCTGTACAGTTCCTCTGTTAGGGTTAGGCTTTGAGCCTATCTTGGGCTGGTTTCTATCATGGCTCTCTTAGAGTCTGTAGCTAGTTCCTCCAGTTTAGATTCGGTTCTGGATTTGATGGGGGACTCGTCTCCCCCTCTTTTTGCTAACCCTGTTCATCATCGTTGCTCTCCCATCTTCTCTAATCCCCCTTCTCCTCGTTGGTCTGACCCTCATCCGGTCTGCTTCAGGTGCCTCCTTCCTGGGCATTTTAAACGCGAGTGTGTGAATAAACTGAAGTGCTTTTACTGTGATAAGTTTGGTCACTCTCGCAGTCGATGTTTCTCCCTTCAGAAACTCCTGGGTTTTCCCAGAGGCCATCCCCTTCCGGCCAAACTCCTCTCCTTTCTTAACTATCCCCTCTTAAAGAGCAAGCTTCACGCTTGCTTGGCTAGTAATCTCGGTATTGTAACTGGTAAGGATTTTGACTCCTCTGTTGTTGTTTCTTTGCCAGCTAAGAACTTCACCACTTCTTTCTCTCCCGATTGTGTTCCTCTTGCTTCTCTTCGTCCTCCTAATATTGCTAACCTTTTTAAGGATCGTAAGGTTTATCCGAAACTCGTATCCTACCCCCGCTCGGGTTCTTTTAAGGCTCATCCACGATCTATCTCTGCGGCTCCTTCGTTGAATTGGAATTTAATTAATAATCCTGTATTATTTACATCATACTACTCGTCTTTATCTTGGTCTCGTTGTGCGAGGGGGCTCACTTGGCACTGCCGCACTTCTGACCCCCAAGTGCACCCAGACAAGGCTATTGTTTCTTTTGAGGCTCCCTCTTTAGTTTTTAATCATCCTTGTGCTTTAGGGATATCTTATCCCAAATGTTTTAAGTTCTCGTTTCATTTTTCAGGATGTTTATTTTCATTGTATCAACATTTAGGGGTTTAATCGTGGCTCAATCAGCTCCTGACGGAAGTTAAACCCTTCCTGTACTCTTTTCCCCCTAAGTCTTCTCCGTTCATGGATGACTCTTCTTTTTCCCGTCGTTCCTTTTTTACTAGCGCCGTTCCTATAGCCCCGTCGGTGGCTCCCAGTTTTTTCTTTACCCTTCCTCACCTCGTTGAAGCTAGATCTTCTGACCTTGCGACCATATCGCCCCCCTCGGTGAAGGTAGCAACTCCCTCCGTGAAGCGGAGATACATTAAGAAAGTCTTTAATACTTCGCAGATTCGAGTGAGTGCCCGTATTCTTGCGAGGAATGCAACTTCTGTGTCAGCTCATCAGCTGGTGCACAGTTGAGTTTTGGCTTCGCTTTGCCATCGGTGGTTTAGGCAGTCTGTTTTGCCTCCGTTGTGCTGCTAGAGTTTCCCGGGACTGCTAGTAGAGTTGGTTGTCTTCGAGTGGGGAGGTTCGGCCTCTTGGTTCACAGCTCCATCCTGATCTTCTTTCGGGTTCAGCAAGTTTGTTTGGCTCCATCAGTTGCTTGGTTTTTCCGGATGTTGGCTCCGCCCCCTTCTTTTTTTCGGTGTGGCGCTTCTTATTTATTTCGCACCCTCCGTTTGGCATGCTATCCAGCCAATTTTGTATTCTTTATATATTCTTATTTCTGTTTTACTTCTTGTAAAACCATTGATTATTGTCTGTAACTTAACTGTTTTTATTGATTTATATATTTTTTGATGGCTGGAGTCGTTTGGCTCTATCCGATATATCAAAAAAAAAGTTCAACTTATATGTTGGCTTGTAATTAACTTGTATTCCAAACACCAATACACTCAATATACATGCTTGTGGGGTTTTGAATAAACTCATGCATAGATCTCTATGATACTGCACAATGTCTCTATGTCGACACCGAACTTAATTAGGCGCACTTTAGCTTCAAGTTTTATATGAGCGATATCTTATTTGAAAATAAAGGTATGGGAGACAGGTGGAGGTATCGAAGATACATTAGTCCATTTGAAAATTTGTTTGGAGTTCCTTTCATATATATAAACTTGTTGTGTTCCAAAAGTGTAACACCCCACAAAATTTAAATGACAATTTTGCCCTCGGGTGTTATGCACGTGCATTTTGTACTGTTATTGATTATATCCATAACGCATTTTGATATATATTTTGAATTCCGATTATTTATGCAATCACGTATTCTTAAAATTTCATTTGAGACAACTCAAATGCTAAATTTCAATCCTTGAGTTTTTACGTACTTTTTACGTATTATCGATGCACGTGTCGATTTCGGATATTCCACCGTTACGTACAAAGTTTTCAATGGATTTCAATCATTTATTTTTATAAACATGCTTAAATTTATTTTTGTAAATAGAATTCTTGTCTATTTTAATTAAAATAAACTTTTACGTGCAATACACGTGTTTTCCGTACATTATTGAATATGTATATTAAATATATTATTTATGTTGCATTCCAATTAATTATAAATATTTTTCGGTTGATAAAGTCAATTTTTGTATTTTTGAGATTTTACGGGCGACGCACGTGTTTTGGTGCACGTGTTACGCGTATTATTCTTTCAAAATAAATTTCATGAAATTGTGTGTCTATTTTAATTGTGCATGAAAAGTATAATTTTAAGGTTAATTTTGTATATTTATTACATATATAAATAAATTGTTTTAAAGAGATTAAATAAATAAATTATTTTGTACACAAAGCACGTGCACGTGCACACGTGCGATGTGCACACATTGTTGGGGGCCGAGCTGTTCATAAAAGAGGGAAAAAACTAAATTTTGGATTTTAGAGTAGGAGGGAAAGCAAGTTTAAATTTTAGAAAATGGGAGTAGTGTGGAGGTAGTTATCTCATCATGGGTAGTTGCTACAACTCCCTAATTCATCCTAGCCCTTAATCTCTAATTAGTTGATCTAATCCTAGCCATTCAATCCACCCAAAATTATGTATAAATACCCCATAGTTTCTTCTTATCTTAGTACATTAGGAAAATTTATTAAAGAGAGAAAAGATTTGAGTAAGAAAAAGATTGAGTAGTTTTGAGTTTTCCCCATTAGAGGTCGGCTATACAACCCAATTTGAAGCTTTCAGTTTTGGCAAGGAGCTAGGAGGAGAAGGATCTATTCGTGCATTCTAAGGAATTTTTCTAGGAGCTTTTTATTCGTATTTCTTCAACTTTAGGTGGGTGTTTCTTGAATGCTTTCTAATTTAGGAGTAGAATTTACATGATAGATGATATACAATTTATTTGTTGAATTTGAATTGGTATGATGAGAATACATGCTAGTTGTTGTAGAGATTGATTGCTAAATTTTAATTATTGGGATAGATGTGAATTGTTAAATTTATGGTCCAAAATGTGTTATGATGATTGTTAGAATATTTGCATGCAAGAATATGTGTCATTTGGCAAGTTTTAATTGTATGATGCATGGTTGAAATAGTAATTGAAATAATGCAAATGTGTATAAAAGAATTGTTTGTTGTTAATATGGCAAAGAAGTGTGGTTCTAACTTCAAAATATCTATTTTTGAGTATAGAGATTTTTATAAAGAAATTTTTGATAAAAGACAATATTCTATTTGGGAAATTGATTGTATATGTTTTTATGCATTTTAAAGGATTTTTATTGAAAGACGAGAAACTGATGAATTTGAAAACATATACGATATTGTTTTTAAAAGGAATAGAATCTGGAAATGATTTATATTTTGTATATGGAAGTACAAATCAATTAAAAGGTCGAAAAATATATGCAAGCTACAATTGATGTTATTAACAGTCGACTGTCTATTTCTACAGTCGACTGGAAAGTATAAAAAATTGGGTTTTCGTCGGCAGGTCAGTCGACTGACTACTTTCACAGTCGACTACTGCTGTCCTGAATTTTAGTGTTTGAGTTTTCAAAGTATTCGCCGAACAGTCGACTGATATTGTCAACAGTCAACTGAACCGACTGAGATGTTTCGATATTCGCAGAACAGTTGACTAATACTGTCACCAGTCGACTGAACCGAACTGGTTTTTGGTTCCTGAGTTTGAATTTGATTTTGACAAATGAAAGTTAAATAAGTTTGAATATGAGATTTTATGATATTTGATTGAGTTTATTTTGAAATGCACACCAGGATGTGAAAGATGAAATTGATATAGATACCGAATTGAATTGTTCTCATGTTATGAGATTATAAAAGAAATGTTTTGAGAAAGAGTTTGTGAACAAAAGAAATGGAAATGATTATTTGAGATTCATTATGAAATATTGTTGATCTCTAGAAAGAGATAGTTGTTGGAATCTAGAGGCTAGGCGAGACCCTAGTGACCGGTAGTTTTATTTATGATTTTGAGAGCTAACCGTTGAGGGTTGAGCGTCTCTTGAGAAGTAGCCAGGTAGGCTGACTGTCACTGTTGTTTTGATTTAAGTCCGGTAGGGTAAGCTAGCTCTGGGTTGTGATGATTTTCTTTTAAAACAAAAATTGTAGGGATGTAATGAAAATAAGAGAAAAACATGAGTATGAGGGCCATTGGATGGGTGTTGTGAAGGTATGCACAGGCTGTCTTCACGATGCATCGTGACATGACTTGGATACTACTCCAGCGTACCATCTCGGTAGCAATGCTTGTGAGATGTTTGGTAGCTGCAAGAGGATCGTGTGCCATGAAGGAGGCTGAATTACCGCAGAATGCATGCTTGATGAGTCAAGACATGGCGTGGGATTCCCCTCCAGGTTTTCTGTACACGTGCTTGTAATCATAGAACATCTATGATACTTACCGAAATTACAGAGAGATACATAGTGAAAATGTGATGAAAGTGAGAGAAAAACACAAGTATGAGAGCTAGAGTTTACGGTGCGGGGGTGAGCCACAGAATGCATGCTTGATGAGTCAAGACATGGCGTGGGCACTACTCAGTAATGATCGGACTTTAGCCACGTTTGTGGAATGTTTGGTGACTGCAAGAGGATCGTGTGCCATGAAGGAGGCTGAATTGCCACAGGCTGTCTTCACGATGCGTCGTGACATGACGTGGGATTCCCCTCCAGGTTTTCTGTACACGTGCTTGTACTCATAGATCATCTGGGATACTTACCGTAGTTACATTAGTAGATTAAGTCATGGCGAGGGATTGAACCCTACAAGATGAAGAACGATTAAGAGGCTTGCCCTCGGACCTATGTAGTATGGGATGCATAGAATCCGAACAAGTGTGCATTAGTGTCATGTAATATAAATAACTGCATTAAGGACTAAGTGCACCGCACAACACGACATCTATAAGATAGTCCCTTGTAGTTCTATTTGTGATCAAGTTTGTGTTTGCTAAAGTATTTAAGAATCGTTATACTGTTTCCGGCATAGGAAGGATGGCCGTGTATAATATTTCGTTAGTTGTAAGTAACTGACGCGCCCACAGTTTAATATGCAGGATTTGGAGTTACATGAAGAAATAAAGATGATTTGATGTTGTTGATTACTTAAAAGTTAAAGTTGTAACAATTGTACATTTATTATTGTTGTATTTTATTGATTCCGCTGCGTATTGATGTAAAAGACTCTGATGTAATTATTGTTGAAATAAAAGTTTTAAATTCTTTGTAAAATTGTACGAAAGAAGTGTAAAGATCCTGTGGAAATCTCGAATTCAGTGTATTTTGGAATTTGGGGTGTTACAAAAAGTTTTATAAATTTGTAAGTATCTAAACTCAAAAGAAAGCAATGATATGAGTAACAATCTGAGCGACACAATATCAGCACGCATCTCGAGGCTTCTCAAGGGTAGTACAATAATTTCAAAACAACAGCTGCAACATCCTGGAATTTTAAATAATATTTTGTAAGTTACAACTGAATTAAAATAAATTTTTGTGATTTAATACATGTTTTTCTGAAATTTATCTTTTTTCACGTGCAAATATTTTTCTTGGAAAACACAAAGTCAAAATCTATTTGGGAAATATAACATTTATTAGCAGATATTATTTATAAATTTTCTGATTTTTTATGAATGAATTATGACATATTTGCAAATACTCAAAAATGAAGGACTTTTATGCAAAATTGCCATTTTGAGTAAAAACTTCAGATTTTGGTTTTCATTGTTGTGCATATTTGCCGGCCAAATCATGAGAGTGAGGGGATTTAATTTTATTTTATTTTAAATTAATTTGATTAACTAATAATTTGAAGGATTTATATATGTAAATAAATAATTTCCTTGAGGAGTATTTTTGTAAACTTGTGAAACCCTAGAATCAAATCACGGCCTATATTAGGAGAAGCAGCTGCTATTCCCCTGTTGTGAACTCAAATCTATTTTTCTCATTATTTTCTTGGAGTTTAAAGCTTGGATCTTAGACTTTTGCAAAGGAGAAAGAAGGGGGCTTTTCTTTACTATTTCTTTTGTTCTTCAATTAAGTCTTCTTTGAAGTGAGTGATGTTTATTGTTCTTTTTTTTTGTTGAATTATTTACATAAAGATTAATCAAGTAGAATGCATGTTAGACCTTGTATGAATGTGAAATTGACACAGTTCAATTATAAGTGCAAATATAATGAATGAATTAAATTTGATGATTGATATTTATGCATGAATAATTAAAAGATTGTTGGAAAATTAATATTTTGCAAGACTATTGCTTTCCTCATGTTTTGCTTGAATAATTCTATATACCATGATAAGGTAATAGAAGTTGTATGAGAGTGTATGCATTGCTGTCTAAAGTTAAAAACATATAAACTTTTCTTATGAAAGATGCTTGTTTGTTGCAAATATATCATGTACGAATTTGAACCTTATGAATAATGGATGAATCAGAGGTTATTGACATTAACAAATGAATGTGTTGTGTATGTGATTGCACAAAGTGGAGTTGGATTCATAAAAGATGATTTTTTGGGATATGGATAAATTGTGAATTGAAGAATATGAATTTACTTAAGACTATAGAGTGTTGGCTTCCAGTTTTGACGCATATTGTGACTATATACCGTATATGAAGGAGTTTTGACTATTTTTGTATGTGTTAAAATATTCATATGAGAAGTTCTTCAAAATCTTTATTTTTTGCAATAGTATGGTTTTCGGAAATTGCTTTCAATTGTGTACTTTTCAAATTTTTGATTGATGTATGAATAGAAGTAATTTTGCCAAGATGCACTTATTTTATTGCTTATTTTCATCCTTGGAAATCTTAAAATTTGTGTATAATCATGTATCATTTTGAGAAGTTTTCGAAAATTTAGGTTGTTGCATACTGCATGTCAGTCGACTGCAGCTTGACTGTGGGTCGACTGCAATTCTTTGAACTTGCAGTCGCGGTCGACTGTCATGGCTATCTAGCGCTAGTTTTCCTACTGGCGGTCGACTGCAGCTATTATAACTATGTCTGCTAGTCGACTACCAAGGCCTTCATTGCTGTTCATTCTGGATGATGTCGGTCGGCTGCAGCTTTCCATACTGTGGCTGCCAATCGACTGGCATGGAATTGAGCTTTTTTTTTTTTTGTTGAATACTGACGGTCGACTGTAGCTTTTACAATGCATCTGTCGGTCGACTGTCATGCCTGAGCTTTTGTGTTCTGTTTTGTTGCAACTTCTAATCTTCGAACGATTGTTTCTTCGAATTTACAAACAATAAATTCTCTGTTTTTCGAAGTATTTGAATTCTGATTTCATCACTTTCAGAGAGTATGTATTCTCAAATTTAATAAGTATTTAAGTTCTATTTACGTAGTTTTAGAAAATGTATGTTTTCGAACTTGAAGAGTATTGTATTTCAAGTCATTTATCCACTGTTTGTTTCAGTTTTAATCGAGCTAGTTTCAGTTTTCTGGACAATTTTGTGGATATGGTTGTACAGGGAGGTACTTAATTTTGACTATTGAATTTAAAGGGAATTCTAGTGATGAGTTATATGATTTGGGGATTTATGCTTTTTTTTTCAAGAAATGTTTGAGATGGAGTTTTTTTTAGTTTTGAGACTCTAGGGGGGTTGAGTGGGACCCTAACACGCCGGCAGTTAAGATTTTTGTGGATATTGGCCAGTTGGGCTTTTGTTGATGATTTAGTTGAGTTAAGTCCGGTAGGGTACACCAACTCTAGATAGACTGTGTGTCACGCCCCGTTTCCCAAAAAGGAGATATGGAATACGGATACGTGACTAAGTCCAGCGAACGATTTTCATCATCCATAAGCTGTCAGGATCTTTACAACATTTCACAGGAATAACAGGAAGTAAACAAGGAGAAATCAACCACACATGCATAGCTGAATTAATATACCAACAGGAATTTACTTGAAACAAAATTTAATAATCTCAAATAAACCAGATCTGAACAAGTCAATAATCCTGGGTCATTGTAACCCCTGTTTTCCCAAATCCGTATTTTATGTGTATTTTTTTTATATATTTAAAATTTTTGTACATTAATTTTTCTGCTTTAAAATTCTTTGTTAAAATGTATTTTTGTGTAATTCCTGTATTTAAAATTTTTTCCAAATTATTTTTTGGTTTTCAAATTTTTTTGTCAAGATGTATTCTTGACTCTATTAAAATCTAATTTTTAGATCAATAATTTTATTGTTACTATGGATTTTACATTTTTAATACAAACCTTATTTTCGATATGGTTACTTTGATCTCTGGTATTATTTTTATTACTGTTGTTTTTTTTTATTATTATTACTATTATTAATATTTTAAATAAATAAAAAGTCCTGATTGTATATTATTATTTTATTTCTTATTGGATATTTTTTCTAGATCTTCTAAAACCCAATTGCATTATTCAAAACCCTATTAGAACCCATTATTACCCATTTTTTCCTGTTTACTACATAATACCCAACCCATTACCTTAATACCCTTTTCAGCCAACTACCATTTATTTATTTCCCTAACCTACTACTAATCCTACCCATTAACTAAACTACACCTAGCCTACCGACCCAATTACCTACTGCTAAAAAATCCTACCATTTCTTCCTAATACTACACCTTCCAAATCCTTACCTGGTGCACCCAACCGTTAGCCTCATACCTAGACCCGGTTGCACCCAAAAGCACCCGACCCATTCTTCTTCCTTTCTATTGCCTGTAGCCGCCACCTGGGTGCACCCGACCCACCTTCATCAAACCACAATATATATATACCTATCTCTATGTATCAAACCGTGCTGCTTATTATATTTTTTTTCTCCCAAACCCTTGCGCCATCCGTGCTTCATCACTCCCGCTTTCTCTCCATCCACCATCTCGCGCTCTCTTGCTCTTGGAGTTTTCTTGTGCATGCTCGAGTGCGCGTGTAGATCGTTCGTGAGTTCGTGGATTTTTCGTTCGTGGGAATTGCTCCTACTTTTGAGTTCATCGTTCTTTATCCCAATTTAAGGCAAGTAACTTGTACTCCAATTCATTTGTTTGATACAAGTCAAAAGTTCACCTATAGTGTAGTTGGGTCAAGAGACGACTATTGTTTGTGTTTTGCTTGATGGGTTTTATCTCTATTGTAAAAATATGACCATAGATAACTCACGACATAATATGAACATGAATTAACCTAGGATTCACCCGTTCTTGATTTTAGATCTTGTATGTGAGACTTGTGTGAAATTGTATTCTGGTTGAGACCCATGTGAAATGATTGGCGTGGACATGTTAGATACCATAATTCATGATGTTTAGACACTTGGTAGACCTTATTTCAAGTTTGGATGTGTTTAGATCAATTTTCTTGAATCTATGATGATTTTGTTTTAAGGGGAAAAATCTGTATTTTGGCACTGTTCTGTTTTGTTTGCTGTTTTCGACTGGGATACTGTCAGTATCATAATTTCGGTATAAAACGAGAATTTTAGATAATTTCTTCTATTTTCAAACCCCTCTGACCTTTCTTGATTTTGATTTCGTATGACTGAGTTATGACTGTTTTAGTACAGAGGTGTCGTTCTTTTCCATATTCTGTTTTTGGGTAATTTTGATAACAAACTATTTTCAAGAACCATGTTATACATGTTATTTTGATTTGAAATTTTGGTCAGTGTTCCTTTATTAAGTTAGGGATTACCCATAATTTTGGTGAATTTTATTGATAAGTTTTATGTGATGTTTCATGCTCGTTTATAAAATTCATACATGTTGTATTTTGCTCGCTGTTCTGTAAAAAACCTTATTTTCACTATGATTTCTTTTACTGTATGAAAAATATTTGTGAAATATGAAAGTTAGTATATTTTATCTATTTTCATAACCCTTTGGCAGATTCGAATTTCGTTTCACTGGTTGCGAGATATCTTAGTTTTCGTACAGCAGTGTTGGGAATTCCAGATTTGCCAAAGTGTCGTTTCTTGATGTTTTCTTATTTTTGATGACTAAAAAAATTTTACTGGAATATTATGAAACTTTATATTTTGATTCTGGACATATAGGGGAATATCCCAGATTTTTTCTGAATTTATTTGAGTGGTTTTGATGCGGTTTTCCTGACTGAGAATTCGTTTTACCGATTTCTGACTGAACATGTTTTATGGATTCAAACCTGTTTTGAGTTATGATATTGTGAATTACTATATGACTTATTTATATTCGCTGGATTCGTGTGGGAGTCTATTTTCCAGATCCTTCAATGGATCCAGATTTGAATGTTTGTAGTAGCAGGAATCACTGTTTTAGTACTGTACTGTCATGCTGTCCTGAATATGAACATACACTGTTTTGCTCGTTTATGTGACTGTCTATCATCTATGCATGCTTATTTGTTACCTTAGACCTGATACTGATTATACTATGTTAGTTTGACACTGTTTCATGCTTATACCTGCCTGTTTGAGAATAATAATAAATAATCAAGCCGGAGTTTAATGGGAAAATCTAGTAGTGGATAGTGCAGAAACGTGTACTCGGAATGAGACTTGTGTTTCCTGTATGACATGTAACCGATCAAGTTTACCGATCAAGTTAATATTCTGTTACCGATCAAGTTTACCGATCAAGTTTACCGACCAAGTTTTGTGATTCTGTGAATACTCGAGTACACTGCCTTGTATGGCCCCCTACGAAATCTAAAACATAACTGCTTGTTGTAGCAACCATGTGTTATAATATGGGGCGCATGAAGTGCTATCTAGATAGTAAAATAACAAGACTTGACATGACATAATCTGATTTCCTGTATACCTGATTATCCTGTTACATGATTACCTGTATACCTGTTACCTGATACATGATACATGCTTGTTTGACACTTGACTACATGATACATGATTACATGACACTTGACACTTGATGCATATTTATATGATACTTGATTTCTTGACACTTGATTTATGCCATGTACACTGGATCACTTTTACCATGCTAGTTGATTATTTTGGACATCATGATTATACCATACTAGGTTTGTTACTTAGTATTATCCCATTCCATGCACTTGTATCCTACACTATTTGTGATCCGCGACTTGCAATTGACGAGTACTTGTATTTTCTCTTTTCCTCTTTCCTGCATTCGTTGAATTACAGATTTTGGAGGACAGGTTCCAGACGGTATTGGTGACATGATGTACCAGATGCTGGAATTTTGTTATTATTATTCTTGTTGCTTATTTTGAACAATAATTGTATTTTGAGACTTGAATTTATTTTTGTATTTGGGCAATGTGACCTAGGATTATTTTTATATTTCAGATCATGACTATTTGAGATTAATATATTTTATTTCAAGTATTCTTGTTGGTATTTAGTTCATATGTGCATGTGGTTGACTTTTCTGCCTTTCGACTCTGATTATATTGTGATATATTATAAAGATTCTTGAACAACTTATGGATGATGAAAATCATTCGCTAGGCTTTTGTCTCGTACCCGTATTCCGTATTCTTGTTGGGAAGCGAGGCGTGACAGTCATACTTTCCAATACAAAATAATCCAAGTAGCAATACATTTATTCAGAATAAGCAATAGGAAATAATAATAATAATAGCCAGAATTCCAGCAACTAGAATCTTAGATCACCTACTCCATCCGGCAGTTGATCACCCTAATCTGCAATTTAGCAAATTGCAGAGAAAAGAAAACAAAACAAAACGTTCGTCAATGCAAGTTACGGTCCGCTTGTAGTGCAGACATAAGTACAGAAAAAGATAAACAAATATAGAGTAACAGAGGAAGCAAACATAGCATGGAATAGACATTGCAACAAAATAGAACAACTAGCATGAATCATGAACAGAATCAAGTAATGTGGTGAGATAACAGGTGTATATAACATGTGACAGGTAACACGTATCATGCAAGCAAGTAAACATGTAACACGTGTCAAATATCATGCAAGCAGGTAAACAGGTGAACATGTGTCAGGTAATCATGTAACAGGTGTTATGTCATGTCAAGTCTTTTATTTATTATTATCTAGGTAGCACTTCATGCATCCCAGGTTTTTACCACATGGTTGCTACATACATACAAATTACGTTTAGGCCTAGTGGTGGGTTTCTATAGGGCCGTGTACTCAGGCGTCAGGTAGTAGGTAGCAGGAATAGGTTCATGAATCAGACAGGTGCACAAATCAACTGATTCATGCATCAACAGGTAACAGGTACACGAATCAACTGATTCATGCATCAACAGATATCAGGTACACGAACCAACAGGTACATGAATTAAAGCATGAAGTACAACAGGTTCAAGAATCCACGGATTCATGAATCAAACATACAGTGCAACAGGTTCATATATCAACATGAATCAAATATAAAAATGGAAAACACGGGCCCCCTTCTGAGTACACATACCTATATTGTCCACTACTAAGGTCTTTCCCTCAACCCCGACTTGATTACTTGTTATTATTATTAAATAGGCATATACTTACACAAAATAGGGCAAGAATAACATGGTATAAACAAGTAACAGGTTCAGGTCAGAAGATAAACATGCACAGGTGATAGACAACACCTAACAGGGTAGGACAACGAAAATTCTAGTTCAGGACTGCAAGACAGTACTGCACCAAATCTGGAATTCCCATTGCCAAAAATATGAAAATCTGGATCCGTCAGAAAATCTGGAAAATAGACTCTCGGACGAATCCAAAAAATATATATAAGTCATATGGTATTTCACAAAAACAGAACTCAAAACAGACTTGTATCCAGAAAACATGTTCAGCCAGAAATCAGGAGTTTGTATTCAAGAATAGGAAAACAGCATAAAAACTTACTGATTAAATTCAAGAAAAAACTGGGGTATTCCCTAGTATGTTTAGTATCAGAAAATAAAGTTTCAAAATTTTCCAACATAGATAGAATAGTGAATTAAAATTAGTAAGCAGCAAGATGCAACAGATTTGTAAACCTGGAATCATAAACATATCAGTACTAAAACAGCAATATCTTACAAAATATAAATCGAAATCCAGATCCGTAAAAAAGTTGATAAAATAGATACAGTAGGATACAATTCATATTCACAAAGTTTTTATAAAAAGCAAATAGAATCAGGTTGAAATTAAGGTTCTTTACAGAACAGCGTAAAAATTCTGCAAGTATAGTAGTTGTTTGCAAGTTTAGAATAGTTTGTAAAAGTTATCAATTAAATCCACAAAAATTAGGAGTTAATCCCAATCAAGTCTATTTATACTCAGCAAAATATTGGATCAAAATATTATCTTAAACAACAGTATAAAAATAAATAACCATACAGAATTTATATAAAATTTGACCTGAAATTTTTCTACACATCTGTAGTAAAATAGTCATAACTTGCAACTCACAAAACGAAACTGACATCTGTCAGAAAATCTAGAAAGTAGAAAAAATTCTCTATAATTCATATTCACAAATAATTTTCATTACTGACCTTAATAGGGTCTAAAATACTGAACAAAACGGGATAACAGCAAATACAGAATCTTCTTTATACATAAAATCAACATAGATCATAAGAAACACATCCAAATCATATCAAACGTGAAATATGTGTTAGGATTGTGTCTTGTATACTCGTTGTTCAGATTAGAAGAAGGTAAGATGAAGAACGGAGGTCGAAGCATCGAAGTGAGTAGAAGGGAAAACAACAGCAGCAAGGTGCAGGCATAGTTGCGGCGACTGTCCTATGTTGCGGTCGACCGCACCCCCCGACCGCTCGAAGTACAGGAATGTCAGAGAGTGGTACGGTCGACCGATTTTGTTGGACGGTCGACCGGCCGTGGTGCTGTATTCGTTTTTGGTCTTCGATTTGTTAAGTCGTTTTAGCCCAATCTTCAATTCCAAGTTAGATCGTGCGGCTCCTATTCAATTACTTCTTTTCAGGTTATACCGGACGACTGAGAATCAAGATTAGACCTAGGTTTCTCTTTATTCTTCTATATATATTGTAAACTCCTCTAATATGAGAGGGAGTACTTCATAGATTATTTTCTCCATTGCAAAGAGAGGCTCGAGAGAGAGATAGTTCTTGGTGAGTGAGTTTAATTCCTTGTATTGAGTGAATCAATAACTCCTTGTAATCTCCTCTAGTTGAATATCAGATCTCCCTATATTTCCCCCCAGATTAAGCAAAAGCCAACCGAGATAAGTCATCGGTGTGTTTGTGTTAGTTTGGTGGATCTACTTGCTTGCTAAATTTATTCGTCTCGTCTACTTCGACATCTTCATTGCTCTATTAGTTCCGCTGCGACAACGGGCGTTGGTTCACGCCCCAATCCCAACAAGTGGTATCAGAGCTTCAGGTTTCCGAGTTTCTTGGTTAAGATGACAGGCCACAGTATTTTAAAGATCAAGCAGTTTGATGGAAAGATCAATTTCAATCTTTGGAAGACTAACAAGTATGATATTCTTGTTCAAGAACGTTTGCAGTTAGCCGTTAAGAAGAAAGAAAAGCCAACTGATATGAAGGATGATAGTTGGGAAGATATTCATGAAAGAGCCATAAGTCTGATCCGACTATCCTTGGCGGACGAGGTCAAGTGCAGATTTCTTGAAAAAACTGATGCGGCGAGTTTGTGGGAAAAACTCATAGCTGACTACTCTAGTTCGTCGTTATTAGATCGGATGCATTGGAAAAGAAAGTTATTCCGTTTATCTAAGAAGGAAGGTACCGATCTCCAAGACCACATTACAGAGTTCAATAAGGTATTATCTGAACTTAAGGCGATCAACGCAGATGTGTGTGAGGAAGATAAAGCTTTCAACCTGATATATTCACTGCCGGATTCGTACGAGCCATTGATCACTACCATGATATACGGTAGATCTGCAAAGGAGAGTATTACGGTAGATGGTGTAATCAAAGCATTGAAGGAAAATCAACTTAGGAAGGAGACCCATATCATCATCGTCTATTCCTACAAATTGTCTAGCAGTGGATGGTCCTTCAGGGGGAAGACAAAGTGTTTTGCAAAAGGATTCGATCCGTTTCTGATATTGCAAGAGGCCAGAGCATATCAAGAAAGACTGTTGGAAATTGCAGAATCAGGAGAGCGCAAAGAACGGGAGTTCAGACCTAATGTGGTTAGTGCCTTTGATTCAGGTGGTTCATGTCTTCTTGTTTCAAATTCTTTAGAAGTGGATTCTAGTTGGTTTCTTGACTCAGGGAGTTCTTCTCATATTTACTCCGAGAGGGAATTGTTTTCTACTTATAAGTCTACTACAGGGCGTCGTGTGATAATGGAAACTGGGGAGATTTATGAAGTAGTAGGTGAGGGGATAGTTGACTTGAAGATGTCAGGTCTAAATTAGTTCACTTTAAAGGATGTTTTACATATTCCTCTTTTGAAACGAAATCTGATTTTCTTGGGAACTCTTGATGCACGGGGCTGCAAGTACACAGCTTGAGGTGGAGTTCTGTTTGTTTTTCAAGATCGTGTGAAGTGATTAGAGGTATGAGAGTGGTAGGGCCAAGCTAACACAATCTCTAAAGGCTTTGGGGAATTCAAAAATCCTATGCATGGGTTGTTAGTTCTTTTCCCAATATTCTAGCAAGCTCAACTAGTTTGCCGCAACTAGAATCATCGAGACGAGACCACGACGTTCGAATATCATCGAGAGGTGGAGAAAGCCTAAGGGTAGGTGGAGTTCGTGCGGAGTTTGGAAACTTCGTGAGTACATCTACGGAGGTGTACCCTTGAAGGGGTATACTGGATTTGGTGATATTGGGTAGAGATCAGTTCAGCTAGAAAAAGAAGCTATTTTTCTAAGTTTTCTTTGCAAGTCGAATTCAATGAAGTTTGGAGATGAATAACACATCATGTGATAGCACTCGTATGAAATCCAAGGTGGAGTTTGTTAGGATTGTGTCTTGTATACTCGTTGTTCAGATTAGAAGAATATAAGATGAAGAATGGAGGCCGAAGTGTCGAAGTGAGTAGAAGGAAAAACAGCAACAGCAAGGTGCAGGCATAGTTGCTGTCGACTGTCCTATATTGCAGTCTACCGTACCCCCCGAACGCTCGAAGTACAGAGAATGTCAGAAAGTGGTATGGTTGACTGGTCTTGTTAGACGATCGACCGACCGCGGCGCTATGTTCATTTTGGCTTCGATTTGTTAAGTCATTTTAACCCAATCTTCAATTCCAAGTTAGATTGTGCGGCTCCTTTTCAGTTACTTCTTTTCAGGTTATATCGGACTACTGAGAATCAAGATTAGACCTAGATTTCTCTCTATTCTTTTATATATATTGTAAACTCCTCCAATATAAGAGGGAGTACTTCATAGATTATTTTCTCCATTGCAAAGAGAGAGAGATAGTTCTTGGTGAGTGAGTTTAAATACTTGTATTGAGTGAATCAATAACTCCTTGTAATCTCCTCTAGTTGAATATCAGATCTCCTTATATTTTCCCCCAGATTAAGCAAAAGCTAACAGGGATAAGTCATCGGTGTGTTTGTGTTAGTTTGGTGGCTCTACTTGCTTGCTAAATTTATTCGACTCATTTACTTCGACATTCCCATTGCTCTATTAGTTCCGCTATGACAACTAGCATTGGATGACGCCCCAATCCCAACAATATGGTATACTAGATATCCAAGCAACATGGTATAGGGTGTTTTACAAGTCTACTACGAGTTATACTACATCGAACACATCATGCATACAAGATCATACAACACCTCATAATCACGAACACATGCATGTATACAAGAATTGGTTATCTCTAAGTCTAAATTCATGGCATGTGTGTAATGAGATAACTACGGGCAAATCCACACATAGAAACAAGCCATAACAGGGGTATTGCACAAGAATTGTCTCTAGAACACAACTACACTACATGCGGCATTTAGTACTTGTATTACACAACAAAAAAATACAAGTTACTTGCCTTAGAGAAGACAACGGGAACGATGCAAAGAGCAAGAATAACGGGAACGGATTCCCGACACGAACTCCACGAACGAACGACTCACGAATCACACGAACACACGGTCACAACGAGAGATCACACCCCCGCACACAAGAGGGGAGAGAAAGGTCGGGTGCACGAGGGGATGGCGATGGCTGAACGGGGACGATGACGGACAGGGGGGTCGCGACGTAGGTAGGGTGCTGCCGCCGGCAAGGCAGGGTCCAAAAAGAGATACAATGAGAATAAATACACACAAAAAAATACACCCAAAAATACATAACATAAAAAACAGGGGTTACACTGTGTTCTGATTAATTAATTAAACATAATAAACATAAGGACAGGCACTAGTGGAGATGTGATAGATCTTGGGAAACGTATGTATGGGCTCTGTTGCCGGTCACACGGATGTATTCCGGAGCTGTGTATTTGTTGTGTCTCTCTAGTATGTTCGTGCATAGATGGTCGGCAGGCCTATTCGCGGAATGTCTAGAAGTGAGATAGTTTTGGTATGTTCGCGTGTCGAGGGTCGGTAGGCCTATTCACGGAACGTACGGTATGTTCGCGCGTCGAGGGTCGGCAATACTATTCGCAGAATGTACGATGTATTTGTGCGTCGAGGGTCGGCTGGCCTATTCGCGGGTACACGGTAGGGAGGTGATTCTCCGGAGTCAGAGCGATGCTTACATGATGCTTGCGCTCGAGGATGCTAGTCTGGCGGGTAGATACCGGGACATAGGCCTATTCGCTGAGTATTCTATATTTTTTCTGTCACCGTGTAGGATTAGTTGCATAACGATAGATTAAACTCTATAAAGTGGAGGACGATAAGGGCTTGCACCAGACCTATGTTGTAGCGCCCCGAATTTCTAATATAATATCTTAGAAAATATGTGGCACAATTTCCAGCATCAACTTCAATGTAATAGTATACATAGCCCAAAAACACAAATAATTTTATTCCAATTTTTTATTACATCAATCTTTACAAACACAGCGGAATACAAAACACCTTGAATTACATCTTTCTTTTACAACACTTCTTTTTACAAAGTTTTACACAAAGCTCTATTACATTAGTTTATCTCCAAAACTATCCCAAGCATCCAAATCTCCAAACTCTATGCAACAACCTGTAAATATGAGGCTAGAGATAACCCTAACCCTCAAAACTAAAGAGGTCAGCCATAAATGGTGTGAGTGACATAAAAGCAAATAACATAAATGAACATTAAGCATGAATTCTTAAACAACAGGTAATAAACAAGAATACATAAAATATGACGTAGCAAGGAAACATGTAAACAACAAGTGAAACAAAACTAAGTGTCAAGTGTAGAAAACAGGAAAACTACATGCATAAAACCAAGTCAAGAAAACACAAATTCTATATGCGGACTCTCTAATGCGTACTTGTCGAAGTCTATGCATCCTATTCTACATAGGTTCGGTGCAAGCCCTTAACGTCTCCACATTATAGGGTTCAATCCCCGCTATGCAACTAATCCTAACACAATGACTACTACGAGATAACGATAAACTGTGAGTATTAGCCCATGCCCAATAATTCCGGAGTTAAATCCCACACCACGAGCAATGAAACCTCATCACAAGAATACCACATGTGCGTCGCCTCGCCCCCGGAGATCAATCACTCTCAACACCCCAGATCGGATACCCGGCTATCAATCACTCTCAATACCGCAGATCGGATACCCGGCTATCAATCACTTTTAGTGACTCTCAATACCGCAGAATATACCCGATCCCAAAGATCAATGACTCTCAATACCGCAGAATATACCCAACCCTGGAGATTAATGACTTTCAATACCGCGGAATATACTGAGGTCCATAATCCATGTTCCCGTTCATCATATCACCACTAGTGCCTGTCCTTATCATTTTTGGGTTATTTAATTACTTAACGAATCTGTATGAGTAGTTATAGATCAAAATATTCTATATCGCAGATCGGATACCCAGCTATCAATCACTCTCAACACCGCAGATCGGATACCCGGCTATCAATCACTATCAGTGACTCTCAATATCGCAGAATATACCCGACCCCGTAGATCAATAACTCTCAATACCGCAGAATATATCCGACTATCAATCACTCTCAACACGGCAAATCAGATACCCGGCTATCAATCACTCTCAACACCGCAGATCGGATACCCGGCTATCAATCACTTTTAGTGACTCTTAATACCGCAGAATATACCCGACCCCGGAGATCAATGACTCTCAATACCGCAGAATATATCCGACCCCGGAGATCAATGATTTGAAAGAACGTTCATAGATATAAGGATACATCAGTACCAGTCGACTATAGAAAGCATAAGTCGACTGTCCAGAAGGGAAGTTCCATGATTTTAAGAAAATAAACTAAGTGTTTTAAGTTGACTTATAAAAGTCATAAGTCGACTTACCAGAGTTTTATAAGTTGACTGATAGAAGTCATAAGTCGACTTACCAGAGTGTTTTAAGTTGACTTATAGAAGTTATAAGTCGACTTACCAGAGTGTTTTAAGTTGACTTATAGAAGTCATAAGTCGACTTACCAGAGAGAAATTCCAGAAATCTTTAAGAAAATATTCTAAGGGTTATAAGTCGACTTGCAAAAGTCATAAGTCGACTTACCAGAGAGGAATCTATGATAACTTTGAAAAATAAATTCTAAGTGTGCCAGTCGACTGAAAAGGGTCTAAGTCGACTGTCCAGAACGGATTTTCAGGAAAACTAAAGATCATAGCAGCCGGGTCGTACCAGTCGACTGAAAGGTCATGCCAGTCGACTGTCGGTCTACAGACTCCATAGTTTTGGTTGTGCATAATAGTCAAAATTAGAGTTTTCTTAAAAATTCATTGATCATTGAAATAGTTCGTATTCAGATTCAAAACATAAAACGTCAAATCTCAAAGAATCCCCAGTTTGGATACATTTCCTCAAATCAACTAATTTCTCAAACTTCAATTTTCATGTTCTTAATACATAATTCTTCCATTAAAATTTCTCAACATTGGATTTCTTCCACAACTCATAACCAAAATCCGATTTGTAATCACAAGATAGAATTGTTCATCCATCCAATCCCTTATTGTCATAATCATACTCAAATCCTAAACATGCTTTCTAGCAAATAAATTCGACATCCAAGATTAATCAAAATAATCATAGATCAACAACCAAATTATACTGCTCACATACATAAACAAATCAACCAATCAATTATATTATTCACATATAAAACTCAAATGACAAACCAAAACAATTACATTACTCACATAAAACATACACAAAGTAAAATAACATGTCACTCACATAATTGGAGAGATCAAGCGAATATCACGAAGCACGATGAAGAATCCCCTTTTTTGCAAAGAGTCAAAGATTTCCGCTTTAATCACCAAGAAAATAAAAATATAATAAAACTTGTGTTGTATAGCGAATGACGGCTGCACACCCTATTTTATACAGACCGGAAATAAGGAGTTAGGGTTTTAGAAATACATTTGCAAAATAGTCCTTTTTCAATTTATTACTTTACACATATAGCCTTCCTTAGTTAAAATAAGTTAACTAACTCAAAACCAAATCAAATATTTTTATCACTGAGTTGTCCAACAATCCCGCACGGCCCAGCAAATAAGAAAATTTCGGATTTACAACTCAGGGTGCCAATTTTGCACAAAAGCCCTCCCTTTTGTAATATTTGCAAATACATCATAAAATATTCATAAAAATCCAGAAAAATCAAAAATAATATCTAATAATTCATATTATATTTTCTAAATCAAAATATTTGACTGTTACTTTCTAAAAAAATATTTGCACAAGATTCTACATAAATTTCGTATTTGCAAAAATACCATATTTGTATAAATATTTACCAAATCAACTCCAAATAAAATTTAAATATACTTTAATTTAAATGATAATCATGGAAAGCTCAAAAATCAATAAAAACGAATTTTCATAATTTATTTCAGATCTAAACGACTTTTTACATAAAAGTCCCTCTCTTTCGAGATATTTATAAAAATAGTTTCTTTATTCAGAAAAATCCCAAAATTTAGAATATACTCCATTATAATTAGGAGAATTTACTAAAAATATAAAATTGGTTATTTACACCAAAATATTTGCACGTATTTCGCACGTGTAAAAAGATAAATCTTTAGAAAATATTTATTAAATCTCCAGAAAATCAATTTAATTCATTTTCAAATCTTTAAAATAATATTTGAAAATATGGGATTCTACATATGTAGAACGGGATGCATAGAATCTGACAAGTATGCATTAGTAATCATCATGTGCATTATGAATTTCTTGACTTGTTTTATACATGCTTTCTTCGTTTTCTTATACTTGACACTTAGCCTAACTTCACTTGTTAACTTATGATTTTATTCTTTTTGTTTTCATTTAAGTTTGTATTTCCTTTAAATATCGCTCACACCGTTATGGCTGACCCCTGTAGTTTGGGGGTTAGGAATATCTCTAGCTCCATGTGTTACAGGTAGGTACCATTAGCATGGGTTTGGGAGCATGTGGGAGAATATTTGATGTTTATGCATATCTTGTAAAAGGAATGATTGTAAAGAGAAAATTGTATTTATGGTGCTTTTAAATACCGCTATGTTGTAAAAACAATTGTAATTTAAAGTGTTTAATTTCCACTGTGCTTTGTAAAAGAGTTGAGGTAATAAAAATTTTAAATTTTCGTGTATTTGGATGCTATGTTTATGATTACAATTGAGGTTGATTCTGGAATTTGTGTCTCGTATTTCTAATTTATTTATTGGAAATTCGGGGTGCTATACACCCCGCCCCAATACTCATACAATTTTTTATTTATTAGTACAAATGCTCACCACAGGCTGCCTCTCAAAAGGTAGTTAACCAATCAGGTGAATCTTAATCATAGACAATTATATTTATTATTAATTAATCTTGTAATTCTCCCGATATGGGATCAATTTAATCCACCCCGCCGTTCTCTCTTGCGCTAATGTCAGCCAGCAACCCCCTCGGGCGGGCCCCACGCCACGTCAGCAGCACAAGCACAGCGCCCAGAGTCCTCTACTGCCCTGGGCCCCACCGCTGCCACGTCACCTACGTGATAGCGCAGCAACAGCTGTTTCTGGGCCCCACACTGTAGCAGAACTCCAAACGACCACCCCCATAAGAACTCTATAGGGTAATCTCTTATTCTTTATATATATATATATATATATATATATATATATATATATATATATGGAGCTCTTCGGTTGAGAACTAATTTGGTGAGAACTCCGTGAAAATTTAAGGAGTAGACCCTCCATGAAAAATCCGAACCGGCTATTTCGTTCTACATGTCTTAGATAGCATAACGTAAAGAAATCACGTAATTTGATGTTTGTTTTCCCATAATTTACATCATCGCAAAATTGTATGGCAGAGATGGATGGGAAAATGAACTTCAAATTATTTGAATTCTTTATGTTATGTTATCTAAGGCGTGTAGAACGAGATGGTCGGTTTGGATTTTTCATGGGGGGTCTACTCCTTGAGTTCTCATGGAGTTCTCATCAAAATTAGTTCTCAACCGAAGGGCTCCCTATATATATATATATATATATATATATATATATATATATAGGGAAAAAGGGGTATGAGCAACTTGCTCATTTAGTAAATAAGCAATTGATGATGTGGCATACATGTGATTGGAAAAGCCTTAAAAGGGTTAGTTGTCCAATGTATCACATGCATGCCACATAATCAATTGCTCATTTACTAAATGAGCAAGTTGCTCATATCCCTTTTACCCATATATATATATATATATATATATATATATATATATATATATATATATATATATATATATATATATATTGAAATTACGGGGTGTTACATACACCCCCCATTTAGAAATCAGTGTCCTCGCTGAGTACGAGGCCTGCAACCTAGTTCAGGATCTTCTTTCTAGCCGATGTGAAATGACGTACCCTGATTTAGTTAATTCTAGCGTACTGTCCCTGGCCAAATTGCCAGCATACTGACCTCAGCTCCCTTTCAGGCATACCCACCCTGCGCCACACTCGGTGTCGAAAGTTGGCTCTGACCATTTGTAACGCCCTGCCCCAAACTCAAACAATTTATTTATTTTATTAGCCCTACAAAAAAATTGTGAGCCATTTTTATGTCCATCAGCTCAGCCTGGTCCACAATTGTAACACCCCGAATTCCAAATAAGACTGAATTTGAAGTTCTACAGGATCTTTACACTTCTCTTCGTACAATTTTACAAGGAATTAAAAACTTTTATTACAACAATGATTACGTTTTACACAGCGGAAGCAAATTACAACATTATACATGAATTGAACAACAACTTGAACATTCTTTAAGCAGCAATCAATCTTCAGTCTTGTCAATCACTTTATCCTGCACAGAAACTGTGGGTACGTCAGTTGCATACAACTGACGCTAGGATATGATACGTCGATTTCTCTTACTTAAAAACACACACTTGTCACAAAACAAAGCTAAGGGAGACTACCCTATTGATGTCGTGTGTGAATGTGCACTTAGTCCTTAATGCATTTATTTATATTACATAATACTAATGCACACTTATTCGGATTCTATGCATCTCATACTACATAGGTCCGAGGGCAAGCCCTTAATCGTTCTTCATCTTGTAGGGAGGGTTGGATTCCTCGCTATGACTTAAACTACTACTGTAACTACGGTAAATATCCTAAATGTTCTATGACTTACGAGCCCATGTCCAGACAACATGGAGGGGAATACCACAATTCAGCCTCCGTCATGGGACTACGGCACCACCCGTAGTCACCAAACTTTCCACTAGCGTCGCCACGGTCCCGATAATTCCGGAGATGTGTTCACGTCATGACATGATGCATCATGTAGACAGTCTGTGAAACACTCACACCGTAGACTCGAGGCCCTCATACTCGTGGTTTTCTTACTTTCATCACATCTTCACTATTGTATTGTCCTTAGTTATTTTAATCATGAATAAAATCAACCCCGTAGAGTTTGCACTTCCTTTATATCGGTCTTAACCATAAATCAACAATAACGACCCAAATTTGGTCTTTCATTTCAATATTTTTTCTCAAAGGAATTTATTCAATGCCAGTATAAGGACTTAGCTACACTCTAGTCTTTCATCCCATTTCATGTTCATAAATTGAGTATTCACACTCACAAATTTTTCTCATAATTCATCATGATTTTCTATTTTATTTTCATGCACAAATTTCATGTATAAAGTGATGAATTTATTTTTCAAGCTTACCACATTCATAATAGATTTCACAAATTTCCTTTACTTTCATAATAACATTCTTTCACTTATTAAGCCAAATCACAATTATCATTATTTAAATTTTCCAAGACACATCTCAATTTAAAATCTCTCCTCAAAATTTCTTTTAAAATAGCAATATTTATTTTCTTTATTTAATCCATATTTGATTCTAATAATTTGAATCAAGTTCTTTTTCTAAAAGTAGCCTCTAATTCTCATTATAATAAGTCAAAGAGCTATAGAAAAATTCTCATGAAATCTAGGTATTTTTAGAATATTTCTAATATTTATTCTTAATTTTTAAAACACTTAAAACTAATATATATATATATATATATATATATATAGAGAGAGAGAGAGAGAGAGAGAGAGAGAGAGAGAGAGAGAGAGAGAGTCTTCTTCCGTTGCAAACGGGTCGCTAGCGGGTCTGTTCGCACAGACCCGTGTGAACTTTGATCTGGACCGTTGGATATTTGATCCAACGGCCCATATTTTTTTATTAAAAATTTGCTTTAACCCGTCGTTGGGAATGACGGGTTAAGGCAAAATTTTATAACAAAAAATTGCCTTAACCCGTTCTTGGGAAGAACGGGTTAAGGCAATCTAAAATCATTTAGCGGTGCATTCAGATCGTCTTCTTCGAATCACCTCACTCTCGCTCCTTCTTCTTTCTTCGACGAACCCAATGCCAAAAAAACCCTAGCTCCGCCTAATCCGTGATCCACATCTCCGTCCGCTCCCCTCCTCTCACCCAACTCCAAAGTTCGAAACCCTACTCTCTCATTCCCTCTTCGAAACGAAATCCAAACCCTAGTTCTCCTCCGAATCGATTGTTTGGCTTCATTTGACCTATTTTGTAAGGTATAGACTATTTTTTTACATTAATAATCTATATTTGTGTTTTTTTTTAATTTGTGTGTAGTAAATTATTTAGAAATTAGAGAAAAATTTATATGCCTTAGTAGATTTTAGATGTAGAATCGGGTTGACTTTAAGTATATTCAATTGCCGAATTTTGTTGCTTGCGTTAGTAATTTGTAGAATTAGAGTTGTATATACGAAATTAGTTAGAAACTTTTCAGTGCGGTTATGGTTGAAAACCCTGCAAACGACCGTAAAAAAATACGAAACTTTGCGAGTAGGTTGGTCTCACGTAGTACAAGTCACCCCAAGTTGTAGAAGTGAGTTTCGACTCACGGTTCGAGAGATACGGCTACGTATCGCTTTCGGTTGGAAAAAACCAACTAAAACGGTACACGGCCGTATCTCGCAAACCGTGACTCGAAACTCGCTTCTACAAGTTCGGGTGGCTTGCCCTCCGTGAATTCAACCAAGTCGGAAATTTTTCTAATTTTCGGACGCCGTTTGTGCGGTTTTCTTCAATTCCTCGCATGAGTAGTTTTCACTTAGAATTTTGTAAGTGCGGTTAGATTAGAAAATTCTTCAAACGACCTCCAAAAAATACGAAACTTTGCGAGTTGGTTGGTGTCCCCTATGAGAAGTCAACCCAACTTGTAGAAGTGAGTTTTGACTCACGGTTCGAGAGATACAACCACGTATCGCTTTCGGTTGAAAAAAACCAACTAAAGAGGTACACGGCCGTATCTCGCAAACCGTGACTCGAAACTCGCTTCTACAAGTTCGGGTGGCTTGCGCTACGTGAATTCGGCCAAGTTGGAAAGTTTTATAATTTTCGGATATCGTTTGTGCGGTTTTCTCAAGTTTCTCGCATGAGAAGTTTTTCACTTAGAATTTTGTAAGTGCGGTTTGAGTTGAAAACCTTTCAAACGATATCCAAAAAATTCGAAACTTTGCGAGTTGGTTGGTATCCCCTATGATAAGCCAACCCAAGCTGTAGAAGTGAGCTTCGACTCACGGTTCGAGAGATACGGCCGCGTATCGCTTTCGGTTGAAAAAAACCAAGTAAAGCGGTACACGGCTGTATCTCACAAACCGTGACTCGAAACTCGCTTCTATAAGTTGTGGTGACTTGCGCTACGTGAATTCAAGTAAGGTGCAAAGTTTTATTAATTTTGGATGCCGTTTGTGCTATTCTGTCACGTTCCTCGCATTAGAAGTTAGTGACTTAGAATTTTTTAAGTGCGGTTAGATTAGAAAACCCTTCAAACGACCTCCAAAAAATACGAAACTTTGCAAGTAGGATGATGTCATGTAGCACAAGCAACCCCAATTTGTAAAAGTGAGTTTCGATTAAGTATCCGAGAGCTACAATCGTGTGTCGCTTTTGGTTATAAAAACACCAAATACAACGGTTTAGTACCCCTAACTGTTCTCCTTTTCACGGTTTCCTAGGTATGGACAGTTTTGAAGGAAGTTCTGTTGTCGGAGAGAAATTTGTTCGTGCACAACAAATTAGCCAGTTTCTTCCTCATGTTGACGAGCACCTAAAACCGAAGATTGGTATGACATTTCCCACTCTAGAGGAAGCGAAAAAATTTTATTCAACATATTGCAAATGTGCGGGATTCTCTATGCGTAAGGGTGGAAATAAATACAAGGGAAATAATGTAGTGGATAAATCATATATTTGTAATAAAGCCGGGGAGTCACCGAATAATCATAATGAAGCTAGACGAGGAACAACTTCTACAACGGGTTGCAAAGTTTTCGTTCGTGTCAAACTAAACCCACAAAGTAGTTCACAAAGTAATTTGTGGATTCTTTATTCGTTAAATGAAGTACACAATCGCGAATTTACTTCACCCGGTAGACGTCACTTGCTACCTCGAAACCGTAAATTGACTAAGACAGATAAAAAAGTAATTGGTCAACTTACCGAAACTAATGTCCTTGTATGCAAACAAATGCTATTCTTCGAAGGTGCAAGTATAGGTAATGAGAAAATTGGTTTAACTGAAACCGATGTCAGAAATCTCAGGAGAGACGAGATGGATGGTTTAAAAGGACACGACGGACAAATGCTACTTGAGTTCTTTGAATCCAAAAAGGAGACCGATCCTTTATTCTATTTTGATTACCAATGTAATCCCGAAGGGCGATTGTCCCATTGTGTCTGGGTAGATGGTATCGGTGGAAAGAATTATGAAGTATTTGGGGATGTTCTCTGCTTTGATGCTACCTGCAATACAAACCGATACGGGATGTTGTTCGTACCGTTTGATGGATTCAACCATCACTGGCAATCAATATTCCTAGGTTGTGGGTTCATCCCCGATGAGAAGACATCCTCATTTGAGTAGTTCTTTGAAAAGTGGCGAGAAGCAATGGCATTCGATCCGATGAACATCGTGACAGATGAGGATCGTGGAATAACTTCTGCAGTTTCTAAAGTTTTCCCAGCCACGTCACATAGATATTGCATTTGGCATATTTTGGATAAGTTACTGCATAAAGTGCGTATGCAGAATAACGTTGACGAGTTCAGGGATACTTTGAAGACTATCATTTATACGGCAGAATTTAAAACAGAATTTGAACAGAAGTGAAAAAATTTGATCTCCCAGTACAAACTTGAGAATAACAAATGGTTGAAGGAGAAATTTGAGATCCGCAAAAAATGGGCTCCCGTGTACGCAAGAGACTCATTTTGGGACGGCATGTTGAGTACCCAACGTAGCGAATCGCTACATTCATCCTTGAAGCACCATACTCATAAAAAGTACTCATTACATGAATTTGCTGTCATCTTTGACCGACTCTTGGTAAAACAAAGACACGAGGAACTTAAAGAAACACATCGTAATTGCGAGTAGAGGCCAAAATTGAAGACTGAATGGGCGTTGGAGTCACAAATGGTGGGAACATACACACTGAAGATTTTCTACAAATTCCAACAAGAAGTTATAAAAAGCTTATTACTTAATATGAGTTTAATTGCGAGTATGGATACACCGGATAGTGCAGCTTATTCTGTAACAGTTTGTAAAAATACAGAACCGGGGAGGGTGATTTCTTATTGTAAAATCACTCAAATTGCTAAATGCCCTTGTGCCATGTACAGCTTTGTAGGCATTCCCTGCAAATATCTATTGGCAGTTATTCGATTCACAGATCACACCGCACTACCCGAGGAATATATTTGTAAGCGATGGACCGGGGATCAACTGAGAAGAAGCAGTATACCGGTTCTTAATAGTATGGACGACAAATTTTGCCTCTCGTTATTGTGAACTGACTATGCACTCAAGACATTTGGTCGATCTTGGTTGTTCTTCAGAGCGAGGGTACAAGTACATGCTCAAGGGAATCGAAGGCTTTGCTGACACTAAATCAGTGAACGGCACACCACACGGAGGTAGCGCACAACCTGGGAGTGGTGGACATGCACATGTAAGTGACCCCGTGCAGTGCACCACAATGGGGAGGCCTAAAGGGAAAAGATTGAAGTCTATCAGAGAAGGCCAAAAAACGAAGAGGCCAAGACTTTGCAGGACATGCCTTCGTGTCGTAGGTCACGATTCACGGAATTGTCCAAAAAATATAGCAAGGTATTATATCATAGATTTTTGTATTTGTTAATTGGACTCAATAAATGTAAACTTGTTGTAGTCGATACTAACCCATTCTTCTTCCTTATTTAGTGGATCGGTAGGGTACGAAGAAGCTCCAAACGCTGGAGAGAGTGATGATGATGAAGGCGAAGATTCGTGCTAAGGGATTTTTCGTGTTATGTATGTCATATCAAACTTTCAAGATAAAAAACGAATAATTGCTTACTTTTTATTTTGTTGTGTAGATAATTATTAATTTCGACTTGATTATTAACTTAAATATATATTTTTTTTTGGTATAGATCCGGAATGAAACATAAAATCGTGCCCATGGAAAGAAGCAATACGTTGAAAAATTCCTTACTTTTGATTGTATATATGTGGTTAATTGAACATATCTATTTGGTACAATTAACCTACTGATGTATTTAATCAGAGTGCAATCTTTGTATGTGTGCATGTTGTGTATTTGTGAACCACACATGTTGTTTTGGGTTTTGATATTGTAATTGGGTAGCGAACATTAATTTATGTTGAAATTTGTGAATTTTGAAAATGTGTGTAATTTGGACAACCCGATGCCGATGTGTACAGATTTATTATTTGTGTTGCAGATTATGTATTTCTGGATGATATATCTATGTTGTGAAAAATTTTGAAAATATATGCAGTATTGGTCAAGGGCTGCCAATTACTCTCTACTAAACCCGTTATTGGGGATAACGGGTTAAAATCACTTAACCCGTTATCTTGAATAACGTGTTAAGAAGATAGATATTGGCAGTCCTTAATCAATACTGGGTCTGTAGGGGATGAAGTCCTGCCAATATCTCTTTACTTAACCCGTTATTGGCGTTGACGGGTTAAGATCACCTAACCCATCATTGGTAATAACGTGTTAGGTAGAGATTTTTACAGAACCATCGACTGTGTAGGCAATATCTTCTTTTGTTGATACATATACAAATTTGTTCATTCACAACAAGTCATTCGCAACAACAAATTTGTTCATACATCAAACATTACAAACTGGCAAGAACATATTGTTTGAATATACATAGAATGCGTACATAACTCAAGCAAAATTGATATTACAAAGTCATCATTTGACACTCTACTCCAAAATTAAAATTAATTTAGTATACAAGTACATGCTGGGTTTCTTCTCAAAGAGGTAGAAAGGATCGTTGACTCTGCCTTTTTTGAATGCGTAAGTAGCAGTTATCCCCCCTGCATACAATTTAGTTCACTACTATTATACAGAGGTAAAAATTCTCCGCTTCGTGGGATGGAGTAGTAGTGGGTGTAACCGTATATTCAGAGTACTTGACAACTTCTTGACACGCACTCCTCATATTCGTACTATTTGTTGCACGATCGTGAGGTGTGCATGCTAAGAAGGTGAAAAGTACCATGAATACATTGTTACACCCACCACTACTCCGTCCTACGAATGCAGAGAATTTTTACACTCTGTGTAACAATAGAGAACGAATGTGTATGAAAGGGGGACAATTGCTACTTATGCATACACTCTAAAAGCCCGAAAAAAGAAGACTAAGGGGAATGAAGGAAAAAAAAAAGGCCGAGTCGGCGGTCCTCCCTACCCCTTCGAGAGAAACCCAGCATTGTACACTAAAGTAGACATGCACAAGTCTCTCTACTCCTGCATCTACAGCTTCTTTTTTTATAACTCAAACTTTGCACCTGAAAAACAGCAATCTATGTATTGAAGAACAACAATTGAAGGCGACCCTCTTTGAACTCAAATTTTTTTATAACTCAGACTGCTTCCCCCCTTCAAGAACAAAAGATTATCTTGAAGAGAAGAAGAAAAGATTGGCTCCTCATACTTTTTTTTGTACAATATTATTTGAAGTGTCTCCTCCCTCTTTTTTTTCCTTTCTTCTCTACATTGAACTCATTGTCATTTGAGTGATGAACTCAATAGCCTTAGTTATAGGGAAATGAAGAAGGAGGGGTGCATGACAGCAATCATGTCTGCCAAAATGCACAGAAAATAAGAAGGGATCAAACAACAAGGGATCAAAACTAGAAGAAGAAAAAGATAAGAAGTAAATTGTGATACACTTCTCAACACATTGATACAAAAATAAAAAACTATGATACATTTCTCCAAAAAGCAGCAACAAGGACAGCAAGCATGACCACCAAATTGATACACATCTCAAAATTTACAGACCATGTCTACAAATTACTTCTGCATATATATCTCTACTTAAGCCGTTGTTGGTGACGACGGGTTAAGTACACTTTACCCGTCGGTACCAACGACGGGTTAAGTAGAGAAATATATGCAGTCCTTTATATTAATACTTAATCTATACATGATGAACCACTACCAATATTTGTCAACGTAACCCGTTGTTATGGATAACGGGTTAAGTTAACGGAACCCGTTATCACCAACGACGGGTTAAGTACACTTATATTGTAGAAGTTTATGACTACATGCATAAGTATATGGTGAAGTTCTGCCAATATACGTTAACTTAATCCGTTATTGACGATAACGGGTTAAGTACACGTAACCCGTTATCCTAAATAACGGGTTAAGTGTACCTATATCGGCAGTACTGATAATTATTAAATCGCATGAAAAAAAAATTGTAAACAAGTTTGTAAATATAACATATAAAGTAGTTCGCTTAATGAAAACAATTTATAATAAATTATTCAAACAGCACTTTGACCATACTAAAACCTGCTGCAAAAAATCTGCTCATAAAATTTTATACAATCAGCTTTCCAGAGATATTCGTTACGCGATTTCAAATTTTCTTTGTGAACAAATAAAATTTTAAAACATTTACGTTCATTCAGCGAATTCGGTTTAAACAATTATGTTAGATATAATTTTTGGTTGGGTTAGAGTACTTTGTAGGGTTAGAGTAGGGTTACAGTAGGTTAAGGGCAGGGTTAGGGTTAGCGGGGGTTAGGGGTTTGATTAGGGTTATTGTAGGGTTAAGGTTATTGCAAGGAAGACATTTGCGGTAAGATTTTTTTTTGGTTTATCCATGGTAGTTGGGAGGTGATAGGTAATAAGTTTCCAGTAAAGATTTTATAGATATTTAAGTTCTATCATTAATCACATGTGTCTCTCCACTCTTTACGTACATTATCTTTTGAACTCTACAAAATAGACATTCATATGTATTTTTTTTGTTTATATTTTTTATTTATTTCTATTCCTAGCCACGTAACTAACCAATATAAAATCGATATCATCAAATGAATATAAAAATTAACACAAATTAATTTGTATTTTGTTTCATCAAAAACAATTAAAAAAATTTTGTAGGTTAGGGTTAGGGTTATTCTAGGGTTAGTAGGTTAGGGTTAGTGGTTAGGGTTAGGGTTAATGTAGGGTTAGGGTCTCCACTCTTTTTCTCTTCGTAGTAGAACAAGTTCAATATGGGAAAAACCTAAAGTACATAGCCAAATGTAGATCCCCACATGTAGCCTATATATGGGAAAAAACCAAGTGTAAACCCCCACATGTAAGAGAAAAATCACATGTAGATTCTCTATTAATAGAGACAGACGGAAGATGAAGATAGAGATGAAGCCTATATATGGGAAAAACCACATGTATATCCCCACATGTAGCCTATATATGAGAAAAACCACATGTAGATCCCCACATGTAGCCTTATATGGGAAAAACCATATGTACATCCCCACGTGTCTACAAAAAACCAAGTGTAGATCCCCACATGTAAGGGGAAAACCACATGTGGCAATAAATGGTTTTTTGGAAGCCATTGATGGCATGAAGAAGATAGAGACGGGAAGATGAGGATAGGGATGAAGAAGAATTAATGGGCGAGCTGAGTCTGAGTATAGGCTGGCTTGGGGGAAGATATATTTGATTAGACCTGATTTGAACCTTCATTCCAGTACTTCCAGTATATGCTGGCTTAAGGAAATTTTTTTTTTAAAAAAAAGAATAAAATTTATCTGTCTTTACGAACAGTCTCCCTGGAACTCTACACGAAAGACAGATGATATACGCGTATATATTGTTTATAATTTTTTATTATGTTTCAATTTTTTTGGTCTATCTAACCAATATAAAATTATAAAGGTAATATGCTTAAAAAATATTCCAAAAAATATAAAGGAGTAGGTATACAAGTATAAGATTAAGGTTAAGGTTAGGGTTAGGGCTTTTTTGTTATATGGGTTGACATGTGGGGATGTACATATGGTTTTTCCCATATATAGGCTACATGTGGGGATGTCTGCAATAATAGTAGGCGGGTGTTGAGTTCTGTTTTGAGATTGAGTTCTGCTTGTTTAGCTTGGTACTTATTCCCTCTTAGGTGTATGTTCAAAGTCTTCTGGCTTGTGGTGGTCACTTGGCTTAGAGAACAACACTACTTCTTTGGTGGAGACAACGGCCTACACTCTAGATTGTGGAAAATTTTTATGAGAAAAACCACATGTAGATCTCCACATGTAGATCCCCATATATAGCCTATATATGGGTTTCAACTATATGTACATCCCCACATGCGGGAGCATCAAATTGATTGACTGATGGTTGGATGGATTAATCTGGGAATTTAGAACGGCCCGTTAATGTACTACAAGTTAGCATTATTGCCATGTTGTACATGTGGTTCCACATGTTGCAAAGTGAAATCTAATAGTGGGGATCTACAAATATTAACCTAATTAATCAAAACAAAAAAAAATACTCACTACTAACCCTAACCCTAACCCTACACAACCCTATCTTAACCTAACCCTAACCTTAACCCTTGGTTTAAAATCTCATAATTTATTTTTTGAACTTTTACACCTTTAATGTAAACGATTTTATATTGGTTAGTTACGTGGTAATAAATGGAAATTAATAAAAAAATATAAACAATTATGGGCATATTAATGTCACTTTGCAGAGTTCAGGAGACAATGTTCGCAAAGAGTGAAGAGAAATTTCTAGAAAACCCAAAATTTCTTTCTCCCTAACCCGTTCTTATGAATAACGGGTTAAGTGACCTTAACCCGTTATCCTTAAGAACAGATTAAGTAGATAGATTTAGGCAGTATATTTTGAAAAGTTGGGTAAGGTCCTGCCCAATAACTCTCTACCTAACCCGTTCTTGTGAACAACGGGTTAAGTGAACTTAACCCGTTCTTCACAAGAACTGGTTAAAGAGAGCGATATTGGCAATCCTTTGGTCTGTAGGAGTTAAAGGACTGCCAATATCGCTCTACCTAACACGTTGTCGCGATTAATGGGTTAAGTTCACTTAACCCGTTGTTCACAATAACGGGTTAAGAAGAGCCATATTAGCAGAACTTTATTAAGACATGGTCTGTAGGCTTCCAAAGGCCTGTCAATATCTCTCTATTTAACCCGTCATTGGTGATAATGAGCTAAGCTCAATTAACCCGTTATCGTCAATAACGGGTTAAGTATAGATATTTGTGCAGCACTTTTTGTTTGTGTTTGGCTGTGTACTTTTTTGCTGATACAGAAATTACTTGATTAAATGTTGTTCACAAATTCACTTCACATCACATCAAAGTATATAGTACAACAGATATCTTGACAAGAAATTTGAAGCATACAAATGTACAATGTCAATCAGACCACATAATTAATTGAAATCAATACAATTTTCAAAAATTTATATAAAAATTATACATATCAAGTTGCACATGTCCAAAATAAAAAAATTACAAATGAAGGCATTCTCCACGTTGGTTTGCACACCATGCCCGGTATTCACCTACAACAATTTATCAATATAGAAACAGACTATGCATTAGTTACGTAATAACAAAATCAACAACCAAAAGCTACGCTATTACAGAGTATTAGATACTACCGTCTACGACCACGCGGCTTGCGACCGCTTGGTGTGAATTGATTAGGAGGGTTCCGCTTCCTTTGAGGATTTTGCCGTCTGCCTTGTGTCTGGGGGATATCAGGATCATCCGACCACTGTTCCTTATCAACATCTTCGGGATTTGGCTGTTCTTGTAGTTGTTGTGGCTCGGCGATGTGAATTCCCGGCCTTATCACTCTCTTTCGCCTAGAACCCGTTGCTGGCAAGTTGGCTCTCAAATACGCCTCAAGTTGTGGACCTTCACCTGCGTCTTCAAGAGTACGACGGCACGGTGCTAGCATCTTCTGCATTACCTTCTTGAAGCTCTCGGGTACCCTAGTCTTCAAGATGCGAGCAGCTGTTCGAACGTTCTCCCATGTGTTTTCAATCTACATTTGGTGAAAAATTCGAATTTAAACATCATTCATACTTAACGGCACCACTTAATTACAGTACATGCAGACGAACTATATAAAATTTGACTAACAATTTTTCGATATGTCTCAGTCTTTGGTTGGTACATCGGCTGGGAGGAGGAATATGCTGGAGCTGGTTCTGCCTGGGTAGGGGGAATCGGAATTTGCACACCGGCTGGTACAGCGGCCTTTGGAGAAACATACAACCGTGTTATTCGCTTGTACCACATCATGTATGCCTGCTTGAGGGAGCCATCATACGGTATCGCGACGAACACCATATTCGGTGTCATTTTCCGTCGCATGGTGTTCCAGTTGGCTACATGGTAACGATGGTAATCAGCCCAATCGAAGTTGGGCACTCGTCCCGTTCCCCTCACCTCGTGTAACTTTTTATCATATGACTTGACCTCGGGAATCTTTTGTTGATATCCAAATTGCCGCAAAACTCTATCAGGATACTGGAACTCGACAACTCCAAAATTAACAAGAGGTGCAACCGTCAACCAAAGGGCACTATCTACGCAGACTGGAGGAACCCGTTGCAACCTGGTGGTCGAGTACGGTTCCCAATTGACGAACTCGTCCCGCAGGTTGTCTAACTCATCTCTGTAGTAGGTCAAAAATTGGCGTGGGTTATCGACCCACGTGTGCCGCCTCGCCCAATATACTCCTAGAGGAGGTAACAACTCCGCTGCCCCCGGGTCGGCCAACCAATCCGGTGTAACCTGAACAATACGGGGACGTCCAATGTGGATGTGTTCCCAACTCCAGACCTGCATTAGCACCATTGGGCCACCCATCTGTATGCCACCTAAAGAACATGTGCACAAATTCCTATATAATAGCGCCAGTGCCGCACTCCCCCAACTGAAACGACCCGCATACCGGAAATTCTCCAACAACCGTAGGTACATTAGCGGCACGGTTGATCCGAATGAGTTTGGAAAGATCACTCCCCCTATCAGACTAAAAATGTATGCACGTGCATAGTACCTTAGGGTTTGCTCGTCCGAATCGGGGGCCAAATATTCCTCATCGAACTGAAATTTTAACCAACTGATGTATAGTGATTTACCATCGAAAGTTTCATCCATCACTTCAGCCTCCGCTTTATCTTTCGCAGCTTCTATTTGTTCATACAATAAATCTTCATCAAAATTTGCGGGCACATTATCGAGGATTTCTTTTTCAACGGCCTCTCTTCTTTGGAGAACTATTAACTGTAGATCGATACCGATTAAGTCACGAACAACTTTGACTCGATCGATGTCCATATTTCCTGTCACTGCAAACCAATCTATTGGTAGTCCAGTTATCATTGCCACATCTTATAGGGTCACAGTCATCTCACTCATTGGTAGGTGGAATGTGTGGGTCTCCGGCCTCCATCGCTAGACCAGAGCTGTAAGTAGCGACCGACCTAGCTTCACTGAACCCATGAATTTTGCTCCGTAGAAACTGGCCTCCACCAAGTACGGCATGATATGGGGGTCGAAAGAAAGAACCGCGTGCTTTCGGAAGTTACATTTTTTATCGGACCCATTCCACACGGCTTCGGATCGGAGTTTGGGTTGCAAGGTGAGTATGCTTGTGTCCACGGGTCCAGGTGATGTAACGAAAATCGAGGACGACGGATCTGCCTCAACAGATGTGGATTGATGGCCACCAACCTATACGAATAAAGATAACAAATGTTCTTAATGAGATAATGTTACATATTCGTATTTAAAACCAATAATAATAATCAATCTTACCTCAGTAGTTGGTGCGTCACTAGTGGTACCGGACGGACTTCTTGGTTGGCTTGTTCTAGCCATTTATCTATGTAACAAAAAATTTAAAATGTGGCTGGTACAAATGACAACAAAAAAACATACCGAGATTGTGGGAAAAAATGCACAAATGAAAACAAAAAAAATGACTAAAGGTCAAATTGGTTGAATTCATGTAGCATAAGTCGCCCCAACTTGTGGAAGTGAGTTTCAAATCTCGGTTGAAGAGGTACGAGCGTGTAAGATGGTTTAGGTTGTAAAAAAACCCAAATAAACCGATACACGGCCGTATATCTTGAACCGTAACACGAAACCTACTTCTACGTATTGGGGTGGGTTGTGTTGAGTGAGATCTGCTTACTCGCAAAGTTTCGTATTTTTTGGAGGTGGTTTGAAGTGTTTTCAACTCTAACTGCACTTAGAAAATTCTAAGTCAAAAACTTCTCATGCGAGGAAGTTGAGAAAACCGCACAAACGGCATCCGAAATTATAAAACTTTTCGACTTGGTCGAATTCACGTAAGGCAAGCCACCTGAACTAGTAGAACCGAGTTTCGAGTCACGGTTTGCGAGATACTGCCGTGTACCGCTATACTTGGTTTTTTTCAACCAGAAGTAATACGCAGTCGTATCTCTCGAACCGTGAGTCGAAACTGACTTTTACAGGGTGGGTTGACTTTTCATAGGAGACACCAACCAACTCGCAAAGTTTTAAATTTTCTGGATATCGTTAGAAGGGTTTTCTAATCTAACCGCACTTACAAAATTCTAAGTCAAAAGCTTCTAATGCGATGATTTAAGAAAACCGTACAAACAGCATCCGAAAATTATAAAACTTTCCGACTTGGTCGAATTCACGTAGGGCAAGCCACCTGAACTTGTAGAAGCAAGTTTCGAGTCACGGTTTGCAAGATACGGCCGTGCACTGCTATACTTGGTTTTTTTTCAACCGAAAGCGATACGCGGCCGTATCTCTCGAACCGTGAGTCGAAACTGACTTCTACAAGTTGGGTTGACTTCTCATAGGAGACACCAACCAACTCGCAAAGTTTCAAATTTTTTGGATATCGTTTGAAGGGTTTTCTAATCTAACCGCACTTACAAAATTCTAAGTCAAAAGCTTCTCATGCGAGGAATTTAAGAAAACCATACAAATGGCATCCGAAAATTATAAAACTTTTTGACTTGGTCAAATTCACGTAGGGCAAGCCACCCGAACTTGTAGAAGCGAGTTTCGAGTCACGGTTTGCGAGATACGGCCGTGCACCGCTATACTTGGTTTTTTTTCAACCGAAAGAGATACGCGGCCGTATCTCTCGAACCGTGAGTCGAAATTGACTTCTACAAGTTGGGTTGACTTTTCATAGGAGACACCAACCAACTCGCAAAGTTTCAAATTTTCTGGATATCGTTTGAAGGGTTTTCTAATCTTACCGTACTTACAAAATTCTAAGTCAAAAGCTTCTCATGCAAGGAATTTAAGAAAACCGTACAAACGGCATCCGAAAATTATAAAACTTTCCGACTTGGTCGAATTCATGTAGGGCAAGCCACCCGAACTTGTAGAAGCGAGTTTCGAGTCACAGTTTGCGAGATACGGCCGTGCACCGCTATACTTGGTTTTTTTCAACCGAAAGAGATACGCGGCCGTATCTCTCGAACCGTGAGTCGAAACTGATTTCTACAAGTTGGGTTGACTTCTCATAGGAGACACCAACCAACTCGCAAAGTTTCAAATTTTTTAGATATCGTTTGAAGGGTTTTCTAATCTAACCGCACTTACAAAATTCTAAGTCAAACGCTTCTCATGCGAGAAATTTAAGAAAACTGCACAAACGGCATCCGAAAATTACAAAACTTTCCGACTTGGTCAAATTCACGTAGGGCAAGTCACCCGAACTTGCAGAAGCGAATTTCGAGTCACGGTTCGGGAGATACAGCCGTGTACCGCTTTACTTGGTTTTTTTCAACCGAAAGCGATACGCGGCCGTATCTCTCGAAGAAGTGAGTCGAAACTCGCTTCTACAACTTGGGTTGGCTTGTAGTACGTGAGACGAACCTACTCGCAAAGTTTCGTATTTTTTTACGGTCATTTGCAGGGTTTTCAATCATAACCGCACCGAAAATTTTCTAACTAATTTTGTATATACAATTCTAGTTCTACAAATTACTAACGCAAGCAAATAAATTCGGTAATTGAATATAGTTAAAGTCAACCCAATTCTACAACTAAAATCTACTAAGGCAAATAAAATTTTCCCCACTATCTAAATATTTTAGTATACACAAATTTAAAAATAAACTCAAATATAGATTGTTGAGGTAAATAAATAGTCTATACCTTACAAAATAGGTCCAAATGAAGCTAAAGAATCAATTTGGAAGAGAACTAGGGTTTCGATTTCATATCGAAGAGGGGATGAGAGAGTAGGGTTTCGAACTTTGGAGTTGGGAGAGAGGAGGGAGAGCAGACGGAGCTGTAGATCACGGATTAGGCGGAGCTAAGGTTTTTTTGGGTGTTGGGTTCGCCAAAGAAAGAAGAAGGAGCGAGAGTGAGGCGATTCGAAGAAGACGACCTGAATGCACCGCTAAATGATTTTAGATTGCCTTAACCCGTTCTTCCCAAGAACGGGTTAAGGCAATTTTTTGTTATAAAATTTTGTCTTAACCTGTCCTTCCCAACGACGGGTTAAGGACAATTTTTATTAAAAAAAATATGGGCCGTTGGATCAAAGATCCAACGGTTCAGATCAAAGTTCGCACGGGTCTGTGCGAACAGACCCGCTAGCGACCCGTTTGCAACGGAAGAAGACTCATATATATATATATATATATATATATATATATATATATATTATTTTTTCCTAAAAGTGGCCGAAGCCGCCAGATTCATATATATATATATATATATATATATATATATATATATATATATATATATGTCATTTTTTCCTAAAAGTGGCCGAAGCCAGATTCAAACCCACGCACAACAGACCCCCCGGGTGCTACAGTAACTGACTTAGGGCGCCACCGAAGACTAGAAAGGCCATTATGGCTAACTGTCTAATATCGAATGTGAATTATATTTGTGTTCTGGGTTTCGGTGTTTAGTAAAAATCAATTTTCAGAAAGAAAAAAATAAGTCTCTGGAAAGACTCGAACCCGAGCACCCCGCCTCCGCTGTGCTACAGTAACGCTCTAAGGGCGCACCCGAAGACCAGTATGACCAAAGTGAATAACTGATATGAGATGAGTTGAGTTATTTTTAACTCGACTCTCTATTTGTTACTAATATTTCATATTTCAAAAACTCTTAAACTCTTTTCTCCTCTAATTTATTTCATGAAACTTTCTAGATTACTGATCTTATAGATTAGCAACATAACAGTATTTAAAAATTATTATTTCGACATAAACACAAGAATTTTCCTTTCTGAATTGTATTTTATATATACATTTTCGGCATTTGAAAACAACCATGATTCTTACCAAATTTAGCACCACAATTATCACATAAGTTTATTTTCTTGCTTTCTTTTATTTCTACAACAATTTCTAGAATATAGACTCTTTTATCATACTAATGTCACATTAATTAATATGGCACAATTCAAATATTTCAATTAACCAATTAGCCATTTACAAGCATATTTCCTTAATCTAACATGGTTCAAAAATTCACAATCTCACAGCAACATGATAATTCTAATGTAATAATCACAATTTATAACAACTAGCAATCAATTCATCAAACATTCACTTCATTTCTAATTAGTCTCTATTTAAATAAACACATGACCAAATTTACTAGTTTTCTTAGCAATTTCATCAATTAAATCCCTAGCATGATGTCTACATTAGAAGTAGAGAATTCACTCACCTTAATTGAAAAAAACACAAAGGAACCTCCAGGGAAACTCCTTGAACACACGATCATCTCCTAGTTGTAAGCCTTCTCCTCCTTGCTTGTGCACACCAAAGCGCCTTCTCCTCCTTGTACTTGATGAAACCCGAGCTCTCCTTCCTCCTTGATGAATGGCCGGCCTTCAATGGTGAAAGGAACACACAAAATGCACAACTTAATCTTTTTCCTCACACAAATTTCTCACACTTTATCTTTTCTTCTCACTTTCTTTATAATTTCTAAAGGTGCAAGAGAAGTGAATGGCTAGGGGGGACTATTTATACATTTTTTGGGGTCAAATGAAGGGATAAGATTAACTTGATGAGAGTAGATTAGGGACTAGGATGCATTAGGGAGTTAGAGCAACCACCCATGAACACAAAACTACCTCTCCACTCACACCACTCCCCCATCTCCTCCATGCTTGAAACCGGCCAAGTCTACTAGCACAATGCACATGCATGTGCAGTGCACATGCCACCCTAAGCACACGTAATTACTAGTTGTACATGTATTTGTTAATTAATTTGTTATAAAAATAAGTCTACCCCACAAGTTGTCTCATTTAAATGAGAATAAACTAGTGGGCTCAATATAGTGGGCTTTAGAATCCATGGGCTTAATAATTAAAATAATTAGTTTAATTAGTGTGGGCTAGATTTAAATAATTAGGCCTAAGATTTAAAATAGGCTTTAAAATTAAAAAGAGAAGAATTAAAATACTTGTTCATGATATGAAAATAAATAATTTTCTAAAGGTAAAAATGTACATAAATTTGCACGTGCAAAACACATGAAATTAAACAAACTCTTATTTAATTATAAATGAAAATTCAGGATGTTACAACAATTATGCCTTACAACCTAAGAAAAGAGAGATTTCTAGCTAATTACAGTTATCTGTCAAATCCCCAAAAATCAGGATTTAAATAACTAATTCATCCCTTAACTAAGGGAATCTCCAACTGAATCTTGAAATACACCTTACCAGGTCTATCTTCTATAACTAATTTCTAGTCTATAAATACTCTCTCACCTAATTCAGCTAAACGTAATCAATCTTTCTTCACTAAAAACTCTAATCTTTATTTTGGATTGCTGACTTGAGTGTCGGAGGGTCTTCCGCCAGAGCTACCTCCGGTGTTAAGACTTTTTGCAGGTTTCAGGCATTTTCAGTCATCCAGATCTAGATCCTGATCCAGATGTTTTCAGCCATCCAGATCGAGATTCTGATCATCAGCCATCCAGATCGAGATTCTGATCATCAGTTTAGATCATAGTTTTCTGCCTCAAATAAAGAACTCATCATCTCATTGCTCCCACACCGGAAAAAAACAATAACAAACAAGGCTACTTTCCATCTACAAATATCATAGGTGTAGGTTAAGACATGTAATTCACTATAAATTTTATAACATATGAACACATATAAGTGTTTATGTATTGTGTAGAAAAACTGGGCGAGTTCAGGTTATTGAGTTCAGGTTTGGTCCAATTTGGATGAGTTCAAATTTCAGGAGGGGGGTTTGCATGCATATATAAAGCCCACAAAAGGGGTTAGGTTTGTACAGATTAATTTGGGTCCAAATAAACTGGAGGAATAACCATATTGTATAGTAAACTAGTCACTTGTGCATTACAGAAACTCTTCCTTATTTCTTAGTAAACTTAATCTACTGTTTTCTCTCAATTCTAAAATTATTTTGGAAATTGATGAATATTATGAAGAGTATTTTTTATGTTGTTCAATACTTCCCACATAAATCTTGGAACGATAAATTTACATGGTCATTGTTGAAGTTTACGGATAAAAAGGTAGATAATTAATTGAACTAAAGGAGTTCAATAAGACACCCCTATTCTTTTGTATGTGGATATATCATTGATCATCTCAGGTTTAGTAATGGGTGCAAAAAAGTCCCCAACAAAAAACAAAATTAAGTGCAACACTTGTGCATAACAAGCTGAGCCATGCTAATTAATGAGGGTGAAAATTAAAGCTCATTTGGACAGTAAAGTAATTTCACGTTGGCAGCGGGTTCGGGCCCATCAACTCATCCAGGTTAGCAAACAGAGCTCGCTTACAGCTTAATAAAGAAGGATTTCCAGTTAATCACAGTTGTCAGTCAAATCTCACCAAATCATGGATTTAACAACTGATTTCTCAATCACAAATTCTTTCTTATCGGGCACATCCTCCATGGTCTATAAATACTTCTCCATTTCCACCATTATGAAGTAATCGCAATTTCAGTAATTAAAAACCAACTTTGACTTCTTGTTACTTACTTGAGCATCAGAGGGTTTGTTGCCGAGATCACCCCAGTGTTTCAGGCTGTCCTTGCAGGTTTCCGGCGGGACGTCAGCCAGTCCTACCACCATAACCTTCACCAAAATCTACAAATACTAGCCTCACATCTGGATCTGATAGAGGGATGAGACATAAGTTTTCCAAAAAAATATAAGAGCTCATTATTTGTTGCTCCCACACCGAAAAAAATTGCATCAGATTGGCATCATCAGTGAAAAATTACAGATCCAGCCTCCTACTCAGGTCCTTCATCCTAGAAGCCTCCTCCTACCTGGCACCCAAAGCTAAGAAGATGATTGTCGTAGGTCGCCAGACTGATCCTCCGCCTCCTCCTCCTCCTCCGGTGCACTCCTCACGCAGCAAGGCTACCATTCAATGGTTTCAACAACCATTCTCAGAGCATCAACCTGAACCCCCAATTCTCGAAGGTTGAGGTCGCGCCCCCACAGCCTCTCTCAGAGTCGGTCAGGGGACTGAACCCTTCAAAGGGTTGGAACTCCGAAACCTCATCAATAACCAGCAGCAGGAGGAAGACCCCCGCCACCGCATTGAACGCTCCTTCAATCAGGGGCCCCATTCGAAGCACTAGAGGAGCTGAAGAAGCAAGTCCCCCTGTAGTCAGAGAAGGGAGCAGAGTCCCACTCCGGTCAGTTGGCAAGGAGCCAAGGCTCGAAAGGGAAGAGGGAACCCTTGTGACCAGGAGTTCTTGAAGACCTAGAGGGGCAAGGAGATATTGAGAACTTGAGATGCCAAGCACTGGATGAAGTTTAATGAGGGTGCTTAACGCCCTCCACTAGATACTTGATATTTTTAATAAGACTAGTCCCTATAATGGTCAAGGCATGTAATAAAAGCTAGCCACCCAGGCAACCACTTAGTTTGATTGTTCAAAAAAAAAACTTAGTGTTTCTTTCATAAACTCTTATACTACTCTGCAGATGCAAACAACGAGTTCGGTGCTCAGCTCCTTTTCCGTGCTACACTAACAACTCCCAACAACAGGTCTGAAGTCCATCTCTTCCATAAGAGCTGCTCATACAACACACTTTCCATCAAACAGCGAGTTGAAGTCCAACTCGTGACTCAAGCTACTCCAACTTTGGAGTTCAGCATGTCACTCTAGCTACTCCTGCAACTCGCTAACCCTCAAATAGCAGATTCAGAGTCCAATTTGTAACTCAAGCTACTCCCACTTTAAAATTCGGCTTATCACTCGAGCTGCACACGCAACTGGCTAAGCTTCAAGCAGAAAGCTCGGAGTCCATCTCGTGACTCAAGCTACTCCCACTTCGGAGTTCAGCTTATCACTTGAGCTGCACCTGCAACTCGCTAGCTCTCATACAGTAAGTTCAAAGCTCAACTCGTCCCTAGAGCTGCTCCTACAACTCACTAGCCAAGAACATCAAGTTCGGGTCCATCACTTCTCTAGATTTTCTCCTACAACTCATCGACTCTAAACAATGAGTCACTACATTAAGGCAGACCAAGCACGTAAAATTTCCTTAGTTCGAAGGTTCATTCATCCGGGTCCCAAAACATTTGAACCCCTAACAGTATAAAACTCTTTTATTACCACAACGGTGACGAGCCCCAATCCAAGCACGCAACAATTATGCATGCATGCAGTTGTTAGACCTGTCACACCCCATTTTTTTTTCTTTCCATTTCCTTCTATTTACTTATAACTCATAGAAGACTCTGTTTAGCATTTCTATGCTATCCTTTACTTCCCTGCACTTCCAAAAGTCTTATATTATTCCCAATAATTAGTTAAGAATTTAGTAAAAAGTTTGGTAGAGTCTCCACTGTAACTTTCCACTCGTAACGCCTTTCGGCTTATGGAAATTTGTAAACAATTCAATAAATCTCAATACTTGTAATATATCAAAAACCTCCCCAGGATAATTCATCAAACACATCACGGAGATCATATATATATATATATATATATATATATATATATATATATATATATATATATATATATATATATATATATGCTCTGGGGCGTATTATCATTCTATCCAATCACAAATTATCAATTTAAAACCATAAATCTTCTAACTTTCTTAAAGAAAATCACACCTGTTCGAAGACTTCTAATCCACATACGAATCCATCACCATTCAACATATTAGAATCAAATATAATAAATTATTCACCTGTATATACATTCTTTCTATAACCTTTCGTTATACATTATACACATATACATATTTGTGTGAACATAAAGTTCAAATACATAATCGATAAATTTTTCCTAAATGCTCCCCACTCCCTTGCTAATGAAATCTACCTGCAAAACATGGAAGCCAGAGATAATCCCTGACCCCCAAAACTACAGAGGTGAGCCAAACTGATGTGAGTATAATCTACTAGATTAGCAAATAAAATAAATGATAAGACATAAATTGAAAGAACTTACAAACATAAGGGTAATCAAATGTAATCCGAATTTGAACATATAAACATAGTCAAAGTGATTTTGCACAAAAGCAATCCTTTGTGTCTTCAACCAATCTACAAATTCATATTCACTCAATCTTATAATATTACGCTCATTCATTCTTATAATATCACATTTATCCATGGCTAATAACACATCTCATAACATTTCGTAATACACGAACCTTCATTCTTATTCTAATTTCATCATACAGCTTATTTAATGTGTTCTCGTTTTGTCATATACTTGGCTTTATAATTCATTTTTATCTCATCATACAACTCAAATTACTTTTCATTCTTATTAATAATATGTCTTTCTTTCATTTTCGCGTACATCTCATATTACACTTCACATTAACTTTCACTCTTATCACATTATACTCCGCACCCCAAACATAGTTTGGGTAATACTACACCGCATCCCAAAGCCGATAGCTTGGGTAATAATCACCGCACCCCAAGTAGAACTCGGGTAATATAACATCACATCTCAAGTTGATAGCTTGGAATATTACTTTACTTTATTTTCATTTTTATTTTACAATTTACTTTACTTTCATTACCATCTCGCAATACAACTATCATATCAACAACCCACCAATTCACCATGGGAGTTGTGGCAAGACAAGTAGTTCCCACTTTTTCCATGGAAATAGCGGGTAAGTAGTTCCTTGACACAATTCCAAGGTATCAACTCATATCACACTTATCTTTAGTTTTGAAATCATTCCCATATCCAACACTTAACACTCATCACTTTATGCATCATACTAATATCTCATATAACTTTACTTTTCATTCATATCATATTATCTCATACATGCACAATTTCTTTACTTCTTTTACTCTTTTCCATTCAACACTTTCTTCGAGTTATTCACATTAATTTACATATATAATTCATTCACTGTTATACTCATATTTCTCACATCATATTAATTCACATATATAATTCCTTCATTTTTCTTATTCAAATACATAACATCAAACTAATTCACATGTTTCATTCCTTCACTTTTTATATTTAATCCCATAGCACAAATATTCCTCTTTTCATAATTATCTGCATATCACCATTTCTATATTTTCGCTTATAATTACACAATGCAATTACCTCGTTTTTTACACTTATTTAACCACATACTTCTTTTACCAATCATTTCATTTGCATACTCATGAATTGTATTCTTTCCTACTCATCTTCATATATATACATTTTCTTTCACTCTACTTATTCATTTCCACTCAGATACTTACTTCACTTTCTTATTTTTACTTTGCATCAAATACTTTCTTTTCTTTCTCATTCTCATATAACATCAGATGTTTTCTCTACTTTCTCATTCTCATTTCATTTCATATCATATGCTTTCTTTACTTTCTCATTCACATTCACTTTCTTTACTTTCTCATTCACATTTTACTTTCACATCATATGCTTTGTCTACTTTCTCATTCTCATTTTCATTCCACATTTATTCATTTTTATTAATTTGTCGACCAGTGAGCCACAGTATCCCAATATACTGAAAACCGACAACCCAGTAAACACGCAAACCTCTGCCCCCCTTCCCCCGAGGCCTTAAGCATCTGAGGCTACGTCTTCCTCCTAGCCGATGCCAGCGTAGGAAACACCGCACCCCAAACATAGTTTGGGTCCTTCCTCTTGGCAAAACCAACGAGAGAAAGAAAACACCGCACCCTATTTCCTCGTGGCAAAATCAATAAGGGAAAGAAGACACTGCACCCCTAGTTTCACTAGGATACTTCCTCACGACATCTGTCATCGAGGGAATATAACCGCACCCCAGCTGAGCTGGGTAATATTCGTGCTTCAAGCCGATAGCTTGGACGATAAAAATACCGCACCCCAAACATAGTTTGGGTAATAAATACTGCACCCCAAGCCGGTCCTTGGGTGTCAGGAGGTCTAGCCCAAACCCCCAGAATTTCTATAAGTACTGATCAACAAAATTTAACTATTATTATTATTTTCATTTCATCTTTTCATCACCACACAGCATCTCATCTTTTATTTCAATAATTTGCCACATCTTTGACTTTAACCATGCAATTTATTATCTCATTATCTCACATATTCACATACACCTATTTATTCCATTTATAATATTATTACTTCATATTATTCTGTATCATAAATGCACTAAAGTAATTATTCGCTCACATTATAATATCTTATGAACATGCCAAATTAAGTAAATGATTACACCATATTACCGCCCAATAGTTTCACTTTAAAGATCACTATTTTATACATATACTCACTCGTTAATTTGATCGATTATGCTATCATAACTCATTATCACCCATAACACTAAATATTTAAATCACACAAATTCTCCATACAACACAATTTCAACATATAAAAATTCTATATTTTCGGTTAAATATTCATTTAGTTATAACTCACAAAAATCACATCGAATCAGCATAAAATTTTGTCATAACAAAATATATACCTAGTACAATCATACTCACTTGATGAATCGAGCAACCGAAGTCTCGTGTCCGCTCGACAGCCAATCAAAGTTCAACTTTTTCCACCTAAATAGAAAATTATAGAACATTTTAGCCATACACTCAAAACACAAGCTATATACATCCAACACGTCACAAATGACATATGTAGCTAAGCTACAACGACGGATTTCGAATTCGGATCCCAAAGCACAATTTCACTTATCGATCATAGGATTCCAATACGGAAAATCTCCGATTTCCTAATTTCTTTATTCCAAAACTCATAATATCTCGAATTAGGATTAAACAATAATAACAAAACTCAGTTATACCTTTGAACCTATCAAATTCTCACCTCAATCTCGCTCGGGCTTTTCATCGAACACCCGGCGCGCGTACTTATCCTACACATAATCTTAACCATTTTACTACAGATATAAGTCTATAAAAATCATTCAAAATTCACATTAATCATCTAGTAATGGTCTACACCCTTCTACACATATTTTTTAACCATTAAAATTAAATTTCTATATCATTTCTCACAACCCTAATTTTCGGCTTTATGTCCAACCTTCAAATCCTTATTTCTTCCATGTTGTCCACAAATTCTCACTTCTAGCATATTCTATATACTCTACCCATCACCGTACATCAATTTATACGAAAAGAAACCAAAATCATAGAACCCAAAATCAAATTATAAATTTCTGTATACCTTCTCGACGTTCTTCATGCGAACAAACACCTCCATGCGACAGAGCACCTCAAAATAGCCAAAACCCCCTAACAATTTTGTAAAAAAGCTTGGAATTTGGTAGGATTTGGAAAAAATTAGAAATTGAAGAAAGAGAGAAGAGGAAGGTCGGTTGCGCTGAGTGGGTTCGGTAGGGACTTAGGGGAAGGAGAAAGAAAAAGGAAAAATTAATTATAAGCCCCCATTTGACTATATATTTACTTATATACCCTTCTAGTTATAACTTCTAGTCATTTTCTCGTAAAAATCACTCCAACTCATGCTTAAATGCATCATAAACATAAAATAAATTTAAAAGTGTATTTCTATGCATAATTGTAATCAATATCAATAGTTATAATCAATAGTAGTATATATATATATATATATATATATATCAAGCTTTTAAACATACATAAGAATTACAAATTCCAACTTCATTGTAACCCCTGTTTCCCCAAACCTGTATTTTATGTGTATTTTTCTATATTTAAAATTTTTGTAAATTAATTTTTCTGCTTTCAAATTCTTTGTTAAAATGTGTTATTAGATTTTCTGTTAAAACATATTTTTAATCAATAGTTTATTTATAACTAGTTCCCAATGATGTTTTTTTTATAATACAAATATTTTTATTATGCTTTGGATTATTATGTTTATGTTTATGATTTATTATTATTATTATTATTGTTATTATTATTATTATTATTATTATTATTGTTGTTGTTGTTGTTGTTGTTGTTGTTATTTTTGTTATTCGTGTTATTTTATCTTTTACTCTTGATTGTTGATTTAAAAATCTATTTCTATTGTTATTTGTATTTGTAGTATTTCAAATAATTTCTATCTTGTAGATCAATATATATTTTGATATATAATCCTACTTTTATTTATTACTTTATCTATTCAATTTGATCTTTTATTTAAATCCTATTTTAAAACCTATATCTTATCAAAATACCATTAACTCTTTTTACCCAATACAAATATACCCAGACCCATTTAACCCTTTTAAACTCATTTACTAAATCCCCAAACTCGTTACCCTATTCTACCCTAACCCATACCCTCCTAACTACCCAAACCTAAACCCGTCACCCACTTATACACTGTTCACCATCACCCTACCTGCCTACCACCTAAACCCTATTTATCCCATCCTATATATTCTAACCCATGCGCCGCTTTGAATTCCTCATCCTCCCGATCTCTATCTCTCTGTCCCGACCTCCCGTTTCCTAGCCCCTGCGACCCCGTCTCCCTGCGTTCAGCCCCTCCGTCGCAGCCACCTACGACTACACTTCCCCTCGTCTCCCCCGCTCTCTCCCATTAACCCTGTTATCTTGTACCCTCAGCGCTGCCAACCACCTGGGCATCCCCTTCTCCTGTGCTCGCCCTCTCAGCCAGAACCCACTACTCCCGACGCCTGCCTCCTCGACCAGTCGACGCCCAGCAGTGCCCCTACCTCCTGTTGCGACGCCGCAGCGCGCCGCCCAGCAGCCGGTCGCAACCCCACAATCCCGATGCCCTGCATCCCTGTGCTCCCTCTTCCTCTCTACCCTGCATCCTACATCACCCCGATGCAGCCTGCAGTGCCACACACCAGCACTCCCCTGCATCGCTGTGCTGCTCTCCCTCCTCCCGAGCGCCAGCCAGAACAGCAACTTCGTCAGCAGCAACCGCCACAGCGCAGCTTCCCTGTGCTATGCTCAGCCCCGACTACAGCACCCTTGCTGTTGCCTTGCCACTGCCTTGCCGCCCTGTGCCGACCGTAGAGCACTTTCCCCCTTGGGTTGTTCTCTTGATGGGTTGTTTTGATCATGAGTTTTGATCTTGTTCATCCCGAGCCGTCTGATTGGATCATGATCTTCATCATCATCTTGGGTCTTGATCCTTGATCATGGGCCGTTGATCGACATCTTGATTATCATCATCTTCGAGTTCTTAATCACTTTGATTGGTGGCCGTCCGATCGTCGTTATGATCCGATCATCATCTTCATCATCAAGATACTGATCACATCTCGATCTCGATCTTGATCTTCAATCAGAGTCGTCCGATCTGATCCGATCGCCTTCATCTCTTGATCTTATGATCTCAGCCATCTGATCATGTTTGTGGGTTATTTGTTCTTTGGATTCGTGATCTTGTTCGTGTTCGCTTGTTCGTGATTTTGTGTTCATGCCCGGGAATATGTTCCCGTTATTCTTGCTCTTTGCTCCGTTGGATTCGTCATCTCTCAGGCAAGTAACTTGTACTCCAATTTCTTTGTTTGATACTGATATGACTAAAAATAGGGTTAAATCGGGATCGTCCGAATCAGGCACGAATCTCAAAGCTTAGGGGTAAAATAGTAATTTCACCTACAAATAGGTCCGAAGCGGGTACTGGATCTCCTTCTCAAAGATCCATTAACCCACGAACGGATCCATCTCCAACCGGGTGCGGGTTCCAACCCGCGGCAAACCCGGTCCAGCAGGATAAAATCAAGGTCTCCGATTAACCCTAATCAACGGCCCTGATTCACATCTATCTTTTCACTGGGAATTAGGGATTACATTCCTAATCTGATTACGGGGATTATATTCCTTATCAGATCACAGGGATTACATTCCTAATCTGATTCCTAAGGCGGCTATAAATACCCCCCATCCACCACCATTAAGAGGTAATTAATCTTTTGCCAATTTACGCTCTTTCATAATCATTCCTGATTACTGACTTGAGCGTCAGAGGGTGCATCGCCGGGATCAACCCCGGTGTCTCGCACTTCTTGCAGGTGAACGGCGGGAGTCAACGGTCAAACTCCGGCGGAACAGGTTTCAGGTTTGCTATTCATGTTTTCCAAGAATCCACAAATACTATCTGTTTGCCCATACACCAGATTTAGCGGTAACAGATTGGCGCCGTCTTTGGGAACCAAACGAGTAGCAACCCATCCTCTTCCCGTTGGTTAGATCTTCTCCAGCCATGCCTCCAAGGAAACTCAGATCTAGAGGGTCCAACCACGGACCTACCCCTCCTCCAACACAACAAGAGATTCCCCAGCAAACCGTTATGCCGGCGGGACCTGCCCCTCAGCCTAATCAGGCCCTTCAGCAGAACCAACCTCCTCCTCAGAATCATCAACCCCCTCGCGGTCAAACCGGTCCCCAGAATGCCGGTGCAGGGGGCTTCCGAGTCGATCCTCAGAAGCAACCACTCCATCAGGACCGCGTTTCAATACACAATGCCTCTACGGATTCTATGGCCTCCCATAGTCCCCGAGCTTCTGACCTTCGCAATACCATCCTCAATCGGTAAAAGGATGAGGATCTTCGCCGCCGTCTGGATGAGAAGCGGGCCCGAGAGGGAACCTCCCGCCAACAACGTCCGAATGAGAGATCTCCTCACCGCCGAGACTACAGAAGGTTCCCTAACCGAAAAGGGCGGAGAGAGTCCCCCGAGCATCACAGGAGAAGACCCCATTCACCCGCAGGTCGGCAACATCCGAGGAACGATGAGGCACCCATCACTCATGCCGAGTTCCAGCAATTCCAAGCAACCATCCTACAAGCTCTCAATCCCCGACCCAACAGCACCAATGCTCCGAGGATTCCCACTCCTCCTCCGGTCCGAAGTCCTCGCCAATGGTCCCTAACTCCTCCAGCTCCTAGCAACCCCCAGCACATTCCTAGTCCTCGCCGCTCCAGGAGCTACCGTCGTCGAAGCCCCCGCTCTCCCTCGTATGAAGACGGGTCTAGAGGCTCGGTTGATTACCGTCGAAGAGATGACGCTGTCTACCGCCGCCTCTACGAAATGGAGAGGTGCTTGGGTCAGTTAGACAGAGAAGAGGAGCTTAGAGGAAGGACCCTTCGCCCGAGTCGACCTCCTTTTTCCCGAACCATAATGGACGCACCCGTACCAATTGGCTTTAAACCTCCTCAATTCGAGACTTATTCTAGGGAGTCTGACCCTGTCGATCACATAAAAAGCTTTAAGACCCTCATGCTCATCCATCAAGCTTCCGATGCTCTGCTGTGCAAGACCTTTCCCGCTACTCTCAAGGGTCCGGCTCGAGAATGGTACTCTCGCCTTGCCCCATCCTTAATATTCTCCTTCGAGCAATTTGAGACCCTCTTTGTCACCCACTTCGTGAGTAGCCGCCGAATTGAGAAGACCAGCATTTTGCTACTCTACCTCAACCAGAAGAAGGGTGAGAAGCTGAGAGACTATGTGAAAAGGTTCACAGCGGAAGCCAGGTCCATAGCATCCCTTAACCAGTTGGTCGCTGCAGCAGCATTCCAATCCAATATCCTCAACTCCAACCTCTGCTCCTCCCTCGCCAAGAAGCCCCCGCAGAACTTATCTAAACTCCTCCTCCGGAGCGAAAAATATATTCGGGCCGAGGAAGCTGAGCAACGCCCCAACTTGGAGGGGCCTTCCTCCGGGTCCAAGAGAAAGGGAACAGAAGAGGAAGGGGCCAAGAAGCTCCAAAAGGATAATGGCGGGCAGCGCCTGTTGATTCTTGATTTTGATGATCACATCACACTGCACATGTATCTATGCTAAACTTACAGGTGCTATACACAAAGGACCTACTATTATACAGCTGAACAAATGATTAAGCACAAAAGCTCCAAATAAGAGACAATGGCCAAAGCTTCTCTCAAAGACTCAAGACTCAAGACAAGACTCAAAGACTCAAGATTCAAGACTCAAGACTTCAAGCTCAAATGTGTCAAATTGTTGTGTCTTGTAAAACATTGTATTTTTACTTTTGTTGAGTCTTAGTCTGATTGTAAAGCCTTGTCACACACACATACACTCACTACTTTCATAAATGTGTGTTTTTCAAAAACAACAAAAGAGTCAAAACAGTTTGATATAATTTAACTGTTGAGTACCAGTCGACTGATACCTCTGGCAGTCGACTGACAGTACAAAACTGTTTAAATTTATTCAAACTCTGACCAGTCGACTCATATGGCAACCCAGTCGACTGTTCGAGTGCTTTTGACCGTTTTCTGTTTTCAAATTTTGATTTTTCAAAATCAAAAGCTAAAGATCCGTTGGTTGACAGTTGGAATAGCTGTCCCCCAACGTCCAGGAGATCAAACTCTATAAATAGAGTTCAAGATCTCACTGAAAAGATCTAACAAGATACTTTTAAGATTCCGAGCACTCTTTGAAAAATTCTAAGTGAAAAATTGCGAAAAAGCTTTCAAGTTCAAAATCCTCTGGTTCTCTACACTCAGTCCAGTATAACAACGATTTCGTTCTGGACTGGGTATAGAAGTCGACCTTATTTTTAGCCACGTGCATCAACATAATACACCAACAAGGCTATAGGTTGACTGTAAAGTTTTTCTTGTTTCTTTTGCTCTCGGTTGGAGAGTGTTTTAGACTCTAGGTTGTAGAGTCGGTTTGTTTCACTCTTGGTAGTAGAGTGGGTCTGCTTTCTCTGGTTGAGAGAAAGGACTACGGGTTAGACAAGGTTGTTGTCTTAACGCCGTAGGGTATTCTTGTAAACTTTTTCAAGAATAGTGGAAATCTCAAGTGGGTTTCTTGGGAACTGGATGTAGGTCGGGAGGACCGAACCAGGATATATCTTGTGTACTCTGTGATTGGTTGTCTTGATTTTGCATTTACTTTTGTTTACTTAAATTCTGTAAAATTTGTCTGGACAGTCGACTCCTTGCACTATCAGTCGACTGGTCAGTCTCGTATAAGTTGTATTTTTATTGTGTCTTCAGTCGCCTGTCTCATTTATAAGTCGACTGCACAGAGTTACTATTTTTGCTTTAATTTGGTCATATCAGTCGACTGGTTCACAACCAAGTCGACTGCACCGAAGAAAATTTCCGCAGTTTTTTATTAACACTATTCACCCCCCCCCCCCCCTCTAGTGTTTGTTGTCTCGCCTACAGGATCCAACACTTGGTATCAGAGCAAGGTTACAGGCTATGGCAACTACTTCAAATACAAATCAGTACCATGAAGGCCAATCTACACAACGGCCACCGCTATTCGATGGAACTAACTACAATTATTGGAAGTGCCGAATGAGAATCTACCTCCAATCAATCAACTACGAGATATGGCAAATGACAGAGACGAAATTCACTGCCCCTACCAGACCATATGCACAATGGAATGATGATCAAAAGAACCAAACGATGAACAATGCCAAAGCAATGAATGCTTTATTTTGTGCACTCACAAAGGAAGAATTCAACCGTGTATCCAATGCTACAGCTGCACATCAAATCTGGCATACACTTGAGGTGACACATGAAGGGACAAATAAAGTTAAGGAGTCTAAAATTTCTGTTCTTGTGCACAGGTTTGAGATGTTCAGAATGAAGGACAATGGACTGTATCCGAGATGATCACCAGATTTACAGATATCACAAACTCCCTTGTGGCCCTTGGAAAGACTTACACTCAAGCGGAGATGGTTAGAAAAGTCTTACGTGCACTCACTCGAGAATGGGAAAAGAAGACCACAGCAATAGAAGAAGCAAATGACTTGTCACAACTTTCTTTTGAGAATCTTGTGGGCAATCTCATGGCATACGAGGTCCAACTTGAAGATCGAAAGAAGGATACAAAATCACACCAAGCAAAGAAGAAATCATTGGCTTTTAAAGCCATGACAGACTCAGAATATGAGGAAGAAGATGAAGAGGAGATAGCAATGTTCACTCGAAGATTCAAAAAATTCTTAAAGAATGGTAAGTTTAATTCTAAAAATAGAGATTCTAATGACCCTCCTACATGTTTCAGGTGCAATAAAACAGGACACATGAAGAAGGATTGTCCTCTTGAAAATGCAAAGAACAAGGGAAAATCATCCAACTTCAAAAAGGACAATTATTCAAAGAATAAGTTTGCCAAGCACAAGAAGGCCTATCAAGCTACATGGGATGATAGTGATTCGTCTTCCGAAGAAGAAACGGATGAAAACAATGAAGTGGCAAACATGTGTTTCATGGCTTCACAAGATCATGTAAGTAATGACTATGAATCAGAAGATTTACTTGATGCATTTAATGAAATATTTCAAGAATTGAAAAAGGAAAAGATTAGAGTTAAGAGTCTAGAGAAAGTTAATCAAACACTTTCTCAAGAAAATCTTAACCTTGATAAGGAAGTGAAATCTTTAAATTCTCGCATCGCAAATTTAGATACTGATCTTGAAACTCTCAAAAAGAGTTATGAAGAGATATCAAAGAACGTATCTAAGTTTAACAAAGGCAAAGAGAATTTAAATGATGTCCTTCATCATCAAGTAAAATCTAGTCAAAAATATGGTCTTGGATTTAAAAATTCTTCTGTAAAAGAATTTCCTGCTAAAAACACTAGTAGAAATAAATCAGCATCTATTTCTAGTGTTACACACAAGTTGTATGAATTTTTTGAAAAATCTAAGGTTGTTAATGTAAGTGATAAAAGCAAGTCTACTGTTTGGTTAAGTCGACAGAACCAATCTACCAGTCGTCTGTCCAGAAGAATTGAATCTCATTCAACGAGATCAAAACCTCATATAAGTCGACCTAGTGTACCATCAAGTCGACTGACTCACACTAACAGTCGACTGAAGGACACTGTTAAGTCGACTGGACAGAACAAGTTTGTATGGGTTCCAGTCAGCTTAAATTAGAATGACAGAATTGCGTATATTACTTCATATATATCAAATGTATGTAATTCTATTAATTATATTCCTGCTTATGGAGGAAGATCAAACTCTTCATGGGTTTGGTTTCCCCCAAACTAATGTGTTTTGGACCCAATAAAAAGGGTACCATATTTACCTTAAATTTTTTATAGGTACCCAAGAAAGATCGCTGGATACTAGACAGCAGATGTTCAAAATATATGACAGGACATGCCAACCTGCTATCCACCATTCAAAGCATAGATGGAGGAACTGTCACCTTTGGAGATAACAACAAAGGCAAAGTCATAGGAATTGGCATGGTCGGTAAAATTTCTAACCCAACCATAGAAAATGTATTATTAGTTAACGGTTTAAAGCATAATCTTTTAAGCATTAGTCAATTATGTGATAAAGGGTATAAAATAGTTTTTGAAAAAGATGCATATTTGATTTATGACTCTACAATGCAAAATATTATTTTTCAAGGTTTTCGTAAAAATAATATTTATGAATTGTGTTTGAATGCAATTGAATTTTCAAATGATTTTTGTTTAATAGCTTCTAACAATGAATCTTGGCTATGGCATAGAAGATTTGGACATGTGAACATGAAGAATCTCTCAAAATTATCTAAGTATAACCTAGTTAAAGGACTGCCAAAACTATCCTTTAAAAAGGATAAGTTATGTGATGCATGTCAACTAGGAAAACAAATCAAATCCACTTTTAAAACAAAAGAAGTGATTTCTACTAGTAGGCCGCTCGAATTAATTCATATGGATTTATTTGGCCCTGCTAGAGTTGCTTCTTTAAATAAAAGTAGATATGTATTTGTTTTAGTAGATGATTTTTCAAGATTCACTTGGACATTCTTTTTAAAACATAAAAATGATGCTTTTGATGAATTTGCACATTTTTGTAAACATATTCAAAATCAAAAATCTCTAACCATAGTCACTATTAGAAGTGATCATGGTGGAGAATTTGAGAATGAGACATTTACAGAATATTGCAACAAGAATGGTATAACACATTCATTTGCATTTCCTAGAGCTTCACCACAAAATGGAGTGGTTGAACGGAAGAATAGGACTTTGCAAGAATGCGCACGTACTATGCTTGTTGAAAGCAATTTACCAAAGCACTTTTGGGCTGAAGCTGTTGCTACAGCTTGTTATGTTTTAAATAGAATTCTTATAAGACCTAAGCTAAAGAAGACTTGTTATGAATTGTTTTATAACAAAATTCCTAAAGTCTCTTACTTTAAGACATTTGGTTGTAAGTATTTTATTCTAAACACAAAAGATAATTTAGACAAATTTGATCCTAGATCTAATGAGGGTATCTTTTTAGGATACTCAAATATGAGTAAAGCATATAGAATTTTCAATAAGTCTACAATGACTATTGAAGAATCAATGCATGTTTCATTCGATGAATCTCTGCCTTCATCAACTTTAAATAAAGATGATGAAATTAATTCATCACCCTTAGATAATGTGATTAAATCTTTAGAACAAACTAATCTGACTGATAAGTCGACTGATAAGGACTTCCAGTCGACTGAAGTGAAGCAGTCGACTGAAGAACCTGTCAAGTCGACTGATCCTATTGTGATATCTTCAACTTTACCAAAATCATTTGTTGAAGTTAAAGATCATCCTCATGACTTAATAATTGGTGACATCTCCCATGGTATTCAGACACGTTCACATGTTAATATGATTTCTCATACAGCATTCTTGTCGGATTTTGAACCGAAAAATATACAAGAAGCTTGTGAGAATGAATATTGGATGAATGCCATGCAAGATGAACTAAACCAATTTATAAGAAATGATGTATGGGATTTAGTTCCACGACCTCCTGATCAGACTATTATTGGTACCAAATGGGTATTTAAAAATAAGTTAGATGAATCAGGACAAGTTGTTAGGAACAAGGCTAGATTAGTTGCTCAAGGATGTAATCAAGAAGAAGGTATAGATTTTGATGAAACATATGCTCCTGTTGCTAGACTAGAATCTATTCGTATTTTATTATCTTTTGCTTGTTTCATGAATTTTATACTTTATCAAATGGATGTTAAAAGTGCTTTCCTTAATGGGTTTATTAAAGAAAATGTTTATGTTAAACAACCACCAGGTTTTGAACATGAACAATTTCCAGATCATGTTTATAAATTGAAAAAGGCTTTATACGGTCTTAAACAAGCACCTCGTGCTTGGAATGATCGTTTGAAAACTTTTCTTTTAGAAACAGGATTTGAAATAGGTAAAGTAGACACTACATTGTTTATCAAAAGAGTTACGAATGATATCTTAATCATACAAATATATGTTGATGATATAATTTTTGGTTCTACTAATAATAATCTATGTCAAGAGTTTGCTAATACCATGAAAAACGAATTTGAGATGAGTCACATGGGTGAACTCAATTATTTCCTTGGACTTCAAATTAAACAGTCCTCAAGTGGCATATTTATCAATCAAGGAAAATATGCAAAGGAATTACTCAAACGTTTTAACATGGATAGTACTAGTAGTAAATCCACACCTATGGCTACTACTACTACTCTTGACAAAGATATATTAGGTAAGAGTGTTGATCAAAAACTCTATCTAGGTATGATTGGTTCACTCTTATATATTACTGCAAGTAGACCAGATATTATGTTCAGCGTATGTTTATGTGCTAGATATCAATCTAGTCCTAAAGAGTCTCATTTAAAAGCAGTGAAACGAATTTTAAGATACATTAAAGGCACGTCTGAATATGGTTTATTTTATCCACGCACCGATAATTTTCAACTTCTGTCATATAGCGATGCTGATTTTGCTGGAAGCAAAACTGATCACAAGAGCACTAGTGGTACATGTCACTTTTTGGGACATTCCCTAGTCTCTTGGTGCAGTAAAAAGCAAAATTCCGTATCCCTATCAACCACAGAAGCTGAGTATATCGCTGCAAATTTGGCATGTGCACAAATCTTGTGGATGAAACAAACTTTATTAGATTATGGTATTTCATTTGAGAAACCCTCAATTATGTGTGATAATACCAGTGCAATTAATCTATCTAAAAATCCGATTCAACATTCACGTACGAAACATATTGATATTCGACATCATTTTCTACGTGATCATGTTTTAAAAGGAGATATATCTTTAGACTTTATCTCTACTGATAAACAAGTAGCAGACATATTTACCAAACCCCTTAAAGAAGATACTTTCATTAACTTAAGAAGAGAACTTGGAATTTGTGATTTTATTGATATTTGTTGAAAATTGTTTCTGTTAAGTCAACTGTGTTTTCAATAAGTCGACTGTACTGTATTTTCGTATATACCTATTTTGTTCTCTGACCAGTCGCCTGATCTTTAAACCAGTCGACTGCTCAGCAGATATTAAATTTTTTTTCTTTTCTCGACTAAGTCGACTGATATACTCTACCAGTCGACTGTTGCGAGTTCAAATGTCTTCAGCGACGATTCATCGCAGCTTTTGAGATAAAACTCTTTTCTTTTTCACCCGTGACTATCTCATCTCAACCGTCGATTTCTTCCCTCTTTGATCTCAGCCGTCTGCCCCCAGTTAAAAACCCTTTCACCTCAGCCTCCATCATCTTTTACTTTTACCCCAAATCTGAAACCCTAAGCCAGAGAAGAAGAAGAAGTCGCCTACTGCCCTGGTGTTTGATCGACTGTTTCTCTCTCCAATTTCTTTGGTAAAATCCTTCCCTCACTGCTTTCCAATGGCACCCAAAAGATCTAAACGAACTCATGGTGAAGCTAGTTCTTCATCCCTAGATTATTCTCAATTTCTATTGAGTCCCGATCTTCTTGACCGATGGAACCTTATGTGTACCATTATCATCTTCCCCGGGAGATATGTTAATTTTGATGATCTTGCTCCATTTAATCTTGTTCCTCTATTTCAAAACAGTAGCCTTTATGAATATCTATCCTTAGTTAATCAACCTAACTATTATCCCCAACTCATCTATTTGTTTTACACTAATATGAGGGTTGTACAAAAGAAAGATGGGGATGTAGTTATCCGCTCATCTGTCAAAAATGTTAAAATGACACTCACACCCGAGAGAATCAATCTCATAATGGGTAATGATGACGGAGGATTAGATCTAAATGATATTATCCTTGATGATGCATCTATCTTATCTAAAATATTTTTGCCTAATCAAGGACCTCCAATGACTAGCAAAAATATTACTCCTATTGCTAAGCTTGTAGCCAGAATACTAGCCTATAACATCCTTCCCAAAAGAGGATGTTATAACCAGTACTCTCTGGAATTACAAAAAGCTGTTTATGCAATGTTTGGTAAAATTGCTATAAATTGGGGTCAAGTCATTTTTTCAAAATTTGAACAAAACCACACCCACTTCTTACCTTTCGGTGGGCTTCCACCCGTGTCTTTACAGCTTTCGGTATTGATCTCGATTCCGAGACCAATATCGTTACGCACTATGAGTGTTTCGATCGTGCTAGTTTGGCACGTATGAAACTTCTTGATCCTCCTCCTAGATCAACTCCTAGGTCTCCTCCACTTTCTCAAGCTCCTTTAGGTTCTGCTGCTATACCTTCTAGACCTTCTGCCTCTTCTAGTTCATCTCTTCCTAAAGCTAACTATGATGATCCACGTACTCTCTATGATTGTGTCACTTATCTCATGAAACATTCAGAGACTGTGGATACCCAGCTTCACACCATTGATTCCAAACTTGATCACATAACTGATCTTTTCCATTCTCAATTTCGTCCTCCTTCTCATGATGCCGATGAAGACTCCGATGAGGACAATTGAAGACTTTCATTTTTTTTTATTATGTAATTTTCTATTTTTGTCTTAATGAACTTAATTATGTATGAGACATTTCTTAGTTTATTTCTATGCAAAAGACTATTTATTTTATGTTTTTTTTGTTGATGACAAAGGGGGAGAGATATCCTCTTAATTACTTCACTGTGTTTGATTTCTGTGTATTGAAAACTTTCTCAGGTCAGTCGACTGCCTACAAGCATATCAGTCGACTGCTGCATCTGTGATTCCTTATGTTACTGCATCTGTGATTGTGTTTTTACTATGTATATTTTTGTCTGATCAGTCGCCTGATATACTGTTAAGTCGACTGACACATACTGTATGATGTACATTTTTTTCTTGTATGCATAATGTGTTTTTAATAGGGGGAGCATATCATTACTATGCTTGTATATTATCTGTTATTATCAGCTATTGTGTTGTCATCATCAAAAAGGGGGAGAATGTTGATTCTTGATTTTGATTATCACAACACACTGCACATGTATCTATGCTAAAATTACAGGTGCTATACACAAAGGACCTACTATTATACAGCTGAACAAATGATCAAGAACAAAAGCTCCAAATAAGAGACAATGACCAAAGCTTCTTTCAAAGACTCAAGACTCAAGACTCAAGACAAGACTCAAAGACTCAAGATTCAATACTCAATGTAATACCCTGATTTTTGAATATATGAAAGATTATTTATTTTTATATATGGTGTGCATGTGTAATATTGTTGGCTATTATTTACTTTCATGATGAGTAAGAGCATTGCTTTATAAAGTATTTTTCCCTAAAGCCCAAATGTTAATTTACGTATTTACTTCTAAAAATACTTTTCTTGGCCCAATTAATTTAAGCCCATGAGTTTAATCTTTTCTTATTTTTCTATAACTTGGAGTGTGTAGCATTCCTTTTCTTTTATTTTTGTTTTGATGTACAAAATTTTGTAGGGTGATTTGTGTGTGCACGTGCCCTCTATGTACATGTGCAATGCACACTTCCCTAATGGCCGGATTGCTTCTTTTGGAGGGATTTTCAAATGGTTGAATGGAGATCATGGGCGGTTATTTTGAGGTGTGGGTAGTTTTTACAACCCCCTAGTCAATCCTAGCCTTTGATCCTATAACCATCTAATGAATCCTAGCCTTTCATCTCACTCCCCTTGGTGTATAAATACCCCCCCCCCCTCTCATCTATTATTCCTTACACTAAGATTTGTTTTATGAGATTATTATTGTAAAGAGAGGTATTTTGTGAGTTGTGTGTGTGCTTTTCTGTGGAGGCCGAGTAGCATTCTGAAGACTTCAGTGTGGAGCAAGGAGCAAGGAGCGAGGAGTCGTTCACTATATTAAGGAGCTTTTGGCTGGATTTCGATTATTTCGTCAAATAAGTTGGGTGTTTCTCAGGACTTCTAGTGTAGAAATTATGCTATGATTATGATGATTGTTGCTATTGCTTATGAGAAGTATATCCAAACGTACTAGAATTACTCAAATATATTTATAATAATAATTGTGGAGGACAATTAGTGAAATAATGACACTACAAACAATGATGAATTGGGTCGATACAGTCGACTGCCGTAAGGATAAGTCGACTGGTACGAGACATCTGTTACATGTTTGTTAGAAGTTTCAAGACATATATGTGTATTATTAAAATGAAGTAGTAAGGCTAAACTTATATCCTTCATGATGTACATGGCTAAGTAGACATGGGCATGTGGAAAAAGAATTAGGGGATAATTAATAAAACTGAGAATGACTGGTACAGTCGACTGATGTTCGGAGTAGTCGACCGATGCATTGATTAAACTATGAGTATGCCTGAAATTCCATGAAATGAGATATGTTTTCATTGTGATTGTCCTAGTGTAATTGAGAATCTTGTTTTATCTCTGCACGAAAGTTATGAATAAGTGTGATGCATGTTTAAAATATTTCCTCGAATAAAAGATAATGTTAGTAACTTGAAATTCCATGCTGCGATGTTACTGAACAGTAAGAAGTTTTGTGTTTTTGAAACATGAATATATGTATATTGTGATTTAACATCATGATGCAAGTGTATGTAAGAACTGTAAGAAAGATAATCCCTTAATTTGAAATATGAATCTGTCCAGTCGACTGAATGCGCGTAGCAAGTCGACTGAGCTGAACCTGATAATGTACTGTTAAAAAATCCCAGGACAGACGACTGATGGATGAACAGTCGACTGTCACGTGGATAACATTTTGAACATGAAAAGTTGCGGGACAGCCGACTGGCCGTGTGCAGCAGTCGACTCTCCCGAGTGTTTATGATGAACTTGTATTGACTGTACGAGTCGACTGGTATCCTTCCAAGTCGACTGTACAGAGTAGATTTTGATATGTCAGAGATTTTAGTTTTGATTAATGCTGAAAGTTGTGAACTTTATGATTGATGTCAATGAACTCTTCTATGGCTGTATGAATTTATATGAAAAGGATCATAGATGTGAATTGAGAATTAAATGAACATGAAAGGCTAAGATCATGATAAGAAAATCTGTGAGACTCTAAAATGAATTATGAGCTGAAAGTGCTCAATTGGAAATCGTGAATTGGAAATTGAAACCAAAGAGTAGCTAAGTCTCCCCCGGCATTGGAAATGAAATGAAATGAGAATTTGAAAGACCAAGGTTGGTCATGTATTGAAATGAATGAATAAGTCCGGTTGAGTGGAGAGGCTAACTCTAGAGCTTTGATTTTTGTTCATGATTCTAATAAAAACTAAGGATTAGTGCATAGTGAAGATGTGATGAAAGTGAGAGAAAAACACGAGTATGAGAACTAGGGTTTACGGTGCGGGTGTGTGAGCCACAGAATGCATGCTTGATGCGTCAAGACATGGCGTGGGCACAACTCAGAATGATCGGACTCTAGTCACGCTTGTGGGATGTTTGGTGACTGCAAGAGGATCATGTGCCATGAAGGAGGCTGAAATTGCCACAGAATGCATGCTTGATGAGTCAAGACATGGCGTGGGGTTCCCCTCCAGGTTTTCTATACACGAGCTTGTACTCATAGATCATCTAGGACACTCACCGTACTTACAGTAGTAGATTAAGTCATGGCGAGGGATAGAACCCTACAAAGTTGAAGAACGATTAAGAGGCTTGCCCTCGGACCTATGTAGTATGGGATGCATAGAATCCGAACAAGTGCGCATTAGTGTCATCTAATATAAACCATTGCATTAAGGATTAAGTGCACAATCATGACACGACATCATTAAGATTTCCCTGTTACTTTATTTTGATATATGAATAAGTTTGTGATCTGTTAAGAAATGAGAATCGTTATACTGTTTCTAGCATAGAGAGGATGGCCATGTATAACTATCGTCGGTTGAATAAACTAACGTACCCACAGTTTTATATGCAGGATAAATTACATGTTAAAGAGGAATGGATGCATAAAGATTTTACCCTGTTGTTGTACACTTATGTAAATGTTGTAAATTTTTACTCCTGCTGTGCAAATGAAAAGTGTAATATATGATGTAAACTCTGATGTAAAGTGAAAAGTTTAAATTTCCTTGTAAAATTGTACTAAAGAAAGTGAAAAGATCCTGTAGAACATCTCGAATTCAGTGTATTTGGGATTCGGGGCGTTACACTCAAGACTTCAAGCTCAAATGTGTCAAATTGTTGTGTCTTGTAAAACATTATATTTTTACTTTTGTTGAGTCTTAGTCTGATTGTAAAGCCTTGTCACACACACATACACTCACTACTTTCATAAATGTGTGTTTTTCAAAAACAACAAAAGAGTCAAAACAGTTTGATATAATTTAACTGTTGAGTACCAGTCGACTGATACCTCTGGCAGTCGACTGACAGTACAAAACTGTTTAAATTTATTCAAACTCTGACCAGTCGACTCATATGGCAACCCAGTCGACTGTTCGAGTGCTTTTGACCGTTTTCTGTTTTCAAATTTTGATTTTTCAAAATCAAAAGCTAAAGATCCGTTGGTTGACAGTTGGAATAACTGTCCCCCAACGTCCAGGAGATCAAACTCTATAAATAGAGTTCAAGATCTCACTGAAAAGATCTAACAAGATACTTTTAAGATTCCGAGCACTCTTTGAAAAATTCTAAGTGAAAAATTGAGAAAAAGCTTTCAAGTTCAAAATCCTCTGGTTCTCTACACTCAGTCCAGTATAACAACGATTTTGTTCTGGACTGGGTATAGAAGTCGACCTTGTTTTTAGCCACGTGCATCAACACAATACACCAACAAGGCTATAGGTTGACTGTAAAGTTTTTCTTGTTTCTTTTGCTCTCGGTTGGAGACTGTTTTAGACTCTAGGTTGTAGAGTCGGTTTGTTTCACTCTTGGTAGTAGAGTGGGTCTGCTTTCTCTGGTTGAGAGAAAGGACTACGGGTTAGACAAGGTTGTTGTCTTAACGCCGTAGGGTATTCTTGTAAACTTTTTCAAGAATAGTGGAAATTTCAAGTGAGTTGCTTGGGGACTGGATGTAGGTCGGGAGGACTGAACCAGGATATATCTTGTGTACTCTGTGATTGGTTGTCTTGATTTTGCATTTACTTTTGTTTACTTAAGTTCTGTAAAATTTGTCTGGACAGTCGACTCCTTGCACTATCAGTCGACTGGTAAGTCTCGTATAAGTTGTATTTTCTTTGTGTCTTCAGTCGCCTGTCTCATTTATAAGTCGACTGCACAGAGTTACTGTTTTTTTTTAATTTGGTCATATCAGTCGACTGGTTCACAACCAAGTCGACTGCACCGAAGAAAATTTCCGCAGTTTTTTATTAACACTATTCACCCCCCCTCTAGTGTTTGTTGTCTCGCCTACAGGATCCAACAGCGCCGACCTCCTCCAATATTTGAAAAGTTTACTCCTCTTAACGCCAACATCTCCACAATTGTCATGGAAGTTGAGAAGGAGGGGGTGAGACCTCCTACGCCAAAAATGAACACCCTCGGCAAAAATAGGGACAAAGATAAGTGGTGCCGCTATCACCGGGACCATGGCCACGACACCAATGATTATCAGGCCCTGAAGAACGAGATAGAAGCCCTCATCCAGAGGGGTCAGCTAAACAAGTTTGGGAGAAAGGACCGAGCCGATCTTCCTCCCTCGCCTCGGGGGGCTAACAAGCGTCCTGAACGCGATGAAACGCCCGAATTTAAAAAGGAGCGTGTCCTGCACCTCATTCATGGGGGCCCAATGGGGGGCTCCTTCAACTCCTCTCGAAAAGCGTTTATAAGGAAAGTTAACTCGGTTCGTGCCACTCCTCCTCCTAAAGACCTCGGAGTACCCGTCACATTCTCAGATGAAGACCTTGAGGGTGTCCGAACCCCTTATTGTGACGCGCTTGTAATCAACCTCCATATGGAGAACTTTAAAGTGGAGAGGATCCTAGTGGACAATGGCAGCTCTGTTAACATCCTCTTCCTCGCCGCTTTCAAAGGCCTCAAAATATCCCGAAACAGACTTAAACCCGCCGGCTACACACTCCATGGGTTCACGGGAGTGCCAGTGACTATTGAAGGGGTGATCACCCTCGACGTAACCGCTGGCAAAACTCCTACTACCCAAACGGAGTCGATGGACTTTATGGTCGTGGATGTCCCTGCAGCTTATAATGTCATTTTGGGTCGGCCCGGCTTCGCTGCTCTCGAAGCTGTCTCTTCCGCCTATCACCTCAAGATGAAGTTCCCCACTTGGGGAGGAGTAGGGGAAGTGAAAGGCAGTCAAGAAATGGCCCGAAGATGCTACATGACCTCTACTATGGGTCCAGTCCTCTCCCTCGAAACTCTTGAAATCCCCCAAGATGTTGCCCGGCCAACGTCCGAGCAGGTGGATGAGTTGAAGGAAGTGCTCTTCTCTGAGCAGGACCAGAGCCGCAAGTTCTTTATCAGCAAGACCCTCCCATCTGCCCTGAGTTCGGACGTAGTTTAATGTATCAGAAAGAACCGTGACCTCTTTGCCTGGTCGGCCGCTGACATGCCTGGAATTTCCGAAGAGCTTTTAGTCCACCACCTCAGCATTGCTCCGGGGTTCAAACCGATCTAACAGAAGAGGCGCAAGTTTGCTTCCGAGCGCCAGCAAGCTATAAAAGAGGAGGTGGACAAGCTCTTGAAGGCTCGGTTCATACAAGAGGTCAATTATCCCGAATGGCTCTCGAATATAGTGATGGTTAAGAAGTCCAATGGGACCTGGAGGATTTGCATCGACTTTACCGACCTCAACAAGGCATGCCCCAAAGATCCATTCTCTCTTCCAAGTATCGATACTTTGATTGACGCCACTTCGGGCCATGAACTCCTCAGCTTCATGGATGCCTTCTCAAGCTACAATCAGATCCGTATGTTTCCCCCGATATCCCGAAGACCTCCTTTGTAACTGATCAGGGCCTCTACTGCTACAAGGTAATGCCCTTCAGTTTGAAGAATGCAGGTGCCACTTATCAGCGCCTCGTCAATAAGGTTTTTCAAGCACAGATCGGCAGAAATATGGAGGTATATGTTGACGATATGCTTGTGAAGAGCATCCATGGGGCCGATCATGTGGCCGATCTACAAGAGGCGTTCGACGTACTCAGGAAGCACGATATGAGGCTCAATCCAAACAAATGTGCGTTCGGAGTCTCTTCGGTAAAATTCCTAGGCTTTATGGTTAGCCAAAGAGGAATCGAGGCCAACCCCGAGAAGATCAAAGCCATATTAGACATGGCTCCCCCGAAGAATGTCAAAGAGGTTCAGAAGCTAACGGGTCGCCTGGCAGCCATAGGGCGCTTCCTTTCCAAGTCAGGGGAGAAATGTCTTCCCTTCTTCAAAGCTCTTAGGGGAGCTAAAGGCTTCGAGTGGGGTCACCAACAACAAGACTCATTTGACCAGCTGAAGGCTTACCTGGTCAATCCTCCTCTCCTTAGCAAACTTGTTTCCGGGGAAGCCCTCTACCTCTACTTAGCCGCCTCCGAGCAGACCCTCAGCGCCGTCCTCGTGAGGGAATAAGATAAGACTCAAAAGCCCATATATTACGTGAGCAAGGTACTTCAGGATGCCAAGCTCCGCTACCCAAGGATAGAGAAGGTGGCATGCGCCTTAGTCATGGCCGCAAGAAAGCTTCGCCTATATTTCCAATCCCATTCGGTGGCCGTTCTTACCGACCAACCGCTGAAGCAAATCCTCCACAAGCCGGAGACCTCCGGTCGCCTCATGAAGTGGTCTATCGAGCTGAGCCAACACGACATATTGTACCAGCCTCGGACCGCAATCAAGGCTCAGGCCTTAGCTGAATTCATCGTCGAGAGTACCATCCCCGAGGTCAGCCAAGCAATGAAGGGACCGCCTGTCTGGTCGGTTTACGTAGATGGATCCTCTTGTAATGAGGGGAGCAGAGCCGGGGTCATTCTGGCCGGCCCAGATAATTTCGTCCTCCAATACTCCCTCCGCATCAACTTCAAGGCCTCTAACAATGAAGTAGAATATGAAGCACTCATAGCCGGCCTCGGAATGGCTCACAAGGCAGGGGCGCAGTGCCTCCGGATCTTTAGCGACTCTCAGCTGGTCGTAAATCAGGTCCTAGGCGAGTACGAGGCACGAGATGACCGAATGGCTAAGTACCTAGCCAAGGTCCGGAATCTCATGGCCCTATTTGAAGAAGCTCTCATCCAGCGAATCCCCCGAGAAGAGAATTCCCAGGCCGATGCCCTCGCCAAGCTAGCCTCCTCCTCTCTCCAAGGTCTCGAGCAGACCGTCTTAATCGAGGTGCTCCCGAAGCCAAGTATAGAAGATGAAACTTCCGACTCGATGGAGTCACTACCTGTCCTGCTTTAAGATAATTGGATGAAACTCCTAGTAGAATTCCTAAGGGATGGGCTCCTCCCCGAAGACCCTAAGGAAGCTCGCCGAGTGAGAACCCGAGCAGAGTGGTATACACTTATCGAGGGCATCCTATACAAGCGCTCCTTCACACAAGTAGACGGCATGCCTTATTTGAGATGCCTCTCCCCGGAACAAGCCGATTACGCCCTGTAAGAGCTCCACGAAGGCATCGACGGGGCACATTTAGGGTCCAGATCCCTAGTCCGGAAGGTGTTGAATTCTGGATATTTCTGGCCCACTCTCCTACAAGACGCCGAATTGCACATTCGGCAATGCAGATCTTGTCAGAAGTACTCCAACGTCCGTCGCCTCCCACAAGCTCCACTCACCTCCCTATAAGTCCTATCCCTTTCACAATGTGGGGGATGGATTTACTAGGGCCATTCCCACCAGCTCCCGGCCAGTTCAAATTCTTAGTCGTGGCAATTGACTACTTCTTGAAGTGGATAGAGGCCGAGCCCTTGGCCACAATCACCGAGAACAATGATGTGTCTAATTTAGATACAAATATTTGTACTCATTTACCTATTAAAATGGCTTGTTTTCACTGATATTGTCTATAATTCATTTTATTTCTATGGGATTTCATTTAATTAATTATTTTTGAAGAAATAATATTTTTGATGCAAAAAGTAAAGATTTGTGAAAAAAATCAACAAACAGAGTAAAATAATAGATTTATCAATTTTTATTGTTTTGTTGAGTTAAAAGTGCTACAAATAATTTTAAAAGGATTTTTATACGCTAATATGATTTATAGTTAGTTAATTCATTTTAAACTAATTAATTTTATTTTAAAATCCTAATTTTTTGGTATTATTTTGTGTACGCAGAAGCACGTGGTTGGCAGAAAAGAAAGAAAGAGAAAGAAATAAATTTCAGATCAAATAAGGAGAAAAATAAACGAAAGAAGAAGGACTATTCTGCAAAAAGTGCAAACCCTAACTCTCTTCCCGTCTCTATAAATACAAACCAAAGGGAGAGGGTACAATTCAAGAGGTGACGGCTACCAAATACAAAGAAAAAAAAGGAGATAAAAAAACGTGTGCGAGTTGCAAGGAGAAACAGTAGTGTGGGCAGTAGGGCTGCTGTGCGGTTTTCGAAGTGCACCCAACTACTGCTCTCTGACCTGGCGACTCAACAACTGACGCGAGGTCCCCTCACGCACGACAGGACGTGCGATTAACTGGCGCAGACCCAGAGGCGTGCTGACCTGGCCTTCAATCTGACGCGCGACAGCAGACTTCGGCTCTGGGTACGAAGCGATTTGACTTGGGCTGCTCCTTCTTCGACGTGACGTGCGCTCAGATCAACAAAGGGAGAGAAGGGATCGCTGGTTCCCACACGTGACAGAGGCGGCTCAGAACAGCACGGACTTCGACGCGATCTGACGTGGCACGCGGCGCAGGGTTCAAGGCTTCTGGTTCGGTATTTTTGAGACAGGGGTGCACATATATCTCATCAAAAAAAGGGGTGCACATATATTTTTTTTTATTGTAAATTTTTGTATTTCTTCTTCTCTAAATATTTTTAGATGCAACCCAAACATTTTATTAATTGCAAATCAAACATGTACTGAAGTTATGCTTTTAGAGGCTAAGGTGTAGCCGAGTTTTGTAGAACACAAATTTTAATCCTTTATTATTACTCTATTTTTCCTGATTGTGTTTTAATTTTTATTATTTATGCATACAACATGGTGGATAGACATTTGTATGATTTTTAAAATCATAAAGAGACCGAACAGGTTATTTGTGATTAATAAAAATTAACACCGTATATTGGAGGACGTGACCGTTAAGAAATCCAATTTCTCAATTAATAATTTGATGGATAGGCGAAGAATTAGTTGAGAATAATTTTTAGACTACGTTGATAGAGTGGTTAATATCTTTAGGATTTTGGTCGACAATTGAGAAAGATAATATTTTTATTTATAAGGATTTATAATTTGTGTGTGTGATAAATGAGGTGAACCAAGAGCCATAGAACTAATTTTACCGTTCATAAAGTACAAGAGCTTCATAGTTTCACAGCCCTCTCCCTCTTCACCAATTTAGTTAGATTAAATTAGATTAAGTTAATTTAGTTGTTTTATCATATAAAATTCGATCTTCTAAATAGTGATTAATCTAGTAATATCGGTACTCAGTAAAATATCTAGTCCCTGTGGGTTCGACACTCTACTCACCTATCTATATTACTTGTGCAATTTTGTACACTTGCAAAAAATCAACACCAAGTTTTTGCATTCTAAACTTAAATCTATATCTACATCTATCTATATCTACAGCTCCAGATATCGCCAAAATACTGAACGCTGCGCGTGCAGAAATTTAAAGACGAATCAGGGGAGATATTCTAAACTTTTTGCATTCTTTTTGTTTTTCTTTTTCTTTCCCATTGAGGACAATGTGATATTCAAGTTTGGGGGGAAGGTTTACAAAATTCATTTTTATTTTTATTATTTTTGAAAAGAAAAACAAAACAAAAGAATTATAATTAGGCTTACCTTTACACTTTTGAGTTTTTTATTGTGATAAGCATTGAAACAATTTTTTTGGGATAAACATTTTTTTTTATAAAGCAATATTGAGCATACTTATTTACTTTAGGATTATTGAGTTTCAAAATTTCTTACAAGATTGTGTGAGTCATGCTATTATACATAAAAGACAAATGTGATACTTTTTCTCGTGATTATCCCCTTTAATCTAGTCCAAAACAGAGTTTAAGTAAATAGAGTAATAATGGAAAAAAAATATATTTATGAATAAAGTCAATCTACTCCAATGTTTTGAGTTGCTTAGTAACTAGGGGTATTCATCACAAATGTCTACACTTACGTAGAACGGCAACTTGAAATATGAGTATGCAAAGCACTTTAAGTTTGTGACTTGTTGAGTAACCGGGTGAATTCATCACAAATGTTTTGCATTCGCGTCAAAAGGCAAGTGACAACTTAAAGAAGAGACTAAAAAAAAATAATAATAATAAAATAAAAATTATAAAAAAAAAAAAAAACCTCTAGTTTGCTACTCGGTTTGTAGTAGAGAGAAGGGATAATCACAGATTAAGTTGTTGCATACTAGAATTACATTAATTGCATGACAAATGCGATTGGGTTGGGAATTATGAATAAATAATTGCACTGGAGAAAGTGGGTATGCTTAGTTTTACTTTATTTGCAATTGTTTATATTTTTAATTGCAATTTTGATGCTTGCATGATAAGATCTCTTGGTGTGATGGGTTGAGTCTATTATTATTATTCCCTTGTTCATGATTCTAATTTTTGCTCGAGGACAAGAAAAATCTTAAGTTTGGGGGTATTTGATGTGTCTAATTTAGATACAAATATTTGTACTCATTTACCTATTAAAATGGCTTGTTTTCGCTGATATTGTCTATAATTCATCTTATTTCTATGGGATTTCATTTAATTAATTATTTTTGAAGAAATAATATTTTTGATGCAAAAAGTAAAGATTTGTGAAAAAAATCAACAAACAGAGTAAAATAATAGATTTATCAATTTTTATTGTTTTGTTGAATTAAAAGTGCGACAAATAATTTTAAAAGGATTTTTATACGCTAATATGATTTACAGTTAGTTAATTCATTTTAAACTAATTAATTTTATTTTAAAATCCTAATTTTTGGTATTATTTTGTGTACGCAGAAGCACGTGGTTGGCAAAAAAGAAAGAAAGAGAAAGAAATAAATTTCAAATCAAATAAGGAGGAAAATAAAAAGAAGGACTATTCTGCAAAAAGTGCAAACCCTAACTCTCTTCCCGTCTCTATAAATACAAACCAAAGGGAGAGGGTACAATTCAAGAGGTGACAGCTACCAAATACAAAGAAAAAAAAGGAGATAAAAAAACGTGTGCGAGTTGCAAGGAGAAACATTAGTGTGGGCAGTAGGGCTGCTGTGCGGTTTTCGAAGTGCACCCAACTACTGCTCTCTGACCTGGCGACTCAACAACTGATGCGAGGGCCCCTCACGCACGACAGGACGTGCGAATTAACTGGCGCGGACCCAGAGGCGTGCTGACCTGGCCTTCAATCTGACGCGCGACAGCAGACTTCGGCTCTAGGTACGAAGCGATTTGACTTGGGCTGCTCCTTCGACGTGACGTGCGCTCAGATTAACAAAGGGAGAGAAGGGATCGCTGGGTCCCACACGTGACAGAGGCGGCTCAGAACAGCACGGACTTCGACGCGATTTGACGTGGCACGCGGCGCAGGGTTCAAGGCTTCTGGTTCGGTATTTTTGAGACAGGGGTGCACATATATTTTTTTTTATTATAAATTTTTGAATTTCTTCTTCTCTAAATATTTTTAGATGCAACCCAAACATTTTATTAATTGCAAATCAAACATGTACTGAAGTTATGCTTCTAGAGGCTAAGGTGTAGCCGAGTTTTGTAGAACACAAATTTTAATCCTTTATTATTACTCTATTTTTCCTGATTGTGTTTTAATTTTTATTATTTATGCATACAACATGGTGGATAGACATTTGTATGATTTTTAAAATCATAAAGAGACAGAATAGGTTATTTGTGATTAATAAAAATTAACACCGTATATTGGAGGACATTACCGTTAAGAAATCCAATTTCTCAATTAATAATTTGATGGATAGGCGAAGAATTAGTTGAGAATAATTTTTAGACTACGTTGATAGAGTGGTTAATATCTTTAGGATTTTGGTCGACAATTGGGAAAGATAATATTTTTATTTATAAGGATTTATAATTTGTGTGTGTGATAAACGAGGTGAACCAAGAGCCCCAGAACTAATTTTACCATTCATAAAGTACAAGAGCTTCATAGTTTCACAGCCCTCTCCCTCTTCACCAATTTAGTTAGATTAAATTAGATTAAGTTAATTTAGTTGTTTTATCATATAAAATTCGATCTTCCAAATAGTGATTAATCTAGTAATATCGGTACTCAGTAAAATATCTAGTCCCTGTGGGTTCGACACTCTACTCACCTATCTATATTACTTGTGCGATTTTGTACACTTGCAAAAATTCACATCAAACAAAGTACTTCAGTTCTTCTGGAAGAACGTTATCTGCCGATTCGGTATCCCTCGAGTCCTCATAACAGACAACGGAACCCAATTTACCGGGGCTGCCTTCCGAGCTCTATGTGAAGACCTCGCCATCCAACAACGTTTCTCCTCCATCTCCCATCCACAGTCAAATGGTCAAGTAGAGAATGCTAACCAACAGATCCTCTCCGGTATTAAGAAGAGGTTGAATAAGTGCTCTAAAGGTTTATGGGTCGATTAGCTCCCTAATGTGCTGTGGAACTACCGCACCACGAAATGGACCCCCACAGGAGAATCACCATTCAACCTCACGTATGGGTCCGAGGCTGTGATCCCATTGGAAGTCGGCATACCTTCTCCTCGCCTTGTTGCCTACGAAGAAGAACAGAATGCCAGAGAACTTCGAGCAAACTTAGACCTGATCGACGAGCTACGAGAAAGAGCGTCAATCCGCCAACAGAGCTATCGGAGGAGGATCGAGTTGGCGTACAATAAGAGAGTCCGTCCTACCGGCCTCAAAGAAGGAGACTTGGTCCTCAGAAAGTTGGCAATCTCCTTTCCTGATCAGAAAAGTAAACTAGCTCCAAATTGGGAGGGACCCTACAAGATCACCAAAGTGGTTCGGCCCGGGACATATTGTCTAGAAGATCTCGAGGGCAGAGAGATCCCCAGGACTTGGAATGCCGACCATCTTTTGAAATACGAAGAGAGCTCTTTAACGGCTCTCTAAGTATTCTGGGATGTCGAACCGTTCCTCTCCTTTTACTTGTACTTTTTCTTTATTTCTCTTATGTAATAACGGCTCGCAACTTAGAAGTAGCCAACAATTAGTGGTCAATAAAGAACGTTTTTCATATTTAACTTGTAAAATTGCTTGTATATCTCTGCTTTTACTCTTCATTCTAACGACGAGTTCGGAGTCCAACAATTGGCTCGATTCTGCCTCGCAAGCTCGCTCTTAAGCGATCTAGAAGTGGTTCGCCATTTGGAATTGCTCTCACAACCGTTGAACAAACTCTAATGACGAGTTCGGAGTCCAACACTTGGCTCGACTCTGCTTCGCAAGCTCGCTCTTAAGCAAGCTAGAAGTGGTTTGACATTCGGAATTGCTCCTACAACCGTTGAACAAACTCTAATGACGAGTTCGGAGTCCAACACTTGGCACGACTCTGCTTCGCAAGCTCGCTCTTAAGCGAGCTAGAAGTGGTTCGCCATTCGGAATTGCTCCCACAACCGTTGAACAAACTCTAACGACGAGTTCGGAGTCCAACACTTGGCTCGACTCTGCTTCGCAAGCTCGCTCTTGAGCGAGCTAGAAGTGGTTCGTCATTCGGAATTGCTCCCACAACTGTTGAACAAACTCTAACGACGAGTTCGGAGTCCAACACTTGGCTCGACTCTGCTTCGAGCTCAACTCTAACGACAAGTTCGGAGTCCAACACTTGGCTCGACTCTGCTTCGCAAGCTCGCTCTTAAGCGTGCTAGAAGTGGTTCACCATTCAGAATTGCTCCTACAACCATTGAACAAACTCGAACGACGAGTTCGGAGTCCAAACACTTGGCTCGACTCTGCCTCGCTCTTAAGTGAGCTAGAAGTAGTTTGCCATTCGGAATTGCTCCCATAACCATTGAACAAACTCTAACGACGAGTTCGGAGTCCAACACTTGGCTCGACTCTGCTTCGCAAGCTCGCTCTTAAGCATGCTAGAAGTAGTTTGCCATTCGGAATTGCTCTCACAACCGTTGAACAAACTTTAACGACGAGTTCGGAGTCCAACACTTGGCTCAACTCTGCTTCGCAAGCTCGCTCTTAAGCGAGCTAGAAGTGGTTCGCCATTCGGAATTGCTCCCACAACCGTTGAACAAACTCTAACGACGAATACAGAGTCCAACACTTGGCTCGACTCTGTTTCGAGCTCAACTTTAACGACAAGTTCGGGGTTCAACACTTGGTTCGACCGAGCTACTATAGGCAGAGGCGGAACTACCGAGTCGTCGAACTGAGCGGACGAGGTACCGACCTCCACATATGGAGAAAAAAGCTGTCGAGCCAGCTTCACCATCTGATTGCCTCAAAATTTGTGCTAAAACGTGATGAACGGCTCAGATCGCGCCACGCCCACAAAACGACAAGATAACGTTTTCTCATGATCTGAACCCCGTCCTTATGATTCACACCGTGATGATCGCTCCAGATCTTGCCACGTGTTCCTTCCGAGCTGCTGGCCACCGGTGTGCGTAGCCGAGCTACCGAACAGCTTGGCTAAGCAACCAAGCTACTGGGTCGGAGGGCGGCGACGGTTCAAGACAAGAACTCGTCAAAACACACAACTCCACCCCTCGGTAATCAACGCCTCGACGTGCCACCGAACCGCCGTTCTAACCGAGTCGAGGTGCCGAGGAACCGACCTCCACATATGGAGAAAAATTATACCGAGCCAGAACCGTCGTCGGATCGTTCCAAAATTCATGTCAAAACTTGATGGACGGTTCAGATAGCGACACGCCCACAAAACGACAAGATAACGTTTTCTCGTGATCTGAACCCCATCATCATGATTCACACCGTGATGATCGCTCCAGATCTTGTCACGCGTTCCTTCCGAGCTGCCGGCCGCCGGTGTGCATAGCCGAGCTACCGAACAGCTTGGCTAAGCAACCGAGCTACTGGGTCGGAGGGTGGCGACAGTTCAAGATAAGAACTCGTCAAAACACACAACTCCACCCCTCGGCAATCAACGCCTCGACGTGCCACCGAACCACCGTTCTAACCGAGCCGAGGTGCCGAGGAACCGACCTCCACATATAGAGAAAAATTCTGCCGAGCCAGAACCGCCGTCGGATCGTTCCAAAATTCGTGTCAAAACTTGATGGACGGTTCAGATAGCGATACACCCACAAATCGACAAGATAACATTTTCTCGTGATCTGAACCCCGTCCTCGTGATTCGCGCCGTGATGGACGCTCAGGATCGTGCCACGTAGCTCGGCAGATACCAGCGCTCCGGGCCGAGCTGCAGAAGGAGCCGAGCTGAGGTGCCGAGGAACCGACCTCCATATATGGAGAAAAATTCTGCCGAGCCAAATTCATCGTTGGATCGATCCAAAATTTGTGTCAAAATATGATGGACGGCTCAGATCGCGCCACGTCCACAAAATGACAAAATTACGTTTTCTCGTGATCTGAACCCCGTCCTCATGATTCGCGCCGTGATGGACGCTCAGGATCGTGCCACATAGCTCGGCAGATCCTTAGGCTCCGAACCGAGCTGCAGAAGGAGCTGAGCCGAGGTGTCGAGGAACCGACCTTCACATATGGAGAAAAATTCTGCCGAGCCAAATTCACCGTCGGATCGTTCCAAAATTCGTGTCAAAATTTGATGGACGGCTCAGATCGCGCTACGTCCACAAAATGATAAAATTACGTTTTTTCGTGATCTGAACCCCGTCCTCGTGATTCGTGCCGTGATGGACGCTCAGGATCGTGCCACGTAGCTCGGCAGATCCTGAGGCTCCGAGCCGAGCTGCAGAAGGAGCTGAGCCGAGGTGCCGAGGAACTGACCTCCACATATGGAGAAAAATTCTGGAGAGCCAAATTCACCGTCGGATCGTTCCAAAAATTCGTGTCAAAATTTGATGGACGGCTTATATCGCGCCACGTCCACAAAACAACAAAATTACGTTTTCTCGTGATCTGAACCCCATCCTTGTGATTCGTGCCGTGATGGACGCTCAGGATCGTGCTACGTAGCTCGACAGATCCTGAGGCTCCGAGCCGAGCTGCTGAAGAACCGAGCCGAGGTACCAAAGCACCGACCCTCTCATACGAAGAAACTACTTGCCAAGCAACTTGGATCGTCCGATCTCCCAGAAAATCGCGCTCGAAGCTGATGGAGGGCCCGGATCGCACCACGCCATAAATCGGTATTAAAAATTAGTTTTTATTTATTTTAATCCTTTTATTTATTTAAAAATTACGAAAAAATGTTAAAAATTCTGGAAAATTAACTAAAAATTCTAGGAAATAATTATAAATTTGGGGGTGTATTTTCGAGTCCCTGAATGAACAATTGTTGCCTAGAACGGTTCGTTAAGACCCCCGAACGACGGATTAACACTTCGCAAAATTAAATAAATAAATTTGAAAAAATAGATAAAAATTGCCAAATGTTCAGAAGAGCTCAAGAACAACTCAGGCGCGCATCCAACTCGAAAAATTATCATATTGCCTCATACAAAGATTCGAAACTCCCCGTTGGACTCCGATACAATCCCGTAAGCCATGAAAACAGTAAAACTACTCCTCAAAGGCTGATCAAACTCAGTCTTCGGGAGTGGGGGGCTCTTGATATGGCTAAAAATAGGATTAAATCGGGATCGTCCGAATCGGACACGAATCTCAAAGCTTAGGGGTAAAATGGTATTTTCACCTACAAATGGATCCGAAGCGGGTACTGGATCTCCTTCTCAAAGATCCATTAACCCGCGAACGGATCCATCTCCAACCGGCTGCGGGTTCCAACCCGCAGCAAACCCGGTCCAGCAGGATAAAATCAAGGTCTCTGATTAATCCTAATCAACGGCCCTGATTCACATCTATCTTTTCACTGAAAATTAGGGATTACATTCCTAATCTGATTATGGGGATTATATTCCTTATCAGATCACAGGGATTACATTCCTAATCTGATCCCTAAGGCGGCTATAAATACCCCACATCCACCACCATTACGAGGTAATCAATCTTTTGCCAATTTACGCTCTTTCATAATCATTCCTGATTACTGACTTGTGCGTCGGAGGGTGCGTCGCCGGGATCAACCCCGGTGTCTCGCACTTCTTGCAGGTGAACGGCGGGAGTCAACGGACAAACTCCGGCGGAACAGGTTTCAGGTTTGCTATTCAAGTTTTTCAAGAATCCACAAATACTATCTGTTTGCCCCCACACCAAATTTAGAGGTAACAGATACAAGTCAAAAATACCACCTATAGTGTAGTTGGGTTCTAGAGACAACATGTGTGTGTTATCTTTGATGGATTTTGTCTCTATTGTGAAAACTTGACCATAGTTGACTCACGACATGAAATAACTTAGGTTTTACCCGTTCTTGATTTGATCATGTATGTGGGACTTTTGTGAGAATTCGTGATTTTGTTGAGACTCATGTGATATACTTGGTGTGGACATGCTAGATACCCTAATTCATGATGTTTGGACACTTGGTAGGCTCGATTTCATGTTTGGTTATATTTTGAACAAGTTTTTTATGATATATATATGTTGAGTTGTTGTTAAAGGGAAAAATCTGTATTTTGCCGCTGATCTGTTTTGTTTGCTGTTTTGGACTGACTTGAAGTCAGTAACTTAATTTCGGTATAAAACATGAGTTTTAGAGGAATTCGTCTATTTTCAAACCCCTCTAAACTTGCTTGATTTCGTTTTTGTATGTGTGAGTTATGACTGTTTTACTACAGAGGTGTCGATCTTTTCCAGATTTCGTTTCTTGGTGTTTTTGATGACTAAATCATTTTAATATCTGTGATACAAATATTATTTTGATCCAAAACTTTGGTTAGTATTTTTATATCTACTTAGAAATTACCATGAATTTTGGTAGATTTTTTTGATGAGTTTTAAGCGCCGTTTCATGCTCGTTTATGAAAACTATATTTGCTGTATTTTGCTCGCTGTTTTGTAAAGAATTGTATTTTCACCCTGATCCTTTTTACTACGTGAAAAATATTTGTGAAATATGAAATTTAATATATTTTGTCTATTTTCATCTCTCCTTGGCGGATTTTGATTTTGTTTCACTGGTTACGAGATATTATAGTTTTTGTACAACAGTGTTGGAAATTCCAGATTTGCCAAGCTACCGTTATCAATGTTTTCTTATTTTTGATGGCTGATCTAATTATACTGGAAAATTCTGAAACTTCATATTCTAATACTAGACATATAGGGGAATTTTCCAGATTTTCAGTGGATTTATTTAATGAGTTTTCATGCTATTTTCCTGCTCTTGAATTTGTTTGGCTGGTTTCTAACTGAACTTATTTTCTGTATTCAAATCAGTTTTAAGCTATGTTTTTGTGAATTAATATATGACTTATTTATACTCGCTCGATTCGGTTGGAAGTATACTTTCTAGATGCTTTGACGGATTCAGATTTGCATGTTTGTAACACTGGAAATCACTGTTTTACTACAGTATGGTCTTGCGGTCCTGAACTTGAGATTTGTCTATTTTAGTCTTTTATGAGATATCTTGCACTCGTGCATGTTTATCTTGCAACTTGCACTTGTTACATGATCATGCCATGTTATTCTTGATATATTTTGCACATATACATACTTGTTTGAAAATAATAATAAATAATCAAGCTGGGGTTTTTAATGGGGAAGATCTAGTAGTAGATAGTTCAAAAACGTGTACTCGGAAGAAGACTTGTGTTTCCTGTATGACATGTTACCGATCAAGTTTACCGATTAAGTTACCGACCAAGTTTACCAATCAAGTTACCGATCAAGTTTACCGACCAGGTTCTGTGATTCTGTGATTTTCCCATTACACTGTCCTGTATGGTCCCCTACGAAATCTAGAACGAAATTGCATTGACTGTAGCAACCATGTAGTAAAAGGATGAATGCATGAAGTGCTACCTAGATAGTAATCACTATACGACTTGATACATGATTACATGATACTTGATACTTAATATATGACTACGTGATACTTGACACTTGATGCATGTTTACATGATACTTGATTACTTGACACTTGATTCATGTCATTTATACTTGTTCACTTTGCCATGCTAGTTGTTTATTTTGACATCATGCTTATACCATATTGCTAGTTGGTTTTCCCATGTACTTGTATCCTACATTATAAGTGGTCCGTAACTTGCAATTGACGGGTACCTTGTTTTCTCTTTCCCTCTTTCCTGCAATTTATTAAATTGCAGATTTTGGAGATCAGCTGCCAGATGGAATATGTGAGATGAGATATTAGTTGCTGGAGCTCTTGCTACATTTATTTATTTCCCTGTTATTCATCAATAATTGTATCTGCCACTTTGATATTTATCTTGCATTTGAGCAATGTGACCCAGGATATTTGTGTTATTCAGATCATGACTATTTGAGATTAATATATTTTATTTCAAGTATTCTTGTTGGTATTTTGGTTCATATGAGCATGTGGTTGATTCTTTTGCTTCCGACTCTGACGATTCTTGTGAATGTTGTAAAAATTCTTGAACAGCTTATGAATGATGAAAATTATTCACCACTACAAAATAAATGGTGTATCCCGACATTTTTTTAATGGCATTTAAGTAAAATGCCGCGATAGACCCTTGCAAAAATTGATGGGTCTAAGATGGCTATTTGTACCGACGTTTTTGGGAAACGCCGTGATAGCTATTAGCTATCCCGGCATTTTCTCTCAAAATGCCGGAGTAGATGTTATCTATCCCGGCATTTGTCATGAAAACGCCAAGATAAAGTCCAAATTATTCAGAATCCCTCCCACCTCAGATATCTCAAAACTCCCTCCAACCCCAAATTATTCAGAATCCCTCCCACCCCAAACATATCAAAAGTCCCTCCAACCCTAAATCTCTCAATCCCTCAATCCGAATATCTCATAATCCCTCCAGCCCCAGATCTCCGAACCCCCAAAAATTGCAAAATCCCAAATCGAAGCTTGTAACAGTTGTCGTTGTCGTCGCCGTCGTCGCCATTGATGTCGCCGTCGCTGTTGATGTCGATGTCGCCGTCGCCGTCGCCGTCTTGAGCCCGACGCCAACAACCCCTCGTCTCCTCTCCTCTCCTCTCCCTTCTTTATGATTCCCAATCCATCGACCTCCATCTCCACCGTCCTCCGTCGTGGTCCTTTGAAAGCTTCCAGCTCCTCAAACCCTCAATCTCTCCAATCGATCTTTCTTTTAATTTAGCCAAAATGAGTTCTGTGACGCTTGGATCAGTTCATGGAAACTCCATACTCCCCGTAAATGTCAGTAATCATTCCTTCATTCATTCATTCATTCATTCATTCATCCCTTCTGAATTAACTTTTTTCTTCTTCCAATTAATTAGTTGCAGAATGGAGCGAGAGCGAGAAGCTCAAAATTGATGGGGAAATTTACAGTACGAGCGTCTGTGGCCTCGTCTCCTTCAGAATTACATCTTGCTGCGAAAGAGAAAGGGGGAATTTGAAGGAAACAACAGTTCGCATTAGGGTTTTGGGTGCTAGTGGCTATACCGGAGCTGAGGTATAGTTGTTTCTAAGTTATTGTTTAATTTTTATTTGAGAATGTAATTTGATGTATTAGTTGGATTATGAAGATAGTCAGGCTTCTAGCGAACCTTGTCTTTCCAATTTGCTCTATTTTTCACCCGTCCACAATATTGGGTCCATTTCACCTAATCCTTATTATGGGTATAAATTTCAAATCAACCTAGTGTTTTGGTTTGTACCAAGTTTTGAACTTCTGAACATTCATTTTTGAGCATCTTTCCATTTCAAGTATTCTTTAGGTTTTTGGGGCCAAAATGTTGGGAGGATGTAAATTTATCCTCATTTGTCTCACATTCTTTGCAAAATTTTAATACATCTATGTCCTTTTATAGTTTTATAGTTCTGGAAAGTTTTTTTTTAATATTCGACATATATAGTGACTAAACTACTAGGTAATCCAAACTGCTCTACAGTGATTTCCTCCTGGTATTTTTTTATGCCTTTGTTTATACTTTCTTAGATTCATTTGAATATACCAACACTAACCTTTTAGCCTTTTCTGATTATATTTTATTTGTACTTCGAACTTTCCAGAACCGTGATGATGCTCGGTAGTTCATGAAATTTCTCCACCCTGATCTTGGAATTGGCAATTCATTCGTAGATCTTTCAGAAATAATTACTTTGAAACAAATTTAAAATTTTAAGTCCATGAATAACTTTTTGCAGAACTACCTGAAAGATCTTATGGAACTGATTGCCGTATTTATGTACCTGAGAATCCGAAGAGCAGGTTTATCAATGTTTATGTATGATATCTTCTTGAACCTGCCTTATTAACATTTTTGTCTCCGTAATGCCATTGTTTTATTATATATACCGAAGAAATTTCAAGGTACTAATTTCGGTTTTAGTTTTCTAGAACACCTTATTTGATGAATTTGTTCTTGCACACATTTTTGGCTAGTGGGGCAAGGCTATTATGATACGGAATCAACCACTTCTATGGGTACTTTCAGTAGAATTTGAAATGATGGAGGTATTTTTCAAAACTAACCAGAAATTCTTCCGACGTTGTAGTTGAAGTGCTTGAAAATTTCAATTTCTAAAATTTGATTGTATTAAACTATTTCAGCTTACATTTCGCCATATGTTGCCAAACTTTAATGAATGCTGGTGGGATAATATTATTCTGGACATTTTGATCTGCAACTGGTTTGGTAAGACCACTTGTCCTATTAATTTTGACTTTTAATAATTGATTCTTTTAGTCCTCAGTTTTCAATTATTTCAATAAGCAGTCCAGTCAATCTCTAGCATGGAATATTTTTAATCTGAGTTGGTGGGATCTAAGCCTCCCCAAGTTTCAAATAGATATACCAAGAATTTTTTATTAGAAATATGGGAAAATGTATGATTTCTCTACGTGTATAATTAGGCATGAACAAATTGCTTTGAACTTGAAATAGATTGGAGATTGCAATCACAGTCCGCAAATATTTGAACTTTAGATATTTCTGAACTCCTAAACGGGTTCACATTTTTTGCTAGCCTTGGTGCACCACTAGAGAAATGCTTACAGCTTACTACTAGACTAGTAGGGTGCTTGCATAATGAATAAGTGATAGAAATAATTCTCCTTTAAGTTAATGAATAAGTGACAGATTGCTATGATATGGATTTAACTTTTTTTCCTATTATGAAACTATGCGCTGATCTTGATGTAAGCTCTTATCGAGTTTATGTATGCAACTAGTTGAACAATGGAGCTACTAAAATGAGGTACACCAAAAAAACATGTTAATATGTAAGAATGGTATGAAGGCTGTTAGTTTATATGAGAAACAAACTTTAAAATAAAGAAAAACGATTCAATTGATATCACAATGATTTGGACAGTAGAAATTGTTGTTGTCTCTGTTGCTAAAGAAGCTTCAAATTTGCAGACAGTTCTAGGTAACCTTTCGCGTAACTATGGGAAACATAGTAGGCAGGGCCAAAGCAGATATTTATCAACTCCTGCCCATGTATAGTTTACAAGTAGTAATGCTACCAAGTTATTGACGACAATCAAGGTCTCATCATAACAATAAAATCATTTCAGACAAATTAGAAGTACACTAAATATTTGCTTTATGCCTACAGACTATAATCAGCTATTTCAAAAATTGACAAAAGAAATGATTCACGGAAATGAAACTGACACTTACAGAGTACAAATAATCAATAGCTCTCTCAGGATTATTGTATGCAGCAATGCAGCACGAAGAGCATGGACAACAGTATCCCTGTCCTATGTCCCTCCACCCATGTCAAGAATTTGTTGGATAGTTTGTTCCAAGTTATTTCCTGCAACAACATTTGATGCTGCCTGACCATACACATCTGCTTCACCACTGTTACAGAATTGGTAAACAATTTAGATTACTAATGAGTAATAGTAACTAAAAATAACAACACAAGAATACACCAAACAATCGAACAGATTAAGGTCTCAATTATCAAATTATTGAGATGACTATTCTGCCTTGCAGAAGTGAATCCTACAGAACTCCAAATCATATGCAGCATAAAGTAATCTGGAAGTCCTTTTCCTGCCTTTGCAGTTAGCATCATATGATTTAGAAGCCTTTTTTTCCTTCGGTATGTCTATGTTTAGGTAAGCAAGCATTGCTAGAAGTGTTCTTTTCTTTTTTGACAAAAAATGTTAGAAATGTTAATTCTTTTATTTAGAAAAAGAAAAAACAGAAAAATCATATGTCTGTGGTTTCTACCAATTTTTAGTAAACTAATCACTTACATAGTAAGCGTAATGAACACATAGGTTTGTGAAAGGGCACGAACCATCACAAAACATAAATTATTAGTTTAAACCCGCAATGCTACTCATACCGTATAGACCTTCATCTGCAAAAATTTGATGCAAACCATCGAAAAGATCAGCTGCACCACTATTTATATAATTGCTTCTTTTTAGTCATTTTCATCTATCATATGACATTTGTAGTGCAGATTAATAAACAAGCATGTATACGTGCACTACTACTCATATTTGCTTCTTTTGTCATTTTCATCTATCATATGACATTTGCAGTGCAGATTAATGAATACGCATGTATATGTGCACTTTGAAATATGTAACTTACGCAAGAAATATGAGTCAACCAGAATACATGACTTTCACAAATAGTCCTAAATCAGCTCAAATAACTACAGCAGTGCATGTGGTGCATGTGGTTATCGAATTTTCTCATCTGCAGAAGATTCAAGATAATTACACAGGTTCTTTGAACATATATTCTTTATGTTTTTGTTAAATGATAACAAAGAGGAAAAATCCTCCCAAGTGTGTATTATACTATTATCATGTTTTTGTTAATATATTAATGAGATTTGATACCTCAATTGCAGTGTTGGTTACTTAATTTTTTTTTTGGTGTTGTTTTCTTATTCACATCATGTCTGACATTTCTATTTGGAAGTCTTAGTCTAGTGTGTGCCATGTCGTATAATATTTTTGTTGCTTGTAACATGGAACGACACAGGTTCATTTTACCACAATGTTCTTTTTTTTTGGGGGTCGAGTAAAACTTTTATCCGTACATATCAAATAATCTTTGTAATGATATTATTCTTCTTGTTCTTCACTGCATTGTCTCTGAAACATAAAGTTTCCTTGCAGGAAGTTATTAAAGGTTTGCCCAAGGAGCTAAAGATTGTTGATCTCTCTGCAGTATGGTCTCAGTACACCTTTTAAGCTCCTTAAATATTCAGTTAAAGCCAATTGTTTGAGGGAATAATGCTATATTATCTAAACACCGTATTAACAATTCTTTAGGACTTTCGGTTGCGTGACATTAATGAGTATGCAGAATGGTATGGCCAGTCTCATAAAGCACCGGAGTTGCAGGTAAGCTCAATATACTTTAGTTAAAAACCATTTAATTATTTTCCATTATGACGAATAAAAAAAGTAACCTTGCAGTCAGAACTCACGAGTCTATTCAATTTCAAACTGTAATCAAGTTCTGTTACTCAAAATATGTCAAACTAGACTGACTGAATTTTCATATTTATCTCCTTTTCTTTCTCAAGGAAGAGTATCAGTTGGTTAGGGATTGTGCCTGTGGACTAATGTTTGATTCAAGTCCTGGTATGCAAACAAAATACAAAACACACCGTAATTAATTCATTCATAGTACATTTTAGAAATTTATAAAAAAAAATCTTTGCAATGCTAAAATTACAGGTGCTAAAATGTTTGATATGGAATACGGTCGTTGGCTGGATGAGAACTACAGGCACATGGCGGAGCTTCAGGGAGGATTGCAGGTCCAGCTTCCAGATGGAGACCTTAGGATTATAGTCGATGACTGCCTCTCCCATTATGATGACATCTTCCGACTGAAGAGTATTGTCGCTAAATTTGATGTGTTTCATCTCATTAACGAAATGTGGAAGTCTCCAGCTAAGCGCTGCTTCCATGACTCGAATTATTATGACTCGAATTATGACTCGAATTATTTGTGTACCATTTCTATGACTCGAATTATTCGACAAGTTAACCATCCAAAGATGTGATTTGGGAATTGTTCTTCACATTAATGTTACTGAATGTATTGTAGTACTAAGGAGAGAAAAAGTGCTTTTGAATAAGATGTAAGGTTGCAGGCATTAGCTATTAGGAATTGTAGTACCAAACGTGGCGAACTATTTTTAAAAAAAATTGAACCTATCCCGGTGTTTAGGAACGTCGGTATAGGATATCGACATTATTCAAAAAATATACAACGGCGTTCACAAAACGCCGGCGCATGTGTCTATCACGGCATTTATAAAGCGCCGTAATAGACCTATGACTTGTAACGGCGGTCTAAAAAGCGTCGTAATAGACCTAAGACTTGTAACGGCAGTCTAAAAAAGTGCCGTTATAGACCATAGGCTTGTAACGACACTTTTAAAGAGCGCCGTTATAGACCTATGGTTTGTCCCGACGCTCGATACAACAGCGTTACGCGCGGCGTTATTATTATCGCCGCTATCATCTATGGCGGCGTTTATAAACGCCGCCATAGACAAAAAAAAATGCCACTACAGCTCTAGCCATTTGTAGTGCGGCTTTTGTCGTGTATCTGTATTCCGTATTCTCTTTTGGGATGCGTGGCGTGATGTTCATGTTATAATATAATAATTTCTCTAATTAGCATTTTATTTCCCTCCAATATCATACAAATGCCCCAACAAAATTTCGGGTCAAAACAGATTTTCTCGCTCCGAGAAATCTAACTTCAAAACTCTATCTTTTCAATTTTCTCCATTTCGGTCCAATTCACTTTTCTATGAAATAAAATTATAATAAACTCAATTATATGTAAATAAATCCTCAAAATCACATAAAATGTGTAAAAACATTTATTTTAAGATTTTATAAAAATAACAGGCGCTACATTATACACACCTCAAAAGAAGCTCGTTCTCGAGCTATGGGTGTGAGGGCATCTAAAGGACTAATTCTAAAGTTTTCCTCCTCAATAAAAAAAAATCAAATCATATTTCATCTTTCATTGAGGAACAACCTTTAAATTCATGCTCTAAGAAGCCACTACCGACCAGCCACTTAGCTGATAAACTACCCAAATATCATTATAATACCACTTCGGACCCAAATAAAGTCACACTACCTTAGAATTTCTATAATTCACACTCCTAATATATCGCACGTGTAACATCCTGAACTTTTAATTATAATTAAATAAGAGTTTTTTTTACGTGTTGTGCACATACAAATTCATGTGTATTTTTCCTAGAAAATTATTTATTTTCATAACATGAGCAAATATTTTAATCCTTCTCTTTTATTTTTAGATGCCTATTTAAATTCTAGGCCTAATTGTTTATTCTTAGCCCACACTAATTAATAAATTATTTTAATTAATAGCCCATGGGTTCTAAGACCCACTAATTTGAGCCCACTAGTTTATTTCTTTTTTAATTGTCATAACTTGTGGTGTATACTAGTTTTGTGGACAATTAATTAAATAATCATGTACAACTAGCAACTAGGGTTGCTACGTGTGACACGTGCATTGCACTAGCACGTGCCCTTGGTGCATGAGGAGTTGACCGGATGGAGATAGAGAGAATGGGAGAGGTGGAGTAATGGATGAGGTGGTTTTGTGTTCATGGGTGGTTGCTACAACTCCGTATTACATCCTAGCCCCTAATCTATAACCATCTAGATCAATCTTGGCCATCCATTTTGCTTTCAAAAAAGTATAAATACCTCCCTCATTTCTCTTCATCTGGTGCATTAGAAAAATTGGTAAAGAAAGAAAGAAAGAAAAGAACTAGTTGTGAGAAAAATATTGAAAGCATTTTGTGAGAAAAAGATTGAGAGATTTGTGTGTGTTCATCCCAATTGGAGGTCGGCCTACATCAAGGAGCGAGGAGAGGAGTTCGGGTCCATCTAGCACAAGGAGGAGGAGGCATTTTGGTGGCACAATCTAGGAGGAGAAGGATCCGTTCGTATGTTCTGGGAGATTTCTAGGAGCTTTCTATTTGTTTTTCTCCAAAAGGTGGGTGATTTCTCAAGCTTCTACTTTAGATATCATGCTAGGGATTGGGTTGATGAAAGTGCTAAGAAAAACTAATTAGATTGGCCATGAGTTTGTTTAAATAGAGATAAACTATAAATGAATGCTTGATGAATTGATTGATAGTTGATAAAAATTATGATTACTACATTAGAAATTATCATGTTGCCATGAAATATGTGTTTTGAACCATGCTAAATTGAGAAAATTGTGCTTATGAAATAATTAGTTGATTAAGTGAACCATTGAAATTGTATTGTCTAAATTAATGTAACACTAGTGTGGAAAAAAGGAATTTTTGTTCTAGAAATGTTGTAGAATAACAAGAAGTAAGAAAGTAGTCTTTTGTGAAAATTGTGGTTATAAATTATGTAGAAATCATGATTGCTTTTAATGTCGAAATTGTGGACATAAAACATAAAGTAGAAATAAGAATTCATGTTTTTTTATGTCAAAATGATTCTTAAATTACTGTTTTACCGCAAATTTCTATTATTTGTAATCTGGAAGTTTTGGATACAAATAGAGAAGAAAATAATTAAAAAGACTTGAATTATGAAAAATTAGTAACAAACAGAAAGTTGAATTATAAACAACTCAACTCTTTTCATGTTGGGTTAGTCGCTTGGACTTATTGGTCTTCGGGTGCGTAACAGAGCGCTACTGTAGCGTTAGTTTGGTCTTTGGTTGTGGGTTCGAAACTAGACAGAGCTCCTTTTATTTCATTTCTTTTTTTAAAAATCCGAATACACAAAAGGCGACCTATATGGACTCTAGCCTATTTCATATCGCTTCGGCGCTTGGACTTTGTGGTCTTCTGTGGCGCCACAGAGCGCTACTGTAGCGCTGACGTGACCTCGGGTTGGGGGTTCGAAACCTGACCTTGGATTTTTATTTAAAAGATATATATTTTTGGGTTTAAGTATTTTTTAAGAGTTTTTAAAAGTGAAATAAAATTTGAGGAAAAATACTAGAAAGACTCTAAAAAATGCCTCGGCTTCATGAGAATTTTTCTATGGCTTTTGGCTTATTATAAGTGAGAATTGAAGACCATTTCAAGAAAGAAATTAGTAGATTGAATTATTGATTAGATAAAGAAAAATGAATATTTTTTGGTTAAAGGATTTTTAATAAAGAGTTGAAATGAGATTTGTGTAATGGAAAATTTTAAGTAAAGATAAGTGTGATTTTGGGATTAATAATGAAAGAATGATACTATGAGAATAAGAGAAATTATGTGAAAAATAAATTATGAATCTGATAAGTTGAAAAAAATGAAATTATCGTTTTATGCATGAAATTGTACATGAAAATGAAATAGAAGATCATGTTGAATTATGAGAAAGATTTTTTGAGTGTGAATACTCAATTCTATGAACATGAAATTAGATTAAAGACTAGAGTGTAGCTAAGCCTTATACCGACATTGAATAAATTCTCTTGAGATAAGATTTTGAAATGAAGAGACCAAGTTTGGGTTGCATTGTTGAATTGATGGTTAAGACCGGTATAGAGGGAGTGCTAACTCTAGGGTGTTGATTTTATTCATGATTCAAATAATTAAGGATTAGATACATAGTGAAGATGTGATGAAAGTAAGAGAAAAACACGAGTATGAGACCTCAGAGCTACGATGTGAGAGTATTCACAGGCTGTCTACACGATGCGTCGTGTCATGACGTGGATACATTTCCAGGATTTCGTACTGCAGGCGACGCATGTGGGGTGTTTGGTGACTACAGGTGGTGCCATTGTCCCATGACGGATGCTGAATTATCTATAGGTTCTACACAATGCATCGTGTCATGACGTGGGATTCCCCTCCAGGCTGTCTGGACATGGGCTCGTAACTCATAGAACATCTAGGATACTTACCGTAGTTACCGTAGCAGTTTAAGTCATGACGAGGGATCCAACCCTATAAGATGAAGAACGATTAAGGGATTGCCTTCAGACCTATGTAGTATGGGATGCATAGAATCCGAACAAGTGCGCATTAGTATCATGTAATATAAATAATTGCATTAAGGACTAAGTGCACATTCACACATGACACCAATAGGATAGTCCCCGTAGCTTTGTTTTGTGACAAGTGTGTGCTTTCTAAGTAAGAGAAATTGATGTATTATATCCTAGCGTCAGTTGAATGAACTGACGTGCCCACAGTTTCTATGCAGGATAAAGTGAATGAAAAAGACTAAGGAGGAATTGATGCTTAAAGAATTATTCTAGTGTTGTTTATTTCATTCATGTAATTGTTGTAATTTGCTTCCGCTGTCCATATGTAACTCTGATGTAATAAAAGTTTTTAATTCCTTGTAAAATTGTACGAAGAGAAGTGTAAAGATCCTGTGAAACTTCAAATTCAGTCTTATTTGGAATTCGGGGTGTTACAACACGACTATCATCTATAGGCATACACACCTCAAAGTGAGGACTCTTCTACTTAAAATTTCAAATAATAAACATATTTTTCACTGTATGTCCTTCATTTCTTTCAATTCTTTGAATACTAAGTCAAATTTGAACTCCAAATTTTTATCAAGGTATACGACTAAGTGTCACCCCTAAGACATTAAAAAAAACACATTACTACACAGATTAGTACATCATCGAAAACCATGTCATCTGATATCATCAAAAATCGTGCCGATTCGATCTAAGCAGATCGAGCTTGTCATGCCCCGCTTCCCATTCTATGGGAACACATGCACGTAACTGAGGCCCAGCGAATGACATAAATATGTCAACTCATATCATCCATAAGTTGTACAATACCAGGTAACTCAACAGTACAATAAGAATCACATAAATAGGAATATAATGCAATAACCAGTATCTGAAATACAAGGACTTACTAAATAGCCAGAGAATATGCAGTGTAGTAATAGTTCGATGAGTTCTTTCAATAACCCATCGTCTGTACCTGTACAACATAACTCAAGAAAGACAAATGGAGTACCCGTTAGAGCAAGTTTCGGACCGCAAGTAGTACAAGCAAAATGGTACAAAAATGGAAATATAATAAAGAACAAGAACCAAGATATAACAAGGAACAATGACAAGAATCAAGGAACATGAAATAAAACGAAGTCAAGTGTGATACAAATAACTATAAACATATGAACAGGACAAAAACAACAACTTGTAACTGGAAAACATGTAACAGAAATGAGTTCATGCAAACTTGTGAATCAAAATCATGTGACTTCTAAATCAAAATCATATAACCAAATCAGGTAACTTGTAACAAAATCAGGAAACTGGTAGACAGGATCATGCATGTGCTTAATGTCAACTTAAGTCTATTCATTTAATCTTATCTAATGTAGCACTTCATGCGTCCCATACAATTACCACATGGTTGCTACATACAATCAAGTTACGTTTAGATTTCGTAGTGGATTCTATAAGGCTGTGTATTGAGGTATCAAGCAGTGGTGCACCATATCAAGTGATCCAAATCATATCGAGTATTCCAAATTATCCATACGTAATCCAAATCATTCAAATATAATCCAAATCATGTCATGTAACCAAATCAGGTGCCACTATTTCGGGAAACACGGACCCCCTTTCGAGTACACTTTTCTATATTGTCCGCCACTAGATCTTTCCTTAACCCCGGCTTGTTACTTTTTATTACAAAATAAATATGATCGAGAGATAACGAGAACAAAATCGGGATAAGACAAGGATGTATTAAGAGCTCATATGATGCAAGGAACATGTTCTAAATCACAAAACACAAGAAACAACATGCAAATATTTAAATGTAGCAAAATACCAATTCTGGACAGTAAGACATCGCTGCACCAAATCTGAGATTCTCGTTGTCACAGGAATGAAAATCTAAATCCGTCAGAAAATCTAGAAACTAGACTTTCTGCCAAATCCAGTGCATATAAACAAGATACATAAAAGTTGTAGCAACTGGTGTCAAAACAGCAAACTACACAGAATTTGTGTTCAGCCAGAATTTGTAAAATTGTGTGTATAAATATGAAACAGGTCTGAAACTTCACTAATTAATTCCAGAAAAATTAGGGAAGGTCCCATATTGTGTCTAGTCTCAGCATGCAAAATTTCAAGTTATTATCTTATAGGTAGCATACCCAAATTAAATTGGAAAACATAGTGACGCAACAAATTAATGAATCTGAAATGTCAGACACAGCAGCAGTAAAACTGCGATAACTCACACATCATAAATCGGATTTCAGATTCGTCGAAATAGTTGTAAACTAGACATCTGGGGATACATTTCATATTTAGAACTCAAGTCAAGATTCTGATGTTATCAAGGTTGAAACATCAGACCAAAAATAAGACAGCATCAAACAAGGATACTTTTGCATGAAAATATTATAATTATACTAGTTGTGAAACGACTGTATCAATGAAAGATTGTGACTCTTATGCTCATAGAATTAATAAAGATGGCAATGAGTAAAATGAGATTATCAAATGATAAGCCAAAGGGGAGTCACAACTATAATCTACTTGCAGTATTTATGCTTGTATGAGGAACAATTAAAAATTCATATAAGTACTTGCCTTGGTGGAGACGATTCCGAAGAGAAGAGAATAACGAGAACGAATCCCGGCATACGGCGACGATCGTGAACCAAGCAAATCTATGAGATGTTCACGATCGGGCACGGATCTCGATGATGATGACCAAACAACGATTGGACGGAACGACATGGATCTTGATGATGATCAAGATCAAGATGATCAAATGTAGATTGGACGGCTGAGATCGAATATAGAATGTATACGAATGAGAAGAGTACCAAATGAGTAAAATATACCATGATTGACAAATTGATAAATAAGAACAAAAGGTGGATCTAATGTTTAACTTACCAAGTAGAAGATGAACGAGACGATCAAGGGCCGAGATCAAGTTGATCAAGCAATCGACGACCGAGATTCAAGGATAAAAAATCGAAGATCGAGATCAAGGGTGATCGGACAGTCCAGATCAAATAGCTAATGATGATGATGATGATGTGATCACCGGCTAAGATCAAAGGATCAAGGAGGTGATGATCATGATCATGATGATCAAGAGGAGATCAGACTACCATGATTGAATGGAGCCTGATGCCGATGATGCAAAATAGAGGAGGGCTCGGGGATTGATGGTCAACGGCAGTGGGTGGTGGCCGCAGGTGGCTGCAGCAGAGCTCGACGGCGGGATGTGGCAGTGAGCGATCGACAGCAAGGCTGAAGGGTGCAGAAGGCGACAAGGTTGCTGCGAGGGGGTTGAGCGGCAGCGGAGGTGGCAGGAGCTCGAGGGTCGAACGGCAATGGCGAGACAGCGACTGCGGGGTTCGACGGCGGCAGGACATGGGCGGCATGCTGACAGTGAGCGGCGGTGACTGGGGGTGTTTGCAGGGTGGAGCTTCGATGGGGGAACTCGACGGCGTCTCGTTGCTCTGTTCTTGGGAAGAAGAAGGGGAGCAGTCGACAACGTGGAGGAGGTCGAGGTATGCGATGACGAAGGCTCGAGCGGGAGGCACTCGAAGGTGAATAGGCAGAGGCATGAGGTGGGAGATGAAGACGATGAACAGGGTGTGAGGGCGAAGACGACAGGGAGACGGTGGAGGGAGGAGGGCTGCAGTCGTCGAGCGATTGGGGATGGGATGATCAAGATAGAGAACAGAGGTGGGGCGGTTGAAGATGCACAGGAGATTGGGGGGGGAGGGGGGAGATGACGGCTAGGGTTGCACAGGGAAATAGGGTAGGGTTAGGGTTTACACAGTGAATATATATAGGGGTTAGAAGTGGGTAGGGTTATTGGGTATGAATAGGATCCAATGAGAGTATAGGGTTTTGGGTTATAAAAATCCAATAGGAAAATAAAATAACCAATAAAAATATGATTTATAATAAAATATAATTTGCATTACAATATAGAATTTATTTGGAAATAACTAAAAATGCAATTAACAAATAGAAATGGATTTTTAATAAGCAATCGAAAGTAGTAGTAGTAATAATAATAATAATAATAATAACAACAACAACAATAATAATGACAATAACAATAGTAGTAAAGTAGATATTATATATATATATATATATATATATATATATATATATATATATATATATATATATATATATATAGATAGAGTAAGTCTATTAAGAGCTGGGAAGCTGAATCCCTTATCGGGAGCTGGGAAGCTCAGCCATCCGATCTAGTTTGATTCAGATCGAATGGCTGAGATCAGATCCCGTTCTCCATCTGTTTTGTTGAGGGTAAAATGGCCATTTCCCCCCCTCTCCTTATCTTCTGGCATTCGATCTCTCCCATTTCTCCTTCTATCTCCTCCCTCTTCCCGCTCTCGAATCTCCCTAGCTCCAAAACCCTAGCCTCTCTCACCTCTCAACTCTCATCAATCTCACTCCCGCTGTCTCTTTCTTCGTCGAAACCCTAGGTGAAGCTCTCTCACGTTCTCGTTCTCTCGTCGACGAGAATCCCCCCCTACCGTGAGAATCGGTTCTCTCCGACTCTTCGTCGAAACCCAAATCTTCGAATCAGCTCTCCTCATCCCTTACAATCGTTCCGCTCTATCTCTCTCATCGAAGCCCCCAAAAATCGAAACCCTAGTGCCAAATCTTCCCAAAACCTGAAATCGAAATCGAAACCCTAGCTCGAAATCTCTAACTCCGATAGAGGTAAAATTCCAATGTTAAGTTTTTTTTTATAAATTGTTTATATACATCCAAAATCAGTATTGTTCTGAACCTTTTTAGAATCTTCATTAGAAATATATGTTCTTTACGCCTAATTTATTTTAATGTATGGTGTTTGTAGGTATGGAAGGACAAGATGGAAGTGCTAATGCCATGGATAATCCTTTAATCGATAATATGAATTGAGGGAAGTATTTGGTTTTGTCTAAATTTTGAGTTTTCCCTTTCGAATGAGGTGGGGGTTCATTATGCTTTTATGTGTCAATCTATATGAACTTTCTGTTGTTATATGCTTAAGGTACAGCGACTGTTTGTATGCGAATTTTGATTTAAATGTTTCTATCAGATCGAAGGGCTTAAGGAGGTTGGAGTGACAGAGGTGGTCCTAGCTATCTACTATCAACCAGAGGTAAATCTAGCTTTACACATTGTGTTCACATTTTTTGTTTGTTTGAGTTTGTTTAGGGTTAGTATATGTGATTTCTTACTCTTACATGCATTGTCTGTTTGTATAGGTGATGCTTAACTTTTTGAAGGAGTTTGAAACTAAGCTTGACATCAAAATCACCTGTTCTCAAGAGACCGAGCCACTAGGAACAGCTGGTCCATTGGCTCTCGCTAGAGACAACCTCGTAGACGGCTCTGGTGAGCCCTTCTTTGTTCTCAACAGTGATGTCATTAACGAATACCCCTTTGCCCAACTCATCAGCTTCCACAAAGCCCATGGTGGAGAGGCAACTATTATGGTTACAAAGGTAAACACCTAACTATGATTTGATTCTTGTTTAGAATCACTTCCTGCAACTACACAACAAGAAGTTTGTATGAATATTGAGACATGAATATCACTGCATTAATCCAGCATTCATATTAGCTTCTAAAGAAGAAATAACGAAGTTAAAATAGCAAGGTTAAGTAAGTTATATTTTCTACTTTTGTTCATAATTATTAGAATAATATTGTTTAATCTTATTGTTTAAAAGTGGAGTAGCTTAATAATCTTAGAACACTATCACCACAGGGATCATCAAAATAAATTTAATGTGTTAGCTTTGTTTCAATCCATTGAACCTAATTCATAGGATCTTCAGTTTTTCCTGGGTTGATGAAGTATATCTAATAAACACTTATATTTCAAACTGATTTCATTTCTCATCATACTCATCTCGCCTCATAGGTCGACGAGCCTTCCAAGTACGGGGTTGTGGTGATGGAAGAGGAAACTGGAAGAGTCGACAGATTTGTGGAGTGGTTCTCCCACACAGAGATCAAGTCGAACATCCTCAAGCCTGAGATTGTCATGTGATCATATATCATCATATCAGAGTCTATTTTGGAATCCATTTCATATCAGACATGGCTCTTTCAATTTTTATGTAGTATTTTAGTATATTCTGTGTGTTTGTATCTGCATCTATTAAGTGTCGCTAGAGCTGCTGCTTATCTGGAGTTTGTATGAGTCTGTAGATAGAAGTGTACAACTGTAACAACAAGGGGAAGGACAGGCTAAGTGGCCTAGTTCGCAGTCGGTGTCTTAGGGGGGTGTATTCTATTTCATTTCATCTTTGTTCTTTTCTTTTGAACAATGGAAACATTTGAATGTGAACTGGCTTATTTCTGTATTTGTCACTCGCTTGCTGTAGCTTCTTTGCTTGGCATGAATTAGGCGAAAACATGATCTCTTCCTGGCACAGTTAGCATTACTCCCCTGCTGCTCTGTCTGAGATAATGTTTAGCTTTGTTCATTCCGAAATATACTTTCAGACAAAGGTATCTCTGTCAGTAGTTTTCAGTATAATTGATTATCTAAGGTTTTGAAATGAAATGCTAGTGTTGGTTCCTCCTCTTCAATGAGACTAATAACAGGTGAGGGATAAAGAGTGGCAATTGAGAAGGAAGGAATGATTGGTATGAGAATATTGTGAGTGAGTGATACTAGCTGTTGTTACCTGCCATAACTCTTTTTGTTGTTGTTGCTGAAAATGATATCAATCTGTGAGTTTAGTTAGGTATGAGGTCGACTTATCCTACATGGTTATGTATCATCTCATGTGAGTCTGTGAGCCACCATTAATCAATCAATGTCCCACCTTCCTCACTTTAAGATTCCTCTGACAAACAAAATCATATTTTTTTTTTATTTACAAAGCATATTTGGCTGTTGCTGGCAAGTACATACATACATATTCTTATGTTTTATGTGATTACAAAGATTACCACATAGAAGAAATTACATGAGAAGCTCATCATCATCATCATCATCATGCTCTTGTTGATTGAATTTCAGTAATTAAATTACATGAGAAGCTCATCATCATCATCATCATCATCATCATCATGCTCTTAATTTCATCTTTATTTCTTTGCAGTTCGAGTCCTATTGTTTAATTTTGCAGCACAGGTAAATAGTTTCCGTTAGACAACCGAAGGTATATACCGTTAGACAAATGTCCTTAATTCTTCTCTGCTGTCCACAAATTAATCACAATACTACAAGAAATTGCTAGAATACGCTGTAGTATCTAAATAATCCATTAAATTTTGCCACCAAAAAGAGAGAGAGAGAGAGAGAGAGAGAGAAGAATTATGGGCATCTTCGACGTGGGCTGTACAAAGCTGAGATCTCTAGTAGTCTTAGCAGTTCCAAGCTTTTCATCAGAATATTGATTGATCAGCCATCGAAACAATGATAACTCCGAGAACGAGAACCCCTGCATAATAATAACATGGTGTTAAATTTTGTCAATGACATCTATAACAATTTCCTTCAATCGAAACTAGAGAATACGGCATGAATTTTTGAAGAGAAAACGCAAGATCTTTTGCTGCAAAATAGAATATATGTAATCAGAAGACAAAGTTGTTTAACTGCTCACAACACAATCCCTGCATTATCAGGTTTACATCTCACTGTAATTGCACCACACAGCCCGAAATTCCTCTCGGAATGTGTTTAGTCGTGCTTTCAGATTAGGTGTTCTAAGGGTGGCATGAAGTATTGTTGCTGGCAGAGAGTAATCAGAAACCATTAGAAAACAAATAAAATCCAAAATGAGTAAAAACAGTGTACGTACATAGAAGACCAAATGCAAGTGCCCATAGAACAACAAGGAGACTACAGGAGGTAAGCCACAGGACACAACTTGCTGCAGAGAACATGTTTTCTTTACTTAGAAACCCAACAAAGGAAGCAACAATTTGCAATCAAAAGAACTTGTAATTGAGTTTAGACAAAATGCAGCTTCATACTAACCAGCAGCGAATATTATAGCAGACACCCAACGAGGCTGTCCACATACATAAATTGGTCTTTTTGAAGGACGACCGCGAAGAACAGGCCTGAGATCGTTTAGAAGGTATATTTTTGAAAAATTGTGCAAGAAAAGACCGAACTGACTAAAAGGATTAAAAAGTTGAACTAAAAGAAAAATATTAGTTTCACTTACGCGACTGGTGGCCTCAGCTAGTTGTGGAAAGAATTGTCGCACGGTCCAGTTCAATTTTCAACTTTGCAGAACTTTGAAGAGTATAGCTCAATTCTCCAGTTGCAATAGAAATTTGAAGAAGAACAAATCTGACATTTTTCTTATCGGTAGAGTGGTCCTGACCAAAAAAAATGGTAAAGAAACAAAATTTTCAAGTAGATTAGATTAAAAAAAAGGTTTGTTAAAACCAATCTGAATACGACTGTATGGCTCAGCATCACACAAATCTGAATACGACTGTATGCATAGGATATATACTTAAACCAATGGCAGAAACCCCATTCTAGTGGCAGTGCCTAAAACAAGTAAGGCATAATTCATATTAAAACATGATAAACTATAAACTTCCAAGGAAGAACTAAAATAATCTCTGCCCTTCATCATTTTATATATTCCATGTAGGTATTCCCATAAAATATAAAAAATGGCAGTAGAGCTTCAAGCTCTTTCTGGTTTTCAAATTCTATTTGGAATACGAGCAACCAGTCAACAATACAACAGAATGTCAAAATTCCATAAATAGAAACTATGACCTCATATCAAATGTTCAAAATTGGACACTGGAACATAAAATGAATGTTATATGTAATTACTGTCGCATCCAGAATAACTTCCATTAGACAGTGGTATAATCACCCTAGTAAAATAAGTAATTACTTTAAAACTCACCAGAATGATACTACATGATCTGACATGACATGAACTAAAACAGATAGTATATTGTGGGATGCACATTATGTCTTCCAAAGTGTGTGAATCATAGAAATGATGCTACTATGTACAAAACTTAAAACATATAAAAGTTACGCTTGCACACACCATATCTATAATGAAATACAAAACTCAATTTTAAAGGGTGATCATGATTTTAATGGCTTATTAACAGAAATTTCACAAACCTGAATATGGAAATTCTCCCATATCCTCCTCAATAGAATGAATGTCTTAACCTGAATTTCAAAAAGGTAAACAAGAACGACAGTGTTAGTGAAGTAAAAAAAATAGAACTATATATAGAAACTAAGAAACAACAATTGAAATAATAAATGAGGGCCCAAATTGTAGCTAATTCAAAAGAAATTAAAGAAAAGCATAAGAAAAGGGAGGATCAAATTAGCTCACCTTAAATCCATTAGCATAATGAGTGAGATAATCCATACTATCAATTTTCCCTCACTTCACAATAAGCCACATGTATGATGGAAATATTTGACCTAACAATGTATTGGCCATATATTTTGGGCTGTACACATGGAGAAGGAAGTAGGGCAAAACAGTCAATTCTAAGCTCAGATCTTTCTCATCTGAGCTACTCTATCCCGTTCTCTCTCTCTTTCCTTGACGAATCCGAAAAAAACTCAGCTTTCCTGAAAAAACAGTCATTTGAAGTAACAATCGTAAAGCTCAAACAGGATTGTTTCATCACTAGTCGATCCTATTAATCATTAATTCATAGTGTGCAACTTCAGAAACATAATCCATCTCATCATCACTTATAACCAACGAGGAAAAATAAAGCTCAGATAGGATTAATTCATCACTAGTCACTCCTACAAATCATTAAATAAATGATTCATAGTGTACAACTTCAAAAACATAATCCATCTCATCATCACTTGTAAAACTAGAATCCAAGTTTTCCAACGAGGAAGCAAACTCACAATCACGTGAATATAACAGACTAGTAGACTACTATAGCATAATAAAGTTCATCATTGCCTAGTTTCAGAAATTATTCATTCACTAAAATATGAATGAGTTCATCTTTACCAGAATACTTCCCTCAATTCATATTATCGGAAATATTCTTCAGATTCATATTATCTGAAGAATCCGAAACTTCAGATTGTTGGTTTTCTGTTCCTTTAAACGATTGTATGTTATGACTAATATCTCAGCAGCATAGCCCTTATTGGCTGCTCCAATTGTTTGCATATGTACATGTTCATCCAAAATCACATAAACATAGGATAAATATTGACATAATAATGAAAAGAAGAAAATACAATGAACCACTTACAGTCAATGTATCAGGCTGTCGTCCCATGGCAATCTTTGAAAACGGACCATGAGCCAAGTGGACCCATCTAGGGGGAGTCGTGTCCAAATGAGGTGAATATATCAATGAAGACAAAATGAACATAGTCAAAATTTAATCAGGAAAAATGAGACAAGTCGATTTAAGGGTTTCTCTTCGAATCGCAACCAGAACAAATCGATTTAGGGGCTAACGGCGATTTGGGTTTCTATTCGAAAAGAGAAAGAGAATCCAAGAGAACCGAAATCGAAACCCTAAATGGCAGATGCCCAGTATGGTTTCTTCGTCGAAGGGAGAGAGAGAACGGGAGAGAGTAGAAATCGAGAGCTGATTCGAAGATTTGGGTTTCGACGAAGAGTCGGAGAGAACCGATTCTCACGGTAGGGGGGGATTCTCGTCGACGAGAGAACGAGAACGTGAGAGAGCTTCGCCTAGGGTTTCGACGAAGAAAGAGACAGCGGGAGTGAGATTGATGAGAGTTGAGAGGTGAGAGAGGCTAGGGTTTTGGAGCTAGGGAGATTCGAGAGCGGGAAGAGGGAGGAGATAGAAGGAGAAATGGGAGAGATCGAATGCCAGAAGATAAGGAGAGGGGGGGAAATGGCCATTTTACCCTCAACAAAACAGATGGAGAACGGGATCTGATCTCAGCCATTCGATCTGAATCAAACTAGATCGGATGGCTGAGCTTCCCAGCTCCCAGCTCGTAATAGACTTACTCTATATATATATATATATATATATATATATATATATGCGTGTCAACGGGCAAACCTAGTATATATATATGTCAAAATGGAATTCAAGTTTAAAATAATCCAAATAGTAATCATATATAATATAAATAGTCGATCAATTAGAAATAGAAAATAAAGTTAGAATATACTATTATTCAAAGTAAATGTAATTTTTGGTTAGAAAAGATTTTAATTAATGGTCCAATCGAATTTAAAACAAAAATAAATTTATAAATAATCAAAATACGGAAATATTTAGAAAATATGTATTTACGGGAACAGGGGTTACAGAGCCGAACCTCGTCGGCTTCGGCACTCGGAATGGTATTCCGGGTCAGCCACACATGAGCACAAAGTTGGCCATTAGATCCCCTTATGATTCGTGCCTTTATTTTATTTTTTTATTAAAATTCTGAAAATAATTGTAAATTCAGAAAAAAATAATTAAAAATTCCAAAAAAATAATAATGAACTTAGACATTTTAATTAATACTCTAATAAATAATTATAAATTCGGGAAAATTAATTAAAATTCTGAAAAAATAATTAAAATTTTGAAAATTTAATTTAAAATTCGGGAAAAAATATTTTGATGCTTTATAAGACAGTTATTACCCTCAAAAGCTCCTAACAAGATTTCAAGCGTCTTCAGAAGTTGTCTATGTCCTCCTAATTGCCTAAAGTAGAGCGAAATACTCCTCGAAGGTTGTTATATCCAACCTCCAGGAGTGAGGGCCTTATGATGTGGGTGAAAATTACAGCTGATTGAGGTCGTGCAATCTTAGCACGCACTTCAATACTTACAAGGGCAGCATAGTAATTTTATGTTGGCAGCGGGCCTACTAAAAGAACATGGGCCTCCTCCAGGCCCATCAGCTCATCTATGTTAGCAACCAGGGCTCGCTTACAGCCTAGCAAAGGGGAATTTCTAGCTAACCACACTTGTAAGTCAAATCCCCCCAAATGAGACATTGAACCAATGATTCTCAATCACATATTCTTTCCTATCGAGCTCATCCTCTAATGTCTATAAATACTTCTCCCTCTCCACCATTAAGAGGTAATCACAATTTCAGTAATTAAAACTCAGCTTTGACTTTTGGTTACTGACTTTATCGTGGGAGGGTCTGTTGTCAGGATCACCCCCAGTGTTTAAGGTTGTCCTTGCATATTTCCGGTGGGACGCCAGTCAGTCCAACCACCATAACCTCAACAAAATTCCATAAATACTTGCCACACATGTGGATTTGATAGATAGCTGAGATCTAAGCTTTTCACAAAAATACGAGATCTCATTATATGTTGCTCCCACACCGAAAAAAGCAGCATCACTAATCGTACAATGAAAGTACATATTGAGATTTTTTATGAGAAAAGGATAGACAGGGTTCCGTGGGTTCCAAGAAAAAGTAGTAGGCTCCATAAATTTTGTCATTCAATGGGCAATAGATACTATAAATAGTTCAAAAAGCAATTTTCGAATATTATAGTATAATAAATCTATTAATATTACCACCGAATTGTAGCTCATATGGTAAGAGTTTAGAATGGGTAAAGGGAACTCTCAGATTCTAGAGTATACTACGTCGTAGCCTTTACTCAAAAAAAAATATTCTGCTAATATTAGTGGATTTTTGTGAGGATTTTATTTATTATTTATATTTTTGTTACTCTAATATAGGATATGGTTGTTAATTTTGAAGATCCTTCTACAAATAGATGCTCCCGCCTAGCACTTGTAGCGTAGTTGGTAATATATCTCACTCTCAAGTGGAATGGCACATGTTCGATGTCAGTCTTAGATGGAATTAATTGAGAATGTTGGAAAATCTCTCTTTTTCCAATGTGAGCGACTATGGCCGAACCCCCCCCCCCACCCAAAAAAAAAAAAAAAATCTTTCGATTTTTAGAACTGTGTTAAATAGGAACCTGACCATCAACCGTGGTTCTACAATGAACTGAAAGTTATATGTGAAAACCAGAGAAGCATGACTGAAGTGGCCGGTTTTACAGTGAACCGGGTTCAAATCGAACCAACCGGTTCACCAAACTTAATCAAACTTTTTCAAAAAATAAATAAACGTGGACCGCATGTTTCAAACCCTGGTTCACTGAACAACACTCCAAACTCACTAACCACTATGAAAATTTGTAACTATTCTTTGTAAACATACATTGTTTATATGATCTAAAAAAATCAAATAAAATAGTTCTTCCCATACTGAAAGCAGTAATGAATCCGGTCAAAACCACCAAAAAAGGACCAGAGGGTTCGGTTTTTTACAACATTGCTTCCTTCTCTCTCTACGACCTAAAGATTAAACAATTTTAAAAACAAACACTATACAAAATTTAAAAGGTTTGAGATGTAGGACTTTCCATGTATATCTATATCTCTACTATTTTAATGGGAGAGTTAGGGTTGTAAACAAACAAACCTTAATTTTGTAACTGAGTAAACACGTGCAATATACGGCAAACTAAATCCACCAAACATATCCGTATGATGCACGTGCAGCTCCTAAAAAGGAAATATTTTAGCAAATGCCCCATTTAAAATGTGAAAATTAGCATATACCCCCACTATTTTTAAAAACTAAGAAATACTCCTATTTCTAATATTATAATGGGAGAAGACCTTAGTGTCATTTGTAAATGTTTTGTCAATCTACCAACCCGTGCAATACACGTGCATAACTATTATAAAGGAGGTTCTAAGTTCAAATTCAGATTATATCTAAATTTTTATTTTAAAAAACTATATTTATTAGGACGTGCATTGCACGTGCAAATTACTAGTAATATTATAATGTGAGAGTCGGGGTTGTGTAATTTGTAGACAAACTGTAATTTGTCAATCATCTAATCTGAACCATTTATTTTTAAGTGAGAATTATATTAACTATTCATTTGCTTCACTGTTGTTAGTTACCATAATACCCTTAGTTTACATTTAAAAAAACATTTTAGGATGTGCATCGCACGTGCAAATTACTAGTATATGGTATAATGAGAAAGATTGAACACAAAAGTGCTCATGTGGTTGGTGACTTGCTAGTTGCTACCCTTTGTTGTTGAAGAGAAATGCTACACATACAATTGTTTATACCCCAAATATACATTGGGCTTGTCTTTTAGTAATTATTTGGTCTTTTTCATTTATTTTTTAGTAAGGGATGGACCCAATGATCACTAAAAGACAAGTCCAATGTATATTTGGGGTATAAACCAATGTATGTTTGAAGTAGAAATCAATGTATGTGTAGAATTTCATTGCAGAAATACTTAGGGCAGAGGAAAGTTTAAAGCAAGGATTACCTATGTCCTCTGTAACGTAGCTAGTATAAAGTAGATCTCGATCAAGAAAAAGTCACCAATAAATATTTACTTGGCACGTGTTTAGATGTAAACTTTACATAAGAAAGTACCTCTTTATCTTTGTGTAATTCTATTTTTTATGAAATCCACGCACACACACAAATTGTATTTTTATGCATTGAAGAACATTTATCATTATTAGGGTTGTAAACATTTTGGATCGTGTGGATATTGTTGACCCAAAGTTTGGTGTGTAAACATACACATGTATTTAATATTTTTATCTAAAATCTTTACAGGTTAATATAGAATGAAATTCAAATAAATTTCAAGATCTTCATAATCAAAGCAAAAGAAAAAAAATCATGCAAATATAAAAGATCACAAATATCGAGAAAGTTTCATCAGTAAGAAATTTGTAATTGATCCTCAAGAAGTCAGTGTTTTCTAGAATACTTACTGCTTTATTTGTGAGAAATAAATATGTAAAAGTATTTTTTGCAAATGATCAAGTTATGGAAAGGATATAAAGTGGATTCACCGAAATATTGAATCTGCGAAAGGTTCGGTCGACTGTACATATAATAGTCGAATGCATTTGACAGTCGACTGCAATTTTAGTTGATATTGGTGCAGCCGACTGTCATTTCTTCTCGACTTGGGTTTGAAAAAAATGACAGTTGACTACCCTAATAAGCAGTTGACAGCAACCTGCCAATTCACATTTGGTATTTTTTACTTGTAGAAATGAATAAGCCTGAAACTCTGTAAATAAAGCTGAATCCACTGAGTATTTTTTTAATCTCTTTTGACTCATATACTTCAGAACCTATTATTTGCCAAAGATCAAGAAAGAAGAGCACTTTTTTGATGTTTTCTTAGTGAAGACACGATCTTGTTTTTCTCTTTGTTTTCGATTCGGATTAAGGCGGTTTGCGGGGCTTATAGAGAAATAGGAGTCTTGTGGTTGTACTAGGAATCTCGGCCTGAATACCAAGAACTCACATATGGGGTTTGAGTATAGTGCGCAGAATTGCTGCAGGTAACGGAGTAGACGAGTCGAACCACTTATATCGATGTTCTTGCCTAATTACTCTAGTTGCTTTCTCTAACTCTATTTATTTACTTTACACATTTATTTTATATTTTTAATTTTTGCACAATCACCCTATTCACCCCCCCCCCCCCCCCCCTCTCTCTCTCTCTCAGGGTTATTTATAATGGTATCAGAGTGAGGTACTCATTGTTGGCTTAAAAGCTAGTGCAAAATGTTCATTGGCCAAAATTCATTCTCCAAATGACTTGTAGTCGGCAGAGTTAACCAACTCCAATGGGTTCGGTAATTTATGTTCACCTTATTTTAATGGAAAAAGTTGTGATGTTTGGAAGGTTAGTATGTCTCTTTTTTGCAGATACTTTGAGAAGAAGTCTGGAATGTCAGCATCAACAAAATAGATATTCCGGTCTATAATGAAAAGAAGTCATTCACAATGCAAACTCCAAAGCTACGACTGCACTATATGCATGCTTAAACAATGAAGAACGCATGTGATACAGAAGAAACTATAAAGTTGCATATTAAATCTAGAACAACATGCAAAGCTGTCATGAGGGAACCACCTCGGAGGTAGAAGTTGTAGTTACTTTATGTTATTATAAGTTTGATGTGTTTTGCATGATTCCAGGTAAAAATATAGAGAAGATGTTGGCCCGCTTTGATATAATCGTTCATGAACTTGAAAGCTTTGGTAATGGCTTGGACGTTACCGAAAGGTTGGAAAAACCATAAACTGTCTCTCAGCATAAAGTGATATCAAAGTTGCTGCCATGAGGGAAACACACGAAGAAAATATGTTCGATTAATATACTTTTCAGAGTAAACTTAAAACATACGAAATGGAGATGACAGAGATAAAACACATACACAAAACATTGGGATCATACCCAAAACTGAATAGAAGACCATCGCCTTAAAAGATGTTGCACCTTGTTATTCAAAATCCAAATCAGACAACGAATCATCCGATAAAACATCGAGCTCCTAACCAAAAGCTTCAATGATTTTCTCAAAAACCAAAAGTATGGTAGGTATCAAGGAAGGAGAGGCAAAGGCAAAGACGAAGCATGCTATAAATACAAAAAAGGCCCGACTCATTCGTGTGTATTACCCTTTAAATTAAGACAATAACAAATCATACGAGATCAAACTACAAAAAAAAAATGTTTAAGCATTCAAAGAGAATCCTTATGTGTGGTTCCTGAACCTAACCTGTTACGTAATCCCCATCCCGTTAGCAATGAGTGTCCTTCTATGAAATGTTAAAGGTTTGGGGGTCGGGGTAAGAGGGAGATGGTTAAGGGTTGTTACCAATACGTCCAAAGTATATATTGTTGGGCAAGAGACCAAGCTCATGAGTGTCTAGATATTCTAAAATAGGGGGAATTTGATCAAGGATTGGAGGATTAATTCTGCAATCGGGGCATTGAGAGGTATTCCTATTGGCTTCAACTACGACCTATTTAACTGCTTAGATGAATTCCAAGGAGAATTCTCGTTATCTGCTTTGATCCAGTGTAGATATGATAAATAGACTCAAACAATTACTGTAGTTTATGGCCCAACTAGTCTACCTCCAGAGCAACGTTGTGGTTGGAACCCCTTTCAATCCAAACACGCTGGCGAACCCCTTGGATAGTTGGAGGGGACTTCAATATCACTAGGCTTGTATTTGAACATCGTGGCAGAGGCTCTAGTGACATTGATAAGGAGGAGTTTAATAGGGTTATCATGGAATCGGAACTGGTTGACATTCCAATCCCAAATAGGCTTTTTACTTGGGCTAACATGCAAGCTGCCCTTATAATGGCGAACCTAGATAGAGTGCTAGTTTCGTTGGATTGGGAGTCTAAATTCCCTCAAGTCCGCACCAAGTCCTTCCTGAGACCAACGTCAGACTATGTCCCCATAATGCTTTCCAACGACGAAATGAATGCCAAGAAACCAACAAAATTCAAGCTCGATAAGGTTTGGCTTGAAATTCAAGGTTTCCACCATTTGGTTTTGAAAATTTGGGCTTGGCCCACCAGAGGAACAAAAGTGGCAGCGATTTGGAGTGAAAAAAACCCTTGGACTTTGAACCAAGCTTAGGAAGTGGAACAACACTAGATTTGAGACAATCTTGAAGTCCAAATAGACTCTTCTGCTAGGAATTGATGAACTGGAAAGATTGGAGGAAAATAGGGATCTCACACAAGCTGAACGAAACCAGTTGTTAAATCTAAGGGAAGGCATTGTCCAGTTGTACAAATTGGAATAAATTAAATGACAACATAGATCCATAATTTTATGGTTCAAAGAGGGAGACGTGAATACAACCTTCTTTAATCGAGCAGCTAGTGCGTGTAGTAGGTCCAAACTTATCCTCTTGGTCCAGACAGAGGTTGGTGCGGTTCAAGCAGAGGAAGAAACCATTCACCAATACCACATCTCAAATTATAGAAGTTACCTGCTGAAACTAGACTTCGAGAAAGCATATGACTCGGTTGAGTGGGACTGTTTGTTGGAAGCACTCAAGGGCAAAGGTTTTTTGGACAGATGGATCTGCCACTGCCTCACTACTGATAGGACATCTATCTTAGTGAATAGAACGGTTGGTCAACCATTCTCATGTAGATGAGGCCTGAGACAAGGCATCCCACTTTCCCCCCTCTTATTTACAATCGTCATGTTGGACAATTGCAAAAATGCTAGATGGATCCCCCCAATTGTCAAAGGGAGAAACCGCCTAGGGTGTACTATGTAATACACCGATGATACTATACTATTTGAAAATGGGGATCATGGGTAAACTATCACCTTCAAAGGTGCACTATCTTGTTTTGAAGCCTGGTATGGACTATGCGTCAACTTCCACAAGAGCGCTCTTATTCATATTACTATGCATGAAGAGGTGGTAGAGGAACATGCGACCATTCTAAACTGCAAACTTGATAACTTCCCTATCAAGTACCATGGGATGCCAGTTAGACCAGAAAAATTAAAGAAGTCAGATTTGTTATCGATTATTGACCGGGTAGAGACTAGGTTAACGTGGTGGAAATGTAAAGCCATATACCTAAGGGGTAGAGTGATCATAATCAACTTAGTACTTTCCAACCTCCAAACTTATTATTTGTCCTTCTTTGAAATGCCAAGATGTGTTATTCAAATGATCGACCGAATTTGGAAGTGATTATTGTGGAAAGGAACTAACGCTAACATAGGAAGTTATTACCTAATTAAGTGGGAAAATGCTTGCAGGAAGAAAATATAGGAATGTTCAGGTATCATTGACCCTCCTTGGAAAGTGAAAGTTTTCCATCCAAATGGAGAAGGTTGGCATGAATTTATTCAGTCATATCTGCAAGGGAAGATGATGTGAAATCTGGTTTTTTGGGGTGGGTCCAAGAGTCTCTTGGTTTTGAAAAGGGGTTGCCAAAGCATATGAATCATTTAATAGTTGTGTTACATCGTTCATCGACAACGGTCTCTTAACCAGATTATGGTGGGACAAATGGTGTAGAGCACACATCCTCAAAGAGTTTTTCTCAGATCTATACGAGCTAGTGATACAGCCACACACCACGGTCGCAAAAACCTAGAAAAAAAGGTCGTGGAGACCTCCTTTAAGATAATGAAACGACTAGGAGTCTCAGTGTAGACTACGAGAACGTCAACTCCATATAGCACAATCGGGGGTGAAATGTTCTCTAAGACCAGACCGGACATCCTGAGGATTGGAAAAGAATGGTACATTTACGGTACGCTCACCCTATAACCGTATCCGCTTCAGAGATTGTAGACTGAGTTTGTTGTCAATATTTTGGAATGCTAAAGTTCCTCTTAAAGCATTGGCTAGAACTCAACGATGTGATCATCAAAAGGAAGGTTAAAAGGTAACTTGACATTGCAACCAATTGCAGGTTCTGCAATACGACCATTGAATTAATTAGTGTCATAGGAGTAAAGCAGTGTGAGTCAAGGTCCTAAGGGCACTTAGAACGAATGACTGCCCCCTGACTTTTGACGGTTTGTGGATAAGCCCTAAGTTTGCTAAGGTCAGACAAGAGATGAAGGAAGCTTGATATATCGCCACCCTTGCAACGACCTGAATTTTATGACTTGATAGAAATAACTTTTAATTGCATGAGACTTATAATAATATTTTTGGTAATATGCATCTTATTTTCTTTTGAGCCACAGTTGCAATGACGAGACCGAGAGGGAGGATTGCCAGAGCCTTTCAGGTTGACGAGTACGATGACGAGGATATAGAGATTGACCCGACACTTGACTGATTGAGCTGACTTTTGACTGTAATTCCTACCTTCAAGGGATGTTGTTGGATGGATCTTATTTTTCTTGCGATACTCTAGATATTGTTCCCAGTGTTTGACTTGCCCCACCCTCCTAAGGATGTTTGAAATTCTATATTTTACTTTATTTATGTATCTTTTTTATTGTTTTTTTGAGTTTGTTTCGTTGTTATTTTATTAATAAAATATGATGACTATGATTCAATTTTTTCTTTAAAAAAATCAAAAAATAAAAGGGGGGAAAAAAAAAAAACCCATCAAAACCCACGTACACCCACCCGCTACCCCCCAATCTGGTCGTCGTCGAATTTATGATCCGTCGAAAAAATTATCTTACCAATAAAGAAAAATCTTAAAACCGCTCAACTAAATATAAACCAAAATAAAACCCAAAAGACTAATATACCCCCTTCATATTTATTGAACTCCTCATCGTCGTCATCGAGAGTTCAATAATAATTTCCCCATTTCTCTCTCCTCCTCCTCCTTCCTCAAATCCCCGCCTCAATTAGGGTTTCGGTAAGCTTCTTCAAATTCCTTTACAGATTTCAATAATTTTAGGGTTAGGGTTTGCGGATTCGTTTCTAATCAAGAAGTTTCATTTTCATCTTCCGATTTTGTTTAGGGTTAGGGTTTCGTCATCCTCGATGGCGATGCACGAGAGGAAGACGATCGATCTGGAGCAGGGATGGGAGTTCATGCAGAAGGGGATCACCAAGCTGAAGAACATTCTAGAAGGCTTGCCGGAGCCGCAGTTCAGCTCCGAGGATTACATGATGTTATACACGTAAGAATCGATTCTTGATTCTTGATTGATTTTTTTTTTTTTGGGGGGGGGGGGGGGATGAGTCGGGATTAGTGATTGGTTGGTGGTTTGATGTTTTTGGATCAGGACGATTTATAACATGTGTACTCAGAAGCCACCGCACGATTACTCGCAGCAGCTCTATGATAAGTACAAGGAGGCGTTTGAGGAGTATATTAATGCTACGGTGAGAATGATGGGATTTCTTGTTGTTTAATTTGTGTTTATAGATCTTTGTATTTATTACGCTAGGTTTGTGTTGGAATGAAGTGTGAAATGGGATGATTTGTTTGGTGTTACTGGTAAGTGCTGGTTTGATTTGGAATTGAAATGATTAGGCGATGTTCTATGGGTAGGGGTTGTGGCGATGGACCTAATTGTTAATCCTAGGCAATTAGACTTTAACCATTTGGTAGAAGTGCATTGTAGGGAAAAGTTATGAAGAAGGATCCGAAGATTAAGTGGTTCTTTACCAGTTGCTTGATTTAGCTGTGTTTGTCATTTGCAGGGTGAGTAGTGAACTACCTATTTTTGTTTTTGTGCTTTTATAATCTTACTTTGCCTGACCCATTTTGTTACTTGCATTCGTTGAATAGTCATGACGAATTTGTTTGGAGTTGTACCGTTTTGAACACCTAAAGCTGAGATTATATTACAATTGTTAATTGGATTTATGTGGATTATTGTTGCTCATTAAGAGTCTGTTGTATGTTTTCATAGTGGAGTTATTATTATTTCTGAAGTTTCCCTTGTCTTGAAAGTTTCGAGAAGTTTCAGAATCTTGAATGACACAATTGTTTGGCTGATTGGTGGTTACAAACGACATGGGATGTTAGATGCTAAAATGTTAAGCTCCTAAATTGTGGCCTCCCTGAAGGGGGCGGTGGAGGTGGAGGTGGATCACGTCTTGCGCGTGTATCCACCATGGTGACCTGCAATAGCACAGAGTAGTAGAGAGAAGGGGAGAAGAAGTTAGAAGGAAAGTGAAGATTCAGTGTATTTCATTTCATATCCCCTTCTTTACAGCTCACCTCTTTATAAAGAGAGTGAGAGCGCAGTACATCTGCATCATTCAAAAGAAAGCGAAAAAGAAAAAGAACAAAAGAAAGAAAGACGACTACTGCTAGACGTCGTCACTATAGCGTGGGCCCCACCCTGAATCTGCCCTCCACTCTTAGGTGGCCAGCTCATACTGGACCCATTCGTGGGGATTAATAAACCCATGGATTTTATTGCAAAAAACACTGCTACTTATTCATTCTAGTCTCTACAAGACATAATTCCTGAGGGACTGATACTTAAGCTTCGAAGCTCTGATACGCGATGTTTGTTGCTTGCAGGTCTGCATCATTCGTCCCCGTTTGAAAAGGAGCTTCTATAATACTGCGAAAATTAGGGAAGCGACTGTGTATGTCCCAAAATTCCTCCTAAGTTGCGTCATCTTTACTTCCTCCTCGCCATTGGATTAGTACCTCTGTAATCGCCGTTCCTCTCTTCCCCACCATCCTCCGATCCAAAATACACAGGGGTTGTGCATCCTCTTTCTGGAAATAGGCCGGGTGAGTGTTTGCAAGCTTACTCTCATTCCCAATGTGTTGACGCAGCTGAGAAATGTGGAAAACATTGTGGATCTTAGCGTCCTGTGGCAACGCTAGCCTGTAAGCGACGCTTCCAACTCTCTCTGTTATTTCATATAGTCCATAGTAGAGATGGGACAATTTATGAACCCGCCTTTCCCCCACTGTGATCTGGCGGGTACGGTTGTAACCTAAGGTATACAAAATTCCCCACTTCAAACTCCTCCGTGCCCTTCCTGTCAGCATAGGCTTTCATTCTCTGTTGAGCCTTGTGTAGATTATCTCTAAGTATCTGCAGTGTGGTATTCCTCTCTAGGAGGTTCTTTTTAACCTCTGGGGAGATTGCAGCTTTGGGGGTATAAGAGAGAAGATTAGGAGGGGTCCGACCATACAGAACCTGGTAGGGACTCATCTTGGTCGCACTGTGCATCGTAGTGTTATACCAATACTCAGCCCAGGGGAGTGAATTGACCCAGCTAGAGGGCTTATATGAGCAGAAGCAACGAAGGTAAGTTTCCAAGGTTCGATTGACGACTTCTGTTTGCCCGTCGGTTTGGGGGTGGAAGGAGGTACTGAGACAAAGTTGGGTCCCCTGTAGAGAAGATTTCTCGCCAGAATGTGCTGGTGAAGATGGGATCCCGGTCACTCACGATTGTAGAGGGAAACCCCATATAGCTTAATCACATTGTGCACGAAGGCTTCAGCCACTTGCTTAGCTGTGTAGGGATGTGATATGGAGATGAAATGGGCATACTTTGAGAACCTGTCGACCACCACTAGTATAGTTGATTTTCCCCAACTCTGCGACAACCCCTCTATGAAGTCCATGCTCACTTCATTCCACACTTCCGTCGGTATAGGGAGAGGTTGGAGGAGACTCGAAGGTGCTTGGTTAGTATATTTGCATCGTTGGCAGAAGTCACACCTGTTAATGTATTTCTTAAGCATTCTCTTCATTCTTGGCCAGTAATCCACCTGTTTGAGCTTCAACCAGGTCTTTTCGTTGCCAGAGTGCCCCCCTGTAATGAATCATGGTGGATTTGCAAGAGTTGGGTTGTTATCGGAGATGCAGGGTTAACGATCACCCTCCCCTTGTAATAGTAGAGGCCATGTTGGATGCATTACCCTGGGGCTTCTCCTCTGTCTAGCTTCACTTGGATCTCTTTATAGTAGGGATGTTGCTTCACTGCAGCCTTCAATGAAATCAACCAAGTGGGATGCACGACGGAGATGGCTTGCATCTGACAATCTTCAAACATGCGACAAAGACTGTCTGCACCCTTATTTTTCCTTCCCTGCTTATACTCAACCTTGAATTGGTACCCATGGAGTTTCCAAAGCCATGTATGTTGAGCCTCCGTGTCTAGTCTTTGTTCCAAGAGATGTTTAAAGGGTTTGTGGTCGGTTTTAATAAGAAATTCTCCACTCAGCAAGTAATGTTGCCACTTCTTTATCGCAAGTAGGATAGCTAACATTTCCTTCTCATATGTGGATAGATACCTACTTTTTCCTTTCAATTCCTTGCTCAAAAAGGCGATGGGATGTTGCTTCTGCATCAAAATAGCCCCAACTCCTGTACCAGCAGCGTCGCACTCCAGTATGAACTTATCGCCAAAATTAGGCAGGGCCAACACTGGGGAAGTAGTGAGAGCCTCCTTCAGGGCTTCAAAGGCATGTTGGGACTCGAGGGACCACTTGAAGGCTCCTTTCTTGGTGAGGGATACTAGAGGAGAAGCAATGGAGGCATAATTGTTAATAAATTTTTGGTAGTAACCTGCTAACCCCAGGAATCCTTGCAAAGCTCGAAGGGTTTTAGGTTGGGGCCAGTGGTTAATGGCGGAGATCTTGCTTGGATCCACGGAGACACCCCTCGCAGATACTATGTGTCCCAGATTAGCTACTTCACTTACTCCAAACACACATTTGCTCCTCTTTCCCTTCAAGGAATTTTCTTGCAGTCGCTGCAGTATTAAGCGCAGGTGCTGAGCATGCTCATGGGGGTTCTTTATTCATTAAGGATTGGAAAGTGGAGGGCGCATTGGTAAGGCCAAACGGCATCACAACATACTCGTAATGACCCTCGTGAGTTTTAAAGGCCGTCTTGTGGATGTCCTCCGCCTTTATACGAATCTGATGGTACTCGTTGCGGAGGTCCAACTTGCTAAACACGATGGAGCCTTGCAGCTCATCTAGTAATTCGTCGATAACAGGGATAGGGTACTTATCCTTGATCGTCATCTTGTTCAAGGCTCTATAGTCCACACATCGTTGCCATGTTCCATCTGCTTTCTTCACCATCACGACGGGAGAGGCATAAGAACTGGTGCTGGGTCGTATAACCCCTGAGTGCAGCATTTCTTGAACCAATCTTTCTATCTCGTTCTTCTGGTTCCAAGGGTACTTATAGGGCCTTTGGTTGGCATGTTGAGCATTGGGGATGAGGGGAATACCGCGGTCTTGGGGTCTTGCCGGGGGAAGGTTGATCTGCTCCTAAAAAATCTCTTCGAAGGAGCTCAAGATCGGAGCAAACTCTTTTGAGCAAGTAGTTACTGTAGCCTCCTGTTCAGCTGTTGAGCTAGTCACTGCGGTGACTTGGAGAAGGAGTCCTCTCTTCAAATGCGCCAAGGTCTTCTGAAGCGCCTTTGGCTCCACCACCTGCAGGCTTCCGCCACCGACTCCTCTCAACACCCTTACCTCACTGCTTTGTTCAATGCAGACAGAGTTGCTCTTGAAGCTCAGCCAAATGCCTTCTAAAGATCACATCCATTGAGCCCCCAAAATAATCTGACTAGTTCTTAGGGGGAGTACATAGAATGTGGTTCGGATAGGTACTCCTTGACAATTGAACTCTAGATCTTGGCAAACACCCTCACACTGCAGGTCCTTGCCTCCAGCGACAGTTACAGAGAACTTGATACCATCATTGACAGGTATCTTCGCTTTCTTCATTACCTGCGAGTCTACGAAATTGTGGGTGGAGCCTGTGTCTATGAGGGCATACACCTCATAACTCATTATGCTACCCTTAAATCTTAAGGTTTTAGGTGATTCAAGACCTGTGATGGCGCAGAAGGAGATGGTTGGAGGAGTGGACTCCAGTGGTACCAAATGCATACCGTTGAGCTGGGGCTCTGCTTGGTCACCAGGCTCTTCACCTTGGTCCTCTGAATGCTCAATCATGGCTGCTTCCTCAGTATCGAGCTCCCCTTCAATGTGCATAAGTGATCTTCCCCAACACCTATGGCCCTTAGTCCACTTCTCGTCACAACGGAAACAGAGGTCTTGAGCCCTCTTCTCAGCCAACATCCTATCGAATTGAGTTTGTTTAGGGATCTCAGATATAGTACTCTTCACTACCATCGGGGGGTTAACGGGAGGGGATGATTTGTTGGGGGTGTTGGAGATGAAATTGCCTGGCTTAGAGCTGTTACCTAAATACCTCGCGGCCTTCCTCTGACACAGCAATAGTTTCTCGCGCGACAGCTTCTCTATAAGCTTCCGTAACAGATTGGGGGTGTTTGAGCAACACTTCCTGCTGTATTTCCTCTTTGAGGCCAGAAACAAAACAGTCGACCAACACCGACATCTCCAGAGGTTTGCTTAAGTGACTATATTTCAGAAACTCCTTGTGGTAGTCCTGCACTCTGATCTTGTTTGTTGGAGTTTCAGTAGAGTAGCGGTAGGATTGTGGAGCTCAGTTGGTCCAAATTGGAGCAGCATTTCCTTATTCAAGAAATCCCACGTGATTTCTCCTCCATGTTACCTCCTAACCATTTCCACCACATCAAGGCGTCGTCCCGTAAGAAATAAACACTAAAGTTTACTTGATATTTCTCTTCAATCTTTTGGGTGTCGAAATGGTGTTTGAGGTGAAAAAACCAGTTACTAATATCTCCAGACCCATCAAATAGGGGAATCTCTAGCTTGGTATGCTTAGGGAATATAGTCTGATCTGTCGACCTCATCGTCACTTCTCCATCTGGGGTATAGGAACGAGTCAGGCGTGGGAAGGAGGGGGCGAGCGCGGTCATTGGTGAGGTTTGGGGAGCAGGGGGTTTCTTCCCTGCTTCGGGGGTCTCGTTCCGCAAGGCGACGCAACAGGCACCGGATCTCGTCGTTCTGCAGTTGTAGGCTAGTCATCTGAAGCTGTAGGGAACCAATAGAGACCTCGAGGCCCTCCACCCTTTGGTCTAGATTGATTGGCTGTTGGGGATCAACACCATCCAAGGCGGATCCCCGCGCCAATGGGCCGTGAGATCCGATTCCAGAGTTTTCTCCGGAGTCAAGGATCGGCGAGCGCTCGATCTTTTTCCCAAGGATTTCAGGCTTTGATACCATTGTTAAGCTCCCAAACTGTGGCCTCCCTGAAGGGGGCGGTGGAGGTGGAGGTGGATCACGTCTTGAGCGTGTATCTACCATGGCAACCTGCAATAGCACAGAGTAGTAGAGAGAAGGGGAGAAGAAGTTAGAGGGAAAGAGAAGATTCAGTGTATTTCATTTCATATCCCCTACTTTACAGCCCACCTCTTTATAAAGAGAGTGAGAGCGCAGTACATCTGCATCATTCAAAAGAAAGCAAAAAAGAAAAACAAAGAGAGACGCCAACTGCCAACCGTCGTCACTGTAGTGTGGGCCCTACCCTGAATATGCCCTCCACTCTTAGGTGGCCAGCTCATACTAGACCCACTCGTGAGGATTAAACCCAGGGATTTTATTGCAAAAAACACTGCTACTTATTCATTCTAGTCCCCGCAAGACATATAATTCCTGAGGGACTGATACTTAAGCTTCGGAGCTCTGATACGCGATGTTTGCAGCTCGCAGGTCTGCATCATAAAAGTTTATGGAACATGAACTTTGAAACTTTTATTTACAGTAAGCATGTCAGATATCACGATTTTAGTAATTTACAAAATTATTTTAGTTTATCCATCAGTTAATCATATTGATTTTGTTTTCTTTTGTTTTGAAAAATATATCTAGATCAGTTAATTTGTGCCTTTTGTTATGCATGCAAAACACATGAATCTTCACAATGTGCATTATGCAATTGGGCTTTATGCCCTACATGATGTTCCATGGTTTCCGTAGATCCTTAGGAATATAATTGGGACAATTAAAATGGTTCCACATCAAGTAGTGCACACATATATAGCTCTGACTTGTGAGTCTTTTCGATAATGTTTTATCTCTTACATCCATTTATTGTTTGTTCCTTAGGTTTTGCCATCACTGAGGGAGAAGCATGATGAATTCATGTTAAGGGAGCTTGTAAAGCGGTGGTCAAATCATAAAATCATGGTCAGGTGGCTTTCACGGTTCTTCCATTATCTCGACCGCTACTTCATTGCCCGACGGTCTTTACCTGCCCTCAATGAAGTTGGGCTTACTTGCTTCCGCAATTTGGTATATTTATTTTCTTATCACTTGAGTTTCTCTTGGGGGGGGGGGGGGGGGTATGGCTCCCTGGTAGTTGCAAGTGCAATTGCAATTCAGTTGCATGCAAATTAGTGCAACCAAGTCCACTTTAATTAAGGCTATATTATTGTATATGGATTTTTAAAAAAAACTTTACACTTGTAACCTGTAGCCACTTGTAGAATCCTAATTGCAAAAACAGCTCAGTTGGAACGTATTGAAACACCCCGTAAGTTCAAAAGCCACTTCTTTTATTCAGACATGAATTGTTTATAACTGCTAAAATCTTTGCTCTAATATTTGTCTTAAGACTCTTTTGGGTGGCACTTTCCTATATTATCATGCTTTATTTTTATTAGATCCTCTGGTCTTTGAGTGATTTAAAAATATTTATGGCCCCACATTTCAGGTCTATCAGGAGCTCAACGGTAAAGTTAGAGATGCTGTTATTTCTTTGGTATGGAAATAAACTTTCAACATATTTCAAATATTTAATCTGATTTAGCTGACCTTAAACTATGTTTTGGATAAAGTGTTACTGTTACTGTTGGTGTTTTTACTCTTTTAAGGTTTAATTTTATTAACTTTTACTGTTACTGTTACTGTTGGTGTTTTTATACTCTTTTAAGGTTTAATTTTATTAACTTTTGGAACAGATTGATCAAGAGCGGGAGGGGGAACAGATTGATAGAGCGTTGTTAAAGAATGTATTGGACATATTTGTGGAAATTGGTTTGGGGAGCATGGACTGCTACGAGAATGATTTTGAAACAGCCATGCTTGACGATAGTGCAGCTTATTATTCACGAAAGGCTTCAAGTTGGATTCTCGAAGATTCCTGTCCGGATTATATGTTAAAGGTAATATTTCTTCAGGTGTTTCCATCAACGAATTCATTACTATATGAGGTTGAAGTGTGATGTTTTCTGACTCCTTTTAGGCTGAGGAATGCTTAAAGAGAGAGAAGGATAGAGTTGCACATTACTTGCATTCTAGCAGTGAACCTAAGTTGTTAGAGGTCTGTTCTTTTCTTCAATACCAATTTTTTAATCTTCCTATACTTTTGTATAATATATGTGTTTTGGGATATTGTATTGATTCCATCTGTCAAATTTCCCCTTTGCAAGATGGAAAAAATATATCATCGAGAACGATCATAAACGTGCAAAATGAACATGGACATTTATGTAAACTTAATTTCATTGATTTGCTGATATCATGCCTAACTTTTCTCTCAGATATGTTGCTTTTTTTCTCTTTATTTTCTCACAGTATGTCTATTTTTTAAATTTAATTTCGTGTGTTTATCTTTAGAACTTTTTAGGTATTGTATTTATAAGTGCAGTTACTTTGACTTTACTTTTCAACTTGCAGTTGCATCTGTAGGTTGAACTAGCCTGTCATACTCTAGTTTTAACAGTGAATTCTGGTCACAGTTAAAGTTATTATTGGTGAAGTTTGAAATCTTACTTCTGGTTTTTTTTTTTTTTTTTTGGTTTCAAATTATGACAATAGAAAGTGCAACATGAATTGCTTTTTGTATACGCGAGTCAACTTCTCGAGAAGGAACATTCTGGATGCCATGCACTGCTTCGTGATGACAAGGTATGAATTTATGGAACTTTCATCTTTTGTTCAAAACTGTACTTCCTCTATTCAGTTTCTATTTCTCCAAATCAAAACTGCACGTTGATTTGTTTGTATTTATAGGTGGAGGATTTATCAAGGATGTACCGGCTGTTTTGTAGAATAACTCGTGGACTAGATCCTGTTTCTCTGATTTTTAAACAGGTAAATTTGTTTTCCACCTCTGATCTGTGTTACTTAACCAATGCATCAGAATCTTTCATTTCGTCTTACGGTTTGCATCTTGCTTGTTTCAGCATGTGACTGCTGAAGGTACAGCCTTGGTTAAACAAGCTGAAGATGCCGCTAGTAACAAGAAGGTTGGTTATTCTATATTTATTATCTTACCGTAATAAGTTCTATTCCTAAACTACGGTTACTTTTGGAGTGCTCTTATTAATTGTTCTTTCCATAGAGTACGTTGTTTTCCTTGATCTATTTGAAGGAATGCAAAATTTTATGCTATAGTTTGGATGGTTAACCTAGGCTACCTAGTAAATCCCTCTGGCTTCTTCTTCTATTGGCGGTACTATTCCTCTTTTTGTGTTTTAGGAAATCCATAACAATGCACAATAAAAAGGGAGCTTCATATTTATATGAGCAAATTCTGTACAGACACAACAGAAGCTTCAGAGAACTTTCTTAGAGTTTTTAGTATTGAGAATTATGTTCTTTCTTTTGAGATGTTAAGACTCTTAGGTTATGTTTATATTCACACCCATTTATGCATTTATTAATTGATTTTGATAATGCCATGCCGTTCATTACATAACATGAGTTCTGTTGCATGCTTATCTTCCTCCAAGTTATTGCAATTTGGTGGAACATTTTGTAAACAGAGGATGACCATGGCCTGCCTTCATTGGCATTGCGATCAAACAGTTACGATCAGTGAAGTGAACAACTAACTATAATAATTCTTGGGTATTAACTTTCTGATATACTGATTAGGTTTGTGTTGGATATAGATTCCAACACAGTATTTCACATAGTCCATGTTGGGGTTGTGTTATAAAAGAAATAATATATTAATATGTTAGTAATGAGCTATAGTCAGTGCCTTGGACTTGTTCAAGTTTTTCACCTGAACAGGTCACCGTGAACTTCTGAGATTCCCATTGCCCCCTTCTCCCTGAACAGTGGCTTAGTATGTTAAGCACCCTGTTTTCATTTTGTAATGACAGCTGAGAGCAACCTCCTTTTCATATTCTCTTCCTTTTGTTATCATTACTTAGAACTCCTACCTAACTGTCCAATCCCTAGCACTTATTTCCAGAATGGTCTCATTTAAGATTACTAAATAATCAATTAGAATGTTCAGTTGGTAATATACTTTTGAAATCTGATCTAAGCTATAGTTAATAAACTAGTAATGTTACTTGTATTAGAAGTCTGATTGGAATTGTAGTCTGAGTTAAGAAAACTACCTTTTCGAATATAGCAACCAAGTGATATGACTAATTTTTATTTGTTTTCTTTATATTTGTTTAACGTTTAGTTTGCTTAGATATACATTGCCCACAACCTCTCAGCCAGGACTTTACAGTGAAGTAGTTTTGACATTACATGAAAGAATCATTGGAAAAAGGCCAGATATGTTTGTTTACTTCCATTTATTCTGCCAACCAAGCATTCTTCTTTCTGCTCGAGACCTTTCAATGTGGTTTAAATCCTCAATGATAGGGACCAGTTTTAAGATTGCTTAATTTGTATATATTGTTTGGTTCCAACTCATTTACTTAAGCTTATTGGTACTATTAAGTCCCTTTTTTGGCATTGAACGGTCAATCATCTTTTTATCTTTTTAAAGTTAATTATTAGATAATTAGTAAATTGCAGTCTGTGCCAAAATGACAAAGACCTTATTCCTAGATAAGTATATAGTTGTGTTGGAATGTATTTCTTCATGTATATGCTTTTATGTTGCACAAATATATTTACAAGACAGAATTCTTATAAATAATCAATTGATTTGTTTTTATTATTTGCTTTGATATGTTCGCCATCAGCATCATATTTAACTCCTACCGCGGTTAAAGATCACCTCACCCATCACAGACTTTGTTTTTAGAATGCTATACACAATCAACTTAGCTTGTTCTTGTCGAAGCATTCTTCTGCTTGATTCATGACATGCATGTAGAAGAAATAACCATTGTAGCTTTTACTGTCACATCAGCACGTGCAAAAAATTATTTTCATTAATGCCCAAAATTTCACCTTCATTTTGATTTTTGGGCTTTGGAAAGGCTTAGCTAACTTTACCTTCCTTTGCCTCTCCAATTGCTAATGTTAAAAAAAACATAGCATGTTAATTTGATAGGAGAAATAAGTTGCTAGCTTTTAATTAAAAGTTGTCAAGTCATGTTAGCCCAGATCTGTAGTTGCGTAGGTGTTTGTGAATTGGTGAGGCTCACCCAGATACATGGCAACAAGATCCTCTCCATTTAAGGTTATAATAGCATAGATTTGGAGCATTCAATGTTAGCTCTTTTACTTGCAATTTTCAAGCATTCAAGCATTCATGCTTCTCCAGCATATATGCGTTGATTTCTTTTCTGAATTTTGTTTTGTGCTGTCTTTCTTGTCTTTCTTTTTTCAGGCAGAGAAAAGAGATGTGGTTGGTTTGCAAGAGCAGGTTAGTTTGTTTTTTTCTCATTCCTTTGGGTTTTCATTCTATTGAACAATTTATCTCTGATTTGTCAGGTGTTCGTTAGAAAAGTAATTGAGCTGCATGATAAGTACCTGGCTTATGTGAATGACTGCTTCCAGAACCACTCTTTATTTCACAAGGTCAGTCTTAATTAGCATTGTTTACTTTGTGTAGTATTTCTTAATTAACATTTGTGGCATATTTTAATTCATAATAAACTTAATATCTGGCAGGCACTTAAAGAGGCGTTCGAGGTCTTTTGCAACAAGGGTGTTGCTGGTAGCTCAAGCGCTGAGCTGCTGGCTACATTCTGCGATAATATATTGAAAAAGGGTGGAAGCGAGAAACTAAGTGATGAAGCTATTGAGGAGACACTTGAAAAGGTTACCTTTATTCTGAATGCTTTACACGCTTTTTTTTTGTTGTAGATTTTTCTTTCCAATCTATAAATACTTTTCAATACATGTTTTATGTAATTTTTAGGAATTCAGGCGGTGATTTTTATAACAAACATTTTGATATTTTGCAGGTTGTAAAATTGCTTGCATATATTAGCGATAAAGATCTATTTGCAGAATTTTACAGGTAGTGTTTCTTTTTTCTAGTAAACTGCATTCGTACTCAGTGTTTACAAGAGTGTTTTTTTTTGGGGGTAAGGTACAAGGGTGTGTTCTGGAACCGATTTAGGATAACTGAAGTTGTTGTTTAAGTGGAGGTAGAAGTAAATTTAGTCATCTTTTAATGAGTGTTTGGTAGAAGTAGAGTTGAGAAGTGAATTAACTAGGTGGAGTCGTAGATAACTCTAGCTATCTCAACTTTTAGGCCAAAAATGGTCCCATACAGCCAACAGTAATGATAGCTAAAGTTGTGTGAGATAACTCCACATAACTCCAATTAGCATAACTACACTCCATTCCTAGACAGCCTAATTGGCTACATACATGTAATTTGCTGTCTACAACTGATAATTTACAGGAAAAAGCTTGCTCGGAGACTATTGTTTGACAAAAGTGCTAATGATGATCATGAGAGGAGCATATTGACTAAGCTCAAGCAGCAATGTGGAGGACAATTCACCTCAAAGATGGAGGGCATGGTTTGTTTTTATATACTGAGTTGATATTATTCATGGTAGCATTTCTTTATTCTTATTATGCTTTTTTTTAATAAAAAAATCTGTTTATTTCTTCAGGTCACTGATTTAACACTTGCAAGAGAAAACCAAACAAGCTTTGAAGAGTATCTAAATAATAACCCTCATGCAAGTCCTGGAATTGATTTGACGGTTACAGTTTTAACAACTGGGTTCTGGCCAAGTTACAAATCTTTTGACCTCAATCTTCCCTTGGAAATGGTATGTAGTTACCTCTCTTCTTTATGTTTGCTGTTTTCCAAAATCTTGTTATCTAAAGACTGAGAATAGCTTGCATCTATGCTACCTGTATCATTACCTTAAAATCGCTCCTATTTGTTATACTTTTGAAAAGATGTAAAGGATTTCTTTTAATGCTACACACTCCTTGGATGTCTTTGACACTTGTCACAGTTGTCGAAAACTTCAATAACAATCTTATTAACACTAGGACATTTCCAAATTATTATGTAGTAATTATCAACAATTTTCAAATATGTTTTCACATTTGTAATGCTAGTAGCCTCTTGTTATTTTTCTCATGATTCTGGAGCTTCCTATGTTCAATAATTTGTATGACAACTAAAATATTATATATTTTATGACTATGCACTCAAAATTATATTGATGTGCATCTGTGATATATCATATCATGATATACAACATTATGGCTATGTTGTCGTGTTCTACTTATACAACTTTTCCAGGTCACCTGTACGGATATATGTGCTTCCCAGGCTGGGATGACTTACAAAATATATATGTTCTTATTTTGTTTAATTGAATAAACAAATATGTTAATACTGATCTCTGTGTATGTGCTTTGTTCAGATTAAATGCGTAGAAGTTTTCAAGGAATTCTACCAAACAAAAACAAAACACAGGAAGCTGACATGGATCTACTCATTGGGTACCTGTAACATCAACGGAAAGTTTGACGCCAAGAATATAGAGTTGATTGTGACGACTTATCAGGTCTTCTATAATTATCAACCTTCTCACAAAATATTAATCGAGTATCTGTGATAGGTATGACATGACAGAAAGTTTCTTGTGCTTTGACAGGCCTCAGCCTTGCTTCTATTCAATTCTTCAGATAGGTTGAGCTACTCAGAGATCATGACCCAATTAAACTTGTCGGATGATGATGTGATTAGATTGCTTCACTCTCTCTCGTGCGCAAAATACAAGATTCTTAACAAAGAGCCCAATAACAAGACTATCACTCCGAACGATCATTTTGAGTTCAATTCTAAATTCACCGACAAAATGAGGAGGATTAAGGTTTTATTTCTCTCCTTGTTTTGAAGCTGTTGTTTCTACTTAGGTCTTTCTGTCTATGTGCATATTCATTGAGTTGAATGGTTCTTTGTAAATTGGTAGATACCTCTTCCTCCAGTGGATGAGAAGAAGAAAGTTATTGAAGATGTGGACAAAGACAGAAGATATGCAATTGATGCTTCAATTGTGCGCATTATGAAGAGTCGGAAAGTCCTGGGTCACCAACAGCTTGTGATGGAATGTGTTGAGCAGCTTGGGCGTATGTTCAAGGTACCGGGCCTTATCTTTTCTAACCTTTTCTGATCTGATCCTTGTGTTAGTTTCTATTGTAATTTCATGCAGTGGAATATATATAAATATCCTTACTCATTGTATCATACCATTACTACCACTACCAACACACATAGACCCCCTAAATTGTTGGAATTTTATGTTCACTCTTAAATTCTTTTAGATGCGGAGTAGTTCATTCTGGCTGTTGATAATTCTTTTTCCCAATTAGAATATTGTTGGATTGTTCTTATGTGACTGGACAAATTGACCCTTCTGTTTTTCTTGTCCTCCCTCCCATCCTTGTGTTCTCCCTTGGCCCTCCCTCGTTTCTAAGCCCAACTCCAAATTTTCTGTTATCAAGTGGAAGAGCGAAAAATGGGTGACAGTGTGAGGGCTTTGGAGAGGAATAGAAAAGAGATAAGTGGAGATTTGGGAGGGTCGGACTGATGGGGAAGGGGGGATGAGGGTAGTCAAAAAGTGGATCTTTGGAAGAAGGGGAGGGAGGGGAGAGAATTGAATCCTTAATCAAATCACTAACAGGCCATCTTACACCAGAAACTATCACTAACTGTAGGGTTGATTATTCATTACCAAAATTGGATTTTTCTTCACATCAGTATTGAAATTAATATTTGAGAAAGCTACATGAAATTCAGCACTTGCTCAAATTATTTTTGACGCAAAATAATGTAAAAATTTTCTTGTCAATTTGTTGAAATTTAAAATCGATCTATGCAGCCCGATTTCAAGGCAATCAAGAAAAGGATTGAGGACCTGATCACCCGAGATTATCTTGAGAGGGACAAGGACAACCCGAATGTGTTCAAATATTTGGCCTAATCAAATGGATATGTTCTGGTGGAGAGCTTTTTCTACTTCATCACTCTTCCCTTTTCCTTTTGGATAAGCTGATGATGATAATGCATAAGGCAATGTGATGTAATCATTAGTTTGTATAAGGAAAAAATCTTCTGGAGAGAATCTAAAGCTTTGTTTTTTCGCTTCATTGAAGATGGAAAATTAGTGGCGGTAGTCGGGGTTCTCGGAAGCTTCTTGTATAGTATATGGAAGCCAGGTTTAAGTAAACTTGAACTCTCAATTGATATTGCTGGCAGACTCTTGAGCACAAACCAGTTAAACACTTTACTTTTTTAATGTCGGTTTATATGATTGATTATCCTTTGACCTGATCTTTCCATACAGCTTGATGCAACAGAGTATTGTAGAGTGTGGTAGTTTTCCTGCCCTGTCTTGACTCGCGAACATATTCTTTTACTTACAGAAATCGAAACTGCAGTGCTTCCCGTGTAGTTGGTTTAACCTTTGAGAAGGCTGCAACTGATACGTTAAATTCTAATTTCCCGTGCTATATGGAATAATGAGGAAACCTACTAGTGTCTGTTCCATGTTCTGTTACTTGAATGTTTGCTGTACTAGATTGAATGATAAATATGCCTTTGCAATATGTTTGCTTTATTCTGAAACTGCCAGTAATAATGAAATCAATCTTTAGGGTGGTTAATCTTGCATATATTGTTTGGTTTGCAGTTGTAGCTAAGCAAGTTTGTGCCATTATTGGTTCTACTAGTATCATGCACGTGCGATGCACGTGGAGGAAGAAGGAAAAAGACAAAAAAAAAAGGAAATAATTTCCAAACTGATCCACCGTCAAAAATATTTACCAAACTGGTCCACTTTCGCACGTGCACGCGGAGGAAGAAGGAAAAAGACAAAAAAAGGGAAATAATTTCCAAACTGATTCACTGCCGAAACTATTTACCAAACTGGTCGGCTTTCGAAAATATTGACCAAAATGAGTCATTTGGCTTCAAAATGACAAAATGAAAAAAAAAAAAAGAATTGATGACAAATACCACTAAGGCCTTCTCCCATTATAATAGTAGAGATATAGTTTGTAACTTGACTTGCAAGGTTCAAATCAGTGGCCATTGTATGTGACATCTTACCAGCCTGATATATTCAAGACCTTAAAAATAGAAGTGTTGCGAAAATCCATGACATTTTACTACTAAAGGTAATGGTTTGCAATTAGAGCTGTTTTAGACCTCATTTTTAGTGATTTGAGTATATGCAGTCTGCTACAAATTTTTTTCCTTGCATGCTTGCTCGGGCTTTTGTGAAGGGTTTTTTTTTTTTGTTTTTTTTTGTTTTTAAATGATGCGAAGGAACATACACATCTATTAATAGGTTCATGAAGAGAACACAAACAAACCGGTAGTCTTTCCTCCTATTAGATGATAGCAATGATTGGCCTGGTTTTGTGTGTGCTGGATGATTAACATATGCACAATATATGCGTGTGTATTTTCATTGAAGATGCACGCCATATGTTCTACATGAATGAACTTTCGCTTGTTAGTGTTATAGTAGTAGAAGTAGAGATACCAAGGTGCGGAAAGTATATAGATAGATAAATATTAGTTAGAGAATGCATGATTGGTGGCACTATCTCGTGGTGCGCGTTTTTTTAGTTTCGACTCTTCTGTATGTTTCCTGATGGGCATACGACTGGTTCTATATTATTGTGGACTACACTTCAACTGCTTGTTTTTGGATTTTTGTGGAAGAGAGTATTTATTCATTCAATTTATTTGTTTATTAATTACAGCACACTTACTGTGTGACTTACATATCTAAAGGTACCGAGTAAAGTTCTGATTTAATAAATTGCTTCCAGCATTTCATTTCTAAAAGTTTTAACCTAACAAACATCATGCGAATACAAAATTACTACATTTGGAACATAGCTCTACCGAAACAGAAACACTCTACTATGTTTAAGCAAAATAAATTCCGTCCTACCCACTAAAAGTTGGAATTTTTTGCAGTGCTAGGCCACTTTTTGATAGTATTTGCGTTTTTAGGTCAGGTCCCAAACTATTAGCGTTCGTGGGCTAGCCACTGACATGTCAGCAGCGGCCGCTATTGGGAATAGCGGTCTCTTCATATCCACCAAATTTGTACTCCCACACTTGGTAGAGTACGGGGGGATTGGGCTGAGTATGTGTAAATGAGGTCGCTAATGTCACTAGTGACCTCCAACTAAGGTCGCTACTCTCAATCGCGGCCACAGTGGTAGGCTATTATGAGTCTTGGATGTTTATACTAAGGTCGCGATTACCAATCGCGACCACATGTATGATAGGTCGCGATTGACATTAGCGATTATGCTGTTTGCCAAATCAGCTTATCCTCTGTGATGTTTATACTAAGGTTGCGATTACCAATCGCGACCACAGGTATGATAGGTCGCGATTGACATTAGCGATTATGCTGTTTGCCAAATCAGCTTATCCTCTGTGAATATGACTCATAATAGCCTACCACTATGGTCGCTATTGGGAATAGCGACCTCAGTTGGAGGAGGTCGCTTGTGGCATTAGCGACCTCCTTTACACATACTCAGCCCAATCCTTCCCGTACTTTACCAAGTGTGGGAATACAAATTTGGTGGATATGAAGAGGTTGCTATTCTCAATAGCAGCCGCTGCTGACGTGGCAGTGGCTAGCCCACAAACGCTAATATTTGGGACCTGGCCTAAAATCGCAAATACTATCAAAAAGTGGCCTAGTACGGCAAAAAATTCCTAAAAGTTGTAGCTCAAATGGTTAGGGACTGGGATGGGTGAAGGGAGGGAGGCTCAGGCTACAACGTATCCTTTCCATCCTTTTCTCTTCCATGATTTCTGAATTAGTTTTTCTATTTTATTTTTATTGAATCAATGATTTCTGAATTATATAGTTCAGAATTTAATTCAGATAACAATTGTTTGTTATATACCAGTTGATTTTTTAAAGGCTAAGTTGCCCAACTTGCACTCCTCTTTCCCCTGCTCACAATAGCTTCTGTATCCAGACAATCCAATACACAGATTTTTGGCTTTTAAAAAAAAAAGCCCTTCTATTGTTGAGATGAATTGCTTCTCAGCCAATCAGTCTGGTTCATCTCCTGTTGTTTTTTCTGCCCTTCAATAATTGTATGTTTTCTTTTTCTCTTTTCTTTTCACTTAGTCAGGAATGTCAATGATTGCAACATGAAAAGGTGCTATATATATCCTCACAAAGTAACAACATCAGAAACTTAGTTATATGATTATTATTGAAGAAACAACTTGATAATACATACTTCTCACAATTACATAACACAAATATACAGTTGTACTAAGGATCGTACCACTAAGATTTCGAAATCTTTTCCATCAAATCACATAAACTGTACACAAATCATTATAATTACAGAGAGGTGGATAATTTTCAGATACGTCGATGCTCGAGTACCTAGCTAGGTAATTTGCAGATACGTCCATAATTTGCAGTCATTGTAGCTATACACAGAACTGGGATTATGCAGCAGTTTGGATCTTAGCAAACTCCAAAGTCTTCTTCCCTTGCAGCTTGTTGTTGGTGTAGTGCCTGCTGTATTCTCCATGGTTGTACCTTCTATACATTGATGGCTGATGTTTGTTCACCAGTTCAGGCAATGGACCGAGCTCGACATCATAGCTAGGTGCATAGAATGTGACCAATGAGAGTCGATCTTTTGCGCTATTGGTTACTACCCGGTGCTCCACACTCTTGTATCGTCCATTCGTGAGTACCTGGTTGAAAGACATATTGATGATAAATGATCAGAATTCTATACTTTTTATGGAGGTATGTGTAGTTTCCCAGCATACCTCAAGCGTATCACCAATGTTGATGACAAGTGCACCGGGAACAGGCTGAACAGGGACCCAGAAGTTATCTTTGAGGATTTGCAGGCCAATTGACCGCAAATCTTGTTGCAACACAGTCAGTCCACTTCCATCCGAGTGTGGGCTCAAGCCCAATACAAGGTCCGGTCGAGGGCATGGTGGGTAGTAGTTCATCCTCACCGCCTGAACTGACTCTCCGAACATGTCACTGAGCGTGTTCGGTCTTAGCCCAAGGCTCTTTGCTATCAGAGCTAGTAGTCTCTGGCACAACATCCTGATGCTAGCAGAGTAGGACTCTAATGTTTCACTGCAATAGAGTCATACATTTAGAAATGCTATCAATATGTCAAGATGTACTGCTTTTGATTCATACCTGAAGTTTGAAGGATTCACAGGCCAGAGTTTGGGGTTCCTTATAAACGGAGGCTCTACACCGAGGGCAAGCATGTTGCACCAGTCCAGCTTCTGATCCTCAGAGAAGACGAAGGCATGCCCGTACCCTTGAATAGTCCCGGGCACCATGGGGTACTTCTCCTTCTCCTCTAGAGGGAGTGAGAAGAAGTCCATGGCCACCTTCTCCATTCTCTCGAGCAAGCCTTGGTCAACACCATGGTTAACAACCTATCATCATGTCACATAACACTATTATTAGTCTGCATCAAATTACAGTGGTCGATACTGCTAGTGTTGTGCTTGAAGTCGACGGTCAAGTTAGGATAAAAGAAGAGGGTCGTGTTAGTTACCTGGAAAAAGCCCCAGTCTTGGCAGGCATCGACAAGTTTGGCCATCTCATTCCTTGTCTGCCATTGATTGCCCAACATTAGCATCGACATGTCAATGACCGGTATCTCCCCCTCAATAGAGGGACAGATCGACGTCATCGGCCTCTCTTCCGGATTGCGCACGTATCTCTCAGGCACTACCATCGGCCTAGACCTCCACAACTCTTGGATGTCCTCTGTCTCACCAATCTTGATCTCACTGGAGTTGGAACATAAAATTGGAGCCATTTTGCTATTCAAACTTAACTGAGGCCCAAGAGAATGTTGACCTCAAATTTAATTTTTCTCACTTTTGGCTCTTTTAGGAGTTTGCCTCTTCGTCTATATATAGATTCCATCAGCCTTCTTATGACCGTTCATTCGTTCAATAATGGTGCACTAAAATGGAAGGTGGAGTAGTGGAGTGTGCACAAAACCATGGAAGGAATCCTTGATATGAATTGGAGGAATCTTGATCTTCACTGTGAAGGAATCTCAGAAGCATCCAAACATTGAACAGTTGTTTCAAATGTCCCGACCAAAGATAGTGATCGATAATTTGAATGCACTATTCGAGCTTTTAGTGGGCTTCCTCTTCCAACATTGAGGGGTCTAATTAGCTTCCTTTGCTTGTTTCTCTTCGCCTTTTCTGTTAACTGGCCATGCACAAGTCACACTTTCTTGCGTGCAAGCCCTTCTATGATGGTCAAAAAGGAACAACTTGGAGGCACTGAGTGAAGGAGAATCGTCGATTTAATTAACTCTTTTTTTTTGTCGTAATGAAAGCCACAAGTTCTTTGTTTTCGGAACGTTAGTTGAAGCCAGCTTCTAGGACTCGTTTCATACATAGACTCGACTTAACTGTATTTATTTTGGTTGTTGGATATTTTCCATGACCTTTCTCCTTTACTGGCATGGGACAAACAATGAAAGAAACAAGACTTTTATTCGAGGAGAAATTAAACTTTCAGCACAAAACTGCAGAATTCGTAATTGCACTCAGCTAATTTGATGTAATTTCCTTGTTCAGAACTAACTTCAATCTATAATGAACCATATGCGAGTTTTGATTGTTCAATCTTCAAACCCTAACTAATCCCCTGACGAGGCTTTTCTTCTGCTTTCCTATAAAATCTCGACAATTAGATAGTCAAATGCTATATAATAGAGTTGTTGCAGAGATGTTTGTTGTCGTTAATTTCCGGTGGGAATAAACAAATATTGTGAGTTCTTTTAATGAAACAATAAAGATCTAACATCTACTTTTCGCCGATGTTGACCGCCGTAAACTGTTATTGACTATAAAATTTGACTATCGAGGATGGATAGGATCGCTCTGATTGATCACAAAACAACCTGAAACACAGGGGTTGTCCCCGACAATAGACCGTCCGAAGCTCAAGTAAGAAAACTCAGAATTTATGAAGAATTTTGAGAGCGAAAATTTGTGATCACCTGGTTTCTGAAGAGGTCAAGAGGGATTTATAGTTGTTGGGGGTCCAGTTCGAGATATTGTATTTATCTCTACTTCCCAGTGTTTTGATAAGATTTGTTACTCTCTCCTATGTGAAGAGATCGAGTCAGGACTCTTATCTACTCCTTTATGTTAGACTACTTTAGCATCCCCTTATTACAGGCCAGGTCGCGAGTTGATGGGCCTGAAAGTGGCCCAACTTCCTCTCACGAGCATGTATCTGCTGAAATTTACCGTTTACCCCCGAGATCTTTAGGATTTGTGCCCAATTTGAACAGTCCCGATTTGGTTCTATTTGAACAGTCCCGAGATCTCACGAGCATGTATCTGCTGAAATATAATTATTCTCAGATTTTTTTCGGATTTTTTGTGAATTTTATGAAATTTTATGGGATTTCCCCAAAATTTTAATCATTTTTAATTAATTAATCCAACATTTTAATTAATTTTCGGAATTAAAAATTAAACTTTCAAAAATTATAATTAAATCTTCGAATTTATAATTATATTTTAGAAATTTTAACTATTTTTTTAATTTTTTAAATTAGTTTTATGGATTTAAATTAATAAATAAAATTTTAACAAAAATCAAACCACCGCGTTAGTTGGAGACATCGAGATCGTCAATTGGGAGCATAGGAGATCGAATGACAGTGGGGGCCCCAAGCAACCCTCTTCCTCGGACAACCAAAACAGAACCGAGGACGGTTCCCATGTGGGCTCCATCTGTTAGTGAAATAGCAGGGGAAGTTGGGGCTTACACACCATGTCAGCCCCCCCTCCCCCCCTCCCCCTTTTTCACATGCTTCGCGCGTGCTTGATCGGGTAGCACAATTTATTATGCAATCCAGTACATCCATCTTATGTGGCACAAGATTCGAGGAGATCGAATGACGGTGGGTATGTAGTGCCCCGAATTTTCAATATGATATCTCAGAAATACGTGACACAATTTTCCTCATCAACTTCAATTGCAATAGTAAACATAGCCAAAAACACAGTTAATTTTTATTTCAACTTTTATTACAACACTTGTTTACAAAACACAGCGGAATACAAAACACTTTGAATTACAATCTTTTTCTTTTACAACAATTTCTTTTACAATTTTACATAAACCATAACATCATTCTATCTCAAGCATCCAAATCCCAAGCTATATGCATCTACTTGTAAAATATGAGGCTAGAGATAACCCTAACCCCCAAAACTACAGGGGTCAACCATAACGGTGTGAGTGACATAAAAAGAAAACAACATAAATAAAACATAAGGCATAAAGTCATCAACAACATGCATTAACAGCAAGAATAAATGAAATGAGAAATAACAATAAGTAAAGCATGAAAACATCAAGGAATATAAGATAGTAAATAGTAGAGCATGAATACAACAAGTGAAACTAGACTAAGTATCAAGTGTAGGAAAAACAGAAAACAACATGCATAAAACCAAGCCAAGTAACATTAATGCTATATGCTGACTCTCTAATGCATACTTGTCGGATTCTATGCATTCCATACTACATAAGTCTGGTGCAAGCCCTTAACGATCTCCACTTTATAGGGTTAAATCCCTCGTTATGCAACTAAACCTACAACGGTGATGGAAACAAGATCCAGAATACTCCGCGAATAGGCACCACAGCCCTCGACGCACAAACATCATGTAAGAATAGCTCTAAAACTAGAGAATCAGCTCCCAACCGTGTACCCCACGAATAGGCTTGCGAGGCCCTCGACGTGCAGATACACCGAGTACATCCCGTGAATAGGTCCACCGACCCTCGACATGCGAATGCACCCTGCATGCTCCGTGAATACGCCTGCAGATCCTCGACACGCGAACATGCAAATGTCCTCTCGAGACAGGACAACAAACAGTCCTGGAACGCATTCGTTGGACTAAACAGACCAAGAGCATATACTCACGTTTTCCAAGTTCCATCACATCTCTACTAGTGCCTGTCCTTAAGTTGGTTATTATTTAAACACAAAAATCCTCATTTCTAGAGTTGGTGTATCTTGCCGGACTTAATTTCACAACCCAAGACCCCACAGGTCTAAATCCGCAAATCTCATCTGCCAGTTCACAGGACTTCCACTCAACTCCTAGAGAAATCACAACTCATCTATCAAGACCAAAACTTTCAATAAAACTCACAAATCCATCATCAAAACGATTATATGAAGGAACTTCTTAAATTCACAAAAATCCACATCTTATATAAAATTCCAGAATCCAAATGAATATTAAATCTATTAAATAACTGAAAATTATTTTTTTAAGTTGTAGAATGTCACAAAACATCAATTGTTTGAAAACACGTATAACTCAAATAAGGTCCAAGGGAATACTTTTAAAGCTCCAATATACATCTCTGTAAAGCATTTTTAATCTGTAGCAAAACATCTTTTAAAACAATATAATATTGAAGGAACAATCGATCAAAAGAAGCATCAGAAAACTTAAGAAAATATTAGTCAGAGCGGTAGCAGTCAACTTCATAGGGTAGTCAGTCGATTGTCCCGCGTGAAATCCAAACTCAAGAAAATATCAAGCAGTGCAGTGGCAGTCGGCTGCATACTGTAGCCAGTCGACTATCCTGCGTAAAATCCAAAGCTTTAAGAAAACATAAATGAGAGCAGTGGCAGTCGACTGTATAAAGTGGTCGGCCGATTGTCCCGCATGAAAATCCAATACATCAAGAAAACACAAATCTGAGCAGTGACAGTCGACTATATAAGGTGGTCAGTCGACTGTATCGCCTAAAAATCCAAAACCTCGAGAAAACATTGCAGCCAGGATCGCGATGGTCGACTGTCAAAACTTACCAGTCGACTATCATACCTACAGACTACAGTTTTAGTTTGTGCACATTTCAACCGATACGGAGTTTTACTTTATAAAAACGAAATATGTAAAAAGTTCATTTCTGATATGGTCAAATATGACTTGTAGGGTATATAAGAGTCCACAAAAACAAATCAAAACCACTTCAAATTAATAAAAGTATCAATTTGTTGAATTTCTTCAAAAATAAGACATGAACATATACATCTTCAAAAATAGAGTTTTTAAGAATCAATTATACATCGAAATAACTTTGTATTATGTTCCAAACCATATCAATGCCAAAATAAGTTAAGATATAATAAAAATTCACAAAACATACAAGGATTCAATTTCTTCAAAACCACAAAATAGGATATTCATATAAAAATGTTTGAGCATGTTTGTGCACCAAGAAAACTTCGCAAATCCATCAATTAAAAATAACAAAATATTCAGATTAAAACTTTGTATTTGAGAAAATTCAATTTCAAGTAAAAACTTCACAAAATCACGAAATCCTCAAATTGATCATAATGCATAGATCCAAATCTAAACCCCTTTCTCAAACTCCAAGACTTGATTCTTAGATTCAATAGCCATTAAACTCATCCACAATCATTCACAATAATTTTTCCATGCATATGAGCAATTATAACAATCACTAATCAAGTTTCTACTCAACGAAAAGCCCCCAAATAGAGTTTATGCATTTATACACAAGTAAAGGTAATCTTTTTATCCACTTTTATGCAATATCATCATACAACACATCATGATAAGTTGAAACAGCAAGTATATGAAGGAAAGCATCCTACTCATGATTTCTATTCAGTTCTCTAACAATCTCAAGTCAACAAATTAGGATTCCAATCATCAATAATATAGTTTCATGAAAGGATTCACTTTTAATTCATCTACTATCAAAACTTCTCATATCATCATACAAACTCCTAGCATGCTTTCTAATCGATAGATCATCACGTATAACATACATAAAATAAAACAAAACAAAACAAAATATGTCACTCACCTCTATGAAGATCAACCGAAGAAAAATAAAGAATAAAAGAAATCCTCCTTCGCAAGAAAACCAAGAATCCCCGCTCGAAAACTCCAAGAAAATAGCAATAATAAAATTCCTTGTGTAGCACAGCCAGATACGGCTGCACCCCACTCTTTTATAGGCCGGAAATAATAGGTTTAGGGTTTTGTAAATAGATTTGCAAAATACATCTTTTAAATATATTTTTCTATATATAAACCTTTATACTTGGAAACCAAATAAAACCAACTTAATTGAGTTTTAAACACAAAACAAACACTTTATAACCACCCGGCACTGTGTGAAAAACCCAGAAAACGAATTTACACTTTTACCCCTTTAAATAGCAAATTGGCGAAAAGATCTTTTTATTATATCAAAACTTGCAAAATAAACCAAATTCATTAAAAAAAAAAGTAAACTCTTTACCTCTGAGTTAACTAGGCATAATACCCAGCCCAAAAATCTAAAAATCTGGAGTTTTAACTCCAAGTGGTAATTTTGCACAAAAGTCCATCTTTTCGTAATATTTGCAAATAGGTCCAATAATTATCAAAAAAATCCAGAAAATTCACAAATAATATCTAATAATAAATAATGATTTTGAACAAAATAATTTTTGACATTGAACTTTCCAAGAAATTATTTGCACGTGTAAAAAAGATAAATTTTCAGAAGAATATTTATTAAATCTCCAAAAATTATTTTAATTCATTTATTAATCTTAAAAATATTATTTAAAAATCTGGGGTATTATAGGGTACCCCAAGCAACCCGCTTCCTCGGATGACCAAAATCGAGCAGAGGAGGATCAGGTCCCACAAGGCACCCAGGTGGGCCCTACTCGTCAGTGAGAGAGTGAGGGTAGGTGGGGCCCACCTGCCATGTCAGTAGGCAACGACGGTGGTATGGGGACCATTTGCCACGTCAGTGTTGACTGGGCAATTATTTTTTTATCCAGACACATGTGGTGCACGTGTTTCTCATTCCTTCTCTTTTTATTCTTCTGTTTGTTTAACCTGACACGTGCGACGCATGTGCTGCTCCCTGGCACATGCAACACACGTGCTTCTCTTTCTTCTTACTTTTCTCCTTTTTCTTCTTTTTTTGAACCTAACACGTGCAACGCACATACTGCTAGCCCGTCGTGTGCACGTGCAACGCACGTGCTTCTTTTTCCTCCTTTTTTTGTTTTTTTGTTGTTGCGGTCATCTGCAGTATAACAGAAATTTCCGGTGCTACAAATATCCGATTGGTCCGGATGACCCCTTGTTTCGAAGGTGACTCGAAGATCTACAAGTGTTGTTCAGAAGTCGGTTGAGAGATCTTTCATCTTTAGGGTCAAAATAGGCCCGCAATGTCTGCCTCTGGGGAGTTGAGAAGATGAGATTTGTTATGGAGGAGCTATGAAGAGGATCTTCACCATGGATAAGCTACGAAGAGGATCTTCACCATGGATAAGCTACGAAGAGAAGCTTCACCCCCGGTGAACTACAAAGAGGGGCTTCGCCCTCGGGGAGCTACGAAGAGGAGCTTCAACATCAGGGAGCTATGAAGAGGAGCTTCGACATTGGGGAGCTTTGAAGATGAGCTACGTCCCTTAGGGGAGCTACGAAGATAAGCTTTGGCATTGGCACCACGGAGAAGCTATGAAGAGGAGCTTCGCCCCCAGGGAGCTACGAAGAGGAGCTTCGGCACCGGGGAGCTACGAAGAAGAGCTTCGCCCCAGGAAGCTATGAAAAGGAGCTTCGCCATGGAGGAGTTACGAAGAGGAGGTTCACCACCAGGAAGCTAAGAAGAGGAGCTTCGGCATCGGGGACCTACGAAGAGTAGCTTCACCATTGGGGAATTAAGGGGAAGAGTTTTGTCACCAGGAAGCTACGAAGAGGAGCTCCACCCCGGGGAGCTTCGCCGATGAGGGGCTACGAAGAGGAGCTTCATTCCTGAGGAGCTAAGCACCTGTACTAGAAGGTTGACAAGGATTTCCCAAGTGTTTTTAACTCGACTCTTGCCTTCTTTGTATTGTCACCTACTGAGTTGAGTCAGGAAGTTTGAAGGAGAAACTCTGAGTGGCTGGACTTCAAGCTTACTACTTAAGAAATTAGCTGGATGTAGGAGCAGTTCGAGTAGCGATTCAGGCTCCGAACTCGCTTGCTATCGAGTTGTGGGAGCAATTTCAGATACGAGTTTGGACTCTGGACTTGTTACTTGGAGTTGATGAGCTTTGGGAGTAGCTTTAGGGAAGAATTGGACTTTGAACTCATTGTAGGGATAAGTGAGTTGATAGATTAGCTTGAGCAGCGAGCTGAGCACGGAACTCATTGTACGAAGTTGAAGAACTATTGGAGGAGCTCGAGCAAGGAGTGGAGCACCGAACTCATTACCTTGAGTTGACGAGTTATTGGTATTCCGAGTCTTCTTAACATTGGATCGAAGTCTTTGGTGTTTGCTAGCATTGTAGCAAATCCATCCCTCTCTTTATTAATAGATCATCATGTACACCGTGGGAGGCCTTCGGAATGTTGAGCATGCTCTGCCTTGCAACAAGTCGTGTGTGATAGAGTTGGAGCTCACCTGGCTAATGGCAGTGTTGGTTGGAAGAGACTTGGAGTTCGCCTGTCTAAGAAGGCTCGTCTTGATGGTTCCAGACATCTTGTGTATCAGGGCAAAGAACTTCAAGAGAACAGATCTCTAGGGATGCCCAAAGCGAGTGGTCGGGACCTCAAGCAAGACTTCTGGCAAGAAGGCGGGAGGTGCTCGTGGTTGTGAAGCCATGACTCAAGGGTTGGAACCCCTCTTGGGCAGCTCGGGCAGCTGAGGTGGCTCTTCAATGATGAAGAAGTGTCTTAAGCAGAATACGTCTCTGAACCAAAGTGTCCCCCTTCTTCGCCGTCGTGAATGATTGAAGTGGAGAGACCTTATGTAATTTTCTTTTAGGTTTGTGCCATAAATAAAGAACTTATCGTGTACTCCCTACCTTGTAGTAGGAAATTGATATGAAACAAAGGTCTTCCATGTGTATTTGTCTTGACTCTTGGCTTATTTGTTTTGCGACTCATTGTTTGGAGCAAGTCGTGGGAGTAGCCCCGGGGGAGGGCTGTGCTCCGGGCTAGCTTGTTGGAAAGTTAACAAGTTTCATGAGTAATTCGAAGGCTCGCTTCGAGCCCCAAACTCGCATGCTTGCAAGTATTAGGGGCAATTTCGAGCCATGATTATGAACTCTGAACATGTTTTCAAGGGTTTTAATGAGTTGCAGGAGCAATTCTGAATGAAGAGCTCCACTTTGAGCTTGCTTGCTTGCAAGCTACTAAAGCAACATCGAGCTAAGTGTTGGACTCCAAACTTGTTATTTGAAACTTTCAAAGAGTTGTAGGAGCAATTACGAATGATATGTTCTGCTCCGCACTTGCTTGCTTGCAAGCGACTAAAGCGGCATCGAACAAAGTATTAAACTCCAAACTTGTTGTTCAGAGGGTTAACGAGTTGCATGAGCAATTCTAAATGGTGAGCCATGCTCCGCACATGCTTGCTCGCAAGCGACAAAAGTCACGATGAACCAAGTGTTGGACTCCAAACTTATTGATCATGGGGTTAACGAGTTGCAAGAGAAATTTTGAATGGTGATCCCTGCTTCGCATTTGCTTATTTGTAAGCGACTAAAGCCACGTCGAACCAAGTGTTGGACTATAAACTTGTTGTTCATGGGGTTAACGAGTTGCAGGAGCAATTCTGAATGGTGAGCCTGACTCTGCACTTACTTATTCGCAAGTGACTGAAGCAACGTCTAACCAAGTGTTGGACTCCAAACTTGTTGTTCATGCGGTTAATGAATTGCAGGAGCAATTCCGAATGGTGAGGCCTGCTCCGCACTTGCTTGTTCATAAGCGACTAAAGCAGCATCGAACTAAGTGTTGGACTCCAAACTCGTTATTTGTTCCTAGCAAGTTGTGGGAGCCGCCCTTATGGACAAGCTGGACTATGAACTTGTTGTTTGCGAGTAGTAGATGTGACTCAGAGGGAGAGCTATGAAGGTAGTGCAAAGGTTTTCGAAAAAATGCTAAGTTCTATTGAAAGAAGAACTAAGTGGCTACCTTGATGGTGGCTAGTCATTATTACATGCTTTGGCTGGTTTGCAAGTATCAGCCTTATTGAAAATCGAAAACCTACTTCTACTATAGGGTGTTAAGCACCCTCGTGGTACTTCTTCAGATGCTCGGTATTGCAGGGCCTTGATATCCTCTTATCCCTCGGGTTTTCACGGAATAAGGGGATCTCCTTGAGTTCGTCAACTGGCTTGAAAATGACTTAACTGTTCCCTTCGATGAGCTCTAATGCTTCAAGTGGGAGGACCGAGCCCCCCATTGTAGTAGTGTAGCACCTCTGAGCCGTCTCTTGGCTCCCTTTGGCTTCTCCTACCCCATCTAGTGTGGGGAACTTCATTTTCATATGGAAAGTTGAGGATACGACTGATGTGTCTAATTTTTATATAAATATTTGTACTCATTTACCCATAAAAATTGCTTGTATTTGTCTATCTTGTTTATAATTTATCTCATTTCCATAGATTTCAGTTAATTAATTATTTTTAAAGGAATAATATTTTTTGATGCAAAAAGGTGAAGATTTTTGGTAAAAATCAACAAACAAAATAAGGAGAGTGATTGATTAATTTTTATTGTTTTGTTGAATTTTAATTTTTACAATTTTGCCATATGAAAAGAAAAATAGAAAATTTAAATTGCCAATTGAGTTGAAAATGAAATAAACAATTTTAAAAGTGTTTAATTGAGCTAATGTGATTTTTAGTTAGTTTAATTAATTTAAACTAATTAATTTTATTTTATTTTTAATCCTAAATTCTGATTTTATTTTGTGTGTGCAGCACGTGCTTTAAGAAAAAGAAAGGGAAGAAAAAGAGGCTTGAAATAAAGAGCAAATCACATAAGAAAATAAATAAATGAAGAAGAGGGGGTTTTCTGTAAAAATGAACCCTAATTCTCACATCCGTATGCCTATAAATACAATAGCAAAAGGAAGAGAGAGGAAGCGCTGAACGAAAAAAGGAGAGCGACGACTGACCTCGTTAATATATATATATATATATATATATATATATATATATATATATATAAAATAAACAAAGAGACAGAGAACAAGGAGAAAACGACAGAGGGACGGTGTGAGGTTGTGTCTGTGGCACAGCGTTCGAGACAGAGGAACTGTCTCTCTGTGACGTGGCGTGGGATTCAAAGCGACGAAAGAAGACTGTAACTCCTATTTCCCGTATCTGTATTTTTCTACTGTATTTCCATTCCTTGTACTCCATCAACTTTGATATCTGTATTTTGTTCCAATTCTAATAAAAATCATTTCATTTGTTTCAACTCAATTTTTGTGCCAATATTAATTCAATTTCATTGTTCGTATCTGCTCTGAATTGTTGTTCTTCATGAAGAGTTGATTGTTCGCCTCATCTATTTCATTTTCCCTAATTATTGATGAATTATGAGTCAATCTCTTGTTGGATCCCACTCAAACCCGCTATCCAATAACCCAATAACCCAAAACCCTATACTATTTAAACCCTAACCAAGATTAACCCTAACCCTAAAACCTAATACTGTTTAGACCTAATCTCTCAGCCGCCTACCCTCTCTCACCCCCGTCTCCTTCTTCCCCTGCGCTCATCGAACCCAATTTCCATCGTCTTCTTTGTCATCTCCTCCACCGAAACTCATCCTCCCGACCTCGTCTCCCTCATCTTGACCTCCGCTCGACCCCGCTGTTCCTCCACCATCTTCCCCGTCTAGCCTTACCACCATCATCCTCGTCATTGCCTCCCGAACCCATTAACTTCGTCACCACCGAAACCCATCACCTGGTCACCCTCGTCACCATCTTCCCCACAGAACCTCCTCGCCTTCATCCCTTCCGTCGCCTCGTCCATGCCCGATCAACCGTCGCTCTTCTCCCCTGTTTCGGAAGCGAAACAGAGCGCTCAAGTGCTACTGCCTCTGACGCTGTCGTCGCTCCCTGATCGCAGCGTCGTCATCGCCGTCGTCCTGTGCACCCCCTTCTAACAGTCGCCGCCTCTGCCGCTAGTTGCCGCCGTTGGAGTTTTCCCCTCTCTCTGTTACTGCGAAGAAGGAAGAGAAGGAAGAGGGGAAGGGGCTACTTTGAATCCCAGCCATTAGATCCCATCAAGATCATGGCCATCTTGATCTGATCTGATCTTCACCATCAGATCGCTTCTCAGCCGTTGATCGTCTTGATCTTGATCATCTCATCAAGATCTGCACCGATCCGATCTTGATCGTCGATCTACGCCCTCATTTAATCAAGGCAAGTATTCTTCTTGTACAAATTATTGTTCTAGTACAAGCGTTTAATTGAAAATAATGCAAATAGATCGTAGTTGTGACTCCTTCTTGTCTCATCGTTTGTTGATCTTAAATTATTCCTCATTGATTCCATAATCTTAAGAGTCACAACCCTTCGTTGATATATTTACAAAATTACTTGGACCCCTTTTTATCTCCTAATTACTTGAACATGAACCCCTTGACTTGTAAACATGTGTTGTATGATGTATTGTGTTGATCTTACATTCTTTAGAGTTGAGAAATACATGTGACTTGCTGATTTGATCCCCAATACATCCGCATTTGTATTACACACTAATTTAGACTCATAATAGTCATTTATCATGCAACTTGTATATAAAAGAAATTCACACTGCTGCTGTTCTTGTCTTTACTTGCTGTTTCGACCCAGATAAAACCAAAATCTGAACTTGAGTCCTGAATATGAAATGTATCCCTAAGTGTGTAGTTGCCAATAACATCCAGAATTTTCGAATTTCAAATTACGGTCTAGGAGATATCGCAGTTTTACTGCTGCTATGTCGGTAGTCATAGATTCACAAAAACTGCTGCACCTCTTTAGTTTACAATTATTTTAACTATGCTAACAGTAAGTAAATGACTGGAAATTTTGCATGCTATTACTGTACACCCTAGAGAACATTTCCTAATTTTCTCAGAATTAATTAATGATATTTCAACCCTGTTTCATATGTATAAACTCAGTTTTATAAATTCTGGCTGAACACAAATGCTGTATAGTTTGCTATTTTGACACATGTTACCACAACTTTCATGTACCTTAATTATATGCATTGGAACCGGACAGGAGTCTAGTTTCTAGACCTTCTGACGGATCCACATTTGCTATCTTGTAGCAACGGAAATCGCAGTTTTGGTACAGCAACGTCATATTGTCCAGATTTGGAATTCTCGAACATTTGTTCTTGATACTTTGATTTGTTTTGACCATCGAACATGTATCCTATCTAGCATAGACTTGTCCCATGATCTTGACTATGTTTGCTTGACTTGTTTCGCATACTCTCATGCTTGTTTGATAATAATAATAAATAATAAGTCGGGGTTTAAGGGAAAGATCATAGTAGTGGACAATATAGGTAAGTGTACTCGGAAGGGGGCCCGTATTTTCCAGTACTCGGTTCATGAATTTGTTGCACCTTGATGTATTCATAAAGCCATTACTTGGCTCATAAACTTTCTTTATTCATGAACCCACTGTGTGGTTCTTGAACCTGTTAGTATTCACGAACTTGCTTCGTGAACTTGTTACTTTATTTTCGTATTCATGAACCATGCTTGCTTGATACTTGATTCCTGAGTACACCGTCCTTTAAAATCCACCACTAGGTATAAACGAAATTTTTTGTATGTAACAACCATGTAGTAAAAGTATGGATGCATGAAGTGCTACCTAGATAGAATTAAACATTAGACTTAAGAATAACTTGACACTTGTACACACTTGATACCCTACTTGAGACTTGTTACTTGAGACTTGATACTTGAGCATAATACTTGACACTTGCTACTTGATACTTGTACTCAACAACTTGACACATTAGACTTGTTACTTGTTACTCGACACTTGTACGTGATACTTATTACTTGATGCTTGATATCATTACATGTTCACTAGCCACTTGTTCTACTGCCAGTACTTGTTACCCAATCTTGTCACTTGAGTTGTCTTTCTTGCTAGCTAGTTCTTGAATCCCCACTACTTGTTGCATCCCTATTACATTCTTGATTCCAAATCTTGTTCCATATTCTTGTACTTGTTTTACTATTTGCGACCCTAACTTGCACTAAGGGCGTTTATCTTGTTTTTCTTAATTTTTTTCCTTTTTTATATTTATATAAACAGACTATGGAGACGAATTGCCTGCTGGAATTGGTGAGCAGATATTCTAGGCTTCGCTTGGAGAAAAGACTTGCTTAAATTATTTGTTTTCTTTGAATTATTTATTTCTTTGCCACTTGAAACTTGTAACGGGCTTATGTTCCCGAGTTTTATCTTTTGATTCAGATTTGAAAACTATTTGGGATATTATTGTTTTGTTTCAAATTATTTTCTATTAATTAATAAATTATTCATGCATGCGTGGTTGTGTACATTTTGTTATATTCTTGTTATGATGCTGAGTCGATCCTACAGCTCATGAATGATGAAAATCATTCGCTGGACTTTGTCACGCGCTCGTATTCCATATTTTGGGAAGCGGGGCGTAACAAAGACAAAGGAGCTGTCTTGGGTTTTGAGGCACGGTAATTGAAGAACAGACAAAGGGGGCCTGGCTGCGCTGATGTCAGCGCTGACATCAGCGGACGTGCTGAATTCGAGGCAGAAGAGAAGAAAGAAGAAATAAGAAAGAAGAAAGAGAGAGAAGCACTGTTTGGGACTGATTTCATGGTGTACGGTTTGCAATTTTCTTTTAGTCTTTCTGTATCTATTTTCTTTTTCTAATTTTATAATGCAATCCATGAACAAGTTTGTTAGTTTCAATTTTATTAGGAACTAAATTTATATTTTCTAGGGCTTTGATGTAGCCTAGTTTTGAGAACATAATTTTAATTCTATATCATTTTTATATTTTTCCATGGTCTTGTGCTTGATTTTTGTTCTTAATGCTTACACTTGGTTGACCGACTTTTTTATGATCTATTAAATCATGGAGAGACCGAAATGGTAATTTGTGATTTTGAATTTATAAAATTAAACACCGTTACAAGAGCGAACTGTTGTTAATGTGACCGTTAAGAAATCCATAGATATTAATGAATTTTCAATTAGTAATTTGTGCATGAACTATGACAAATAATTAGTTGAGAATATTTTTGACATTTCTTGAGAGAGAATATTGAATAATTTGGGGAATTTGGTCTACAACTTGGAAAATTAATCTTTTTATTCACATGGAATTATAAATTGTGTGAGATTAACTAGGTAAAGTCAAAAGCCCTAGAATTAATTTTGCCATTAACAAATCAATAAAATTTCAGATTCCGCTCATTTTAATTAATTTAGTTAGTTCTTTAGATTAATTTAATTTAGTTGTTTTCTTTATTAAATTTCGATTTTCCAAATAGTAGTTAATCTAGTAATTTCGGTACTCGATAAAATAATTAGTCCTTGAGGGTTCGACACTCTTTTCACTTAACTATACTACTTGTTGCGATTTTGTACACTTGCTAATAATTCACATCAACAACATTAAGTGCTTCTAGGCATGGTTAGCCAAAGATGACATTGTAAGCGGCCTTTATGTTGACGAACATGAAGTTCATTGCCTCGGTTTGGGTTGTTGGGGCCTTTCTTGCAGTCACAAGGGTGATTATTCCATCAATCTAGACTGAGACCCCAAAGAACCCGTGGAGAGTGTACCCGGCGAGCTAGAAACGGTCTCGAGAGAGCTTGATGCCTTCAAAGGCCTCTAGGAAGAGTATGTTGACAAAGATGTTGTTGTTCACTAGGATGCAACTTACCTCATGGTTGGCCATATAGAGACTGATTACAAGTACGTTGCAGTGGGGCATTCGAACTCCCTCTAGATCCTTATCTGAGAATGTCATTGGACCCCCTATACTCTTGGCTAGGGGAAATTATGCACTGAATTCATCTCTCAAATGAAGGCCTTTCGTGAGGAGTTTGATTCTCCTCCTATGGGCCCACCGTGGAGGGAGTGGAGCACCGCCCTCTGTTATGAGTCTTGGGACTTTAAATTTATTTTATTGCACTTGTTAGCTCCCTGAGTGAGAGGAGGATCTGCCCTATCCATCCGAACGAACTTGGACAAGTGCACTCGTTGGATAAGTTCTTCGATATCTTCTTTGAGAGTATGAAAATCATCTGTATCATGGTCATGATCTCCGTGAAAATGGGCACCACTTATCTATGTTCCTCCTCTTCCCCAGAATGACAATTCTGGGGGGAGGGGGGGATGGAGTAGCCCTTCCTTGTCCACCTCAATGAGGACTACTGATATGGTGGTATTAAGAGGGGTGAACTTCTCAAAAAAGGAGGAGGAGGGCGGTGTTGACCATTGCCGTCTTTCTAAAATTTCTTGGATCCTTCTTCGTCTGCACTTTTCTATTTGTTTCAGGAGGAGGGCTCCTCTCGATCTGGCGGTTTGAGTGCCTCTTCGGCTCGGATATACTTCTCGCTCCTAAGCAGGAGTTCCTAAAAATCTCGAGGAGGTTTTTTGGTAAGGGACGCCTTGAGGTCGGTGTTATTGACATTGTATCTGAATACAGTAGCCGCTACTGCTGAATCGAGGGAGGCGATAGACCGGGACTCGGCTGTGAAGCATTGGACAAAGTCCCTAAGTCATTCCCCTTACCTTTGCTTTAGGTCTAGTAAAAAGGCGTTTGTCTTCTCAGTTCGGCGGCTGTTCACGAAGTGGGTGAGGAAGAGCTCCCTATATTGGTCGAAGGAAAAGATGGAGCCTAGAGAGAGATGAGAATACCATTCCCTTATTGATCCCTTCAGGGGAGTGTCTTGCAGAGAAGCACATCTAAGGCTTGGTGAATCATCATGAGAGTTTTAGAACTCTCGATATTGATCAGTCGGGTCATATTCTGCATTGTAAGACTTAATGTGTGGCAGCTTGAAGGTTTCAGGGACGTGGGCCTCCATGATTGACTTGGAGAAGGGAGGTCTGCTATGGCGAAAACTTATGACTTGATGGTCTTCCTCGTGGTTGATCCTGTCGAAACGATCCTCCATCTCTCGAAGGTGGTGGGGAAGTGGGTCTTCCCTTTGGTCAAATCTGGTTGACCCGCGAGACTCTTCCTCATGTATGGTTGTGAGGCATCGACTGTTTGTTTATCGGCTCCTGTTCGGGGCAACGGAGGATCTCATCTTTGAAATTTTGGAAATTTGCCTTGGTTACGGATGCCTCTTCTTCCTTATTGTTCTTTTGAACTGGTCGACTTGTTGGAGTCTGGCTTTTTTTTCTCCCTAGATGGAGGAGACCCTCTTCGTCCCCTAGGAGAGGGAGATCTTCTTTGCCCTCTGCGAGAAAGAGTTTTTCTTCGTCCCCTAGGAAATATAGTTCTTCTGGACCTTTGTCTTCGAGTAGAGGGGGTCCTCTTGCTTCCTTGGTGTTCTTGATGTGGGACTTCGTCATGGACTCATCTTTCGTTCAGGTGATCTCGAAGGTCAAACCCCTACTTTCGAATGATGATGATTTGGCAGCTTCGGCTGGAGCACCACAGAGGGCACCGTAGAGTGGGTTGAGGTACGAACATAACCCATGTTTTCGACCATGACTGCACAAGGTGTTGTTCAGGACGACTTTGATGGGAACCCCCTGGTGCGGCCCCTTTGGAGGAGGATGAGTCGGCTGATGAGGGGGTGGTTCCATTGAGGATGTTGATATGGTTGAGGAGGTTGAAGGGGGTCCTCCGTACGTGGAGGAGGTAGAGGAACATGGTTGATTTGTTGGCTAGTAGCTGCTGCCTTCCCTTTCCCCTTTGAAGGCATGGCTGCAAAATGTAGTTTTTGACCAGTGAAGTTGTATTGGACATCTTTTCTGTTTTCCATAGATGAAACCAATCTATTGCTGCTAATTTTCGATGGGTACAAATAGATATTGTGAATTCTTTTAATGAAAACAACAAAGATCTAACCTCTACTTTTTGCTGATGTTGACACCGTAAACTGTTCTTGACTCTAAAATCTAACTGTCAGGATGGATATGATCACTTCGACTGACCTGCAAAACAGTCTGGAACACCGGGGTTGGCCCCGACGATAGACCCTGCGATGTCCAAGTCAGAAAACTGAGAATATATGAAGAGTTTTGAGAACAAAAATTGTGATCACCTGGTTTATGAAGATGTCAAGAGGTATTTATAGTCGTCGGGGGGCTAGTTTCAGGATATTGGATTTATCTATACTTTCCGGTGTTTTGATAAGGTTTGTTACCCTCTCCTATACAAAGAGATCAAGTCAGGACTCTTCTCTTGATAAAGAAAGAGTTTTTAGACCATTTTTTATGCATGGATAGATAGAAGTAGTTACCCTCTAGAGATAGTGAATTTAAACTAAATTCTTTGAAATGACCTAGACTCCTTTATGTTAGACTGCTTTGGCAGCCCCTTATTGGCAGCCCCTGAAAGTGGCCCAACTTTTTCTTACGACCCTGTATCTGCTGAAATTTACCGTTTTACCCCCGAGATCTTTATGATTTGTGCCCGATTTGAACGGTCCCAATTTGGTTCTATTTTTGCCCATATCAAGTAGCTAAATTGTGAACACATGCTCTAGTCGTTAACTAGTAATTATGATTTGGTTTCGTCAGTATAAGGAATAAGACATTTGGCACAAGACAAGATCGACAGAGTCAACATGAACAGATCTACCATGATAAATGGAACTTATTATCTGGTTTTCAAGTCTAAGTATAGGATTAATTTATACCAACACGATCCCTTACCAAATTCTGAAACTGTATTATCATTAAGAGAAATATTTCTACAGAGGTAATAATTCAACTAATTATGCAAATAATGTTTTTGCCTTTCTTCTTGAATTTGGCTTCTCTGGATGTGTCTGATAAAGACACAGTCGAGTCTGGGTTATTGGGGTGGTGCCAAACAAACTCATTACTGATTGGAACAAATAATGGGTACTGGACTTTTGTGAGCTTTGGTGTTCCAAGCTGTTCGCCAGCGGCGATGACGTTGGAAGGTCCTCTCTTTCTTGGCATCGGTCCAAGCTGAGCACAGCAATGGCGGAGCGAATTCAAGAAGAGGATTTGATGAACAGAGAAAACGAAATCTTATTCATGAATTGAACAATTACAGGGTGGGTATTTATAAAAGATAGTTACGTGCATAGCACATGTTTTGAACCAACCGTTACCATTCTATTGGACTTATGTGCTAATTACCAAGCACTTTTACAATAAAACCCTCCTAAGAAAAATAATACTCCAAGGACTGAAACCAAAAACAGATACACTTTACTCCAGCTATCCTGAGTCATGTCTTCAACCAGCTGAGCTACCATCTTCTACTAACCCATGTTCTGCTAACCCATATCGACTTCTGGAGCTCTATTATGGTCTGATTCAGATACTGGATCAATACTCCCCCCTCGAAAAGATTCCAGGATGACTCTGAAGGACGGGAATTGCCAGTACAAGTCCCAGTAGCTCTCCCATGTAGCCTCGCTGTCACTACAGTTTCGCCATCGAACTAGAACTTCAGATATAGCAATTCCTCTCTTCGGAACCATGCGACGCCCTAAAATTTGAACAGGCTCCGGTGCTTCCTCGACGAAGTACTCAGGTAATGCAGTAGACACCCTTGCTAAATCACTATCTCGTGGCACAAAGGTCTTCAATTGAGAGACGTGAAACACGTTGTGAATACGGGACTCAACAGGTAGCTGTAATCTGTAAGCAACAGCCCCTACCCTCTCCATTATTTCATAGGGGCCATAGTACAAGGCAGATAACTTATGTATGCGTCGACCTCCCACTAAAATTTGCCGATACAGTTTCAACTTCAAATACACCCAATCTCCAGGTTCAAATTCCTTGTCTGATCGATGCAAATTAACCTTACTTCTCATTCGCTGTTGAGCCCTTGACAAATTATCTTTAAGCAGCTATAAGACCAAATCCCTCAAAGCAATGACTCCTCTACAGCTTGGACCCTCACAGTCTTGGGTACATATGACAAAACACTCAATGGAGACTTACCATAGATTGCTTGATAAAGGGAGATGCCCGATGAGCTATGAACATGTGTATTATAACTGAACTCTGCCCAAGATAGCCACTCCGACCAATCTTTGTGTCTACATGCTGTGAAACACCGAAGATACACCTCCAATACTCTGTTAATCACTTCAGTTTGTCCATCGGACTGGGGGTGGAACGCGGAGCTTAAACAGAGCTTAGTTCCTTGCATAGCCAGTAGCTCACGCCAAAAGTTACGTGTAAATATGGCATCCTGATCACTTACGATACTTTTGGGAGGGCCATAGAGCTTGAAAACTTGTTTAAAGAGTGCTGCAGCCACACTCTTAGCAGTATATGGGTGAGATAAGGGAATAAAATGACAAAACTTAGACAACCTGTCAACGACAACTAGTATCGTAGTAAAACCTGCACTTCTAGACAATCCTTCGACAAAATCCATGCTAATATCATCCCAAATGTTATCAGGGATAGGGATTGGTTGTAGTAGGCCTGCAGGAGATGTGATAAGATATTTGTTTCACTGACAAATATTGCAGGATTTTATAAAGTTGCGTAAATCTTTCCTCATCCCTTGCCAATAGAAAATTTGCTTCAAATTAAGCCAGGTTTTATCTATTCCCATGTGTCCACCTTGAGGAGTGCAATGCACCTCTTCCATGAACAAAATCATAGATGTAGAAGTAGGACTTAGTAAGATTCGACCCTTGTAATAAATCACTCCAGCTACCAAGGCCAATCTGTCATCTGATTTATCAGAAATTTTCCTTTTAATCTCCTCATAGAACTGATCTGTAGCCACCAAGTGTTTAATTTGCTCCAACCACACAGGCTCACCCACAGTAATTGCAGACAAGGTAGCATCTTCACCCTCTTCAAATTGTCTAGAAAGTCCATCAGCCACAACATTTTCCTTACCTCTCTTATATTCCACTCGAAACTGATACCCATGCAGCTTAAGCAACCATAAGTGTTGTGCCTCGGTATACAAGTGTTGCTCCAACAAGTATTTCAGAGGTTTATGATCAGTATGTATCACAAACTGTCTACCTAACAAATATTGACGCCATTTCTTAACTGACAAAAGAATTGCAAGCATTTCTTTTTCATAGGTAGATAAGAACCTGCTTTTTTCTTTCAATTCTTGACTGAGGTAAGCAATTGGGTGTTTCTCTTGGTGTAGGACAGCTCCCAACCCCGTGGCACTAGCGTCACATTCCAACTCAAAGGGTAAAGCAAAATTGGGTAATTGGAGAACTGGAGGAGAGGAGAGTACACTTTTCATGGTTTCAAAAGCCCATTGAGCCTCTTCTTACCATTGGAAAGCTCCCTTTTTAGTGAGCTTCACAAGAGGCCATGCTAGTGAGCTATAATGAGCTATGAATTTCCTGTAATATCCCGTAAGACCCAAGAATCCTCTTAAGGCTTTCAATGATTTGGGAATGGGCCAATTAACAATGGCCTTGACCTTCTCCTGATCAATTGCAACCCCTTAAGCAGACACCACGTGACCAAGATACTCTACTTCTGATACCCCAAATGAACATTTACTGAACTTAGCAAAGAGTTTGTTGATCTTGAGGACCTATAGGACTGCTGACAAGTGCTTCAAATGAGACTCCAAACAGCCACTGTACACTAGAATATCATCGAAGAACACTAGAACAAATCGACGCAAGTATGGCTTGAACAAAGAATTCATAAGAGCTTGGAAAGTCGATGGGGCATTTGTTAATCCAAAGGGCATAACTAGGAATTCATAATGCCGTTCATGAGTGCGGAAGCTGTCTTATGCACATCAGCTTTATCCATTCTAATTTGGTGATAACCACTACGAAGATCCAACTTGCTAAACACTTTAGCACCGTGAAGCTCATCCAAAAGCTTATCTATCACAGGAATGGGGAATTTATTCTTCACCGTAATGTCATTTAGAGCCCTATAATCAATGCACATTCGCCAATTACCATTGGGTTTTTTGACCATTACGATAGGAGATGAGTAGGGACTATGGCTAGGTCTTATTATACCAGACTGGAGCATTTCTTGGACTAACTTTTCAATCTCATTTTTCCGGTGCCATGGGTGTTTATATGGTCGGAGACTAACAGGTTTCGAACTAGGAATGAGGGGTATAGAGTGATCAAAGTCTCTTTGCGGAGGTAAACCCATGTCCTCTATAAACACCGCATGATACTCATCTAATAACTACTGCACTAAAGGAATGGTAGGTTTGGCATGAGTATCAGCTGGTACATTTTTAGGAATTGAAACCCCTACCATATGGAGTAACCAACCAGACTTTGATTGCAACAAAGCTTTCAACACAGACTTAGCAGATGCCACTTCAATTTCTTGAGGATGAATACCTATCAAGGTGCGATGCTGACCACCAAGCTCAAATTGCACTCTCTTCTCCTTCATATTCCATATCACATCTCCCAAGGTTTCTATCCATTGTGCCCCCAATACTAATTGACTAGTATCCATGGCCAAGACATAAAAATCTGCCACAATTGGTACCCCTTGGCAATTGAATGTCACCCCTCACACAAACCCAATCCCTTCAATAAAATGCCTCCTGCAACAGTGACATCTAATCTGACTTGAATGTTAACTGGCAAACCAGTTTTCTTGACAATCTCTTCATCAATGAAATTATCGGTAGCTCCGGTGTCGAGAAGTGCACACATAGGGTGAGAAGCAATTTTGCCTTGAACTCTAAAAGTTCTGGGCGTAGTACTACCTGTAAGGGTGAGAAACAACAGCAGACTCTCCCTCACTCTTTTGTAAAATCTTTGGTACCTTGGAACTCTCATGGTGCTTAGCCAAGTTGGGCTCTACTTCCTCATCTGTCGAATTTTGTGATTCATCAGTCTCTTCGTCTAAAGTGCCCAACATCTACATGAAAACACTTCCTTCGCAAGAACCCATCATCTGCATAAACGATCTACCTGCACAGTTATGCCCCCTCACAAACTTTTCATCGCAGATGGAGCACTTACATCAACATTGCTCCTACTACTGGATACAAGAGGAGTCACTGAAGGTTTGTAGGTGCTAGGAGCAAACCAACCTTACTAAAAGAACTGGATTTCCAATCCTTCTTCTGATCTAGAAGAATTTCTTCCCTAGCAAAGGCTTCTCTGTAAGCCATTAACACACTACTAGGATTTTTGAGCTTCACCTCCTTCTCGAAATATAACAACTTACTAAAGAGGATTTTGCTAGAGATTTTGTAAGTTGACTATATTTCAAGAACTCCCTATGATACTCCAATACTGTTCCTGTTTGTTGCAGCTTGTACAATGTCGCTTCGGGGTCATCTAACTCAGAGGGCCCAAATTGCAACATTAATTCCTTCTTCAAAATTTCCCAGTCAATCTCCACTTCCTCCTGTTGCTCAAACCACCTCCACCAGAGTAAGGCTTCTCCCCTCAAGTAATAAAGACAAAACGACAACCGATCACAAGAATTGATTCTTTGTGTAAAGAAATGGTGCTCCATGTGGTAAATCCAATTTGTTATGTCTCCCGTTCCATCATAACTAGGTAGATCAATTTTTGGATGTTTGGGGAAAAAAGTGTTACCTTCCGAATGTCGATCATCATTTCTTGCAAATCTCCTTCCAATTGGCTGCTCAAAATCATCATTTCTTGCAAATCTCCTACCAATTGGCTGCTCAAAATCATCAAGATTCCGTAATCTTTCTCGTCGATGTGGTCTTTGTTGAGTGTAATGGCGACGTTCACCCCCATACTTATGGTAGCGTCTCTCTTTCCCTGAATCATCAGAGTCGCTTCCTGAACTCCAAGATCCATGTCTTCGATGAGATCAAACATTTCTTGGTTCTTGAAGCAAACGATCCAATGCCAGCTCCAACCGATCGAACCGTTCTTCCAAGCTGGAACGCTTATAGAGATCAACACCGTGACTGGTGGATCCTCGACTGAGGTCCTGACTTGGAATAGACGGAGTTCTCAGCTTCTTGAATAGGTTCTTGGTCAAATTCTTGATCAACGGCGGTTGCGCGATCGATCTCAAGCTCTGATACCAATGTTCCAAGCCGTTCGCCAGAGGCGATAATGGTGGAAGGTCCTCTCTTTCTTGGCATCGGTCCAAACTGAGCACAGCAATGGCGGAGCGAATTCAAGAAGAGGATTTGATGAACAGAGAAAACAAAATCTTATTCATGAATTGAACAATTATAGGGTGGGTATTTATAAAAGATAGTTACGTGCACAACATGTGTTTTGAACCAACCGTTACCATTCTGTTGGACTTATGTGCTAATTACCATGCACTTTTACAATAAAACCCTCCTAAGAAAAATAATACTCCAAGGACTGAAACAAAAAACAGATACACTTTACTCCAGCTATCCTGAGTCATGTCTTCAACCAGCTGAGCTACCATCTTCTACTAACCCATGTTCTGCTAACCCATGTCGACTTCTGGAGCTCTGTTATGGTCTGATTCAGATACTGGATCATTTGGCTGCTTAGTAGGTGTTGTTGCATTGGCATTGGTCCTTATCTTTCATATGTTTCTTCGAATAAATATCCTGTTTGAGGTGATTTTGCTTCTTAAATTAGGTCAGAGTCAGAATGCAGGTATATTATATACAAGGGATTGATACCTAGCTCTGATGTAAAGTGCTTTCTTCATTACAGTACTTGTATAAGACTTTCTCTTATTCTCCCTCCGTTTCAGTTTAAGGATATTTAGGGTTTTTTTCTTATTTCACTTTAAGTGATATTATCCAATTTTTTTCCATTTTTTTCCAAGAAAATCCTTATTTATGTTGAAATTTTGTCTTAATTACTCATCTTAATCCTATCAAATATTCTTAGAAAATTGTAGTTTCAACTTTCTAGATTTTATTTTCTCCAAAAATTTAATGTCAACTGTATTGATAGAAGAATTAGTAATTCTATTTTCTCTTGAAAACAGAATTTGTATTGGAAAAAGAATTAGTAATTAAATCATGGAGACTTATTAATAAGGATATGGAGGAAAACAAATGTTTATCTCACTCATTCTTAATCTCTGTGCAAAACTCCTGAATATCACTTAAAGTGAAACGGAGGGAGTATATGTAATGTTTTGAAGAAAAAAGAAACTTCACTGTGTTATGTCACATTTTGTTTGCTCAACCTCCCCTATTTGCGTTTTTCTATTCATCCTGCTCAAATGACTTGGCTACCATTGTCAATATCAAAAGGATAGACACGATCAAAGAGAATCAAAGAGAAGAAAGAAAATTTCTAAAATGGGAAAATTTATAAAAAAATTTAGACATTGTATGTATTGGTAAATACAACCTTATATAATAATAATAATAATAATAATAATAATAATAATAAGTTCTTTCATATTTTTTAGATATAAAAAAGAAAGAAAGAAAAAAGTGGAACTACATCAGTATGATGTTAGGGAAAAATCTACACTTTTAAAATACTCTTGGTGCAAATTAGTAACATTGGCTCAGTGGCTTTAAGTCGATGACCTCTGTTAAGCTGGAGAGAGAGAGAGAGAGAGAGAATATTCCTAAATATGCCAAGTATGATTATAATCAGTTTGCTTCTTGTGAGAGATAATATTCCTAAATATGCCAAGTATGCCGCTAGCGTTCATCCTGAGCCAGTATCAATCACTTCGCTTCTTTTCACTGCAGATTCTCATACCAGATTCATGGTCCTAACTCCACTTGACAATATCCTCACAGTCTGTTCGGATTGTGATTTCTGTTTTAGAAATAATAAATAATTTAAAACTATCTAATGCATATGAAATAGCAAGTAATTCTGCATCTTTACTAATAATATTACCTTTTCCTTTATATTTGCCACTAGCATAATCACAAATTTTTTCTGTATTTTGATATGTATATCTATTAGGTTTAGCTAACAGCGTTGCACCCGTCAGTTTCAATAATTGAATAATCTGTATCCTAAAGGCAAATTTAATTCAGGTAATTGATTGATTAAGGCTTTAATTTGCTGAACTAGTTTAATGTCTTCTTGATTAAAATGTTGTTGCCCTTTCTAGGAAGTCTTTGCATAAAAAGGTCCTGCATGCAATCTTTTCCAAGTCTTTGATAAAAGGTCTAACATAATTTACCAATCCTAAAAATTGTTGAATCTGTTGTAGTCCTTCTAACTTATCTGGGAGCAATATGGTTGGAGCTTTACTGTTCTTTGACCAATAATGACTCCAAGGAATTCTATTTGTGATATAAAAAGTTGTATTTTTTTTCTTGCCAATAATGATCCCGTGGTTAATAAATTCTGAGATGACAATTTGTAAATGACCTCGTGATACACCCCGACCTTTGCTTTTGGCCATGGCGATGAAGAGAAGAACAGGTAGGATTGAAGAAGAAGGTTAGAAGTAGAGGTAATTCAAGAAGAGGAGAAGATGAATTGAACAAATCACGCACACCCCCACAACCAGCAGTGGTGGGTCTTATATAGAGAATTATACGTGCACTGTCCGTATTCGGACAGGCCGTTAGTTTGTTACAAAAATGGGCCCCATCAGAATCGATGGTTACAACACACTCACATCTGATCCAGTGGCCCCTGTTTCTCCATACCCCTTCACTGATATATTTACACACTTACACTTAACCCCCTACTATTACAGTTTATTACACTCTATCTGATACGCTCTGATACACTGACTCTGTCTCCATCTGCGGCTTCTTCTTCTTCTCCAGCTCACTCACCATCCTCCTCACCATTGCTTCCGCCATTGACGCTGCTTATCAAGTGGCTTGTATCAACTCCTCCCCCCTATATTGAGACCTTGCCTCAAGGTCGAAGAGAGGGAATTTTCGAACCAAATCCCAATAAGACTCCCAAGTCGCAGTACACTTCGTGATGTTTCCATTTGATTAATACTTCTGACACCAATTTCCTCCCCTTGATAACAGCTCGGCGATCTAGAATGCAATCTGGTTCAAGTAAAGTTGTGGAAGGCTGGTCTGGAAGAGATTGCTGAATTTGCACATTGGGTCCCAAATGCTTCTTAAGAAGTGAAATGTGGAAGACAGGATGAATTTTGGAAGATGCTGGCAGTGCCAATCTGTAAGCAACTGCTCCCACACGCTCAAGGATTGAGAATGGGCCATAGTACAAAGGAGCAAACTTGTGCACAGCTCTTGTTGCAACCGAAACTTGACGGTAAGGCTGAAGCTTAACATACACCAATTCCCCCACATGATACTCCTTATCCCGTCGATGACTATTAGCTTGCTTTGCCATCCTATCTTGAGCTCGCTTGAGATTATCTTTCAACAATTGAAGATTCACATCTCTAGCCAACAGAGCTTCTTCAACCAAGGGAATTTTAGCAGTGTGTGGTATGTAGGAAATGATTGTAGGTGGTTTTCGCCCGTAAACAGCTTCATAAGGAGTCGATTTAATGGTAGAATGATAGGATGTATTGTACCAGAATTCAGCCCAGGATAACCACTTGCTCCAATCACTCGGTTTGTGATGACAATAGCAGCGTAAATAGGTCTCCAAACATCTATTAACTACTTCTGTCTGGCCATCCGTTTGGGGATGGTATGCTGTCGAAAAGTGCAATTTTGTGCCTTGCAAACGCAATGTTTCCCTCATAAGAGCACTTGTGAAAATTGTTCCTCGATCGCAGACTATGGAGATGGGCATGCCATACAGTTTGAAAACTCCTTCACTGAGAATTTGAACAATCGAAGCAGCAGTATAAGGATGTTTAATAGGGAAAAAGTGAGCGTATTTGCTCAATCTATCCACCACCACAAGAATAACCGAATACCTATGACTGAGAGGGAGAGCTTCTATAAAATCCATACTAGCTTGCTCCCAAATCTGATTAGGTATAGGCAATGGTTGGATCAACCCCGAAGGTGACTGGCAAGAATACTTATTAGTCTGGCAGATTGTACACTCCCGTACATACTGCTGGACATCAGCTTTTATACCCCTCCACCAGAACGATCTTCTTAGTCTTTGCAACGTTTTGTCGTAGCTCGAATGACCTCCAATTGGTGTGTTGTGATGCTCATTTATCATTAACTTTCTGAGATAGGAAGTTGGACTGATAACTACCTTAGCCCCTTTGTACCAAACACCCCGCAGTAGGGAAAATTTTGTATTAACCTGTTGAGCTACCTTAGCTGCCAACTCCTCAAAATAACTGTCAGTTTCATTTATCTTCACAATCTCCTCCCACCAGTTTGGAGGTAGAGAACTCAACTGTAAGAGAAGACAATCAAGATCCCTCCTAGAAAGTCGATCTGCTGGAATATTTTCACTGCCTTTCTTATATTCCACATCGAAATTAAACCCATAGAGCTTAATTAACCACGAATGTTGAGCTGCAGTCAAGAGTCTTTGATCCAACAGGTATTTCAGTGGCTTATGATCTGTTCGGATGATGAACTTTCTGCCGAAGAGATATTGTTTCCACTTCTTAACTGCCAATAGTATAGCCAACATTTCTTTTTCATACGCAGACCAATACAAACACTTTCCTTTCATAGCTTGACTAATATATGCTATGGGATGGTTGTTTTGCAACAACACTGCCCCTACTCCCTCTCTACAAGCGTCACACTCTACTACAAAGGTTTTGTTGAAATCAGGTAATTGGAGGACTGGAGCTGTAGTTAAGGCTAATTTCAATTGCTCAAAAGCTGCCGCAGCTTTCTCACTCCAAACAAAAGAATTTTTCTTGGTCAATTCAGTTAGAGGAGATGCTATTGAGCCATAATTTCTCACAAACTTGCGGTAGTATCCTGAGAGCCCAAGAAATCCACGCAAGGACTTAACCGAATTGGGAATAGGCCATTCTTTGATTGCAGCAATTTTCTTTTCGTCTACTGCAATGCCGGAGCTAGAGACAATATGCCCCAAATACTCTACTTCTCTTTGCCCAAAAGTACACTTCGATAGCTTCACAAATAGCTGATTCCTTCTTAATATAAGGAAAGTTTCCTTCAAGTGTTGCAAATGCTCACTCCAATTCTTACTGAAGACCAGTATATCATCGAAAAACACCAAAATAAATTTCTGTAAATGGGGCCTGAAAATATCATTCATCAGAGACTGAAACGTAGACAGAGCATTACTCAAACCAAATGGCATTACAAGGAACTCATAGTGTCCACTATGGGTTCTAAACGCCGTCTTCGGAACATCATTGGGATGCATTCTGATTTGATGATAGCCAGACCTGAGATCTAGCTTAGAAAAAAATTTAGCTCCATGCAATTCATCGAGTAAGTCATCAATAATAGGGATTGGATACTTATCATTAATTGTTTGCTGATTGAGAGACCTATAATCAACACAAAATCTCCACGAACCATCATGTTTTTTTTACTAGCACAACTGGTGAGCTATAGCTACTGTGGCTTGGTCGAATAGTACCATGCTGCAACATCTCCTCAATGATTTCTTCGATTGCATTTTTCTGCTCAAATGAGTATCTATATGGTCTAATACACACAGGCTTAGATTCCTTCTCCAATGGTATTTGATGATCACAAGATCGTGGAGGGGGCAAGCTCTTTGGTTCTTCAAATAGAGATTGAAACTCTCCCAATAATTTCTGCAAGCATGCATTCTCATGAGTGAGTGCAGAATGCTTCTCAGAAGAGGCCATAAAGTATAGCACAAAACCTCGATGAGCTTGTAAAGACAACTTGTTGGCTTCTCTCTCTGATAACGCCTGTGTAGGTCCTGGGTTTAGACCTTGTAACACCCAATTAATACCCTTGTGCTGAAACTTCAACTGCTTGTGGACCAAATTAACCGTAATTTCATCTACTTTCTTCATCCATTTGGCTCCAAGAACCACATCATGACCCCCAATAGGGAATACCAAAAAATCATCAATGAACTCATATCCTTGACAATTGATCTTCACATTAGAGCACAATCCACTCCCTTCCACTTCTTTACCTCCGGCAACTCTAACATTGAAAGATTGCTTAAGAGTCATAGGTAATCCTACCTTTTCTAGTATAAAAGGATCTATATAGTTGTGTGTTGCCCCACTATCCACCAATACATGCACATCGATACCTTTCAACTGAGCTTTCAAAATCAAGCATTCCGTATTGCCCTCTGACTCTACTTTAAGGAGTTGTAAATTATCAGCTTCATTTTCCCCTTTCCCTGCATCCTCTTCAATAAGCAACTGACTCAACTCCTCTTCACTTTGCAACGTGAACAAATCCCAATCCCCTTCTATACACATATAAGATTTTGTTTTACACAAATGCCCCGGCAAGAACTTCTCATCACAATGAAAGCACAGTCCTTTCTTTCTCCTTTCCCACACTTCATTTGGGGTAAGTTTCTTCAAGATTGGTTTCTCTGGATTTGGATTGCTGGTAAACTTCCCTACTAGATTACTTGGATTTGGTTGAGTTGGATAAGGCAGCGGATTAGTAGCAGACTGAGAACCCCTAACATACGACCTGTATGGTGTTCTGTAATACTGCTTAGTGGCATTGAACTTCTTCTCAAATCGAAGAGCAATTTTGAATGCTTCACTCAAAGATTGTGGGTCAGTCATCGCAACATCATGTTGCAATTCTTCCTTGAGCCCACTTACAAACTGTTGAACAAGGAAAGATTCACTAACCCCCTCAACCAAGCATTGCAACTTCTCGAACTTGACCTGATAATCAAGAACTGATGTTGTTTGATCAAGTCTGCAAAGAGATTTGGCTGCGTCTTCATAAATTCCCAAAGCAAACCTATTACAAATCCCTTCCTTAAACTCTTTCCATGTCACCACTCCACCACTATTCTTGAGCAACCAACGACACCATTGGATTGCTTCATCTTTGAGGAAGAAAAAAGCAACCCTCACTTTTTCATCCCCTGGAATTCTATACACTTCAAAATAGTGTTCGATCTGAAATATCCAATTAAGGACGTCGCCAGATCCTGAGAATATCTGAACTTCAAGTTTTGGTGGTTTTGAAAAAAAATTTCCCCCAATTGCTTGTTCTTTATCCAGATTTTCTACCTCATGATGACTACGCACAAAATTCCCACCTCCATCAAAGCCAAGGTTTAGACTCTGCTTACCGACTGTCTTTGGCGGTGGATCCTCCGCAGTTTCTTGATTTGGTCTCATCTCTCCCAACCGCTGCGTTAACATCTGCATCTGCGCTAAAACCAACGGAATTTGAGAGACCTGAGCAGCAATGTCCTTGATCTGGTTTTCCATGGTGGATACTCTGTCATTCAAGAACTGGTGGCTAACCTGCCAACCAAAAGGTGGAGCGAATCCAAGAACTCCTTCACCGATTGATTCTGGAGGAATCTCTCCATCCTCTTCTAGATTCGCTGCAGAATCTTGCGGCTATGATACCATTGATACACCCCGACCTTTGCTTTTGGCCATGGCGATGAAGAGAAGAACAGGTAGGATTGAAGAAGAAGGTTAGAAGTAGAGGTAATTCAAGAAGAGGAGAAGATGAATTGAACAAATCACGCACACCCCCACAACCAGCAGCGGTGGGTCTTATATAGAGAATTATACGTGCACTGTCCGTATTCGGACAGGCCGTTAGTTTGTTACAAAAGTGGGCCCCATCAGAATCGATGGTTACAACACACTCACATCTGATCCAATGGCCCCTATTTCTCCATACCCCTTCACTGATATATTTACACACTTACACTTAACCCCCTACTATTACAGTTTATTACACTCTATCTGATACGCTCTGATACACTGACTCTGTCTCCATCTGCGGCTTCTTCTTCTTCTCCAGCTCACTCACCATCCTCCTCACCATTGCTTCCGCCATTGACGCTGCTTATCAAGTGGCTTGTATCACCTCGGTGTTCTTATCTATTTTTACTAAATACCAACATATCACCTATATATACGACCACAAATTTCTTGTGCTTAAGAAATACATCATCCATCTTTCGTTGGAAGACAAATGGTGAATTTATTAAACCAAATGGCATGATAAGCCATTCAAAATGTCCTTCTAGACAGGTAAACGATGTCCATTCTATACTATCTGGATGCATTTTAATCTGCCAAAATTCTGATTTTAAATCAAACTTACTAAAAATTGTGCATCCTTGAATCTGGTTAATTAGTCTAGTTAGTCAGGTATGTCATATGCATCATCTTTAGTATTATCATTTAGTATTTTATAGTTAATTATCATTCTCTAACTATTTCACTATGTTTTCGTACAATAAATGTTGCTGACCTATGAGGGCTTTCTGATCTACGGATTATGTCTAATTGTAATAGTTCTGAAATATGCATTCTAAAGTTATCTATGTCTTGATTTGTGGCTGTAATTTTAGCAGTTATGATTTTATATTCTGAATATATAATATTTAATTTACAAACTACTTTGTCTTTATCCAATATTTTAGTATATTTTCTCCCATTATTCCCATTTTTTCTATTTTAGAAAGTAACTGTTCTATATCTTGTTTACTAAGGTATAATACAGGTGTTCTAAATTTATAAAATCAGTTTGAATTTCAATGACATCATTATCATCTATACTATTCTCAGTGATTTCTTTTAGCTGGCATTCTTTTTCTCGTTGGCATTTACCTTCTTTTTCAATAGTAGGATTGTCTAGTTTTCTAGTCATAGTGAGTTCTTCATTGATAAATATTGGTGTAAATAAAGTGTGTTTTTGTAGTTACAAGTAATCTTTACTTATAAGTATGCTACCATTATCTTTAAGTAGGAAACTTAGTCCTAAAGTTAGATCTACTCTTATGTTACAGGGTCTGACCCATGTGCTGTCTTTAGGTAATGTATATTCTGTACTTTCTTAACAATTACTTTCAAATCTTATTTTACTATTTGGGCTTAGGCCATCTCCAACCCTCAACTCCATTTTGGAGCAACTTTTACTCCAAAATGGAGTAACTGTCACATCAAATAGTAAGTTCAGCTCCAACCCATAACTCCATTTCTAACTCCAAAAAGGAATATTCTCAGCATATTTTTTTATCTACTTTTTAAATTAATTCTTTTCTAACTCCCCACTATTTATCTATTTAACCAATTAGCCACAAAAAAAAAAAAAATAATGTATTGATCCTATAATATGCCTCAATATTTAACATTAATAAATAATATTGCACGAGTTTTTGCATTGTTTTTTAACATTAATAAATATGCCTATAATATGCCTCAAAATTAATTCTCTTCTAATAGTATTTTGCATTGTTTTTTTTTTATTGCACGAGTTTAGTTTCATTATTGTATTTTGCATTATATAGTTTGCATTGCTTTTTATTTGAATGTTTATGAAATTTTAATTAAGGCCTCCTAAAATGTACGAAGTTTTTATATATTGTAATTGATATTTCGTATTATTTTCTAAATATTAAATATACTAAATATTTAATTAATAACTTTCAATAGAATACAAATAAATTAAAATTTCATTTCTGGGAGTAGAATGTAATAAACTTTGTTAAGAAAATATTGAATTAGGGTTTAATCAAAAAATTAGAAAACTTTTAGGGGTTTAAAAAAAAAAAAAAAATTGCCGCTGGATGAACAGTAGCGCTTGGATGAACAGTAGCGCACCATATATGGCGTGCCACTGTTCACCAGGTCTCCATCCACACCAAAATGGCGCCAGTAGTGACGCTGGGTTGGAGGCCAAATCCAACGCCAAACTCCACTTCAGCGTCAAAATAGAGTGGGGTTGGAGATGACCTTAATAGGCTATCGTAGACATATATTTGGCCATCCATTTGTTGTGCTCCGATAACATATATTTGGCCATCCATTTGTTGTGCTCCTATCAGGTTTTGTGCCTTTACTATATAATTGCTGGGTATTATATCTTTATTTATAGTACAATTGCTACATCCTGTGTCTATTAAGGAGAGGCATTTAATTTCATAATCTTTTATTCTAATCATACATCTGACTTTTAAGGTTTTTAAATCTTCGCTATTACAGATTTGTACTAGCTCATTTCTTTGTGATTCTAAAGGATATTCTATGATTTTCTTTCCTTTGTCTAATTTGTCTTCTATTAGTTCTACCTTGTTATATAAAATCTTTGTGCGTCTTCTAAATTTTCTATCCTTTTTAGTATTCTTATTGTTATGATCCAAATTTAGTTCCACATCGGTTATATGGAGAATCAATATTGGGTAGTTATAAACTTGGGCTCCCTCCCTTTAACAGCTAGCTTTTAAGGGTGAGTTCTCCTAAGTTCCTAACAATTGGTATCAGAGCCGACCCCAGGCTTCTTAATTCGCTCTAGAGGCTGGATTAAAATTACTGGTAGACCCGGGTTGGACCAGTGTCGCTAGAGTGAAAGCCGCTGAGAATCGGAAAGGGCTACCTAGAGGCTGGATTAAAATTACTGGTAGGTCCAGACGGGCCAATGTCGCTAGAGTGAATACCGCCGAGGGCGGCGGGTTACGGAAGCGTGGTGGAATGTTATGATCCAAATTTAGTCCCACATCGGTTATATGGGGAACCAATGTTGGGTAGTTATAAACTTGGGCTCCCTCCCTTTAATAGCTAGCTTTTAATGGTGAGTTCTCCTAGATTCCTAACAATTGGTATCAGAGCCGACCCCATGCTTTTTAATTCGCTCTAGAGGCTGGATTAAAATTACTGGTTGGGCCAGTGTCGCTAGAGTGAAAGTCGCCGAGAGTCGGAAAGGACTACCTAGAGGCTGGATTAAAATTACTGATAGGTCCGGGCCGGGCCAGTGTCGCTAGAGTAAATACCGCCGAGGGCGACGAGTTACGGAAGCGTGGTGGAATGTTATGATCCAAATTTAGTCCCACATCGGTTATATGGGGAATCAATGTTGGGTAGTTATAAACTTGGGCTCCCTCCCTTTAACAGCTAGCTTTTAAGGGTGAGTTCTCCTAGGTTCCTAACACTTATCTCATCTATTCCTAGAACTAAGCTGACTATTTCTTTTTTAAGTTGAATATGGTATATTTTTTCTATACATTTACTGCATCCTTCTATATAACAATTTGAACATTTTGTTCTATTCTGTATGCTAGGGTACCAATTACATTCAGATCCATTCTTGTATTCATTTTCCATTCATGATCACAAGAACTGGTTGATTTAGTTTCTATATTCATCATATATTCATCATGTCTAAGTTTGAAAAGTCTAATTCTGGTATCTCTAGTTCTGGAGAAACAAAATCATCTATAAATTCATCATTATTATATTTTTCTATAAAGTCTATACGTGCATGGTAGTCTTCTATGGTAATTATAGTTTAGATTCTGTATCAGAGACGCTCTCGTCTATAGTTATCGAATCTTCATTTGTGCATTCTATTAAGGTACTATTCTTATCATGCCCATTTATTCGTTTTGGGCAAGTCGTAGTCATATGTTCAAGGCTCCCACATGTGAAACATTCTAATTTATTTCTATATAATCTATTTGGTTTAAACTTTCTAACATATTTATGGGGATTTAAATAGGGCTTTCGCCTATTTGATTGTATTAGGTTGTACTTATTTTTGTTATACTTCCTATTATCTTTTTTATAATCCTTTTGTTTATATTGTTTAGTACAACTGCCTTTTTCTACACCATAAGTTTGTAGCGTAAAAATTTCTTTATAGAATCCATAATCTGGATTTTGAAGTTGTTTTTGAATTTGAATCTCAGTACATTTGTCTTTTAGAATCTTAATAATATGTTGGATACGCTGTCCTATAGACCTGGGGTAAGTAGGATTAAATTGTTATCCTGATGCAGCTTTCCATTTCTCAGCTATTTCTACTCCTAATGTCCCAGGTAATTTCCTAAATAATTTATCTCTTATATCCTGGTTAAAGGAATTTCCTGATATGCATGCATAATAAAAATAATCTGTTACAGGTCCAATCCAACCTGGTGGTGGATCTTCCCCGTCGTCGCCACCATCGTCGGCAATTGCGATGGTGGCCATGAAATCAAGTGCAACAAACACAAAAAATAAGTAAAAGAAGATGAACAAAGAGCAAACTCAATTCATTCATACTAATTCTATTACATGAGTTGGGTTTATAAGGGAACGAAGACACGTGCATTGCCTGTGCTTCTAGAAAATTCCCAATACCCTAACAAAATTCAAAAGAAACTTGGGTTATTTGCAAATATCCTCTCATAAGATAAAAAACTATCTACCAAGAACTGTATCAATCCTTCCCCCTTAAAAAGAGCTTCCCTAATCTTCGGAGAATTGGGGAAGCGACTATAAACTTCTATTCTGCCGCCAAGTAAGCCGAGTAAAACCCAACACCAATTGCCCAGTCATACTATAACACCAGCACTGGCAACCAACATATAGGACCAAAGCAATAGAAGTTCGAATATCAGACCCTGGAACATGTTCAAGATAAAGCAACAAATAGGCTGCACCAATGAAGGAAGGGAAGGTTGCCATTGTACCGAATACACCCAATCTTCATGCCCTGCAAGACGCTTACCTTGTACCACAACAGCGAGAACAACATCCACTTGAGCTTGCTCCGAATCCTTATCAGAAACTTCTTCCCAGACATAACCTGACAACGAATTCGAAGCAAGATCCAGCCATTTTAAAGCGCGCATGTGATGGCCAAGAAAAGTCACAGGCCTTGAAAGCGGGTTGAAGTTGAGGTTGAGGAGCTGCAAGTGAGTGAGGCCGGAGGAGAAGGTCGGGGAAGCCATATAGAAGGAGAACGAAGGCCTTCTAAATAGAAGACCTGAGATCAGTCGACCATGAGAAGAAGCATAATCCCTTTGGGGAATTTCATCAGACACTCTTCTCGTGGCTATTTGCTTCCAAATAGAAGACCTGAGATTAGTAACAACCGAAGAGGAATTCGATCGAACAGGTGGTGGACCATGGGAGTTTAAGGCAGTAGAGTTGGAGATTGGCGAGGAAGAAGCACCGAAAACATATCGGTTGGATTCGGCGGCGCCGGAGGTGGAGGAGAGGGTCGGGGAAATCAGGTTGAAGGAGAATGAAGGAAGGGGATGCGGGTTCCCTTTGGTGGTGAGAGTTGAGCGTGACTGTGTCCATCGGTCATCGGAGGCCAGTCAGAGTTGTCGAAGCATTCCTTGCCCATGGAGAAGGAGGGGATGCGGGCTCCCCTCTGAGACTGAAGTGAGGGACAGTGTTTCCGGGCTTTGAGAACGTCGGCGAGGGGGAGGTTTTTTGAGGCCTCGATGGCCATGTCGCCTTCGAAGGCGTAGATGATAACGAGAGGGTGCATATATGCTGCGACAGCCATTGCTTGGGTAATGGTGATTTAGGGAGCCGTCGGCGGTGGCGGTGAGAGTGAGGGCGTCGTGAGATTCGGAGAAATAGCAGTCGGGGACACTGTTGGCAGCGTCGAAGGTGATGGGATTGAGGATGGAGGAGAAGAGCTTCAAGACGTGAAGGTGATCGTTGTCAGGATGCCGACGATGGTGGTGTTGCGGAAACGCTGGATGAAGAGGAGGAATTCCGAGACGACACGGGTTTGTAGCGTTTTTTCGGTTTGGGTTTGGAATTTGAAGAGGACGGCATTAGAGTTAGGGTTTTGGGTGGATTTGGGGGAAAAGAAGTCGAGGGCTAGGAAGAGTGATTCGGAGGAGGCGAGGGTGGCGATGGAGGAAGGGGATGAGGATGCTAGGGTTTGTGATCGGGAGATGGAGAGGACGAGGAGGATGACGAGGAGCATGTAGGCGGTGGCGGTGGTGTTGATGACAGCGCATGAGATTTTGGGGATCTTGATTTTGGTGCAGGTGAAGGAGAGTGGGTTTGGAAGATTCGGAGATGAGAGAGTGGGTCGGAGTTTGGTTATGGTTCGGTAGCGGGTGTGATGGGGAAGAGGGAGGGGGTAGGCGAGAGGTCGCCCGCGGTGGGGAATTTGGTTATGGTTTCGAGGAGAGTTATTTTTGGTGTTAGTGTTTTTGATGGGTTCGTTCGTGAGTGGCGGAGGTGGAGATGTTTTTTGGCGAGAAGGAGGAGAGAGTGGGATCGGGCTATGGGTGTATTAGCGGTGAGGATAAGGATGAGGGGGTGGATCTCATCGGAAATGGAGGCTTCGTGGTCGAGTTCGAGGACAGCATAGGTGGGAGAGATGGCTCTGATACCATTATTACAGGTCCAATCCAACCTGGTGGTGGATCTTCCCCGTCGTCGCCACCATCATCGGCGATTGCGATGGTGGCCATGAAATCAAGTGCAACAAGCACAAAAAACAAGTAAAAGAAGATGAACAAAGAACAAACTCAATTCATTCATACTAATTCTATTACATGAGTTGGGTTTATAAGGGAACGAAGACACGTGCATTGCCTGTGCTTCTAGAAAATTCCCAATACCCTAACAAAATTCAAAAGAAACTTGGGTTATTTGCAAATATCCTCTCATAAGATAAAAAACTACTGAAGGACTGATATGTGAAAAAATACAGTTCTACTAAGAACTGTATCATAATCATTTAAAAATTTCTTAATATATTTCCATTTATATAAACTGAGTTGTTCTAAACTCCTAACAGCATCTCGTTGTAATCCTAAATGTCCAGAGTTTGGATCTTCTCTTGTAACTAAGCTTTGGACCTTATTTACAAAATTTGTTAGAGATTATGATAGTCCCATATTGGTTGTAGAGTTGTTTTGATATTTGTTCTTCTCTTATATATAGGTGGTATTGTACTTGGTTGAACTCAATTCAATATTCAGTATTGTTTTCATCTCTTTGATTTATCTTAACAAAATTATAAGGATTTGGTCCTAAAACTACTAATGGATTGTATTATGCTATTTGTGTATCTTTGTATGCTTCCCACATTGCTCTAACACTTTCTCCTAAAAAGGTTTCTAAGTATTTATACATTTCTTCTGCCTGCATGTTCTGTGATGTTCTATAATAATCCCCAATTAAAGTATATTTCCATACATGTAAAATATTGGACCATGTCTGTGGGTCATGTGTTGCCAAATTTAATATCTGAGTTTCTCCTATGACCTGAAAAGTTATAAGCTGTTCTAAGAGCATCTCCAATGGCTAGTCAAAATGAATATGCATAGCCATATTTGGATAGCCACACCCATTTTGCATCACCAACGGCTAAGCGTAATGACTAGGCATTTTGCCTAGCCATGAACATGAAGAGGCAAAATGGAGGAAGAAGCATGGTTTGGAGATGAAGCATAATTGCTAGCCAAATTCACTAGGCAAAAATACTATTTGAACAATTTGGATAGCCATTCTAGCTAGTATAGTTTGGAATGCTCTAATAGCTGTCTTTTTCCTCTACTTCTATAAGTATTTTCTGGTTCACCATAATCTCCATACTTGAGTCTACGGGTAGTAGAAGTTAATAGAACTGTTCTATTAAATGGTGATGGTGATGTAGTTGTTTTTATAGTTGGTGGTGATGTAACAGTCTCTTTCTTTCTGATATGAAACATCTGATATATGTGCCATATTTTCATCTAATTCTTCTTGAATGGTTCCTATTCTAATGTTTCTCTCCTTATCATAATACAGATATTCATCTTCCCTAATAGATCCATCTTTATAGTGTATCTTCTAACTCTAATAATTCTTCTTTAGATAATTCTTGTCATTTCTAATCTTTGGGGTATAAAATCTTATCAACTACCATTGTTTCTATGTATTCTATATGGACTAACTCAGATTCTAAGTCAGTTTCTATCTCTTGTATGTTTCTATTTACCTGTGGAACATAATCTGTAAATCTAATACTGTACGTGCTTTGTTGTCCTGATAAATTAAGGAGTCTTGTGGAACTATATTTTTTGTGGGTTCCAAAAACTTGTCTAGATTCCAATCTAGGCCCGTAAGTCTTTCGGAATCACATTCCAATGGTTTAATCATTTTTATACCTTTACTACTAAGTAATTCTACTACCTCATTGATATGTATTTTATATTTAACCCTAGAATTAGTGGTTGTTCTACCTAAAAATGCTATATGAACTAATAAAGGTCCTTGGGCAGATCCCACATTGGCCCCAAGATGTTGGTTCCTAACTAGAAAAGTAAATGCTTGAGCTTGAGAAGCTTATGGTCCGGTGGGTCCATAAAACTCACTAGGATAAGTTTCATCACTATGTACTTCTTCATATCCCTTGGTCTGGATACCTATGTGTATATGTTTAATGAAGTCTTTTATAGTTATCATAAAATCTGGACTACCATAAAATATTCCTGAATTATTATTCATATCTACTTCTATACTAGCAATCATTTTCTTAGTTATATCATTCCATCTATCATCATATAATATAATTAATACTTTACACCCTAGGTTTTTCCTCATGAGTCCTTTAATTCTTATAACTATTAATCCTATATACGTAAATGTATATCTAGATATTCTTGATCTCGTTTCTGTTGACCTTAAGTTTGGTGTGCACAAAACGTATCATCTACAACTAATATTTTCAGTTGAGATTTACATGATCTACATAAAAAGGAAAACCAAAAGAAAAGATTCAAAGTAATTGGAAATCAAGCAAAAGAGGCATAAACCCCAAAATCAATGAAGATTGCACAACAAGAAACATGTGCTTCAAATCATCAAGAAAGCCAGCCAAAATAGATGATTTATTTCTGTTTATGTGAGGAGAATATATGTAAAGTAGTATTGATTGATAAATTAGTTTTGGAAAGAATATAAAGTGAAATTGCCAAATAAAAATCGAATCTGCACGACAGCGGCCAACCGCACGAAATGACTGTTGACCGCTCATCTCTGTGGAAAAGATGAGTCAGTCAACCGGTCATCACTCAACTTACAAGTTAAAAGATGAACGGTCAACTGTCCATCATTGCGGTCGACCGTCCTAGTGCAGATCTGACTATTTCAGAAATATCTTTTCATTTTCGGAAAGATACATTTCCCCACCGTATATATTGAGGCAAATTCATAGTGTATTGTTCACCCCTTGCTATCATAACTCTTCTGAACTAATTATTCAATCAATACTCCAAGTGTGAAAGATTTTATTATTTTCTTCAGTCAAGGTCTTTTTAGATCTTGAAAGTTTTTCTTTCTTTTCCACTTCGGTGAGTTTTGCGGGACTTATTGTAGAAGCCCTGTGGGTGTAATAGGTCTCTCAGCCTGAATTCCGAGAATCACTGTACAAGAATTTAAAGTATAGTAGAACGCTTGTGGCGGAGAATTGCTACAAGTAGGTGGTGTGGACGTAGACCTGGGGGTCGAACCACGTTATATCGTTATATCTTGCTCATTGCTCGGTTTGCTTTCTTTTACTCTATTTTTTTACTTTACGCATTTCATTTGAATTTTTAATTTCTGCACAATCACCCTATTCCCCCCCCCCCTCCAGGGTGATTTGAAGTGGTATCAGAGTGAGATGCTTATTAAAAGCTTAAAAGATTGAGCAAAAGGTCCAATGGCTAAAATCCTTCCTCTCGAAAACTTATACTCGTCGGAGCCATTTATCTCCAATGGGACAAGTCTAACACATTCACCTTATTTTGATGGAAAATGCTATGATGTTTGGAAAGTTTGTATGTCTCACTTTTTGCAGATGCTTGGAGAAGAAGTATGGAACATATGTATAAACAAAACAGATTTTCCTGTCAGTGATGGAAAAAGGGCTTTCACAAAAGCTGAACTAGCACTAAAAATCGCAAACTCCAAAGCTATGACAACTCTTTGCAGGTTTAAACAATGAAGAGTTGATGCGATGTGAGCGAATTGCAAGACGACGTATGAAATTTGGAACAACATGCTAAAATGGTATGAAGGAACCACATCTGAGGTAAAGGCAAAAATTAATTTATGCTTTTATAAGTTTGATGTTTTTCGTATGTTGCCAGGAGAGAACATAGATCACATGCTTGTCTGCTTCAATATTATCGCACATGAGCTTGAGAGCTTAGGTAAGGGGTTGGATGATGACCGAAATGTCGGAAAACTCATAAGCTGTTTCACGCCTGAATGGGACGTAAAAGCTGCCGTAATGAGGGAGACACTTGAAGAAAAAAAGGTTTGACTACTATATTGGGATTGAAGACGTATGAGATGTAGATGACCGAAACCAAGAGGTACCGGCAGAACATTGGGATTGAACCCAAAACTAAAGAAAAGACCATTGCCTTGAAAGCAGAAACTTCGCGATCATCAAAAGCAGAGTCAGATCATGAAGAATCAGATGAAGATATCTCGCTATTGACCAAACAATTGCATAAGTATCTCAAACAAAAAAAATGGCAGGTCTCAAGGAGGAAGAGAAAAGGACAAAGATGACATATATTACAAATGCAAGAAGCCGAGACATATTCCCGTAAACTGTCCATCTCACAGGACAGAAACAAGGACTACTACCACTCCAACCCAGGATTGAGAAATAAGGCATTGAAGGCAACATGACTAGATTCAGATTCCACCGATGAAGAGAAAGACCACAGCAACTTTGGATTCATGGCTCTTGGGAATGGTGAGGTGCAATCACCACCCCAAGAAGAGGTAATCGAAGAACCCACCTATGATGATTTAGTTGACATGTGTAATGGTTTAAAAGATTATGCAAAGAAATTAAGTCGTGAATTGAGACAATATAAACAAATGTCAAATGAATTACATGACTCTTGCATTGCTAAAAATCAAAAGTTGAAAAATAAAATTCTTTGATTATTGAAAAATTCGAGTCATTTAGAAAAGACCATGATGTGTTGATAGAGGAAAATGAGTACTTAAAACAAAAAATTCAAAAATCCTTAGCAACACATGATGAAATCTAAAATAAATTCATGAGAAATCTGTTTATATTGCTGTAAGCCCTATTTTCGGTTTTGCTGTATTTTGTTTTCTTTTGATTATTGTATTTGGATCCATTTGTTATAGTGTATTTTGTCTTTTCTTGGGTTCTTTTGTTCTCTCTTGATCGATCTGTGTTCTTTGGTTGGATTCTGTTCTCTTTACAAATTTCGCTCTTTCTATTTTGAGTCTGATTTGTTCTCTTTTATGCTCGTCTCATCTCATTGCATTCATTTTTCTCTTTCTGGAGCCAAAACCGATACCCAGAACCTACATAATCTCAACCCGAAATCCTAATTTTTGATCCCATATATATACCGTATTAAAATAACCCTAAATCTATTCTACTCTCTCTCTCTCACCGCCGTTTCTCTCTCCCCGGTCCCATCTCTTTCCCCCTCTCTGTTTTCGTTGCACCCAAACCCAAAACGAAACCCTATACTCCGTTGGCCTTCTCCGATCACCTTCCACATCCGTCACCACCACCATCATCGTCTCCATCCCCTTGCCCTCATCACCGTTGTGTTCCCCCGTGGTCACCGCCGTCCTTGCCGCTCCACCAAAGGCCCTAGCATCACCGTTCGAGTCCCTAATCGCCATTGTCGTCGTCCCTCTATTTCCAACCAAAAAACAGAGCTCGCCTTCGTCGGGGCTACCGTCGCCGCCATCGCTTCCCGACCGTGGTGCCGACGTCTTCGCCATGGTGCCGACGCCGCTCCGCCCCCACCGCAGTCGTAGCCGTTCTCTCTCTCTCTCTCCTTACCGAGGTTGAAGATGCTCACCTATTAGGCGAGCTCGCTGTTTGGTGTTCGGTGCACATCGAATCCAAGTCCGCTGTTTGCTATTCGATCTAGATCCGGTGTGGGGATCTTTGGCTGTGTTGCTATTGCTTTGTTTGCTTGGGTTTCTTCGCACGCATTTCACACGTGTCTTTGAGATTTTTGTACGGGATTCTAATCCCGTTATTCTTAGTATTTGAATCTACAATATAACAGGCAAGTCTCTTCTTGAACCCCTTTATTGTTTGTGTTCAAGATTATTTGATCTCCTGCAAGTAGATCCCGTCCATTTCGTTATCATACTGCTTTTGACAATTCCATTAAGTTTATTGAGGGTTTACATGAGCTAACCTGACGTACTCTTAACATCGTGCTATCTCTTTGATCTAAAAGCTAGTCCCCATTATTTTATGCATATGTACATTTAAATAACTAGATTCATGCATAGAACTACTTGACAAGTTGGACATGTTAAATTGTATGTGCTAGATTGAAGTTGATCGATGAATTGATACCATGACTGTGATATTTGTATCTCAAACTTAGAAATTTGCATCTTGACACTTAGGATCACTTTGATTACCAATTTGCATGCTATATGTGACCATATGATTTAATTATTGCCTATTCATGTTAAGACAATTTTCTGAAATGTTAGTTGTTTACTTTGAATCAAGTTTTCACCCATGATAATGTCATAATTTGAATTTTCTTTACAAACATGAATTTTTAGCCTCTGATGTCTAGTTTAACATCTTTTTGACGGATCTAAGTTCCGATATGTAATTTGCTAGATATCAACATTTTAGTACAACCATGTTAGAAATTTCATATTCACAATTGCATGCGTATCCTGCTGTTCTATATTTTATTTGACCTTGTTAACAGTAAAAGAAAAATCTGAAATAAATTAGGCTAGACCTAGACACATATAGAGATCACCCAGAATTTTTATAGATTTATTAATGAGTTCTCTGACCTGAAATAATTAGTTGAACACAACCTACTGCATGCTGCCTGAACATAAAACCTGAATAGAATAGAGTTTTCACCCTAGTTATTGTATCCTTTATATGCTTTAATTATATTCGCTGGAACCGTGTGGAAGTCTACTTTCTAGACCTTCCAGCGGATTCAGATTTGCTATTTTGTAGTGGCTGTAATCAGTATTTTAGTACAACAAGGTCATGCTGTCCTGGTTATGTGAATTGTGCTTATTTGATGTGTTTGCCTCATGCTTTGCCTGTAGCGCATAGAATTAGTCACACTTAGTATATACAACATTGACACCCTCTTGCTTGCTCACATAGGATGAAATAAACTATGAACAAGCCGGGGTATTATGGGTAGACTTGGTAGTGAACGATCGGGAAATGTACTCGGTAAGGCTTCATCGTTATATTGTATTGTCTTGGAAGAAGGAGCATTGGTTGCAATGATTAATTGTTAATTCTTGCATGTAAATTATCGTTATCAATTCCGAGTACACGATCCATGAATTTACCATCGGTCTAAAATGATCACTGTGTTTGCGCCGAACCTGTGGAATGGGATGCAGTAGTACGTGCACTAGATAGATTAATAAAATACTTAATAACCTGCATCTCATGCTTGATCTTGACTTGACATCACTCATTACACGCGTGATTATTGTACACCTTTGATATTATTGCCTGTCATTGCTTTATTCTTTGTCTTTGACCACGTTCCTATTCTTTGATATACATATTTCCTATTATCCTCTGTTTTCTCTACTTGCTGCCCACGACTTGCTCTAAGGGCACTCTTTTCTTTCTTTCTAGATCAAAATTTTACAGGTACTGAAGGATCTGTTTCCGAAGGAATTGGTGAGCAACGTTTCTAGTGATGGAACCAGTCTGCACTGCTTAGATTTATTTGCTGCTAGATTTATTTTCTTGAACATTGTTATGACTTGTATTTATTTTTGGGCTTTATGACCCGTAGTTTGTTTTGATCCCAGATGTTGGATATTTATATTGTTGGATTATTTCATTTATTATTGGAATTTATCTTTGATTCATGTGGTTATATTTCTTGCGTGGTTGTATTTTGTTGTTCTTATTGTTGAGTTAGTCTGGTACAACTTATGGATGGTGTTTACATCATTCGCTGGGCCTACGTTACGTACTCGTATTCCGTATTTTGGGAAGCGGGGCGTGACAATTGCTAAACTCACTGATGATTTAAATGAATGCAAAAACAATTTGATGAGGTAGTGGAAGGTTGTAAAGAAGCACTCGAACAAAATAGAATACTTGATGCTATCCTAAACACTCTTCGTTGGAACACCAAAGACGATGAAAAGACTAGAAAAAGACTTTGTAATAGAATAATTGAGCTCGAAAAAATTGTTGAAAAATATGAAGGGCCCAGTTATCTTATTACAAAGAATTTAAGATCATATCATGATAATCGAGGACTTGGTTACAATGAGCCAATACAACATCAAAATTCTAAGCAACCCTATCATACACATATGCATTGTCACCAAAATAATTACAAACCAACACAAAACTATGCACATGTGCATGATCCAAGGCGTAATCGTATTACATGTCACTATTGTTATAAATTAGGACATATATCTTCTGTTCATTAAAAAAGAATACTAATTATGTTTGGGTGAGAAAGAATGTAAATGCAGGTTCAATACAAACTTGAGCACCCAAAATTATATCTACTAATCTTGATGTAGGTACATCAACTTATCAAGACTAAAGATCGGTGGTACTTTGATAGTGGATACTTAAACCAGGTGACAATAAATACTTGCATCACTATCAAGGGAAAGAGGGAAGTACATCATCTTTGGAGATAACAGCACTGGTCAGATCAACGATAAAGGTAGAATAAACTTTGGTTCATCATTCTCCATTGAAGATGTTCTATTGGTAAGATGTTTGAAACACAATTTACTTAGTGTCAGTCAATTATGCGATAAAAGTTATACTATTACTTTTGATAAAAATGTATACACTGTACTAGATAGCAGTAAATCATGTTTACTCCTTACTAATAGATGTAATAATGTGTATGTTATAAATTCTAATGAATTAGCACAGAAAAAATATGACTTGCTTTGTTGCTAGAAACGAAGATGGTTGGTTATGACATCGGCGACTTGGACACACAACCATGGATAATCTCAACAAACTTGTCACCAAGGAACTTGTACGGGAAATTCCCAAAATCAAATTTGAGAAGAGAAATGTTGTGAGTCATGTTAGTTCGGTAAGAAAACTAAAACTTCTCACAAGCCTAAGAAAATGGTATCAACTTCTAGACCTTTCGAACTCTTGCACATGGATCTGTTTGGACCATCACGAACACGTAGTAATGGAGGTGCACGATATGTCTTTGTAATTTAGATGACTATAGCAGATTCACTTGGGTTGCCATTTTTGTCACAAAAGGATGACACGTCATATGTTTTTCAAAAAATTTGTCTTAGAGTAGAAAATGAGAAAAGCCTCACTATCGTTACTATTCATAGTGATCATGGTGGGAAATTTCAAAATGAATTATTTACGTCATTTTGTGACAAAAATGGAATAAAACATGAGTTCGCTTGTCCTCGCACTTCCCAAAAAAATTGGGTTGTTGAAAGGAAAAATTGATCTCTTCAAGAAATGGCCCGCACCATGCTTAGTGAGAATGATTTACCAAAGTCCTTTTGGGCCGAAGCTATCAATACAGCATGTTATACCATTAACCAAGTAATCATTAGGAAGTATCTTGAGAAAAAGCCTTTTGAACTATATTATGGAAAAATTCCAAACTTGAGTTATTTTCGTGTATTTGGATGCAAAGTGTTTATTTTAAATACTCTAGATAACTTGGGAAAATTTGATCGTAAAAGTGATGAATGTATATTCTTAGGATATTCCCTAAGTAGCAAGGCTATCGTGTATTTAATAAAAGAAGATGCACCATTCAAGAATCTGTTGATATTATATTTGATGTAACTAATCCTTTCACAAAAGAGATATTACATGTTGTTGAAGATGATGAGATAGGTGTTCGCGTTGAAAAGTAACATGTACATACTGAAAAAGGACCAAATATAGACTGTCAAAACAACGTGTCACATCAAGATGGAAACACATTTATCAACCAAAGTAGCAACAATCCCTCGATAGACGAGATGCATACACAACAAATTGATGCCATGGAAGATGATCACCTTCCGCCACAAGCACAACCTATACCTTCCACCATCGAAAAGCGCCCTGCTTGGAAAATCATGTCTTGCCACCCACCAAATCTTATCCAAAAAGATATGTCAAAAGGGGTAACTACTCGAACTCAAGCTCAAAATTTTATGTGTTTTTCCGCATTCGTATCCATACTTGAACCCAAAAACATTAAGAAGACCTTGCAAGACAATGACTGGATCATTGCCATGCAAGAAGAACTTATTCAATTTGAAAGGAATCAAGTATGGAGACTTATACCTAGACCCCACGGTAGAACCGTACTTGGAATGAAATGGGTGTTTAGGAACAAGTTGGACGAATCTGGTCCTATTATTAAAAATAAGGACCGTCATGTTGCGTAAGGATATAACCAACAAGAAGGAGTTAATTTTGATGAAACTTTTGCACATGTTGCATGGCATGAAGCCATTCGTATTTTACTTGCTTTTGCCTCTTACATGGATTTCACGCTTTTTCAAATGGATGTTAAAAGTGTTTTTTTAACTGGTTTTATTTCGGAAGAAGTTTATGTTGAACAACCACCACTGACCCCACACACCCACACCGTGTATTCCGTCATGATAAAGTTCTGTATGGTTTGAAGCAAGCTTCTCGTGCTTGGTATGAACGACTAAGCTCGTTTCTCGTTCACATTGGTTTCTTAAAAGGAAAAGTAGACACTACACTGTTTATCAAACATGTTTCTAAAGATATTTTAATTGTTCAAATCTATGTTGATGATATTATATTTGGATCTACTAATGAAAATCTTTACAAGGAATTCTTTAAGCAAATGCAGGATGAATTTGAAATGAGTATGATGGGTGAATTAACCTATTTTTTTGGGCTCCAAATACAACAACGAAAGGACGACATCTTCATAAATCGATCCAAGTATGCGAAAGAACTCGTCAAAAAGTTTGGTCTTGACAATACAAACACATACAAAACTCCTATGGCAACTACCACTAAACTGTCCAAAGACGAATTTGGTAAAACTGTTGATATTTCTACTTATCGTGGTATGATTGGTAGCTTGCTTTATATTACTGCTTCTCGTCCAGATATTACGTTTAGTGTATGTTTGTGTGCTCGTTTCCAATCTTGTCCTAAAGAATCTTTTTTGGTTGCAGTTAGGCGCATCATTCGATATCTTAAAGGCACACAAAAATACTGGTCTTTGATACCCGAAAAATAAAAATTTCTCTCTTGTAGGCTATTCTGATGTCGACTATGCCGGGAGTTTGACAGATAGAAGAAGTACTAGCGGTACATGTCATTTCTTGGAAGATTGTCTTGTCTCATGGGCATCCAAGAAATAAAATTTTGTAACCCTGTCTACTGCCGAAGCCGAATACATAGCCGCCGGATCCTGTTGTGCGCAGGTATTATGGATGAAACATACATTTGAGGACTAAAATGTATTCTTTGATCACATTCCCATTAAATGCGATAATACTAGCACTGTTCACATGACTAAGAATTCTGATCAACACAGTCGTACTAAACATATAGAAATTCGATATCACTTCATTAAAGATCACTTTCAAAAGGGAGATGTTATTCTTGAGTATGTTTCAACAGATTCCTAATTTGCTGATATTTTTACCAAACCTTTAGAAGAAAAATGTTTTCATTTTTTGAAAGGTGAATTAAATGTTATTGATATTTAAGCATAATTGGATTTTCGGTCGACTGTCATCCTGCAAAGGTGTACAATCGACCAGGCGGTCAACCGATCCCCTTTTGGTTTTTTCTTCCAGTCGAACACACGCCTATTTTGTTTTCTTCGGTCGGCTGTGCGGTCGACTGTCCTGCTCTCTGTTTTCTCCGCAGTCGCATACAATTTCTCATTGGTCGACTATGCGGTCGACCGGTCTCTTTTCTGTTTTTCGGATTTATGACAGTTGTATTTTGTAGCTTTTGGTGTGTTCCAAAAAGGGGGAGAAGTGTTCTTAGAATTTGAAACCTATTTATTTTACTTGAAATTTCGAATCTTCTAATCTATGTCTCTCTATTTTAAGTCTTTGAATCTTTTAATCTATATGTATTGGCAAAATCTCAAATCTATGATACCATGTAGAACTCTCACTGTATATCAAAGAGTTTCGCGATCAACGGTATCATGTAAGTAGATTTTCCTTTGGTTTTCAAATTGTAATATTCCCTAAAATTACTTGACTCTCAAAATATATGTAAGCATGCTTTCAAACAAATCTTGGTTTTTACATATAGGAAGTATTATGAACATACATTTATGGAAATCTTATCTTTGGATTTAGGGGGAGCACTCGAATCTCTTCTAATTTGTTTATGATCACATTTTTTTTAATTCTAAGGTATGTTTTGTCCACACCAAAAGGGAGAGATTGTTGACCTTAAGTTTGGTGTGCACAAAACGTTTCATCTATTTTCAGTTGAGATTTACAGGATCTACAGAAAAATGAAATCCGAAAGAAAAGATTCAAAGTGATTGGAAATCTAGCAAAAGAGGCATAAACACAAAAATCAATGAAGATTGTGTTAGAGATTATGAGAGATTATAACAATAGAAATTAGGGTGAATATCCTAGACTAAGGTGCTTGAGATATTTACCCTAGGTATCAAAATTGGAATACTTAGACTACTATCACAAACCAGTATTTATAGGATAAATACTGGCTTGGGTACTGGGTTCTCAACCCACTCAACCTGCGTTCCGATATCCATACAATTAGTACGTGTAAGACACGTGTTACCCATAGAATAATATTACACATAATATTATTCATATAGTGAGAATATACCTATATATCCAACAATCTCCTCCTATATTCTCAATTTATAAATGTACTGGATTATCTCATCAGTTCAACATGAAGCTGACTGGCTGATAGCAGTCTTAAAATAGAAGAAATGCATCACTCAATGTACAGTTCATAAGGACTAAATCAATTATAAATCCGAATAGTTCAAAAAGACTATAAAAAAAACTAAATAGTTCCCCAACCATATCATAACAGAATAGTTCACAATGACTAAACCAACTTGAGTAATTTGTCATAGTTTCAAAATCAACCAAAGCAAATAAAATTCAAGAACAAAATATGAGTTTTAAGCTCATGAACACAAGAGTCTTAAACTCAACAGAAGTTTTACCAAGCAAGTGATAAATTTATTCTCGAGAGAAATAAATAAAAACTATATCCTTGCAAACTGCTTTATGTTTACTCCTCCATTTTGAGCAAATCATTATTTTTGAAATCTATGTTGACAGATTCAACTCCTCCATCTTTGCTAGCTTATTGAAAACAATAATATCAAGATGCATATCCCTAAGAATTCCAACAAATTTCACAAAGTATCTAGTCCCACAAAAGAACTTAGTACAATTCATAATTAACTTAGCAAAAATGTAACGCAAGCATCACAATCAAGTTTCTTTAACTAAATAAAGAACAAGAACTATTATAGTTTCTACACAAGAACTATACTATGTTTCATATTGGAATGATAGAACAGTCAAATCAATTATGGTTAATTCTGAATCATCAAAATTGGAATGAAACATGAATCCATAAAAGAGATATATCATCAAAATTGGAATGATATAACGACATTCTAAACATCAGAAACACATCGACAAGTTTTCATGTTTCGTATTGGAATAATATGATTATTCTAACTAAATTCTTTAGATATATAATACTGTCAAAATTGGAATGACATTATATATTTGTGGAATTTATGTGTAATGATCAAAATTATCTAAAACATATCAACTGCCTAAAATTGATGCTTAAGTTTGAACTTCTCTATGGCTCCAATTGGATTCTAAGTTTCAAAATAATTAGGATGTTAAAGCTTTGACTCAATGGCTTTTAACTCCATTTCCCCCACAGTTTTGATAATTAGATCACTTTCAAGTCTCTTGCAAGAACATTAGACATACTTAATTTCAATTGCACTTTATTTATGAGAAAGTTCAACTAGACTTCTTTCAGTCTTAATATACTCCTCTAACTATTATAGAGTGAGTTATGAGCTACAGTACATTATAGCTTGATAGTCGCATAACAAAATTAGAGAGTTACTTAAACTTCTTAATGGATGACTAGCAACAAGTTCTTCAATCCACTCAGCCTCTTTTCCTGCAGATGATAACACATAGAGGTCTGATTTCATGGATGATAGAACAGTGCTTGTTTGCCTTTTAATTTCCATAGCATTTCTGTTCCTCCTAGTGTAAACACATATCCACTAGTTTTCGACTTTCACTAAATTCTGAGCATCATAATGCGTCAGATCAGCCATTCATTCGAAGAATGACTAGAGTAGCACAAAGCAAACTCTTGAGTACCACTCAGGTATCTCATTAGCCTCTTAAGAGCACTCAAATATATATGAGATTATTAGTGAATCTGTAGATCATACCTAGCTCAAAGGCTATGTCTATTCTAGTACAGATCTTTGTATACATGAGACTTTCAATTCTTTTAGAATGATCTACCTGTTTCATAGTTGCACCATCATGGTGTCAACCTTTTATCATAATCATAAGGTGTTTCAAAACACACTTTCAATCACTATATCCCCACTTTTGAAATGCATTATGATTTGATGAGTTTGACTAAGAGTTATCCCTTGCCAACCGAAACTCACCCTTATACCTATAGTGTCCACAATACCTAGGTTTTCCTTGTTAAATTCTTTGGATAGCACAATTTTAACTTCATTTGTAATAGAGAGGTCACTTCCAAGAACAGACATGTCAACAGAACAAGTAAATAATAGCCACTATATTTGACACACCACAAAGTTGAACGCATTGATCTGAATTACTTGATTCATATACTAGGCTTTTTAAGAAATTTATCAAATTATTTATTCGTCGGCTATACATGTTTTAAGAACATACAATGATTTTACTAAATTGTAAATCTTGTTCACTAAACATATTAGTTCAAAATTTTCCAGTTGAAAACTGTTCAGTACAAAATATCAATTACAAAACTTTTAGTACGAAACTGTTTAAATATCCTTTATGAATAACAAAATTTTCAATAGATGTAAGGGTAAGAAGAATACTTATTGTAACAATATGACAAACATGCAGTAGACATCAAATAAATCTATCCCATTTTCTCAGTCAATCCGTTAGCTACTAAAATGCATTAAAATTTGCTACTGAACAATCAAAACTAAGTTTCTTCTACAAAACCCCACTTACTTACTATAGTTTTAGTCCATTTCAGTAGATCAACTAATTTAAAGTATTATTGTATGACACAAATCATATTATTGTTTACTAAAGACACTTCTTAGCTCATTTGTCATGCAGGTTTTTAAGTGTCAGTAAGGCTAGTTCTTGATTTCAATTGTGAATCATTGACCGTGTCTGTAGGAATAGACTATTTCATACATTTATCTTTGATGAACACATCCTCAAAGAACTCTACAAGTCTAGATTCTTCTAACACAAATTAGATAGATCTAAAATCTATCCAAAGAACCATATTCTATACTTTTTGAGTACCTGCAACTATTTGTTATAGGTCCCACCTTAGGCCTTCTAGGGTCAAGTACTCTAACAAATGTATCACAACACAAATTTTTATTTTAACAAAATTATTTGTGTTTATATCCCATAGTCTACAAGGTGTAAATAATTTAAAGTGCGGTAACATATTGGAAATATGATAAACAATACAATATCACCCACAATTACACAATGTCAAACAATAATCAATAATATAGAATTCAACATTTCACTAAGTGTTTGATTCTAACTTCTATCAGTGTCGTTTTGACTGTTGTAAATAGAGTGTACTAGAGATTATGCCAAATGCAAACTTCTCTTTAAATTGTTAAAACATATTCACCACCTCTATCAAATCTGAAACATATTGATCTTAGCATTTAGCTAGATTTTTAATTCATCAAAATAGCAAGTGCTACATCCTCCATATGTGTATGACAAACATTCAATAATCATCTACATAGGTGATTAAATACTTCTGACCAATTATCGTCTCATCTAGTCACAAAAGTTACTGAGATCACAAATATCAGTATGTATTGACTCAAGAAGTTGTGTGCTCCTAGAGACCATACTAAATGACTTTCTAGTGATCATAATTTGAGCACAACTTTTATATTTGTCATATTTAATGGAGTGTCATTTAGCAGAGTTATCAGTTTTAACAAGAACAAACAATTTATAGTTCTCAAATTCTAGCCAATTATGCTATGTTCAGGAACTATACACAATTAGAGCTATTATTATTAATTGTCTTATTTGTTAAACACAACTTATACATGCGGTTGACAATATATGCACTTTATAAGAGTTAATACAAAATTACTCTATCACATTTTACAAAATTGTTTGCTTTCTCTAATGGTTCTAACAATGTCCACTTGCTCAAAAGCATTGAGCGAAGAGTTCTTTCCTTTATTCGTTCTTCATCATCTACATAATGCTAAATGAGATAACGACTAACATATTATAATTCAACTTTGCACACACAGTACAATGAACGAGAAAGAACAAAACATAACTAATAGAGTCATATCCTACATTAAGAGATGCTCTCTCCTAAGTTACATACATTTTTTATACATCTTATACATCAAAAAAATTTATTTTATTTTATTAGAGAAGCAAATATATGATCTCACACAAACTGCAAACAATGGATTTGTCAAAATATCTATACACATAGTATGATAAAATACTTAACAACCCTAAACATGCTAGTTTTCAACGCAAGAATAACTATGATCTAAAACTCGCAATCATATTATCAAACGCACAAAACGTTAACACATTCATCACATGAAAATATCAAGAGATTAGAGTAGATCATACTGACACTTCAAGTTAGAAGTGTTTTTCAAATTCGATGGAGAAGCCTGCGTAGTGCAGACTTATCATACCATGATGCAAATCCATCGCCTCTAATACACACAATTTGTAAGTAACTTTGAAGTTCCTACATTCATCAAATTGTTAAATATTATCCAATTAAACAAATTATTAGCACTATCTAATTCACAACAATTTAATTGCAAATTCAATTTTATAGTCAAAGCCTATAATTTATCAAAATGAATATTTGATCTATAGCACGTAGCCAAAGCAGTTATTCAGGTTTGTATTTAATTAAACAATGCATAATACGATTTTGAACTTTAGCACTTAGCAACAAAATTCAAACAAATATTTAAATAACAATTTAAATTTGGTGAAGAATTTATCTTTAATTTAGATCTGAATTGGAAGTACGCTGCAGTAAATCCAGTCTTCTCCCCAAACACGGAATACAAAACAATACCCAATGGATTGTCTCCACTGGTTAGATCCAGATTGATTCCTTTTGACTGGATTTGGATCTAATCCAATAGTCCAAACACCAAACAGCAAATCTCCAACCAATAGAGCAGCTGTTGAATTGAATCTGAATCTGGATCTGCTCCAACAATCCAAACACCAAACAACAAATTCTCAACCAATGAAAATTCTTGTTTGGTCAGATCTGAGTCAAACTCAGCTGTCAGGATCCCCTCTCCAACCCGAATACCGAACACCATAACCCACCAATCGAAAAAATCAAATTTTGGATCTAAGTCGTCTCCTTCTTCTCCTACGATCTCACATGTGGGAAGTGATAAGGGGTTGTCAGTGGTTAGTATACCTGTACGACAAGTAGTGGATAATCGGAGTTATCATCCTCAGTATACTCCAATGTAGGAATGAGTCCTTTCATCTCCGGAGTTGGCTTGAAATCCCCAAAATCATCCAACTTTGACTCTGTTTCAGCCACCACAAAGAGCACCCCTTCCCCATTACAGTCAATCTCAATTCGCCTAGAGGCGGTGCCGTCGAAGCGAGTGGAGGAGACGCCCAGAGGCGGCGACGCCCAGCGATGGCGCCCAGCGGCTGCGGCGGTGGCGGCGCTCACGACTGCGGCGGCTATGAGTTGAGTGCCTCTTGGATATGATGGCCAAGAGGAAGATCCCGATCCCAACCGACTCAGAGGATCCCGATTGACGACGACCCTGAGGCTATGATGGCGGCGCTCGAAAACGGTGCGGCGACCGATCGGCGATGGCAGAAGCATTGGGGCGCACAATGGTCTTCGGCAGGTGTCGTGATGTTCTGCGTCGATGACAACGATGACGTCGACGAGTGTGGCGGCGGGTCTGATTCCGACGAACAGTAACTCAAACCCTCTCTCTCTTAATCTCAATTAGTTTATAGAATATCTCAAGATTGTTAGAGACTATGAGAGATTATAACAATTGAAATTAGGGTTAATATCTAGGGATGGCAACTGGGCCGGGTCAACCGGCAACCCACCCGCGACCCGCCCGTTGAACCCGGCCTGGTTAAGACATTGGCGGGTTCAAGTCGAACCCGTGTACAGTAACGGGTCGACCCGGGTCGAAGAAAACGCGAATCCAACCCGCCTAACCTGGCCCGCGAACCCGTTAAAAACAGTCCAACCCGCTGCCAACCCGCGGGTCGACCCGCGGGTTACGACCCGTTGGACCCGTACGGGTCGAACGTTCGACCCGTTACGGGTCGAACGTTGACCCGCGGGTCAGCAGTCCGTTGGCGCACTGTTCAACAGATCCGTTCTTAATGGCTCTTTTAGCCGTTTTTTGGTTTTTTTTTGTTTTTTTGTTTTGTTTTTTTTCACATTTTTAGCCTATAAATACCCCCAAAAATCTCCTAAAAAAATCACACCTTACTCTCTTACTCTCTCTACTAATATACATCATTTCTAAGGAATTTTTCAACAATTGTAGTATTCAACAAGCAGGTCTACAACGAGGCATATACACGATCAATTTTCGATCGTATCGAAATCAAAATTCAACGTCTTCAACTCTCTTCAACCCTCGTCAAATAACCTTCAAGCTCTCCTCAACTCTTCAATTGCGGAATCGGCAAAGCGCTTCTTTCTAGTTCTATTCTATTCTTATTTTCACGGTTTATTGTACATACGCGTATTCCACGGTGAACGGTATCAAAATTTTATACCTCTCTCGTTATATTTTTTTTTGCGTTGTAGTTAAAATTATTGTTGGTTTTTTTTAATCTTCTCTATCTCAACCCTCTTGTTTTTTAGATTTTTTTTTATAATTCACCGTTCCTACATTGTGTATTTTTTTACATACATTACTACAATACTACATTATGTCTAGATCATGCGGTAGCGGTCGTAGCAGGCAAGATTCTTCCTCCTCTTCCCGTAGGCCACCAATTGTCCCAATTAGTGAGCCCACCCAAGAGTACTATGATCATCCTACCCAACAATGGGGTACACACGACAAGGTTGTAGGTGACATGCAATTGGAAAAAGAAGAAGAACAACAACAACCAACCGAAACCACACAACCCCGTAGTAGTAGGAAAAGTAGAGGTGAAACTAGTGATTGGCATAAGTTTTACGATTATATCCCGGACGAACATACTCCAGGTATAGGTTTGAAAGTTTGTAAAACATGTGGTAAAACATACAAATTCAAGAGGGGTGACGGCACCGGTACAATTAGTAGGCACATCCAACATAACTATATATAAAGACCTTCTTGCTGACCTACAAGGCCAACAAAAAATCATGCCTAAAGATTTACTAACTCCTCCTGTCTCTACAGTTGCTTCTGAGAGTGCATTTTCTTCAAGTGGCAGGGTTCTAACTGATTACAGAAATCGCTTGAAGCCCGACTCGTTAGAGATGCTCGTTTGCACAGAAGACTGGTCGAAGGCTGAAGATAGGATACAAGGAAAAGCACTATCAACGTCCACAAGTGGGAGCAACTCGCCGGAACAACAACAACAACAACAACAACAATAGCTGCTTTGCTTGTAATAGCAACTCGACCGACACGTTAGGAATTGTATTATATCTTTACTTGTTATGTTAAATTAGAAAAATTGGAGTCAATTAAAATTGTATATAAGAAATATGTTATTGTATAAAACTTATTTGTGAATTGAATGCTTCATTTCATTAGAAATTGTGAAAATTGTATAACTTAAATCCATATGAATAATATTTCAAATTTTTTTGCCAATTTCACTCTTTCAATCTTATTATTATTATTACGATTTTTAATGTTTATTAGTATTATTACTTACTTATTATTATTATTATTATTATTATTTTAAGCTACAAAAAAAAACCTACCTATATAAACGGGCCAACCTACGGGTCGACCCGAACCCGACCCGGGTTGAACCCTAAAGGGTTCACGGGTTGGGCGGGCCACCTAAATCAAGTTTGGGCCCGGCCCGGCCCGGCTAAGTGGCCAAACCGGCCCGAGCCCGCCCAAGATACGTGCCAACTCGGACAGGTTCGGCCCGGCCCGGCCTGTTCGACCCGTTCGCCATCCCTGTTAATATCCTAGACTAAGGTGCTTGAGATATTTACCCTAAGTATCAAAATTGGAATACCTAGACTACTATCACAAGCTAGTATTTATAGGATAAATACTAGTTTGGGTACTGGGTTCTCAACCCACTCAACCCGCGTTCCGATATCCATACAATTAGTACGTGTAAGACACGCGTTACCCATAGAATAATATTACACATAATATTATTCATATAGTGAGAATATACCTATATATCCAATAGATTGCACAACAATAAACATGTGCTTCAAATCATCAAGAAAGCCAGCAATGATTTATTTCTGTTTATGTGAGGATAATATATGTAAAGTACTATTGATTGATAAATTAGTTTTGGAAAGAATATAAAGTGAAATCGCCAAATAAAAGTCAAATCTGCACGACAGCGGTCGAATGCACAAAATGACAGTCGACCACCACAACATTCGATCGCTCATCTCTGTGGAAAAGATGAGTCATTCGATCGGTCCCGCTCGACTTACGAGTTAAAATATGAACGGTCGACTGTCCATCATTGCGGTCGACCGTCCTAGTACAGATCTGACTATTTCGGAAATATCTTTTTATTTTTGGAAAGATACATTTTCCCACTCTATATATTAAGGTGAATTCAGAGTTTATTCTTCACCCCTTGCTATCATAACTCTTCTGAACTAATCAGCAATCAATACTCCAAGTATGAGAGATTTTTTTTTTTTTTTTAGTTAAGGTCTTTTTAGATTCTGAGAGTATTTCTTTCTTTTCCACTTCGGTGAGTTTTGCTAGACTTATTATAGAAGCCCTGCGGGTGTGATAGGTCTTTCGGCCTGAATTATGAGAATCACTGTACAAGGATTTAAAGTATAGTGGAACGCTTGTGGCGGAGAATTGCTACAAGTAGGTGGTGTGGACGTAGACCTGGGGGTCAAACCACGTTATATCACTGTGTCTTGCTCGTTGCTCTGTTTTCTTTCTCTTACTCTATCTTTTTTTACTATACGCATTTCATTTGAGTTTTTAATTTCCGCACAATCACCCTATTCACCCTCTAGGGTGATTTACAATTTCCTACTGTCTTGCTAATTAAAGGCAAGCTACATGTTTGTTTCCTAAACAACTAATTGCCTATTCTCGATTGTGTCTAAAGAATTTTGCTCTAAACTCAAATCTACCAGCCTGGCACAGAGTTTTAGGATTAAGAATACTTAATCATTCTCTCTGAAATCTATCATAATCCTGTTCTGGATCCATGAGTTATTCTAACTGGACATCATAATTATTTGCTCTTTCTACTGAACAATCATTCTAAAAGGGGTCTTAATCCACTTGTGGATCCTTAATCTGTAGATCTAAGGGTTCTAGGAGGTCCAGTAAATGTTTGTATATTTGATCGATTTTTAACTTTGGGCAGGAAATCTATATACTATTGGTTTTCTAGTAACTACGTACCTCTTTTCCTATGGGTTCTAGTGAAATTTTTGATATGCTATCTGTAAGCTTAATAATCTTGACTTGAATTCCTACAGTAGGTGGTATTTGGATACTATCTAGCCTTTGATGGAGCTTAACTAGGAGTCTTATAATAGTATTATTCTGTCTGGTAATTATTTTATCATACTAAGCTTGAGGACTGTACGAACTATATCCTTCTGATTCTTGAAAAGTTTTTGTATATTCTAAAGCTTCGTTATAAGGATCAGTCATTAATTAGCTAAGAGAAATATGTTTGATTTCTTCTAATATACACTTTTTTTGTGTGGAAACTTCTTGTATAATCTATGAGTATGCATTTACTTCTTCTAAAAGGTTTTTAGTTTCTATTTCTATATCTTTAGGCTTGTTGTGGTCTAAGGAGTCTTTTAAGTCTAGAATATCTCTCTTGCTTGGTAAGTATTCTAACTTAGCAAGTTTTTCTAACTTAATGAGATTCTGGGTTTTTAATATAATCTAGCTTATTAAAATATCTTTGAGTAACTGATTCTTTTTTTTTGTAGCAATTATCAAAATATCCCAAGATTATGGTTTTTCTTATACTTATAATCTAAAGTTTCTCATAGATTAATATGTAAATCTAAGACTGTTGCAATGGAATTAAATTAAAACTTGTTATCAAAATTCCAAATTTTCAATTGGAATAGTAAGATGGGAGTGTGTTTTTTCAAGATTGTAAACCCTCTACTTGGTACTTCCCCTTTGCCTATGTATCTCTATGTCCCCTATTATATACTCTTTTTTTTTAACTATTCATTATCCCTGACTTCTCATTTAAGACATCAAGGTGAACCAAACTCTGTTCATCTTTTCAGCTAAACTTAATCACTTTCTCATTCTGGCATTCTCATGATCTTCTATCATTCTCTTGGCCTTCTTTGCTTAAAGGGTCACTTGTAATTATTTAGAGTCTGATTATGCTGTTATGATGCGCATAAATGGAAGAAATAAAAAATAATGCCTAGTATTTAACATATTACATCAAACATATTACGTACAGAAAAGGAAAATCGTAATTTCTTATATTATGGAAACATAGGAAAATACATGGCTAAGGGTGTTCCCTTTCGGGAACTCTAAAAGTTTAAGAAAGAAACTTACAAAGGAAGGAAGAAACTGGGAATGAGATTACACACTGGGAGTACACACTGGTTATCTAACAAAGAAAGAGTTTTTGTGGAAGACATTTAGAGGAGGAATGCTATGAGGACTTCATGCCTCTTCAGTCTTGGAGGTCTTGGGTTTTTATAGGCATGTAAGAAGTCTAGAGAGTTGTTCTATTTAACTATGTGGTAATCTGTCGTCCAGATAATAAATAAGTGTTCTATTATTCTCCTTAGTGGGCATCTTCTTTTAGGTATCCAAATTGTGAATGGCCACTGAGTCAAAGGAAAAAGGCGAATTTGGTCATGGGTCTTCATTATTAGATTCTTTAGCGGACATGTTTCTTTTATTGTGGTCCGATGCTTCTGCTTTATCTCCAAATTTGTCATCTTCCGTATTAGGTAGCCCGCCTCTTTAATCTTTTAATAAAGTTTTATGTAGCGCTTGTGCTACATGTTCTGCAATCATCTGTTTTAATGATTCTCTTTTCTTTTTTATTCTGCTTTTTTTTCCTTTTGACTGGTGACATCTGTCTTTGGCTATGTTCAATTTGCTGTAAAATCTGTTCTACCTTTTCATAGTCTTTTGGTATTGCTGAAGAACTTTCTACAGGGAATTTCCTTTTGTTTTGGCTTTTTGGCTCTGGATGTTGAGTTTCTAGAGTCAACAATCTCTTTTACTCATTCAAAGAATAATGCATACCCTGCTCATCCCTTTATTTTAGGACTAAAGGAAAAATATGTTCTGGAAGTTTTGCTTGAAAAAATCTTTTTTCTAACTGCTATTTTGTGGGTTAACTTTTGTTTTTCTATGATAAGGTTATTACAATTTTCATCAAGTTTTTTTTTTTTTTTGTCCTTGCCATTGCTTCACAATGGCACAGAACAAAATATTCCCATACTGGTCTTTTGTAACTGAAAATTCTAATGGGGATTCATAAATAGTTCTTAATGAGGGGGATACATAGTAATTGGGTCATAGATGTTTTCTTGCTACATCTAATACTCATGATAAACTACTAAATCCTTTATATAAAGGGTAAAGGGTAAAGGGTTCTGAAAGGCTTTAATGCTTTCTACTGCTTCTATCCATGTGTGAAAAACTTCTACTAAATTTCCTTTTAAGTACAACAGAAAACTTAAAATGTGTGAGTCTGGGTAAAATGTTCTGGTAATGCATTCATGCATGCAAGAAAGTACTTTGGTCTTTGTTATTGGATATCCATAAATTATGTAGAAGACATTTTTGTTATTTTCCTATTGAAATATGTGGTAAAGTCTTAAATGAAATATTACTGTTAGGAAATACTGAGTTCTTGATTACCAAAGCGCATTCGGTTCTTGGTATGGTCTTTGTACAAAGTTCTGACTAGATGTGAAGTTATTATGTCCAGGTATGGTGGCGGTCTTGCCATCTGCACATTCATTAAATCAAAATTTGTTAGTGTTCTTATAGAAATAAATCTTGGTGTAAGTTCTTTTAATCTTAGGGGTGATCATAAGTCTTCTTATCTGGCCGGCCATCTCTAGTATCTATTTCCAATGTTTGTGCCAGATTATATAAAAAGATTTTGTCAGTAATATGGCCAAGGGCCTGTGTAAAGGATTCTATGGAACAAATACGAAGAAATGCAAATAGAGAAAAATGAGGGTCTTGGAGTTGGGTATCTACGAGATCAACCACCAAGCGCAGTCTGATGTAGTAAACGGGCTGAGGGTGTCAGCCAAGGTGTTATGGATTCCTCAGATATGGGTCCCCTATTTGAAGGCATCTGTTGATAAAGTTTAGCCATCGTCTACAAGAACTTCGCTTACCATATAATTAATTGCATGCGTTGGTGAAATGATTTGCAGCTTGCAACCCAAAGGCTGTAAAGACTATCGTTCTCATTCCTCAGTCATCTACTGAGTTTTTGAGGCCATGTTGTTGACAGATCACGTGACTTCTTAACAGATCGTACTAGTTTTAATTTAAAATTATTAATTCCTAAGTATTGGTTTACTGCTCAACTTATATATGACTGGAGTTCATAGAGCTAAATTGTATCAAACTTTTGCTCATCATTTTACAGCTCAAAATGCATCAAGCTTTTACTCGACATCGTAGAACAAACTGGATGAAACCTATCCAAAAACCGAAAAAACTCGACCACAGTTCTGCTTGGAGATTTTGAAGATGGGTTTCATAAAAGGCCTAAAAATCCCTGCCTACACCAGAATTGAATTTGGGTTCAAAACCCTTCCAAAACCTGCGAAACTGACCCATGAAGAGCCCTAGTGCGTGCATAAAACGAGATGCAGCTCTTCACCTCTACCTTTGTATCATAAGTTCTGACGGTCTCAACCCAACTGCTTCAAACCAAAGAATATTTCATAAGGTACCATTTCGGTCCTCATTTCACATACTAATCTAAGCTCAACTTATGCAAACATCTTTCTTCCAAAAAAAAAAAAAAAAAACTTCTGCAACATCAATACCAGATCACCCATCGTATTTACCAGCAAATAATGCTATTATTGATATTATCTTCCCTTTCATTTTCATGGACTTTCCATATTTACACCAGCCTACTAAAACAATGACAAGCTTTTATGAGACTGACGAATCACTATATTTCGGATAAGATCTACTAAACCAGTATGCACAATCCTAATGTACGGTTGTCCTCGTTCATCAAAAAGAAAAAGGAAGAATTATCTCCCAAAAAAAAAAAATAATAACAAAAAACAAAAAATTTGAAGGGAACCGAGCTTCAAACTGTTTGCTACAGGATTTTTGGGGAGCGGATATTAAGTCCACCGCCAAATGTTTAAGCTGTTCCATTTATGTACAGCTCAATGCAGATTCAGAATTTTCAATTCACAGCTAATCAGTACGATGCTCATGTTACTCATTCCCAACACAGCTCCATAACCTGAAATTTAGGATAGAATGATTAACCTGAGAATACAAAATGCACCCCATGATTTTAATTAGGTACTTAATACACAAAATGCATACTCAAGAACAGCCTTCATTAGCTTGACAATCCTTCAATCGTGTATATCGTATACCTATATTATTTAATTAATTAATCGACAAGCACAGGAATTGTTTCATGTTGCTTCACAAGGCCCAATGTTTTCTCCACTCAAGTATGAAGTCCTCTCTAAAACACATCAGTAACTGCTGCAGCAGTAGCAGCAACAACAACAAAGCCTTCATCCCAAAATAATTTTGGGATTCGGATCCTCCCATGGCAGAGGTGGAAGGGTTTTTGTTCCATCTGTTCGATGTCCAACAGTATGGAAAATGTTCAACTTGGATAGATTAGACTTTTGAGTTAAATTACAAAAATTATAGGGTTATATTTTCAAATCATCACCTCTTTCTCCGCCTTCCTCTTATTCCTTCTCCAAGAAATTAAACTGGAGCTCCACCATATCTAACAGTGCCTCTCCAAATCTCGATCTCCCCAAAAATAAAAATCCCTAACCATCGAAGTCCCAATCCAATCTGGGATAACCCTTCTCATTTTCAATTTGAGAAATTCCAAGACCAAACCCTAGCCCAATTTGATGTCACCCTACATCATATCACCATCACTTCATGCCCACCACTGCATCAACTTCGGAATCACCACCAGTCTCCGCCAAGAGAAGTGGTGGTCGTGTGATGGGAGGAGTACTAGGAGGAAGAGGGAGATCAGTTCCAAATGGGTAAAAGTCTGATGGCTTTTAGAGTTTTACTCAAATATGCCTTTATCTGTTGATGTGGCCTTGTATCCACCATTTTGATCAAAGTTGGCTAGGACTGAAAGGTCTACCTCTACAATAATCATACCATTGCAGAGGATCTAAATCCAAAATTTTGAGGTCGGCTACGTGAATCCTTCTACACCACTCAACTTTATTGAGGACCACCTCTTGCGAAAATTAGTAATTGCAAAATCCAATATTTGAATTCATTGTTCTTTTCAGTAATTGACATCATCTAAATAGAAGAAAATGTCTTTCACATTTTAATAGATAAGGGGTGCATGTCTATGGTTGCATGGCCTCATAAAACCCAACTAGATATATATAGGAATACACATATATGTACCAATCCACCGTATAGATTACAGCAATCGATCATACACTCACAGACAAGGCACAACGAAAAAATAGGAAAATTCTAGTACAATGGAAGGAAAATACTTCTCAAAACAAGCCTCACATCTGATATTTTATCTATGTGCAGTGGCACAAATTGTCAGAAACTCTATGGTAGTTAACCTTGCCGTAAACCCTCCTTTAGTGCTAAATTTCTCGAACAGGAAGAATATCAACAAAAGAGGGGCCAGCCACAATCCCAGATAGAGCAATTGGCATCCTTAAAATTCTCAGATAAAGGGAAAACCTAGAAGAAGGGGACATATCGTAAGTTTTCTACAGGAATAATAACTTAATTACATGGCACGACTAAAGGCAAACAGAATACATTCCCAATACTCAACTAAACTTTAGTAGGGTTATATAATTAATTCTTCGCAGTGTTCTAAAAGTTGATAGGCGGTAGTCGGGCGGCCGATGGGGGCCTAGTGCCTAGACCTTGTAAACGGGGCCTAGGCGGCTAGACGCTAAGCATTTTTTATTTATTTATTTATTTAAGTTTATTTTTGCCCCAATTTATCTTTTGGTTTTGTTTTGTTGTTCCATCATGCATTATCAAGCTCTTTATTGCTCCTCATTCTTACTCTTGATTTTTCTCCTTACTTTTGCAAGATAAGCTTTAGATAGTCTAAAAGACAATTGCATCAAGGTGTTGGTTTTGGTAATAGATTTGGGTAGAGCAATGATTTGTCAGGATAAGGTATTGCTTCCCATCAGAATTTTTAATATCTTAATTTAGATATATCGAGAAAATAAACTATTATACTTGTTCTAGTCTCTCTCTTTTGAAATATGGATTGACTTATCTTTTCATAAGCAAAAGCATCGGTAAATTTGATATCTTGGAGGTAAACAGTGTTGTACTAGTGGTTTTCAGTGAACTCTAACTTAAAATTTGTAATGTTGGTTGTGTGTTCTTCTATGAAAACAATTTTGAGAAAAAAATAAAGAAGTCATCTCTTCCTATTCTGATGATTGTCTAAATATGTAGTAGCTATATAAGTATATATATTTTTGAATATAGAAAGATCGTTGCCATCCCGTTTCATTGATAAGTTAATATTGGAACAATAATGCTAAATCCTCAAGATGAAAACAAACAACCAGACCACACCTACTACTACAAGTAAAAGACACCACCAAGAACGATTACTACTACTATTACTACTAATATGAACCAAGTCTCTAACTCCTAGACCCGAAAATTATTTTTAAATGGATGTGGATTGGGTCAAACTGGGTTAATCTCCACTTTATGATCCGGGTCCGCCTAGGCCGCCCAAACCCGCCTAGACCTGTTCAATAGGCCAAACCGATTTTTTCAAATGCCTAGAACCTAGGCGAGTCGGCTGGGGACCGCCTAGCGCCTAGGCGCCGCTTAGACCGATTTTTAGAACAGTGATTCTTCGTAATAAGGACAATCTTTCATGACTACTCTATATGATCATTAAAACAATTATTTAATCATGTTTAGCATAATTTTGAACGTGCGACATGAAAAAAGATAACTATTCTACCACTTTGAACTGCCCCTTCCTTTTCAGCTACAAGTCCTGCCAATTGTATTCACTTTATTATTTCCCTCTTATCTTCTCCTTGATTGCATAAGCTGCATATCCACCAGGTGGCCCCTAAAGCCCTAAACTTACAACCCCTGCCACGGCTTCTCCAAAAGACAACATCAAATATTAACTTCTTTTTCCCCTTGTTAATAATCCCAAAATGGATTATGACATGTGACATTTGATTGCAAAACTTAAACCATAAATTCCCCATCTGCTATAATTTCATCTGGGACCAAGGGTACCTCATATTTTCTAGTTCGCTTTACATGCCTAGCTCATTTCCTTTTTATCCTCTTCTTTTGCGCCTTATCCAAAACAGAAAATAACTTTCTTTTTAACTCCAATGTTTTCTCAATTCTACTCCAATATTTTCTCAAAATTTTACTTCTATCTACCTAGTACCCACCATCTAAATGTCTGAGAAATAAGCTTCTTTTGTTAAAATCCTAGACAGCTTCTTGAAATTAAGATAAAGTAGTTGTCCAGAAAAGAAGCAAATTCTTTTCATTTATGTTAATTTACAAATCCTAGCTGATATTGTGATTAGTATATTTTTAGTGAGCTCCATCTTTCAGCACCTCCATCTGAATTATAAAACCAAGAGCACTTTTCTTTTCTTTCTGTTTAAATTTTTAATTACCTGAAAATTGCGTATTTCCTTCTTATGGTTGTTTCATGATTTCTTCAAATTATAAACATAAGTGAAAGGATGTGAACAATTAACTTAGCGTCTTTTTAATCTCACTTGCAAACCAACCATAACGCAAATGACATTTAAGTATATTTATTTCTATTGCTTAAAGCATGTTTGTTTCCTAGACAATTTCTCCACAACTCGATCAGCTATTATAACCACAAAGGTACAACATGTATAAACATACCAACTCTATACTCTCAATTATCTACATATCTCTAATAATATAATGCAAGCGTTGGGGTTGTGTAATTTGTAGACAAACAACCATATAATCTCAAGCACTCTTTTTTAAGCAGAAATTTATTAATCATCCATTTACTCAATTGTTTGTCAGTTCCCATAATACCCTCAAAGTTCAAATTTATTTACGACATAATTATTTACAAAAGTGTCACTCATATAAAATAAAAATTGGTCCCGCTAAGGATAATTTATAAAGAGTATAGTAAGGGTTTGAGATGGGTAAAGGGAGATCTCAGGTTCGAGGCCAAACTACATCATAGTCTTTACTAATATATATATATATATATATCGCATGTGCAGATTACTAGTTCCTATATACTAGAAAGTCGGAATGTACGCGGTGTTACTTGTTTCAGTCTTACGCATCCAACTTCAAACCTCTACATACACTAAAAAGTGTCGACCCTTTGTAATATTATGTGGAGGTAACTCCTTGTGTGCCATCTAGAGCTGCATTCACCACACAATTAATAATACTATCCACCAAAACCAATGTGTATGAGATGAAATTGGTAGAAATAACAAGGAAGCAAAAAGCTTATGTTGGGCACGTAAAGAATGAGTTGGACTATGGTAGAAAATAAATATAAATTTCAACCCTCACAACTTTCTATTGGCTAGGACATTTCACATGGGAACAGGTTTGTAAATGAATGAATGTTAGTACCATGTTGGCCCAAATTTTTTTATGCTGGACAGGATATATCGAGATATCTAGTATGTCTAGCTATTATGTAAGATAGAAAAATATAGCTTAAGTATGATCTATCTATATAATAAATCACAAGGCAATTTGGAAAAAAAAAAAACTATCAAGTGGCTTCCTTCAATTGAAACAAAATCAATAGCTCACATTCACCCTCCCAAAAGACATTTTTCTCCCAAAAGTTCTCCCCAAAACTTAATCCCCCCCCCCCCCCCAAACAAAAATTCATTTTCCCCCCAAAAGTTTTCTCCCCAAAACAAAAATTCTCCCCACTTTATTACTCTCTCTCCAAACTTCACTTTTTTAGGTTTCTCTTTCTTTCTACCCAGAAATTTTTGAGTTTCAAATTTCAATTTGTAAATTTCCGAACTTTCAGATTTTTTATGCTTCTTTTGATTGCTCATGTAGAAAATTTCACCGAGTTCCCGGATTGATTTCAAATGCAATGGAAGATTTAAATGGATATTTACTTGGGTAAATTACGACCTCTGAAGTTACATTGAAAGTAGCAAATATCTCCTCAAAAGTTAAAATTCATCATTTTGCACCCTCAAAGTTCTAAGAAGTTGAATTTTACACCCTATTTATAATTATTTTTCAACATATGCTGATGAAAACATGGACTTTTATTTACAACTAATTGTTGTCTTACTATTCAAGCTTGAGCTACATAAACTCCATGATGAAAGTTTCCGATTCATGCATCCGAAATGCTAGAAAGTAAAAGTATCCCCTACTCTTTGAAACTGTCAAGAATTATATGGTATATTTTACTATTTATAGGGCTTTTCATAAGCTGCATCGTTCTGAAGACATACCGTAGATGCCCACGAGCAAACCTAGTATAATAATACATTACATTATCAAACATCAAATAACTAACACAAATCTTATACAAAAAATTGTATTAATGAATGGAACACTCTAATCACATACATTGCACATAAATTTTATGCACACACACAACACAAAGGAACTACATTGTGATTAGTATAGATCATGTAAAATTAGGGATATTGATTGATATAGATCAAGAAAATTTGGGATCAATTTGAAAGCTAGTTTCCCGCCATGAAGATTTCTGGTGTAATCGGAATACCAATTTGTTGGGTAAACGGCAGTTTCCATATGTTGATCGAATTTTAGAACTCAACATGTCGGGGGACATGTAAGGGGAAGTTTCGAGGAAATGTCGGGTTCAACCCGATCAGGGAGTGTTTTAAAGAGGGCATAGAATTTTAAAATGGCATATTGGTGGCAAGGACCCTTCAAAAACAACATATCTGATATCAGGGGATTTACCGGTGGATTTATCAGATACGTCCGGAAACATTTAAAACATTGTTAAGGCATCCTAGGTTCAATTCCCATATACTAAACAAAATTTCTTAAAGAAAAAATCATTGCACTCACAGGTTTGAACCCCTAAAAAAGGAGCTCGAACTTCAAGAGCATGTTAATGTTAGAATATAAAGAATTAAAGAAGTTCCTTGACCCACATCAGAGTTTTTTGGTGCATACGGCAAAAACATTTCATAGACTAATCCTTTGTTTAAATTCAGAGGAAACAATTTTAACCCAATATTAGATCAAAGCCTTCTGAAATACTACAAGCCCAAAAACCCCAAACCGAGTAATATATGTTTTCATCTAATTCTTATATTACATAATCTTCTTCCTCAGCCAACTTAGTTGGCTATTTTCCATCACCTAGCTCATTTGTGTTGCAACAAATTAGATTATTTTTTGCAACAAAACTACTGTCCATTTCAGTTGTGTTCTTTACATGGATATTGAATTAGACAGTATATAGTACTTGACTAATATAAGTCGGAAGTCTTCCAAAAATGAAATTCAATTGGAAAGCGCACAGAAAATTATTGAGGTATCATAATAGAGAAACTCACATCTCTCTTCCCATTATCGTGTAAGGAGGACCCAAACAATTAGATTAGAAAGGGCAAAGGAACATTGCCATCCATTTCCTCACCCGTTTCCTCTATTTAACTTGCTTCAAACAGCATCAGGTAATGTTCAAGCGTCCTTTTCATCTATGACAATTGGGAGTATGCATTGTGACATCTTATTCTCATATAAGAATAATAAGATATCACACCGGGGATTTGTTCCCCACTTTTTCAATCAAAAAATAATATATAAACTGGCAAGATCAAATCTCTATCCACTTCAACAGATAAGCCTATTCATCTCTACCCCTTCAAAATACCACCTCAAATTCCCTTCCATTGAACCAATACTTAAGGATACATGTCATGAACACAGGGAAACCTGTGAAAAGAAGGGGTACTCAAGTAATACATATTTTTGCTCAATTGCGTCTACTGTGATTTGGAAGAATTGGGCTTGTTTGCAAGATATGGCTTTGACTATTGGGTTTCAGAGTAATTTTGAAACAGACATGTTTTAAAAATAATTTAGTTTTCAATAATAAATATAGATGTAATCTTCCCTTTTAACACTTTTTCACCATTGGATATGCTTTGAGCTCCTGTGGGAAATTCTAGAATATATATCTTCCCCTCAACCCTCATCGCCAGTTTGGAGTTTGGCTGCAATGGCAAAAATATTTTATGGACTACATATTTTCAATAAATTTAAGTAAATAACATTTCTTTCAACAATTGGATATCCTGGTGAGATTTGTGCGCTCCAGCCTCACCCCTTGGTGCATTTAATGAACTTGGAAAAAGTCTATAATGCTTTCACAAATCTCAAAGGAAATTCAATATTTAAAAATGTTAAATATAGTTTTCTAGACTTGTGCAAACATATATATATATGTGTGTGTGTGTGTGGGGTAACCCCTGTGTAAATTGTGTAGAATTTAGAATTTCGTTAGTACTATTAGTTAGGCTGCACATGAAGTTATGACAAAAACTGCTGGAATAACGTGCATGTCAGAAAAAGAATCAGGTAAAGTAGCTAACCTTGAGATTTACTTGCATAAAACTCAAACCCTCAAGATCGACCGCAGGAACAACTCACAACTCCCGAATCTTTGTTTAAATGGTATTGAATCTAACAGAGACCCTGCAACCATAAAAGTATTATAGCAGTTGGAACTTGACAGCCATAAAATAAAGAATAGATATGCTGAGAATTTTAATTAAGTTAATTGAAATGATACCTTACAGGGAAAGGGGTACTACTCAATACTTCTTGACAAATAAATTACAAGTTAGATGAATGTATATACTCTATCGTTGTCATCCAAGTACTGGTCAACCTCATCAACAAAACCAATAGTAACCTACACAGTGGATATCAAAACAATGAATGTAAAAAAAAATGAATTATGAATGACGCAATTATAAAAGCCAAAAAATTATACTTCAAAAAAGGCAGAGAAAATAAGAATAACTTAGAATAGATATAATTGACCTAAAGAAGTACAAGAATACTGCATACCTTGTCCAACCAAGTCAGTTGCGCTCAGCTCCATGATATTTCCGAAGAGATAAGGTTTGGCAGTTTGCAATTAAGCAAGCTTAATGGAGAAATTCATGAATAACTGTTCCATGTACAATATGGGTGAAAAAAACTACACTGACTCAGATCCATAACTAGAATGCACATGACTCCGTTGAGGCCCACTTCAAGTGCTCTCTATCTTCTTGCAGAAGGCAGACTAAAACAAGAACACACTTCATGTTGCACAACTCCAACACTATTTGCTTTATAAGCTAAGATACCTATAAACGAACAACTGTCATGGCTGCAAAGAATACTATACAAAATTGCAAGCCAACCCTTTGTACATATTTTACAAGATGTATGCCTGCTTAGTCCAATGTATCCATTTATAATGCCTTCGCAAAGATGAAACATATCACAGGTAAGCATTTCCTTGCTATATGGCCTGCATTAAAGAGGAACAGGGAGGGGAAAACATGATTTATTCACATTTTCCGTCATCTTCAAATATTTAAGGACTGATTGACTCCATTGCTAACCGCACTAATCGCAGCAGTCCTTCTACATTGTTGTAGTTGAAGTCCAGAACTTCTCTCACTGACAACAAACTATCAGCAACGTTCTTTTCAAGGTCACCACTAGCAGCCGCAATAGCATTCTGGGATCTCTTTGTGGCATCAAATGCACAATTCAGATCATTTGCCTACAAAGGGGTTAATTTTAAATCCACCTTTAGAATTATAATACATGTTCATGATAAAGACATTCTCATATGCAGGAAAATACACAGCGAGAGGAAGCATTTGAATGATTATTAGTAGCATCATGAAAATGAATATAACTCAACTATAATACACAATGACTGAATTGAAATTCTTTACTGTTATAACTAGAGGAATGAGAAGCCAACTGATGAGGACATCGGTTCCAGACGATTTGGGCGTTTCTATCAGTGCAGGCATCGTCTTCATCAGCTGTTTTATTCAGTTTAGGACTTTTATTTTATTTCCATTTTTATGTAATCTTTTTTGTAATTTTTGGATTCTGAGAATATTTTGGAGATGTGTTTCAAGATGTAATTGAGCCTATTTAAAGGCCCTGAGATGAATGAGAAAGGCATGCCATTATTGATCAAAAAAAAACCTGTGTTGAGTTTGCTCTTCATTTTTTCTCCTTTGTGTGATACAACTGAGAGACAAATTAGGGTTTGTGATAAATCCTAATCTAGTTTTAGAACTAGTGATTAGTTCTAATAATTTATCCCCAATTAACAATTCCAAATACAAAACCCTAATTCCCAAATCCAACAAAACAACCCTAACCACAGCCGTCACTTAATCCCCTCTCCTTCTTCTTCCTCCCATCCCGCTCAAACCCCACATCCCCAATCCAGAACAAAGAACCCATCGTTCCATCCCCCTCCTCACTCCAAACTCGATCCAGAAGCCCTCTCGCCATCGCCCTCTCACTCTCTCGCCACCAACAGACCCAACTCCACTACCGCTGCCGTCACCATCATCGTTCCCCACCATCGACCGCGCCCCTCATCCCCAAACTCCGTCGACCCATAGCCACCACCACGACAGCCTTCATCACCCCCGAAGCCTTCCCCTAACCCACCGAATCCAAACCCTAATCCCACCGGACCCGACGACCACTGCTGTTTCTCCCTCCTAGCAACCGGCGCCATCCCGACGCCGACCACGCTGCCGCCTTTCGCCGACGACGCCACCCCCCGTTCGCCGTCCACCACCGGCGACCAGATCAGTCACCTCCGAGCTGAGTTGCTGACTTTGCTTGCTGAGTTGCTGAGATCCCAGTTGCTGCCCAACTCCGAGATCTCTGTTGGTTTTCTTCGGATTCGGTATACTCTTTCCATCTCTTCCGTATTTATGTTTTACTGCCTTATCATCTAGTATATTATCTGATTTGACTGTCGACCACAAAATACTGAGATTGAGTGATCCACATGCTAGATTAGGGTACGAATTGATATTGGACTTATTACTTGCTAACATATAGGGATTTAATTATTGATTGAGGTTGAATTATTAATTGGAATTGTTAGCATAATTCAGTTCTTGAAAATCCATCAAATCCGCTAACTGTTTTAAATTTCTAACTTAGATCAGAACTTTCATGTTGGTAAAATTAACCCATTAAAATTCTTGGAAAATTCTCTAATTTAGGGTTGGTCTTACATCATTTTGGTATCAGAGCAAAGGTTCTTAAAACCTTAGTTCTTGCATCGTAGGCATCATTTTTGCATTCATTTAGTATCGTGTAGTCTTTTATTTTATTTTTATTTTATTTTAGTTTAGTCTAGGATCATTTAAACAAAAAAAAAAAAAAAAAAAAAAAAAAAAAAATTAGAACACACACGGCCCCTAGCTTCCACTTTTGGTGAATGCGTCTTCGCAGCACCATCACAGACCCTGAAGAGCCTTTTCTATCCCTTCCCAATCACCCAATTAGGAACCCTAGACTCCCCAGACCTGAAATGGACAACCCTGATATCTCCACTACCCTAGCTGCCATCCAAGCAACTCTTGCCAATATCAATGAGAGGCTTGAGAAAGTGGAGCTAAATCAAAACATTGTCCCTGAGCTTCATGGCCATCGTCAGATCCCTCAAGGGAATGTTCATGACGATCGACGTCAAGAACGTGACCCTGACGAACAATATAAAAAGAACGTTAAGGCTGACGTTCCCCAATTTGAAGGCCACATGGAACCCCAAGTTTACCTTGATTGGGTCCGTGCCATGGACCACTATTTTGTGTGGTTCGACATGAGCGAAGCCCTTAAAGTTAAATTTGCAACTATGAAATTAACGGGTAAAGCTCAACAGCATTGGACCAATCTTGAACATGCCCGCAGAGGCCGAGGCCTGGCACCCATAGCCACTTGGGAGGCCATGAAAGAGAAGCTCACTGAGAGGTATGTACCGTTGTCGTTCCACACCCGATTGTTAGATTCGTGGAACCAATTGTATCAAGGAAGTAAATCCACACAAGAATACATTGATAAATTTGATGACTTCCTTATTCGGTGCAATGCGCTAGGAAAAGAGAGTGAAGAACAAACTCTCTCTAGGTTCAGAGCTGGACTACGAGCTGACCTTAGGAACGAGCTAATCTATAGAAACGTGGACTCAATAGCGGCAGCCTACGCCCTAGTCCTCGACATAGATTCACTTAAAGCTAGTTTTCACTCTAGGTCCAGCGACTCGAGAAATCATTCCTCTAGAATGACCTCTACTGACCCACCTAGACCTAAGCCTCCCTCTCAGCACCCCAACAAATCTTACCCCAACAAACCTAATTCAAACTTTAATTCACATAGAGATGAACATAAGGGTAAGAACACTGGAAAAGATTACAGTAAGATTGACCCTCTCACTAAGTGCTATAAGTGTAAAGGCTATGGTCATGTTGCTAGCAACTGTCCCAGTCCTAGTAGGATAAACATAGTAGAGGGTACCGCTGTCATTGCTGACGACTCAGACAATGAGTTTTCTTATGAGCCTATCGAAGGCGATGACTTCGGTGAAGAAGAGGATGACCAGTATCTCCACTGTATTCGGTCTATCCAATCACCTCACTTGAATGTAGTTAGATGTGCTTTGTCCCAACCAAAAGAGGAAGATGATTGGAAGCGCACTGCTATATTCCACACCTTTACGACTATAGGTGGCAAAAACTGCAAGGTGATTGTTGACAGTGGGAGCTGCGTCAACGCTGTCTCTTCTGCGGTCTTAGCAAAGACCGGACTTAAGGCTGAACCCCATCCACGCCCATACAAGGTATCTTGGATTGATGCAACAGCACTCCAAGTAACACATCGATGCTTAGTCCCTGTGGACTTCAAAGCTTACAAAGAGGAAATTTGGTGCGATGTGCTTAAAATGGATGTGGGTCAAGTCATTTTAGGGAGACCTTGGTTATACGATCACGATGTGACTATATATGGTCGATCCAACCAATGTGTGTTCCAGCACGATGGACTAAAAATAAAGCTCATTCCCGTGAGGCCACGAACTAGTCCAGCTGAAACAACACCGGCTCCCTCGAGAAAGGGCAAGGAGGTAACGTATATGGGTGAAAAGGAACTTACAAATGAAATTGAAAAGGGGGCTACCATTCTTTTACTCACAGCGAGAGAAGTCCCTAAAGATCCTAAGTCACTCATCCCGCCCCAAGTTACTCCTGTCCTTCAGGAATTTGCAGATGTGTTTCCTGCTGACCTCCCCAACCAGTTGCCCCCATTGCGTGACATCCAACACGCTATTGATCTGGTTCCGGGAGCGAGTCTTCCCAACTTGCCACATTATCGGATGAACCCGACAGAGCATGCTGAGTTGAAACGGCAAGTTGATGAGTTATTGGCAAAGGGCTTCATCAGAGAAAGTTTAAGTCCTTGCGCTGTCCCTGCTCTATTGACGCCAAAGAAAGATGGAACTTGGCGTATGTGTGTGGACAGCCGTGCCATAAACAAGATCACGGTGAAATACCGTTTTCCCATTCCTCGTTTGGATGACATGTTGGACATGATGTCTGGTGCCACAATCTTTTCCAAAATTGATCTTAAAAGTGGCTACCACCAAATACGTGTTCGTCCTGGTGATGAATGGAAGACCGCCTTCAAGACGAAGGATGGCCTGTACGAGTGGATGGTCATGCCATTTGGAATGACAAATGCCCCGAGCACGTTTATGAGAATCATGACGCAAGTACTCCGTCCCTTTATGGGCAAGTTCCTTGTGGTGTAGTTTGATGATATTCTCATTTACAGCCGATCCGTTGGGCAACATCTTGACCATTTGAGGCAGGTCTGCGGTGTTTTGAGGAAGGAACAGCTTTATGCTAATCCTACCAAATGTACCTTCCTCTCCGATCAGACTATCTTTCTGGGATTTATTGTGTCTGCCAGAGGAGTATCTGCTGACCCAGAAAAGATACGAGCTATTACAGAGTGGCCTGAGCCCCGCAATATTCGTGATGTGCGGAGTTTTCACGGCCTTGCCACCTTTTATCGTCGGTTCGTGCGAGGATTTAGCACGATCATGGCTCCGATAACCGACTGTTTGAAGAAAGGTGAGTTTGTCTGGTCGAAAGAAGCCACGAACGCCTTCGAAGAGATCAAGAAGAGAATGACTCAGACACCTGTCATGAGGTTGCCTGATTTCACTAAAGTCTTCGAAGTAACATGTGATGCTTCTGGTATTGGTATAGGTGGAGTCCTCAGTCAAGAGAGTCATCCTGTTGCTTATTTCAGTGAAAAGCTGAATGAAGCAAGACAAAAATACTCCACCTATGACAAGGAGTTCTATGCGGTCATTCAGTCACTTCGCTATTGGCGACATTATCTCCTGCCGCAAGAATTCGTTATCTTCTCAGACCATGAGGCCTTAAGATTCCTTAATTCTCAACAAAAGTTGAATCCGAGACATGCTAGATGGGTAGAGTTCCTACAGGAATATTCATATACCATTAGGCATACGAAAGGGATTGATAATAAGGCCGCGGATGCGCTAAGTCGTTGTTACATGATCTTGTCTGCTCTGCGCACCGAAATTATTGGTTTTGAGAGATTGAGAGATGAGTATGCCTCCTGCCCAGATTTTCACGAGATCTACACCTCTTTGAAGGAAGGCATAACTCGAGTGATAGATGATTATTTCTTGAAAGATGATTATCTCTTCTATCGCTCCAAACTGTGCATTCCTAGTACATCCTTACGAGAGTATCTTGTTTGGGAATTGCACGCTGGTGGCCTTGCTGGACATTTTGGGCATAGCAAGACCATTGATGCTGTGGAACATAGGTTTTACTGGCCGAAGCTAAAGAGAGACGTTGTGAGACTTGTTAACAGATGTCACACCTGTCAACTTGCCAAGCAACAAAAACAGAACACAGGCCTGTACACTCCCCTACCTGTTCCCAGCCGCCCTTGGGAAGACGTGAGTATGGATTTCGTGTTAGGCTTACCGAAGACACAAAAGAAACACGATTCCATTCTTGTCGTCGTGGACCGTTTTTCTAAAATGGCCCACTTCCTCCCGTGCTCGAAAACTTTTGATGCATCCCGTGTGGCTCAGATCTTCTTTGATAATATTGTGAAGCTACATGGGTTGCCAAAAACCATTGTGTCTGATAGGGATGTGAAATTCACGAGTTATTTTTGGAAGACCCTATGGCACAAGTTAGGTACAAAATTAAAGTTTTCGTCATCGTTCCACCCACAGACAGATGGACAGACTGAGGTTGTCAATCGGAGTCTTGGCAATCTCTTACGTACTCTTGTGGGAGAGAACTTGGGAACATGGGATTTGAAATTAACGGTTGCTGAATTTGCATATAACACATCTAGGAATAGAACCACTGGCATGAGTCCACACGAAGTTGTACACGGTTATCGTCCTAGGCAGCCTATAGATCTTGCCCCCATGTTAGAACATCACCGAGTCTCTGAGTCTGCATCTGCATTTGCATCCCGCATTCATGACTTGCATAGAGAAATTTCCAAGAAAATTAATGAAAATAATTTTAACTACAAGTTAAGAGCTGATATTAGAAGGAAATTTAAAACTTTTAATGTGGGTGACGAAGTGATGGTTCGGATTCGTCCGGAACGGTTCCCAGCGGGATCCGTTAAGAAATTGAACGCACGTGCTGCAGGTCCATTTAAAATTCTTCATAAAATCAATGATAATGCCTATGTTGTTGACCTCCCCGAGGGCTTTGGCATCAGTAAAACTTTCAATATTGAGGATCTAGTACCCTATGAAGGCCCAGAATTTAACCCTAGAAATCCTCTTATAGATGAGCCTACCCTGCAGCCTACTGGTGAGATTCCCCCATTACCCCCACTACCAGATACTACTTACCCATCGACAGAAGAGTTGGATAATATTTTAGATGATCAGATAATCTCTACTAGAGATTGTGGTATTCATAGATATTTGGTAAGTTGGAAAGACAAGCCGGAGTCGGAGAACACTTGGATAGATCGCGGAGAGCTCCAGCGCTTGGATCCAGACCTCTTGGAGCACTATGACAGGAGGACTGGTTTTGACTCGACTGGGTCGAGCCTTCTCCCACCCGGGGAGAATGATGAGGACATCGGTTCCAGACGATTTGGGCGTTTCTATCAGCGCAGGCATCGTCTTCATCAGCTGTTTTATTCAGTTTAGGACTTTTATTTTATTTCCATTTTTATGTAATCTTTTTTGTAATTTTTGGATTCTGAGAATATTTTGGAGATGTGTTTCAAGATGTAATTGAGCCTATTTAAAGGCCCTGAGATGAATGAGAAAGGCATGCCATTATTGATCAAAAAAAAAACCTGTGTTGAGTTTGCTCTTCATTTTTTCTCCTTTGTGTGATACAACTGAGAGACAAATTAGGGTTTGTGATAAATCCTAATCTAGTTTTAGAACTAGTGATTAGTTCTAATAATTTATCCCCAATTAACAATTCCAAATACAAAACCCTAATTCCCAAATCCAACAAAACAACCCTAACCACAGCCGTCACTTAATCCCCTCTCCTTCTTCTTCCTCCCATCCCGCTCAAACCCCACATCCCCAATCCAGAACAAAGAACCCATCGTTCCATCCCCCTCCTCACTCCAAACTCGATCCAGAAGCCCTCTCGCCATCGCCCTCTCACTCTCTCGCCACCAACAGACCCAACTCCACTACCGCTGCCGTCACCATCATCGTTCCCCACCATCGACCGCGCCCCTCATCCCCAAACTCCGTCGACCCATAGCCACCACCACGACAGCCTTCATCACCCCCGAAGCCTTCCCCTAACCCACTGAATCCAAACCCTAATCCCACCGGACCCGACGACCACTGCTGTTTCTCCCTCCTAGCAACCGGCGCCATCCCGACGCCGACCACGCTGCTGCCTTTCGCCGACGACGCCACCCCCCGTTCGCCGTCCACCACCGGCGACCAGATCAGTCACCTCCGAGCTGAGTTGCTGACTTTGCTTGCTGAGTTGCTGAGATCCCAGTTGCTGCCCAACTCCGAGATCTCTGTTGGTTTTCTTCGGATTCGGTATACTCTTTCCATCTCTTCCGTATTTATGTTTTACTGCCTTATCATCTAGTATATTATCTGATTTGACTGTCGACCACAAAATACTGAGATTGAGTGATCCACATGCTAGATTAGGGTACGAATTGATATTGGACTTATTACTTGCTAACATATAGGGATTTAATTATTGATTGAGGTTGAATTATTAATTGGAATTGTTAGCATAATTCAGTTCTTGAAAATCCATCAAATCCGCTAACTGTTTTAAATTTCTAACTTAGATCAGAACTTTCATGTTGGTAAAATTAACCCATTAAAATTCTTGGAAAATTCTCTAATTTAGGGTTGGTCTTACATCACCAACCCACACTGTGAACTTTGTGAATCTTTACGTATAGCATATTTAATGTTTTAAAACTTTGTGATCTTTGTGAACATTGCATGGGTCAAATAATATAGCATTAATTAACACAGCACTATATCCATCACAATCAGCAGTCATAATGCATGTTCAATTGTTCATGCATTGACATTTAGCAGGAACCAGAAAAATACAGTCAACAAGAGCCTATGTATACATTTATAAATAATAATGTACATATACTCAAATTAGCCAACATTATGAAAAAGCGTTTGAAATAAATCATGCACTTAAATTAGCCACACACACACACACACAAACACAATAATGTACATTTACTCAAACTACCAACACTAATATGAAAAAGCATTTGAAATAAATCGTTTACTCAAATTAGCCCCACTAAACAATTACTATAAATTAAGCTGATGATCATAATCGTAAGCATAGGTGTAGGGTTCACACACACACACACACACACACACACACACACATACAGACACTAAACGACTACTATAAATTAAGTTGATGAACGTAATCATAAGCATTGGTGTAGGTTCATGCATCAACCACTTAATTTTTATAGAAACAATACATGGATGCTAAGCAACTAGATGATCACCATGAGAAATACATGTGTTATTTCTTTCATAGAAAGGTCCTTTTGGAATATGAGGTCTTTGCATTTTGTACTTTTGGAGGGAGTGGTTAGTAGAAATGCCAACCATGTAGATTGCATTTTGCATTTTTGTACTTTTGAAATATGAGGTCCTTTTGGAATATGAGGTCTATGTGCAGTAAATAGGTACAAAAAATTTGAATTTGAAATAGATGGACATGATTTTAAGAAGTAGAAATGCCAGACAGATGGAAGGTAGATTGATGCTAGATATGTCTACATGACTACCCAATTCTTGTTACAACGGTAGAGAAGTTCTATATGCTAGCATGTGAGTACTAACTAACGACCACCTTTGTGTCAATAACTTATTAGAATACTTGTAGTTAGTATATAATGGTTGCTCTCGATGCTTCACTATTCCAATTATTAACGACATCAAAACTGTTATTACAACAGAGCCTTCATCTCAAATATGTGGAGTTAGCTACATCATGTTAAAGATCACATGCTCCTTAGAAAGTATGCACAAGTCCTGCTTATAAGAATACTAAGATAATTTACACTGAATATTCTACCGTCTCTTTCTTATTGCAGCCCTTTCAAGCCCGCCATGCAGCCCTAAACCTAAATCAGAAAACTTCATACAGATTAAACCAAATTTCAGGATTAACAACCAACATACAACACAGCAAAGCTTACAAGTGCATCCTAAATACTAAATAAAAACTATAAACATGTGGCGTCAAATAAATATTTTGGAGATTGACTTTTGATTACCAAATTACAAAAATTTACATGTTGTTTACTCAAGCACATAACACTAACACCTTTACACACTCATCCGGACAATCTATGCATCTTAGCATTACATGTGCCAACAAAATAGTTGTCAATAACTAATATCAACGATTAAAATAGTGTAAAGAATGTTGTAAACATTAATTCACAAGGTACTAAATGGAAAGACCAGTTTTGGACATCTTCCATGAAGAATTTTTTAAACCATGAAGTCCTAATTCAGTTTGCAGTTTAGACAGTAGGAACCACAACTTATGTCTGAGTTGAGCAAAATAACACTATTAATTATGGTTTACTTGAGATGGGATCCTGAGATTCATGCTTTTCTTTCAAGAAGAGGAAACAACACACATTTCTGAATAGAGGAAATAACGCATACATATACATGTCACAGACATCCAAAAGAACCCACTTACATAATTGAGCAACCGCGTAAAATGAGGGCGGTTTCGAGCAGCTATAACATGATTCCCAGCAATTTGAGGAGAGGCAACAGCCTTGGTAGAAGCAGCCTTATCAACTGCACCCTGGTTGTTTAAGTTGTCAACATCAGAGGCAGAAGAAGAAGGTGACTCACCTGCTCAATCAAAGTGGTACATCACGCATAATTTTTAATCAGCTTAATAAAGAAAGAATATATAGAACCAATATATGCAGTACAACAATGAGCTATTTCTCCAAATGTTTGGGTTGGATGTAAGGTTTATTGTCTCCATTCAGCTGTATAGGCATAACTATGTTAAACCAGGCAAATACTGTACATGGATAGTAGAAATACTAGACAGCAACATTCTACAGTTAAACATTGGTACAACGTATAAAACCTTGTTGCCGAAAAATCTGTAGCAAGGGCGAATCATTTTGACTATATAAAACTTGGCACAATTAAAATTACCTGGAAGAACCGTTTTAAGAGCTGCTTGCAATTCATGTCGATCTTTGCTTGCACAAGGGTGTTTATAGTAGGCAACCTTCATGTAAGCCACTTCCACACACTTGTATGCTAAAGCAGCAGCAGCCATTTCTTTGCATTTCTCATATTCTTGAGCACAATACCTATTACAACAACCACAACTTAGACATGCACTACATTATCCATTTCGACAAACTTTGAAAATTGAAACTATAATTTACTAGAAGATAACAAAAAGAATAAAAGATAGCCAGTGCCCTAATCTTGTTGATGTATATATATATGGAAGACTGAATCAATGCCATAGTTCACCTACTATACAATATGATTTGCACACATGAGCAGCATAGTTATCATTTTCGTACTTAGATACAAGCATTTAGCAGCTAAAATATGAAACAGGGCTTCAAATGGATACCATGCTTCTGACTGAGTACCACAAAAATTGTACAAGTTTAATTCGTACAATTAGCAGTGCTCTCTGTTGTGCAATCAAAAGGATGGAGCACACTCTCCCAAGTGAAAACAGAAAGATTATGTCCTTTTGACTGACCATTGATCTACCTTATAGAGTTGCACATAATCAGGAAGGGGAAACTACACGTTGAAGAGGGGCTTATAAAAGGATAACTGGGAGGTAAGCGGGCATACCTTATAAGCAAGAGAGTTTGACTCATGAACAGATGGCAATTCTTTAAACATTCACCTCAGAGGTTTTACATTGGGGCAAAACATGATAAGAACTCTCAAAGATGACACCAATTTAGAGGCTTAGGCTCTGTTTGGCATTGCTTTTGCAGAGTGCTTTTGGGTCTAAAAACATTTTGACTCAAAATAAGTGTTTGGAAACTTAATTGAAAGTGTGTTTAGCCGGAAATACTTTTCCGAAACTACTATTTTTTGCATTTTTCCCAACACACCTAATGTGGAGTTTTTAGCTTTCCAAAAAGTGCATTAAATTACCAAGAAAAATTTCAAGCTAAACATATTTTTTTCTAACCGCACTTTTTGTTCCCAGCAATGCCGAGTGTTAAGATCACTCAGCTAGACAGATACTCATGATACATCATTGTAAATTTTGAAGACTGAGATAAACCAGAAATCCTCTTTTGTAACAAATGACAAATGAAAGAAACATAGAACATGAAGTCTAATTGCGTATAAGAAATAGAGCGATGATGCAATACGTGTTGCAAAGCAAGTCCTGATACATAGGGTTCATGTTAATTTTTCTTAACAAGGCTGCATAAATTGAACTTACTTGCACAGTTTTGCTGTATCAGCATACATTTGCAACATATGTGCTGATGGATTCATCTCCCCATGTTTGGCAGTCTCAGAGATCGGAGGCTCCAAAAGAGAAGCACCATGCAGATACTTCAATGCTGCCTCAAAGTACAAGTTAATACTTTCATGACCGAGTCCCTCATTCTACAAGCAACATTCTCATTCAGATGCTAGCGCTGCTAAATAACACAGAATTTTCTTCAAATAAGTATCTAAAGAAAATTAAGAAATGCAGCTACCTTTAAACGATTAGCAGTGTGCTTCAAATTTCTAGCTTCTTTCAATACAGCATTTGCAATAGAAGGACCATCCTTCCTCATTGGACTGGAACTAGGACCATTATGGGGAGTTTGCCTTAAACTATTAAGGTTCACAGCATTCTGGCTATCAGGTTTCCTTAATTGTTCATCTATCTTAGATGCATCGCCATTTACCGCATCGATAGGGGATACTCCAGACCTACTTCCTTTGATAGGTGTAGGAACTCTTTGAGTACCCAGTGCTTCACTTTTATCTTGTGAAAGCTGGAGTGACTGTGATTTTCCTCTCGCTGAGATCATGTCTGATCGATCAATTCGATTAGCAACAGAACTCACTCGATTTTCAATTGGGTGAGAAGGTGGCTGTTGAAGTTTTCCCTGCAAATTAGGTTTGGAACCAGCTCCAGAGTATGCAACTCTCGGATTAAGATCCCTCTCTTCTGATCCATTATTTAGGTGGTTATGAGTTCGATCAAAAGAGGACGACTTCGCAGAAGATTTTTTCTTCCCCAAGTATTTATCATCCTTCTCCTCAAGATTGCAATGTTCATCCCTCAACTCTTCTTGATAAGTAGAATTGTCGTTAATCTGAAGTTTAGCTCTGTCAGCATCTGAGTTAGACATTCTATTTCTCTCTTTTATGGATAACTTTTTACTCGACTTCAACTGAATGGTACCATTTGGTAGAAGACGATTATTCGATTTATCACGTTCATCAACGATTTCTTTCTTTGCCTCTTTGGCAAAATCTTTACTACCCTGGTCAAATTTATTCGCAATATCACCAACATTTGTCTCATCAAACTCAGCAGCGAAGAGATCAACTTGTGCATCTCTTTCCGGATATAAACTATCTTTATTAGCACCACCAGATACCTGAATTTCTGCAGCTCCATAACTTTCTAAAGATTTTGGTTGGAAAGAATTACCTATCTCTTTTCTCCGAGTTCCAGATTGATCACTACCAAGTTCTCCTTCAGAACATCTTTTTGGGCTGCATGTGAATGTGTGACCGACATTTACCACATCATCATTTGCCACTGAGTTCCTTTTGATTAAAATATTTCCCACGGTACAAGTCCTCAATGGTGATGAAGAAACTGACTCTACCGGGGAATCCCTCACGTCCTTCAACTTAGTTTTACTTCTGCGAGAACTAGATATCTTAGAAGAACTTGAAGTAGCTGCAACCCTTCCTTCCTCATTCATCCCATCAGATTGCTGCTCTCTACTACCAGACAACAAAATTTTAGTGGACTGACCTTTTTCACCCATGTTGCCATCAATAATACTCATACTGGACTCCTTTCTTTCAGATTTGGATACCTTAACCTTCTTCTGTTCCCTCAACTCACTTTCACTGAAAGCTTCTTTAACAGTGAGGCCGTTGTCTAATGTATTTTGTGAGCTTATTACAGGGTCCTGATGACCATGACTCTCCTGCCATTCCTTGACTTTTCTTTTCTTAGCAGCATAGTTAGGGGTGGAAGATCTATCAATATCTGAAACCCCATTTGAATACATACGCAAGGGGTCTTTTAACTTCTTCGTAGATATAGATAGTTTGCCTCCCAAATCACTCTTAGAGTCCTTAGAAGAAGAGTGGTCACTATGATTCTGCAAAATCTTCCCCGTACCTTTAGTTGGAAAACAATAATCCAAGTCCGGAGCAACCTTATTAGCCATGTCAAGATCAGCTACACGATTTTCAACAAGAAAATCAGATTCTTCTTTCTTAATTTTCTTGGATGTTCTATACCCATCTTGACTGACTTCTCGTTTGCTTTTTGATTTTGAAGGTTTGCCATCTTTTCCAATAAAATCTCCTGCAAAGAATTTTATTGTTTAAAAAAAAATTACAGTAAGAGAAAACATGCACTTAACCAATAAATGAAAGCTTGCCAAATTTCACCTCCATCTGAATAGCGCCCTGGAATTTCATACTTCTTCTGTCTGTGATTTTGCTTTTGGGTTGTCAGGTCTTGTGACTTGCTTATGCTTCCAAAAGATCCTTTGACTGAAGAGTTAGTTTCCAGAGGTTCTTCTTTCACATCATTCAAACTTCTATTTTTGACTGAAGCCTGTTTGTTCGAGTTGCTGACTGATGCCTGCAGGTTTTTCTTAGAAACTGAAGTTTTAGGCATACTTGATGCATCAATATGTCCACTCTTTTTCTTTGCAGAAATGGGCATGCTCTGCATATTGTGGTCAAGTCTTTGCTCCAAAAACTGTGCATTAGTAGAGGCAATGCTTGATGGAGCAACATCATGATGACCGTACACATTAGCACCAATCTCAGGGACAAAGACCGGGACCAAGTACATAGCACGAAAAGCTGTACTGTTTTCATCTTCACTGACATCGCAGTTGTTCAGTCCAGGCCTAAATAAGATATATGATATGAAAATGGTATTTGATTAGTAAACATTAGCCTAAAACGTGCAATGGCAGACATATATCAATAAACAGTACTCCCTCTGTCCCATTATGTATGGTCATTCTAGGTTTGTACACACATATTAAGAAACAACCTAGATCCTGTTAAAGAGATAAATGTTCTTTCCATTTAAAGCTATTAAATGATCTTCTCCTGGTAAATTTCCACAAATGCTCTATTTATAATGAAAGCTATTAAGTGATCTACTTATAAACCCCTATTCTCTATTCTGAATTAAGATTATTTTAGGGGATAACAAGAATAAAAAGAGCACCTCTTAAGGTAAGTACTTTGGCCATAATACATTTTAAACCTAATAGAGCACCAAGATATGTTTTGAAGTACTCATTTCTACCAGACCGCTCTTTTAAACCTAGAAGTGCTTTGGGGCTCTACAAAAGCAACACTAAATACCGAAACAGAAACTAAATTGGTCAGCAACTACATTAAGTGCATCCTAACTGGCCAAGGAAAAAAGTAAAATCATCCTGCTACTTATATATTTCAGCTGGGTAGGTGAAAAGAAACCTTAGTCCGAGATTAAGAAAGGGTCCTGAAGAAGCGGGAGACAATAATGGACAATTAATGACATATGCTAAAAGAGTCAAACAGAAAACACAGCAAAGAAGAGAATTTAGTGTTATTCTAGAAAATACAATGTATTATTCTACAACACAATGATGATGTAGTAAAACAGATGTGAATCGACGTATGGATTACACATAAATAAATCAAGTTCAGATTCAGATAATATTGACAGTGAATGTTAAAGATTACCCCACCTAAACAACAACAACAACAACAACTACAACAACAACAACAACAACAACAGAGCCTTTTTCTCAACTAGTTGGGGTCGGCTACATGAATCCTGGTTTTTCATTCTACTCGGTTTAGCGCAATATCTTCTGTAAGGTCACAAGCTATCATATCTTTTTTCACTGTTTCCACCCAAGTTAGTTTAGGTCTTCCTCTACCTCTAAATCTACCCTCAATACTTATCAAATCACTCTTTCTAACACAGGGGTAGGGCTGCAAACGAATCGAGCTATTCGCGAGCTATTCGGCTGGAGCTAGGTCAAAGCTCGGTCAAAGCTCGGCTCGAACCGAGCTCGAGCTCAAAACTGAGCTCGTTTCATAAACGAGCCGAGCTCGAGCTTGGATTTTTTTAAGCTAAGCTCACGAGCTATTCGGCTCGAATACGGTCAAGCTCGGTCAAAGCTCGGCTCGAACCGAGCTCGAGCCGAGCTCAAGCTCAAAACTGAGCTCGTTTTGTAAACGAGCTGAGCTCGAGCCTGAAGGTATTCGGCTCCACTCGGCTCGATTGCAGCCCTACACAGGGGCACCACTAGGTCTACATGTGACATATCCAAACCACCTGAGCTGATTCTCTCTGAACTTATCTTGGATTGGAGCTATCTTTAGTATGTTTCTTCGTTTTTAATTCTATCCTTCCTTGTTTTACCACACATCCATCTTAGCATCCTCATATCCGCTACACTCATTTTTTTGACATGTTGTTTCTTTGTTACCCAACACTCTTACTTCATACATCATTGCTGGTCTAACAGCCGTTCTATATATTTTTTTCTTTTTCTTGTATTACCACACCTAAATACACATAAAAAATGATTAGCTAATAGATAGTAAAAATTTATAATGGACGAAACCAAGTTGGTTGGGTAAATGTAGTCAATAACTAAATAAATAGTAAAAATGGCAAGCATTAACTATATTACAAAATTTCATCATACTAAGAGGCAATAAAAGAAAAGGAATATCATATATAATACCAAAATCAAATTGAAGACCCAAATGCACTCAAAAAGTAACTTACAGCCAAACTTGCATGCTGCACTTCCATTTCTTCGGAAGGGTCTCAGGATCAGTCCCAGGGGCTAATAGGCGCCATTTCTGACATATGTCACATAAAACCCAATTTTCATTTATAACCTCTGCAGGAGGGGCATCCAGTGCAACAGCTGCATCAGTAACTGGGGCATCACATGCTGAGCTCGCAAGAATAGGAGGGTTTACCATTGGATCAAAATGAAGGTTAAGATCTTTCTTAACCCCTGGCCTCTCCACAGGCTTGTCAGCAAACACGAAGGGGGCAGCCAATTCAGCCCTGTTCTGCATTCTATCTGCATTTACATTCACCTCAAAATCTCTATTGGATTCTCTGGAATGAGGCTTGTTAGCTTCTTTATGGGATTTCAACATTTTAGATCTCTTTCCAGAGTGTTCCCCTCTTGCATGAGAGCTTTTCTTCTTTTCCTTTGTCATCACAGAGGTGGGAGCCCTAAATTTTTCCTGGGTTGACTCAACGGACAGTGTGGAGATATTATGGCTCCCCTTTTTTCTTCTTCTACTCTGATATCCTTGATCATTTCCTTGAAGTATCTTGTCAGACTCATATCCAAGTGAATGAACATTTTGCAGAGGCATCTGTTCAATAGGCTCAGCTAGATCATTCTGACCATTATGTTCAGCACAATTCATTTTACTTGTATCATGATTTTTCTGGTTCTTGCTTTTTCCTTTTCTCCGAATATCAGATGAAGTATCCCTGTGATTACAAGGGATCTTTCCATCGAGCTCCGACTCCCACAAACTTGCTTTAGGGTTCAATTTTGATTTGGGCTGTATGTTTGCATCTCCCATGTTATTGATTGCGCCAATTCTCAAATTTCCCATGGATACACATTGTTCATCTTTAACTGAAGAAGGCAAAGAAACTTTATCTTTCCCTGAGGAACTATTTGACTCTTTAGAAATGCCTATTATTTTGTCAGCACCTTTTGTTGAATCACTAATTATCTTCCGTTCAACTTTAGAATCACCAGTCCTCGAACAGGATTGGAAGGCATTTGAGGTAATTTTTTTGCTTGCTGGAGTGTGAATGTCTACTTCCTTCTTCAACATTTTGGTTGTACCACTTATGCCATTCAAATTTTCCTCTTTTATTGACCTCACACTATTCTCATCAAACTTTATTTCCTTGTCTACATTAGCTTTGTTATCTGTTGCAGGCAAAGACATATCAATCTCAGGCACACCCTTGTTAAGGATGCCACTTTTTCTGATGAAAGGGGGTTTATTTTCAGCCAATTGGACAAGGTTTTCATGAAGAGGGGAATGCAAATGACCTCCTGGAACTGAAAAGGATGTCATGACCTGCTCCAATCATATTTCGAAAGAATGATTAAATTCTCAAACCGAATCTTGTATGGATATAGAGTTAGGAAAATAGACTTATTTTTTTAAGTCGAGGTAAAAGGTAGAGTTTGCACACCTTTTACCTCCACTCAAAGTTAACAGCAGATATCTATCATAAATTTGGATACAAAGGTGGTGTGATTATGATAACAAAAGTTATCTTTCATAACTCTAATTTGGATACAAAGGTGCGAAAGAGTAAAGGTAAGATATAGATTAAATTGTACATTGGAGTTTAGATACCTCCAAGATATAACCTCTAAGATATAACGGGAGATATACCAAGCCATTATGATTCCCAAGCAGCGAAAGTTCAAATAACTGGGGGTATCTTCGATGCCTCCAGTTATCTCACCTTAACTTTGTACCCAAACAGCACAGGTTTAACATATGTATGAGCAGTGATAGAAACTTTACCCGGATAATGGCCAAAGGAGAATCGCCAGGATTATCTCGAAATTCCAGAGAAAGCCCTGCACTAGCGTCAGGGCTATCATTTGGAGAGGAAGAAGGAGAAGCATCAAGGCCAAGACCACTATAAATAGCTGCCATATTCCTTCTCACCAAGGAGTTATCAGGCCCCACTTTTATCCGAACCTTCAGTGACTTCTGATCGCTGCTATTCACTGGTTTATTGTTGGAATCGGGCTGGGATATAGAACTCCCACCATTCAGTGAGTTTCCTACACAATTCTCCTTCCTGCCTGAGAAACTGGGTTGAGCATCTGAGGCAGTGTTATTTTTTGGGGCGGAAATACTTCTTGAAGCTAGATGGTTTGGTTGTACAGACTGTTTAAGAAATAAGTAAGATAAATATGAAATGAAAATTAAACTAAGTTTTCTTTTTTTTTAAAGAAAGATAATTTTTATTGACATTCCAAAGAGATTACCTCAACTGACAAATTGTAAGGAGACTTTGAGATAGCAGTGTTCGCGGGTCTGGGTGGACTTTTAGGTTGAGCCAAGATGGAAGGAGAACGCTGGTAGGCAGGCAAAAATGAACCGTATCCCCCAAACTTTGCCCCTGTTGATGAATAACTCAATATTATCATCTAAGACAACAATTACCATATATTGGTAGCTAGCAGCCTTCTGGTGAGTACAATGTATATCTTTCTTACCCAAATTCTCTGCTGAAACTCCACCTTCAAAGTCTTTCCGTAAGTGCCCTAATACATCTTGGAGTTTTTCATCCTAAGAAGAAAAAAAATAGCACTGGTATGTGAGAAATCATACAGGTTGGAAAATCCTCGTAGATACTTGGAAACATAATTATAATTAACAAAATAAGACACAAAACTCCATTCAGAATTCTGATCATGGCAAATATAGAACCTTATTAATGCAAACTTTTAATCATTTTCCACATGCCAATTCTAGTTACTTTGCCCTCCTTAATGAGCTTAAATACCATCTTTATTAGGCTACACCTACACTCAGCGAAGAGTTTTTTCACATATCTAATGGACTTGAGCTCCATATAAGAACTAATACAATAAAGGTTGCACACAGATATATTTAGAATCATTCACATTTGTTTTGCATCCAAATAATTTCAATTTCACTTCAAGCCTTGAACAAGGTAGAATAACAAATGATTCCAAAAATAAAAAATGAAAATCATGTAATAGTATCAAGAACCCAGATAGATGCATTCTCATAAGCATTGCAAAAGTCAAAGCAAAAAATCAGAAATACACTTATTTATGCTTAAGTACAATTAGATTCCGTACGATGGGTCCTTAAATTCAATGAACCAAAGATAAACTTTTGTTATAATTATCATTTTAACTCATACCCACTGTGTACCACCTCCAAAACCAAACCGTGAATAAAATCAATCGAATTCAAGAAGATGGGAAGCAAAATTTACTTGTACTACTTGCGAACACAGGCAGCATTAGCATTATTCTGTACAATTTCACCAACTAACATTCTCCTATTCTAGTTAACAAGCTAGATAGAGATAACACACTTGCATTTAGCACACCCATATTCTTCCAACTACAAATTTGACTTAGTCAATCATCTTAATAAGCCAACCGTGAATTTCTAAATTACTCCAACAACAAACTCATTGAAATCAGATTTCAAGCAAGCATCAAGAACCCAAATTTAATCAAATTTAGCACAATTCCCATCAAAACAAAGCACAAATGGATCAAAATTCGTACGATGTAAGAGAGAGCAATATCGGGATTGATCGAGGCGTCATCCTCATCGTAGTCGTCACCGAACGCCTCTCCTTCCTCGATCTCGTTCTCCTCCATCGCTCCTCCTCCCTCCTCTTCTCTCGATCGCCGAACCCCGAACCCGAACCCTAACCCTAACTCTCTCCTCTCACCGACACCATTCCTACTCCCTATCGACAACATCAATCAATCAACCGCCCATCATATCCCCCAAAAAACCCTAATTGCGATCCCAAACCCTAAATCGCGATCGAATCGGTCAAGATCCTAACCCTAAACTCAACCGATCTTCTAATCTAGGTCTAATTCGGGATCGAGAATCTCTTGATTATCTTTCTCTCTCTTCCGGTTCGTCTTCTTCTTCTTCGTTTTCGTCTCTGAATTATTATTTTATTATTATTTTTTTTGGAGGATGAAAAAAAATTGAGAAAGGGGTTTCTTTTTTTTTCTCTTCAATTCCTTCGCTTTCTAATTCTAATTTTTATCCCCACCCTCTTTTATATTTAATTTTTTAATCAGGACATAAGAAGAGAGTTTTTGCCGTCATAGGCCACTTTTTGAAAATATTTCCGATTACGGGCCAGTTGCCCAACTATTAGCGTTTTTGGACTAGTTTGTGCCACATCAGCAGCAACCGCTATTCCCAATAGCTGGCTCTTCATTTTCGAGGTCGCTAATGGAAATAACGGCCTATATTTTAAATTTTTTTGAATTTTTTGTTTGTTGTCACTATTCCCACTAGCGACATTCGTATATATGAGGTCGCTAATGGGATTAGCGACCTCAAATGAATGTATTGAGACACTTTAGCGATTTCTAGGGAGTTTTCATTTTCTTTGGAAAAAAAAAAAAAAACTGTGGTCGTTATTGGGAATAGCGACCTTAGTATTTTCAAATTTTAAAACTGTGGTCGCTAATGGGATTAGCGACCTCAGTTTTTAAAAAAATCCCAAGAGAGCAAAAGCTCATCGCTAAGTATCTCAATACATTTATTTGAGCTCGCTAATCTCATTAGCGACCTCATATATACTAAGGTCGCTAGTAGGAAGAACGACAGCAAACAAAAAAATCAAAAAAATTTAAAATATAGGTCGCCAGTCTTATTAGCGGCCTTGAAAATGAAGAATCCGCTATTGGAAATAGCTGCTGTTGCTGACGTGGTACAGACTAGCCTAAAAACGATAATAGTTGGACAACTGGTTCTTAAACGCAAATATTTTTAAAAATTGGCCTATGAGGGCAAAAAATTCGAAAGAGACATTAGCCTTGCCATTTTTCCCGGCATTACTTACAGGGGCTTAGCATTAATTTTCCACTGGGACCCGCACTAGTGCCCCACCCATTTGGTAAGTTTTGCAATCGGACCCCTTACCTGAAAATAATTTAATAAGCGGGCCTAATCAGTTGAAATCCAGCGATTTAACAGAAAACCCACTTCCGTTGATGTCCTTTAACGCCCGCGACGGCTCGAACAGCAAACAGCACTAAATGCCAAGTGTCAGAATGTAATTCCTTCTCCTGGGATCTAAGGCGATTCATTAGTTGGAATGCGTGTTTTCTGTTTGGCAGGTGTCCCTATATTTGGGTCCTCACGGAAGGTATAGTGGGACCCACTGCGGACTGTACCATCCTAAATTTTTAATTATGATTAAGTAAGAGTTTGTTAATTTTTACGTGTTTTGTACGTACAAATTCATGTCCATTTTTCTTAAAAAAATATTTATTTTCATATCATGAACAAATATTTGAAATCTTATCTTTTTATTTAAAAAACCTATTTAAATTCTAGGTTTAATTGTTTATTCTTAGCCCACAATAATTAATTAATTATTTTAATTAGAAGTCCATGGATTTTAAAGCCCACTAATTTGAGCCCACTAGTTTAATTCTCTTTTAATTGTCATAACTTGTAGGGTAAATTAGTTTTGTAGACAATTAATTAAATAAATATGTACAACTAGTAACTAGGGGTGTGTTGTGTGACACGTGCATTGCACTAGCATGTGTCTTGGGCTATGCATGGGGTAGGCCGAAAATGGAACAAGAGAGAGGGGTGAGTTGGTGTAGTGGAGTGGTGGTTTTGAGTTCATAGGTAGTTGCTTTAACTCCCTAGTTCATCCTAGCCCCTAATCCACAACCATCTAGTTCATCTTGGTCCTCCATTTCACCAAAAAAATGTATAAATACCCCCTCCATCTCTTCATGCAACACACTTGAAAATTTTGATAAAAAGAAAGAAACTAACAAACAAACAAAAAGTGAGAAAAAGATTAAGAGTTTGTGAGCAAAAGATTGAGTTGTGTTTTAGTGTGTGTGTCCCTTTCATTGGAGGCCGGCCATTTCACCAAGGAGCAAGAGGGCATTCGGGTTCCATCAAGCACAAGGAGGAGAAGGCAACTTGTGGCACAATCTAGGAGGAGAAGGATCGTTCATTGTTCAAGGAGATTTCTAGGAGTTCTTTTCATTTGTGTTTCTTCAAATAAGTGAGTGATTTCTCAAGCTTCTAGTTAGATATCATACTAGGAATTGGCATTGTGATCATGTTAAAAATGAATAGAAAATATTGCCATGCTTTTGTTTAAGGAGATTAAGAGGAAAAGATCACCAAAGTAATTTACGTGAAAAGTAGTAGAATAAATAGAAAGTGTATGTGAATATGTGTATGATGACTTGGTAGTTTATTTGCATGCTAAAATGGGTGAATTATGATTTTTGTGAAACTTTGTCTATGCATGAAATGAAAGATACAATATGTGGAAATTGTGATTATGGATAGATTATGGAATTTAAATTAATTGGCATGAAATGTTAAATAGATGAAATTGTGATAAAAGTAAGTTTATGTGCCTTATACAAGTAGTGTTGTGATGACTTGATTTATTTAGCCCTATTTGTCTCTTAAAATATGTAGTTGGGAAATATGACTAAATTGATGAATTAAATCTTTAGTAAGGAATGAAATAAAGAAAATTTGTATTTGAATTCAATGAGAATGAGGAAAATTGTGATAAAAAGATTCATATAAAAATAATGTTTTTATGTCGAAATGAGTTTATTTTGATCTATGTATTAAACTAACTAAGGGAGAAAGAGTTTTTATGTTAAAAAAATGAGTTCCATGAAAATTATGAAAATTCAAGCTACTGTTTTCCTTAGAAATTATACTCAGGAAAATTCTACTTTTTATAAGAACCACTCGAATAAGGAAAAATCGAGTTTTATAAAATAATTTAGAAACAGTGCAGCCACAAACAAAAGTGTTTTAACCAAACTTCTTTACGGGTGAGTCACTTTGACCTATTGGTCATCGGGTGCATTTTAACAGTGTTACTGTAACGAGAGGAGCCAGAGGTCTTGGGTTCAAGTCTCGGCAGAAATACTGTTGTTTTTCCTAAAATCTGATTTTTATTCAAACCCGAACACTGAAATTTAAGTGTAATTTGAGTCACACTTTAAACAGCAAGTCGCTGTGGACTTTTTGGTCTTTGGTGGTGCCTTAAGAGCATTCCTGTAGCTCGGGCGGGCTTGTTGCGCTCTGGTTCGAATCCTGGCTTCAGCCAAACTTTTTATTTTTTTGATTTTTTGGATAAAATATTATATTTTTGAGATTTTAAGTGTTTTAAAAATAGAGAAAAATTACTAGAAATATCAGAAAAATATCTAGACTTTATGGAAAATTTTCTATAACATTTTGACTTATTATAATGAGGTTTAGAAGAAATTTTTGGGAAAAGTGATTAATTAAATTTCTTTAAAATATAATTCTTTTGTAATTAAAGATGAGAATATTTTTGTTGAACATAGAAAATTGTGAAGAGCTCAAAATGAAATTTTGACTTATAAATTATTGGGTAGAATTTAATGTGATATTGTTTAAGAATATGCAAGTTGTGCATGAAAAATTGATTGAAAATAAACATGATGAATTATGAAATTTGTGAACAAGTATAATGAACATGAAAAGAGAATTTAGACTAGAATTTTAACAAGTATAATGAACATGAAAAGAGAATGAAAGTTTTGAAAAGAGAAATGTGCTAAATTGTGACCAAGTTTGGGTCATGGATGATGATTGATATTTTTAAGACCGATGTGGAGATAACGATGATATCTAGAGTGTTGATTTTTATTCATGATTCAATTACTTAAGGATTTAGATACATAGTGAAGTTGTGATGAAAGTGAGAGAAAAACACAAGTATGAGGGCCATCGAATTGGCGGTGTGAGAGTGTTTCACAGGCTGTCTGCATGATGTGTCATGTCATGACGTGAACACGTCTCCGGAATTATCGTCCCGGTGGCGACGCTTGTGGGGTGTTTGGTGACTACGGGTGGTGCCATTGTCCCATGACGGAGGTTGAATTGTTCATAGGCTGTCTACATGATATGTCATGTCATGATGTGAGATTCCCCTCCAAGCTGTCTGGACATGGGCTCGTCATTCATAGAATATCTAGGATACTTACCGTAGGTACTGTAGTAGTTTAAATCATAGCGAGGGATTGAACCCTACAAGATGAAGAACAATTAAGGGCTTGCCCTTGGACCTATGTAGTATGGGATGCATAGAATTCGAACAAGTGCGCATTAGTGTCATGTAAATATTAATAACTGCATTAAGGACTAAGTGCACATTTACACACGACATCAATAGGGTAGTCCCCCTTAGTTTGTTTTGTGACAAGTATGTGCTTTCCAAGTAAGAGAAATTGATGTATTATATCCTAGCGTCAGTTGTATGCAACTGACGTACCCACAGTTTCTATGCAGGATAAAGTGAATGACAAGACTAAAGATTGATTGCTGCTTAAAGAAATGTTTATTCAATTCATGTATAATGTTGTAATTTATATTTTCGTTGCATTGATGTAAACTCTATTGTAATAAAAGTTTTTCAATTCCTTATAAAATTGTACGAAGAGAAGTGTAAAGATCCTGTGGAAACTCGAATTCATTCTTATTTGGAATTCGGGGTGTTACAAAGTGGTATCAGAGCCACGCTTCCAAGTAGTACAAATTTATAAGGAATGACACCCTAGAGTGGACAATAGAGTGTAAGTTGGGTATAAAGATTTGAATGTAAGTCACTTATATTTGTGTTGCTCTATGATTGATGCTTCTTCTTCTCCCTTCCCCAAGATGGCGAACCACCACGACCCAGCAGGCGATGATGATTGGCACATAATCGAAGAAGACTACTACCCCGGACAAGGAGATTGTGACGAAGAAGATTCCGAGGAATATGAAGGAGAATGGCTCGAGTCCCGAGAGATCACTCCACCTCCGGACTCATCGGATATTTCATCCGACGAGGAAGAGCCAAATCGGGGAGATCTCATCAAAACCCTTCAGAGTCAAGTGGAGACTCAAAGGGAGAGAGCAGAGCTGTTGCAGGCGTAGTATGTGAAGTGCAAGGAGAATATCGCAACCCTCAGTCATCGTGTTTGGGAACTCGAGAAGAGAAAGAACATGTATGATGTACTGAAGGAAGAAGTGGCAGAACTACGGGAAGAGCTTAGGCAAGCCAAGAGGAACCGTAGGGATTAGAATGTTGTATCTTCTCAATGATTTTGCTTGATGCCAGACGATGTTTTAAATTTGAATGTACAAAGTTTAAATTCAATGAAATGAAAGAAGTTGGTTTAAATTCATATTTTCCACTTCGAATTTAATGGATATTTTGAATCAGAATATGGCTGGAAGAAGATCAAGGAATGGAGAAGGTCCCAGCTGTGGACTCGACTTGGAAACGGAGTTGGCTAGAGTCTATCAGAAAAGCTTGATATATTAGACAACTCAAAGTAATAAAATGAACACAATCTCTCATTGCATTGATGTTGATTCTTGCAATTATTATTGTTGTTTGTTGTTGGTTTGTTGAGAGAGAATAAAGAGAGTTGAGAGATAATTGAGAAAGTTGAGTGAATTTGTGAAGAGAAATAAATGAAATGAGGTTGTATAATAGATTATGTGTTTTTCGGATTTCCCAAAATACCCCCTAAAAACTAGCTAGTATAGATCCATTGGGGGGGGGGTATGTTGATAATTATATAAATTAAATTTTTAATAAAAATTTTTAGAAAAAATGGCCACAACAGTCTGCCCGCTGGTCGAGCCTAGACCGAACCGAGCTGGTTCAAACCGGTCCCGGTTCGAGCTGGGCCGGGCCTCTTGCGGGTCAGGCCCATTGCGGTTTTTCGAGCCATAAGTGGGGCCAGGCCAAGCCCGGGCTTGGGAGCGGTTTCAGGTCGGGTTGGCCCAGGCCGAACCGGCTTTGATGCCACCCTTATCGTAAGATCAGTTTCCTCCCTCGGTGCCGGTGTCGCATCGGCAGCGTTCCGACACAACGTTCGGCATGGCCAGCTGAAGGCATCCCTGGCCAAGAAGCCTCTTCTCGATTTCCCTGACCTGCTCAATTGGATCGAAAAGTACATCCGGGCCGAGGAGGCCCTAAATCCAGAGGACGCCAAAGAGGTCCCAGGGAAGGGGAAGCACAAGGCCGATGAGGCGGAGCCAGCAAAGAAGGTCCCAAAAGACGGGACCGACATGAAGAGGGTCCCTCCAATCCCACGGTTCGAGAGGTACACACCACTGACACAAAACGTGTCGGCCATCCTCTTAGCTATTGAGGACAAGGACCTCGTCCAGATGCCCCCTCGACCGACCAGCAACATGAAAAGGGACCAGCGGTTCTACTACCGCTTCAACCGGGACAACGGACATGACACCGACTATTGTCAGGCCCTAAAGGACGAAATTGAGACCCTCATCCAACGAGGGTATCTCCGGGAATTCACCCGGGAAGACGCCCGAGACCGAAGAGACGCGAGGAACCGGAGGCCTTCTCCTCCTCCTCGCGCCCCAAGCAGCGTCCCGAGCGGGACCCCGATCTTGAAGAGACCGGAGGTCAAGCTATTCTGCATTTGCGTCCATGGGGGGCCTATGGGAAGGGATTCTAGCACTTCCCACAAGGCATTCGTCCGAGAGGAAAATGCCGTCCGAGACCTCCCTTCCTCCCAGGTCCAGCAGCTCCCTGTCTCCTTCTCAGGGGAAGACCTGGAGGGGGTCCGGATCCCACACTGCGATGCGCTCGTCACCAGCCTCGTCATGGCAAACTACGAGGTCCGTCGGATCCTCGTGGACAACGGGAGCTCGGTGCACATCCTCTTCCTGGAAGTGTTTGAGAACCTCAAGCTCCCCCGAGATAAGCTGAAGCCAGCCGGGTATACCTTGCACGGGTTCTCCGGCGTCCCGGTGCCAATAGAGGGGATCATGACCTTGGACGTCACCGCCGGTATGACCCCTCACAGACGGACGGAGTCGATGGACTTCATGGTTATGAACGTCAAGGCAGCTTACAATGCCATCCTCGGTTGACCGGGGCTATGCTCTCTCCAGGCTGTTCCTCGTCCTACCACCTAAAGTTGAAGTTCCCCACCGAGTCAGGTGTCGGGGTCGTCCGAGGGAACCAAGAAGCAGCACGATCGTGCTATATGACGACGGTCGGGGGCGCTGTGTTCCCCCTGAACGCCGTTGAGCTGCAGTTCGAGTCCGAGCCAGCGGATGAATTGGAAGAAGTCTCATTCGAGACAGGAGCCAAGTTAAAGTGGTTCTGCATGAGCTGCTCCCTCGCGCCCAACCTCAAGATCGAACTAATCGATTGCATTCTCCGCAACGTCAACCTCTTCGCTTGGAAGCCCGCCGACATGCCCGGGATCTACGAAGACCTGATCATGCACAGACTAAGCGTGATCCCTGGCTCAAAGCAGATCGTCCAGAAGCGGCGTAAGTTTGCCCCGGAGAGGCAGCAGGCTGTAAAAGCGGAGGTAGACAAGCTCTTGTCCATGTGGTTCATCCAGGAGGTCAGCTACCCTGAGTGGCTGGCGAACGTCATGATGGTCAGAAAGGCGAGCGGGAGCTGGAGGATCTGTATAGACTTTACTGACCTCAATAAGGCGTTCCATAAAGATCCATTCCCTCTCCCCAGCATCGACGCTCTGATCAACGCAAAGTCGGGCCATGAGCTCCTTTCCTTCATGGACGCATTCTCAGGCTACAACCAGATCCGGATGTTCCCCCCTGATATAGCCAAGACATCCTTCGTCACCGACCAAGGTCTTTATTGCTACAGGGTTATGCCCTTCGAGCTGAAGAATGCCGGGGCCACTTACCAGAGGTTCGTCAACCGAGTCTTCAAGGACCAGATTGGTCGCAACATAGAGGTATACGTCGACGACATGCTCGTCAAAAGCCAGCGGGGGCAGGACCACGTCGCCGACCTGGAAGAAGCCTTTGGCGTCCTTCGGACCCACAATATGAGGCTCAATCCGGCAAAGTGTGTAACACCCCCAATCCCAAAATACAGCTGAATTTGAAGTTCCACAGGATATTTACACTTCTTTCGTACAATTTTACAAGGAAATAAAAACTTTTCTTTTATCAGAGTTACATTACACTTGTACATTGTCACAGTGGAAGCAATTTTACAACAATTTACATGAATCAACATTTAAATCAATCTTGCGCAGCATGTATACTTCAATTGTCAAGCATCTTTACCCTGCATATAAAACTGTGGGCGCGTCAGTTCATTCAACTGACGAAATATTATACATGGCCATCCTCTCTATGCCGGAAACAGTATAACGATTCTCAATACGTAGCAACCACAAACTTGTCACTATCAAAGCTAAAAGGACTATCCTATTGATGTCGTGTTGTGAATGTGCACTTAGTTCTTAATGCAATTATTTATATTATATGACACTAATGCGCACTTGTTCAGAGTCTATGCAGCCCATACTACATAGGTCCGAGGACAAGCCCTTAATCGTTCTTCATCTTGTAGGGTTCAATCCATCGCCATGACTTAATCTACTACTGTAACTACGGTAAGTATCCTAGATATTTTCTGACCTACGAACTCATGTCTAGGCGCCCTGGAGGGAATCCCAATGCAATGTCACATGACTCATCATGCAGGCATCCTGTGGTAATTCAGCTCCTAACATAGACATGACACCACCTGCAGTCGTTAAACACCCCACGAGCGTCGCCACCGGGACGGTACTCTAGAGCAGTATCCACGCCTTATCATGACTCATCATGGGACATCCTGTGAATACTCTCAATGGCCCTCGTACTCAACATTTTTCTCTTACTTTCATCACATCTTCACTATGTATCTAATCCTTAGTTTAATTAAATCATGAATAAAATCAACCCTTAGACTGTAGCACTTCACTATACCGGTCTTATTCATTTAATTCACATGACCCAAACCTTGGTCTTCTCATTTCAAAATATCATTTTCTCATTTCTTTCATTGCCGGTATAAGATTTGGTTATACCCTAGTTCTCAATTTCAACTAACAATTACAACATCGAGTTTTTCATACTCATAAGATCTTTTCATGATTAATCACAATTCATGTTTCATAAGCATAGCATTCATGTATTCATAACTCATCACAATCAATAATTTGACTTCACGTGTGATATGGCTAAAAATAGGATTAAATTGGGACCGTTCACATCGGAGACGAATCTTAAAGCTCAGTGGTAAAACGGTAATTTCACCTACTAACGGGTCCGAAGTGGGTACTGGGTCTCCTTCTCACAGATCCAATAACCCGCGAACGGATCCACCTCAACTGGGTATGGGTCCCGACCCGATACAAACCCAGTCCAACAGGATAGAATTAGGGTCTCTGATTGAACCAAATCAACGGGCCTGATTCGCGACTATCCTCTCACCGGGAATTAAGGGATTACATTCCTAATATGATTACGAGGATTTTATGCCTTATCAGATCATAGGAATCACATTCCTAATCTGATCCCAACGGCGACTATAAATACCCCCCCCCTACCTACCACTGTTACAGGTTAATCACTGTTTTGCCAACTTAAGCTCTTTTTTAATCATCACTGGTTATTGACAAGAGCGTCGGAGGGTGCGTCGCCGGGATCAACCCCGGTGTTTCGCACTTTCCTTGCAGGTGTACGATGGGAGCTCAACAGCCCAACTCCGACGAACAGGCCTGGGGTCGCTATTCAGGTTTTTCCACGAACCCACAAATTCTATCTGTTTACCCCCACACCAGATTTAGCGGTAACAGATTGGCGCCGTCTGTGGGAAAACCATACGAATAGCCTCCGCCTCTTCCTCGTCGACTAGCTCTTCTCCAGCCATGCCTCCCAGAAAAGTAAGATCCACGGGGTCCAACCGTGGACCCAACCCTGTTGATCAACAGCAGGAAGTCCCCGTCCATCCCGCTCCGCAGCAGGGGCAACTTCCTCCTCCGGTCGAGGACCATTTCCAACAGGACCAGCCTCCTCTTCTGAATTAGCAACCCCCTAAGAGTCCCGCTGGTCCTAACCCGCAGAAGCAAAAGCAACCTCTTCATCAGGACCGCATCTCGATACACAATGCCTCTACGGACTCTTATGCTTCCCACAGTCCTCAGGTCCCTGACCTTCGAAATACCGTCCTCAACTGGCAGAAAGATGAGGATCTTCGCCATCGTCTGGATGAAAAGCGGGCCCGAGAGGGAGCCTCCCGCCAGCAACGTCCAGATGAGCGAAATCCTCACCACCGAGACTATAGAAGGTCCCCTACCCGAAGAGGGATGAAAGAGTCCCCCGAACACCATAGGAGAAGACCTCATTCCCCTGCCGGTCGACAACATCCGAGGAACGATGAGGCACCCATCACCCGTGCCGAGTTCCAGCAGTTCCAAGCAACGGTGTTGCGAGCCCTCAACCTCCGACCCAACAATAACAACGCTCAGAGGGTTCCTACCCCCCCACGGGTCCAAAGTCCTCACCATCGGTCCATAACTCCTCCTCCGGCTCCTAGCAACCATCAGCGCATGCCTAGCCCTCGCCGCTCCCAGAGCTACCGTCGTCGCTCCCCTTCCTATGAAGACGAGTCCAGAGGCTTGTTTGACTATCGTCGAAGGGATGATGCTCTCTACCGCCGTCTCCACGAGATGGAGAGGCGCATCGGCCGAATAGACAAGGATGAGGAGTTAAGAGGAAGGACCATCCGCCCGAGCAGACCTCCCTTCTCCCGGACCATCATGGAAGCTCCTATCCCAAGAGGTTTCAAACCCCCGAAGTTCGAAACTTACTCGGGGGAGTCGGACCCCATGGACCACATCGATAGCTTTAAGACCCTCATGCTAATCCACCAAGCTTCTAATGCTTTTCTGTGCAAAACCTTCCCCGCCACTCTTAAGGGTTCGGCTCGGAAGTGGTACTCCCGCCTCGCCCCGTCTTCCATATTCTCCTTCGAGCAATTCGAGAGCCTCTTCATCACTCATTTTGTGAGCAGCAGACGCACGGAGAAGACTAACATCTCGTTACTCCAGCTCCGCCAGGAGAAGGGAGAGAAGTTGAGAGACTATGTGAAGAGATTCACTGCGGAGGTCAGGTCCATAGCCTCCCTCGACCAATCCGTCGCAACAGCCGCCTTCCAATCCAACGTCCTCAATTCCAGCCTGCGCTCCTCTCTTGCTAAGAAGCCTCCACAGAACTTTGCTGACCTTCTTCTCAGGTGTGACAAGTACATTCGTGTCGAATAGGCCGCCTACCTTCCAAGCTTCGGAGGGTCTACCTCAGGGACGAAACGAAAGCTGACCGAAGAAGAAGAGGCTAAGAAGCTTCAGAAGGACGGCAATGGCCAGTGCCGCCTGACTCCTCAGTTTGAGAAGTTCACCCCCCTCGTTGCCAATATATCAGAAGTTCTTATGGAAGTGGACAAGAAAGGGCTACTCCGTGCTCCCCCTAGAATGAACACACCTGAAAAGAAGAGGAACAAAGATAAGTGGTGCCTCTTTCACAGGGACCACAGCCACGACACGGATGATTGTCGGGCTCTCAAGGAGGAGATTGAAGAACTCATACAGTGGGGGCACCTGACCAAGTTCGTCCGAAAAGAGGGGGCCGAGCTTCCCCCCTGAGGAGCCAACAAATGAACAGAAAGGCCCGCCGAGCTTCAAGACTCAGCTCCTCCCAAGAGGTTTTCACCTCATCGTAGAAGTAGGATCTTGATTTTCAATAAGGCCGATGCTTGTAACCCGGCCAGCAGCATGTAATAATGGCTCACCCTATTGAAGCAGTCACTTAGTTTATTTCAATAAAACCTTGCGTTTTTTCATTGGAAATTGTTGCTCTTGCTTCATCTCTACCTCTCCGAGTCACGACTCGCTGAAAGGTGAGTTCGGAGTCCAGCTTCTTCTACATGGCTGCTCCCACGACTTACTAAGCTCTTCACAACGAGTTCGGAGTCCAGCTTCTTCTACATGGCTGCTCCCACGACTTACTAAGCTCTTCAGAACGAGTTCGGAGTCCAACACTTAGCTCGATTCCTCTTCAAATAACCTGCTCTTCAGCGGGTTAGAAGTGGTTCGCCATTCGGAATTGCTCCCACAACCGTTGAATACCTCTACCGATGGTTCGGAGTCCAACACTTGGCTCGATTCCTCTTCAAATAACCTGCTCTTCAACGGGTTAGAAGTGGTTCGCCATTCAGAATTGCTCCCACAACCGTTGACTACCTCTACCGATGGTTCGGAGTCCAACACTTGGCTCGATTCCTCTTCAAATAACCTGCTCTTCAGCGGGTTAGAAGTGGTTCGCCATTCGGAATTGCTCCCACAACCGTTGAATACCTCTACCGATGGTTCGGAGTCCAACACCTGGCTCGATTCCTCTTCAAATAACCTACTCTTCAGCGGGTTAGAAGTGGTTCGCCATTCGGAATTGCTCCCACAACCGTTGATTCTCTCACATAAGCAGCGAGTTCGGAGCTAAAGCTCTCCCCTAGAGTTGCTCCTCACACTCGTCTCACAAATGGCTCTCTTCCAAAGCCGAGCTCTTCACTCCGCTCGCCCCCGAAGCGGACCTCTTCTCAACGAGTTCGGAGCTCACAACTCTCTCCTAGAGTTGCTCCTCAAACTCACCTCACAAATGGCTCTCTTCCAGAGCCGAGCTCTTCACTCCGCTCGCCTCCGAAGCGGACCTCTTCTCAACGAGTTCGGAGCTCACAACTCTCTCCTAGAGTTGCTCCTAAAACTCATCTCCCAAATAGCTCTCTTCCAGAGCCGAGCTCTTCACTCCGCTCATCTCCAAGGCGAACCTCCTCTCAACGAGTTTGGAGCACAACTCTCTCCTAGAGTTCTTCCTCACACTCCCCTCACAAATGGCTCTCTTCCAGAGCCGAGCTCTTCACTCCGCTCGCCTCCGAAGCGGACCTCTTCTCAACGAGTTCGGAGCTCCCAACTCTCTCCTAGAGTTGCTCCTCAAACTCGTCTCCCAAATGGCTCTCTTCCAGAGCCGAGCTCTTCACTCCGCTCGCCTCCGAAACGGATCTCTCCTCGACAAGTTTGGAGCACAACTCTCTCCTAGAGTTCTTCCTCACACTTGTCTCACAAATAGCTCTCTTCCAGAGCCGAGCTCTTCGCTCCGCTCATCTCCAAGGCGGACCTCCCCTCAACGAGTTCGGACTCACAACTCTGTCCTAGAGTTGCTCCTCAAACTCGTCTCCCAAATGGCTCTCTTCCAGAGCCGAGCTCTTCGCTCCGCTCGCCCCCGAAGCGGACCTCCTCTCAACGAGTTTGGAGCACAACTCTCTCCTAGAGTTTCTCCACAAACTCACCTCACAAATGGCTCTCTTCCAGAGCCGAGCTCTTCACTTCGCTCGCCTCCGAAGCGGACCTCTTCTCAACGAGTTCGGAGCTCACAACTCTCTCCTAGAGTTGCTCCTCAAACTCACCTCACAAATGGAGTAACACCCCGAATTTCAAATAAGGATAAATTCGAGATTTCACAGGATCTTTACTTCACTTCGTACAATTTTACAAGGAATTTAAAACTTTTTATTCACAATACATCAGAGTTCCTTTACACTTAGTTTTTACACAGCGGAAGGCTAAAAGATTACAACAATGAAATACAACTTGTATAACTTTAACATCATTTACAACATCTTTAACTTCTAAACAGCAACAACATATCCACTTTATAACTCCATGAATAGTACATTACCTGCATGTCAATCTGTGGGCACGTCAGTCACTTACAACTGACGAAATGTTATACACGGCTATTCTCTCTATGTCGGGAATAGTATAACGATCTCATACTTTAACAAATCACAAAAAGATTGAATGAACAAGTAAAGTGTCAAGGGTGATTATTCTAAATATAAGTGTATGTCATGCCTTAATGCCTAATGCACACAATTCTACACTAGGATGACACTAATGCACACTTGTTCGGATTCTATGCATCCCATACTACATAGGTCCGAGGGCAAGCGCCTACGTTCTTCACAATACAGGGCTCGATCCCTCGCCATGAAAACTACCCGGTAGCAAAACAAAGTTCAGACTATTCCACGAATTTGAATCCCAGCCTTGGAGTCCACCGCCGGCTGTTATAACAGATTCCACATCGTGCGAACCGTCCCGTATGTGACCCTCTAGCCCAGTATATATATATATATACATTGGAGACGGTAAACACAAAAATCCATCCGTCCGACTACTCAAGATCTTGGAGTCCACCGCCGACCCGTCCTCATAGTCCCGGATTAAAATATAATAATCCGTCTCCCACAGGGCAACCTCAGTCCACCAACTGGGTCTATAGTCTTGGAGTCCACCGCCGACTATATAGAGCACCCCACTTACGTTTCCCTAAGTTTACTACATCTTCACTTATGTGCCTAAATTTTCTTAAGTTCAAGACATGAATAATTTCCACACGTAGAATTAGTTGTTACCTCCTACCGGACTTAATCAACAAATACGAGATGGCTCCTTAGCCATATCTCCGAATCATTTCTCAAATCTTTTCTTTTAATAATGCCGGTACCGAGGTCTTACTAACTCTAAATCATAAACTTTCATGTACATGAAACATGGGTACACATACCCTTTAATAATCATGTCTTAAATCTAGATATTTTCATCTTTCAACTTATTCACGAAATAAACCTAGTCTCGACACTATTCATGATCTATTTATTGATTCATGTTCTTTTTAAACAAACATGCATTTCAAGAACACAAATTTCACCACATGAATTGTTATAACAAATCTAAGTTGTCACAATGTTTCAATTCATTATAAAAATTTCTTAAATAAGATGCAAGAGTAATTTCTTTTAGAAGATCAATTCACAAAATACTACTTTCCTTTTCTTCACCACAAAGTGCTATTCTCAAAATTTATTTCTTTTTATACTTCAAAAATATACAAGGAAACTATCTCTTAATATTTCCACTTCATTTTATATTAATATTAAAGTTTAATTCCAATTAAAAATAAACATTCATGAGTAAAAACCCCAAAAAAAAACAAATGTGAGGCATGGGTTTTGAACCCCAGACCTACGGCAAACATAGCCAGCACCTAACCCGAGCCCACTAGCCATTTAGTCCATATGGACTTTTGTCAAATATAGCAACCGAAATTCCTTTCATACATTAGTACAGATTTGGTAATTTAATTGAGTGAAGAGAAAAAAAAATATAAAAGATGGCTATCAAGATTTGAACCCAAGATCTATTATAAAAGGTGCTCACTGGCTAACCAGTAAGTCCAAATGTGATTTCTGTCTAAGGGTTGTATCTGTATACTTTTGTTCATACTTTTCTGAAATTGTTTCTTTTTAACAAAACTTGTTTACCCAATAATCCAATCCTTTAGGATATTGGAATAAACTTCTCTTTGGACTAAAAGGAAATCTTAAATAATAATCAACAAGTCCAAACTTTTTTTTTATAGCATATATCTCATTTAAAAAAAAAGATTATTTCCTTTCTTTACAAAATTTACATTTCTTTTCAAACTCGAAAATTAAAATCATGCTTTTCTAAAAACTAGTTTATGCCCAACATCCTACAAATAAAATTTTGTGTTAAGAATCAAACATATTTTTTAATCGATTATGGATGTCTCAAAGGAATTCCTTTCATACAAAAAAAATTGTATTTTTTTTTTGACATGCGTCAACATACTTCATAAAAAAATTATTTCCTTCTCTTTTCTTTTTCATCATATCTCTAATCATATGTCGAAATATAGACATTCAAGGGGGAGTGTTAAAAATCAATTAATGTGAATGTCTCTCCATTATCCCATTTTCTCCACTAACCCCATGATCTCCATGTTCTCCACTCACCATTTACTCCATGTTTGTCCTTTCAACTTCTTTTGTAAGCCTATAAATAGGCCTTTAGATGAATCATTTGTGAGTGCTAAAAAAGAAAAGGAAATCATTGGAATACAAATTATACTCCATTCTCTTGTCTCTTTTACTTTCTAGCATCGTCTTGATTATTTTACAACAGGTGATGAGTTGAGTTAGCATTTGTTGTAAAGATATAAAACATTAATAGAGGAATTGAAATAGATGAAAAATATAAAAAATAGTTTTAAAAGAAAAAGATGGTCGTGAGTAATTTAGGAATTTAAATATATTCTTATTGGGTTTTCTATGCAATAAGAAGAATATTCAAGGTATATTCCTCATAAATAACTGAAAACTAATGTTAGGCATGCTTTCGGAATCACTCAAATGATTTAAGGTGGGAATATAAAAATATGAAGAATTCGGGTAAGAATATGAAAAAAAAGATTTGGAAATATGGAAAAAACCCACTTATTAATATGACTTATTTGTCCAAGCCCAGTGTAGAACTAGCTACACCAGATCATGTATTATTTGGGCCTATTGTTTTGGGGAGAATAAGGCCGGAGTTGCTTTGGTTGGTGGTATCTAAATAAAATTTATTTAGTAATAACTTAAGGGGGAAAAAGAAAAAAAACCTCCAAACAAATTCTGGGTAAATAAATTGGTATTTTTTCAAATATAGATTGGTAATTTTTCAAGGTAGGCATTTGGTAAGGTCAGAGTATACTGAAAGTTTGAAAATGTGAAAGTGGAGCGAAAGTGGTCCCTCAACTTTCACCTTGCCACATAAGCATTAAAAAGAGAAAAAAATAGAGTTAATTCCATAATGATACTCAAAGTTTATGCTAATTCCAAAATGACATATGAAATTTTCATATTCCTAAAATAACACCCAAAGTAACTACATATATGCAAAAACAACACCCAACGTTAGTTCTCATTAAGTTCTTCATGGCAAGCGATAAAATGACCAAAATACCCCTGCATATTCAATTATTCTACTTCTCCATCTCTTTGCTTTTTCTCTTTCAGTTCTTTTCTTTCTTTCCTTTTGAAAATCAATGATGGAAAGGCTGGACGGTGGTGGAGATGAAGGATAGTGATTGAGGTGGAGGTCGGTGGTGATGGAGTTGGGTTGAAGTTTGGTGGTGTTTGAAGGTGGTGGTGATGAGTTCGGTGAAAAGCAGTGAAGATGGGTTCTGGGTGGTGATGGGTTTCGGGGATGGCGGACAGGGATGGAGCTAGCCCCTTTTATGGTGTCTATTGCTCCCCTCTTTTTTTTTCTTTCAAAAACCCTATATATTTTAAAATTAACATTTTTAGCCACCCTAAAAATTTATAAGAAAACCCTCTCATATACATATATTTTACCCATACCCCTCCCCCCAACAAAAATATTCTAGTTTCATCCCTGATGGTGGAGATGGTGGTCGGTGGTGGAGATGAAGGCTGGTGATTGAGGTGGAGGTCGGTGGTGAGGGAGATAATGGTGATGCCATTGGGGTTGAATTTTGGTGGTGTTTGAAGGCGATGGTGATAGATTTCGGGAATGGCAGAGATGGTGGTCAGTGGTGGAGATGAAGGCTGGTGATTGAGGTGGAGGTTGGTGGTGAAGGAGATGATGGTGATGGAGTTGGAGTTGAAGTTTGATGGTGTTTGAAAGTTGTGGTGATGAGTTTCGGAAATGGCGGAGATAGTGGTCGGTGGTGGAGATGAAGGCTGGTGAATGAGGTGGAGGTCGGTGGTGAGGGATTTGGATGATGGTTGGTGATTGAGGTGGATGTCGCTGGTGGAGGAGATGATGGTGATGGAGTTGGAGTTGAAGTTTGGTGGTGTTTGAAAGTGATGGTTTTCGGGAATGTTGGCAAATAGTGGTCGGTGGTGGAGATGAAGGCTGGTGATTGAGGTGAAGATTGGTGGTGAAGGAGATGATGGCGATGGATGAAGTTGAATTTTGGTAGTGTTTGAAGGTGGTGGTGATGGGTTTCGGGAATGGCAGGGATGGTGGTCGGTAGTGGATATGGAGGCTAGTGATTGAGGTGGAGGTCGGCGGTTGAGGAGATGATGGTGATGGTATAGATTCGTAATTTGTATGATGAGATGAAGGCAATTTCTATATTTCACATACTTCTTAACGGGTTTAAATCTGATCAGAGGTATATTCTGCAAATATTTGATTGGCTTAATAGAGAAACTAATGTCAGGTTCTACTTGGGCATATGTATATATAGTCACTTTGGGTGTTATTTTGGAAATATAGAAACTTCGGGTGTTATTTTGAAATTAGCTTAAATTGCGGGTATCATTATGGACTTAACCCCAAAAAATATTTGTTTAGGCGAAAGTGAAGAGTGAAGAGTGAAAAGTGAAAAGAGAAAGTAAAAAAATATGGTTTATATGAGGCAATTAAAGTATTTTTATTATATTTTCTTACTTTTATGCTCAATAAATAGATTCATTGTTATCCACTTTCACTTTCTTCCCTCACTTCACCTTTTTTTCCACGCAAAGTTAAAATATGAAAGTGGGTACTCTCTCTTAGTCCTTTGAGTTTATTTACTATCCATTTCTTATGCTGAGGTTTACTAGGTGTGTTGCATGTTCGGCAGCTAAGTATGATGGGATCAACTGATCCTTAGTCCAAATCTAACTTAGGAAAGAGCACGAAACTACCAAGAACTTTCAGACTTAAAAAAGACAAAAATAAAATTAAAAGAAAAAAAATGAGAATGGAGGTGGCGTAAATGCACCACATGAACTATTTTATAGAACCTGATATGGGTAAAAATAGAACAAAATCGGGAGCATTCAAATCAGACACGAATCTTAAAGCTCTCAGAGATAAAATAATAATTTTTCGAAGAAACAGGCCTAAGAGAAGGACTGGGCCATTTTCAAGCCCAATGACCAGATCCAGCTGTAACAACCCTAGTGCAAATGAGTCCAGATTCATCGAACCCAGTTTAAACCCCCTATTCCTAAGGGGTAACCGATTCTACCCCTCCATGCACAAGAAAGAGTTTGAAAACTCTATATCTTTGTCAAAAGAAGAGTCCCGACTCGATCTCTCCATATGGAGGGGATAACCGAATCTATCCAAAGACCAGAAAGTAAAGATAGATGAATACCTTGAAACTGCCTCCCTCAGCGACTATATACCTCGAGACCTCCTCATAAACTAGATAATTGCAAATCCTGCTCTCAAAACCCACCATATCTTTGAGTTTCTGACGGGCGATGGAGGGTCTGTCGCAGGGGTCACCCTTGGTGTTTCAGACTTATTTGCAGGTCTATGAGTGCGATATCAGCCGTTCCTAACGATCATATCTCAGAGTCAAGTGCAATTTTTGGCGGTCAACATCAACGAACAACGATGTCTGATCTTTATTGTTTTTATTAAAAGAATTCACATATTTGTTTGCTTTCACACAGAAATTAGCAGCAACAGATTGGTACAGTCAGTGGAAACAGAAAAGATCACTGATCCAACGTCATCAGTACAAAACTACCTTCTCAGCCATGCTTCCAAGAAGGAAGGGGAAGATGACGGCCGACCGCCCTCCTTCACCTCCTCCTCCTGCGGAGGACCCCCATCTACTATTTCAACAAGTTCAGTAATCTCAACCAGATCAACAACCTCAACTGGAACAACTCCTTCTTCAGCAGATTCAGCATCTGTCTAGAGGATCAGCATCGGGAGACTGCTACCGAAGCCATCCCGGCCGTTTGCCAAAAACATAGGCTCAGTCCGTAATGTGACCCCTTCTACGGTGCCCCAGCCGCCACCAGATCTTCGTCAAGTGTCACGCCCCGCTTCCCAAAAAGAATACGGAATACGGATACGCGACTCAACCCAGCAAATGATTTGCATCATCCATAAGCTGTTCAGGAATCTTTACAACATCTCACAAAATAATCAGAGTCGGAAGCAAAAGAGTCAACCACACACATGCAAAATTGAATTAATGAACCAATAGAATTGACTTGAAACAAAATGTAGTAATATCAAATAAATCAAAATCTGGACAAGACAAAATCCTGGGTCACATCGCCCAAAAAAAATACAAAGGAATTATCCAAGTACTCAAAATACATTATTCAAAGCAACAATAATATCTAATATCTCATTTCGCCAATGCCGTCGGGCAGCTGACCATCCTGATCTGCAATTAATAATTACAGGAGAAGAAAAGAGAAAACAAGTACCCGTCAATGCAAGTTACGAGTCACTTATAATGTAGGATACAAGTACATAAGAAAGGTAAACAATTAGCATGGAATAATGCATCAACAGTAATAACTAGCATGAATCAGTAAAACAAAGTCAACTCGCATGGTATACTAATAGTACAAATGAATGTGTCAAGTATAGTGTCATATGACAACTAACAGTGTCCAGTAACAGTAAACTCAGTATATCAGTGTAACAGTATAACAGTATCAGTCCAACAGTATCAGTTTAACAGTATCAGTCTAACAGTATCAGTCTTATGTTCTTACAATCTTGTGTTATTACTAGCTAGGTAGCACTTCATGCACCCCATATTATAACACATGGTTGCTATAACAAACAATTCCGCTTTTAGATAGTGGACCATAATGGGACAGTGTACTCAGATATCAATAACAGTAGCAGTAGAAGTAAAAGTAACAGTAACAGTAGCAGTAAAATTAACAGTAATAGTAATGGTAACAGTATAGAACACTAGTTCCCTTCCAAGTACACGTTTCCATATTTTTCACTACTAGATCTTTCCTTAAGAAACCCCGGCTTGATTACTTTTATTATGGTTATCAACAGACATGATAGTGCATAAAATAGTATCAAACTAACATGATACAATCAGTATTAGGTTCAGGGAAACAAATAAACATGCATAGCTGATATACGGTCACATAAACGAGCAAAACAGTGTATGTTCATATTCAGGACAACATGACAGTACAGTACTAAAATAGTGATTTCCGTTACTACAGAAATCCAAATCTGAATCCAGAAAATAGACTTCCACACAAATCCAGCGATCATATATATATCATATAGTAATTCACAAAATCATAACTCAAAACTGATTTGAATCCATAAAACACGTTCAGCCAGAAATCAGTAAACCGAATTCTCAATCAGAAAAACAGCATTAAAACTCCTCAAATAAATCCAGGAAAAATCTGGGGTAATCCCCTATATGTCTAGTATCAGAATATAAAGTTTCATAATATTCTAGTAAAATTAGTTTAGTCAACAAAAATCAGAAAATATCAATAAACGATAGTTTGGCAAATCTAGAATTCCCAACACTGTTGTACAAAAACTGTAATATCTCGCAAACCATGAAACGAAATCCAAATCCGCCAAAGGAAGATGAAAATAGACAAAATAAGATAACTTTCATATTTCATAAACATTTTCCATAAAGTAAAAGGAAACGGGGTGAAAATACGATTCTTTACAGAACAGCAAGCAAAATACAGCAAATATAACTTTCATAAACAAGCATGAAACGGCGTATAAAACTCATCAATAAAATCCACCAAAATTCTGGGTAATCCCTAAATAGGTATAGAAATACTGTGCAAAGTTTCAAATCAAAATAATATAGTTAGGACCAGTATCAAAATAGTTTAATCATCAAAATCATCAAGAAATGAAATCTGAAAATAAAATACACCTCTGTAGTAAAATAGCCATAACTCACTTATACGAAAATGAAATCGATCAAAGTCAGAGAGTTTGGAAAGAAGACAGATTTCTCTACAATTTATGTCCAATACAATAATTAAGAATTCTGAACTTAATATGGTCTAAAATACAAATCAAAACTGATCATCGACAATTACAGATTTTTCTCTAACAACAAAACCACCATAAGTCATACGAAACTTGTTCCAATCACAATCAAATATGGTATAGAGTCTACTAAGTGTCCAAACATCATGAAATAGAGTATATAACATATTTACAATCATCATATCACATGGATCTCCTCAAACACATAATTTTACCTAATTATCTCACATATATGAATAGATCAAGAAAGGTCAAACCTAGTTGTTTTCATGTCGATTTTGTGTCGTGAGGCAACTATGGTCAATAGCACAATAGAGACAAAACCCATCAAAGATAACATACACATGAGTTGTCTCTAGAACCCAACTACACTATAAGCGGTATTTTTGACTTGTATCAAACAAAGGAATTGGAGAACAAGTTACTTGCCTTAACCGAAGACGAAAATGAAGAACACCAAGAATAACGGGAACGGGTTCCCGGGCAACGAACAAATCCACGAACGACAATCCACGAACCAACGATCACGCATGCAACTCCGTGCACATGCAAAACCCAAGAGCAAGAGAGAGAGAGAGCGCCGGGCTCCTTACGGCTGTTGTTGCTGCTACTGCTGGTGTTGCTGCTAGCCGACGGTGACAGACGGCCAAGGGAATGGCAAGGGGAAGAGATGGTGGTGCTCGGTGTAGAAGGTTGCGGCTTGGGTGGTCGGCACTGGTAGGGGTGACCGGGATGGGCTTGGTCGGGTGTTGGGTGCACAGTCCGAAGGTGGAGGGCGTCGGGTGTGGGGCTGGGGTGTTGGCGGCTGACGCAACAAGGAAGAGAGGGAGGCCGGGTGCATAGGAGTTAGGGTTAGGGTTTAGGTTTTAGGGAGAGATTATATATAGGGTGTATTTAGGGTTGAGAAATATGAGGTGGGTAATTGGGTATTGGGTTGTGGATAGTTTAGTAGTAGTAATAGGATTGATTAGGATAAATTGTATAGGATTCAAAATAGGATTGCGGTTTAATTTGGATTTGGTAATCAATTAGGGATAAAACAATAGGATTGGAAATAGGATGAGAAACCAAATCACCATGAGCACCCAAGAACAAAAATAAAGAGAACGAGACCCAAATAAGAGAAAAGAACCACAATCGATGAAGAACGAAGCAAAAGACAACAAATCAAACACAAAAGAGCTCAAAATGAAATAAAATGAATATATATTGAAAACAACTCCAATATACGGTCCAAGAATAATACAAGATAGTACAAATACTCAAGAAGGAGAAAAATACACCAAAAATACGAAAAACGAAAAACAGGAGTTACAATCCTACCCACCTAACAAAAAGAATTTCATCATCGAAATTCAAAAAGAAGATGCATAGGGTAACCCCAAAAAAAAAAGAAAATAAGGCAAAACAAAACAAAACAACCACTACTCAAACAAATGAGGAAACTTCTGTTGAATCTCCTCCTCCAGCTCCCAAGTCGACTCACTAGGCGAGTGAGGATTTCAAGCAACACGAACCAACTTGATGACCTTGTTCTTAAGCACTTTCTCCCGCCGATCCAAATAGAAACTAGCAGAATCTCACAAGTCAAATCCGGCCGCACGGTCAACTCAGAGTAGTCGATCATGTGACTCTCATCGCGGATATATCTCTTGAGTTGTGAGATATGGAAAACATCGCGCACTTTTGATAATGCTGGCGGCAAAGAAGGACGATAGGCCACCCTGCCTACTCGCTCCAAAATCTCAAACGATCCAATAAACCTAGGGCTAAGCTTGCCCCCACCGCCGAACCGAATGACACCGCGCCACGGCGATAATAAGGAAAACATGGTCACCAACAACAAACTCCAAAGCCCTCTGATAGACATCTGCCCACCACCTCTTCCTATTCTGAGTTGCCTGAAGATGCTTTCTGATCTGAGTCACAGCATCAACTGTCCTGGTGATCAACTCCGGACCCAACATCTGCCTCTCACCAATATCATCCCAACACACTGGTGATCTGCATTTACGTCCATAAAGTGCCTCGAACGGTGTAGCTTTAAGACTGTCCTGAAATCTGTTATTGTACGGGAACTCCACGAGATGCAAATGGTCCTCCCAAAATCCACCGAACTGCAACATACAGGATCACAACATGTCCTCAAGAATCTGAATAGTCCGCTCTAACTGTCCATCAGTCTGGGGATGAAAAGCTGTACTATACTTCAACTTACTCCCCAAACTAGCCTGAAGACTCTTCCAAAACTGAGATCTGAATCTCGTATCCTTGTCGGATACAATACTAACCGGAACCCCACAAAGTCTGAAAATCTCTTGCATGTACTTCTCTGCTAGGCTCTCAGTAGACTGACCGACACGAAAAGGAATGAAGTGAGCACTCTTTGTCAAACGGTCGACAATCACCCAAACAACATCGTGACCCTTAGGACTCCTCGGTAAAGTGGTCACAAAATCCATGGTGATATGTTCCCACTTCCACTTCGGAATTGGAAGCGGTTGAAGAAGTCCTGCGGTTCTCTGGTGCTCTGCCTTAACCTGCTGACAGATCAAACACTGAGCAACAAACCGAGCTACAGCCCTTTTCATACCATGCCACCAGAAATGAAGCTTCAAATCTCGATACATCTTAGTACCGCCAGGATGGATAGAATACGAGGACTGATGAGCTTCCTCAAGCAACCTCTGACGAACTTTACCCTTAGGGACACACAAACGAGAACCAAAACGAAGCGAACCATCGGCATGAATAACCATGTCCGTCCTGGACCCAGACTCAACCTCAGCTCGAAAACCCTGCAACTGCGCATCCCCAGCCTAAGCCTCCTTGATCTGATCAACAAGAGAAGACTGAAGCTGGAGCGCAAGACAACTCCGACCAGAACTCGACAACAAAACCTCCAAATCCAACCTCCTCATCTGCTCACTGAGATCACACTGCTGAATAAGAAATATAACTGCCGGTCTCCTGCTCAAAGCGTCTGGCACCAAGTTTACTTTACCAGGATGGTATTGCAAACTGATGTCATAATCGGGAATAAGCTCTAACCATCGCCTTTTCCTCATGTTTAATTCCTTCAGGGTGAAAACATACTTGAGACTTTTGTGGTCTGTAAAGATCTCCACGCGGTTTCCAAGTAAATAATGTCTCTACAGCTTCAAAGCATAGATCACTGCCGCTAACTCCAAGTCATGAGTAGGATAGTTCTTTTCATGCGGCCTCAACTGCCTCGATGCATATGCAATGACACGGCCCTTCTGCATAAGAACTGCTCCAAGACCTTTACCAGAAGCATCACAGTGAATTACAAATCTGCCTGAACCATCCAAAATAGTCAACACAGGCACTGACGTCAATCTGTTCTTCAACTCAACAAAAGCCTCATTGCACTCACCAGTCCAACAAAACTTCTGATCCTTCCCTGTCAGTTTAGTCAACGGCCCTGCAATCTTCAAAAAATCTTGAACGAATTTTTGATAATAGCCCGCAAAACCAAGAAAACTCCGAACTTCAGAAACTGACTTAGGAATAGGCCAATCCTTCACAGGTTCAACCTTGACTAGATCCACAGAAATACCATCGCCAGAAATAATGTGCCCCAAGAAAGAAACCTCGTCGAGCCAAAACTCGCACTTGCTGAGTTTCTCATAGCGCTGATTCTCTCTCAAAGTCTGCAGAACCACTCTAAGATGCTCGACATGATCTTCCTGATTCCGAGAATATACTAGAATATCATCAATGAAGACCACCACAAATCTATCCAAGAACTGAGAGAAAACCCGAGTCAAAAGACTCATGAATACAACTGGCGCATTAGTGACCCCAAACGGTATCACAAGATACTCATAGTGCCCATATCTAGTCCTGAATGCAGTCTTCTATATATCAGTAGCCTTCACCTTGACTTGGTGATACCCAGAATGAAGATCCAACTTTGAGAATATAGCAGCCCCACTCAACTGGTCGAACAAATCATCGATCCTAGGCAAAGGATACTGGTTCTTCACAGTAACACTATTTAGTTCCCGATAATCCACACAAAGGCGATGACTACCATCCTTCTTGCTGACAAAAAGAACCAGAGCACCCCAAGGCGAAACACTTGGTCTGATGAAATCCAAATCAAGAAGCTCCTAAATCTGCACCTTAAGCTCTGCTAGCTCAACATGTGCAATCCTGTAGGGACTCTTCGATATCGGTGCCGTTCTAGGCTGAACATCAATATTGAACTCTACTTCCCTATTAGGGGGTAAGCCAGGCAACTCATATGGAAAAAAATCCAAGAAATCCCGAACTACTAGAGACAGCCTCACAGCCTGAGTGCAATTCCATCGCACAATCCACATGTACAATTGCAGTCTTTGCTCTTCCCGCTTTCAAACTCGGTGACTCTAATTTAGAATTTCTGAAAATCCTAAGAGTCTCATATGACCCCTTCCCCTATGGGAAATGGGACACTCGATTTGGGGCCCCAGATTGAACCCTATTTTTTATGAATTAATACAAGACAAATCCCTTAACACCTGTAATGTGTATTTTCCCCGGCATGGAACTCAAATTATGCTCGATCTGGAATTCTGAAAACAACTTTCTTGGCACGGCAATCAATAATGGCATGGGCTTCACCTAACCAATCTATACCTAGAATAATGTCGAATCCTGAATTTTCAATTATAATCAGGTTGGCTTTGAAATCTGTGTCCCCAATAACAACAGAACATTTTCTGCACTCACGGGAACAAATAAAAACACCACCACCAGTCAAAATGTTCCAAGCCTCAGACAAGTTGTTGCAATCCAACTGATGGCAAGCAACAAATTGTGAGGAGACAAAAGAATGGGTTGCCCCAAAATCAAAGAGAATACGAGCAGGAAAAGAACAAATAAGGATGACACCTAAGGAAACAAAAGACAAAGAGAAAGAAAAAGTAGACAATCAAGGGTAAGGGAAACAACAATGCAGAAAGATAATGGAAAGAAAGCAAAACAAGACCAAAAGAAAGAAACATGAGAAAGCAAAACAACAACAACAACAAAACAAAAAGTAAAAGATACATGCCACAACTCCTTCAGCTGTTTCAGCATCTGCAGCAGCAAGTTGAAATCCTGACCTCTCCTCGGAACAACGGTCCTCTGACCGACAGTCTGATGCTGAGGAGGAAGCGGAGGCTTAACTGGACCACGAGTTGGGCCTTCCTGCAGAATAGGACCCCTGGCTGGAAGAGCCACCTGCTGCTGCTGTGGACAATCGCGTACTAAATGATCAGCGGCACCACACCTAAAGCACCGGCGATTGACGCGCCAACAATTCTTACGCTCATGCCCAGACATCTGACAAAAGTCACAAAAACCACCCTTCTAGAAACCAGCAGAAGGATACAGAGCTGCCCTGACCGGATGGGTTGGGACAGGCCTCCGAACAGGACCACCAGAAGGCTTAGCAGCAGAATGCAGAACAGTCCGCAAAGAAGGAACCAAACCACCACGAGCCTGCTCCTGAGCTTGAGCTGCCTCAAGAGCTTCAGCATAAGTACGCAAACGGAGAGAAACAAGATGCCTCTTGATATCCTGATCAAGCCCATTCGTGAATCTACGAGCCCTATCCTCTTCAGTAGCCACAAGAATGGCAGTGAAGCGACTAAGTCTAGTAAACTCAGCTGTGTACTCATCCACAGACCTGGAGCCTTGTTTCAAGAAATCCATGTTACAACATTGCTTGGACAATTATGTAGCAAAATTCTAAAATAGAATAATGAATTAACCTGTTTTAAGGCCAGGAATTGTTGTTCCATCTCAACTCGAGTATTACTGGGGAAGAACTTCTCCAAGAATCTCCGAGTGAAAGTAGTCCAAGCAATAGGCATCTCAAGTCGCTCGGACTCGGCCATTACCAAATATGAGCCAAATTCACCAGCTGGATGGAAACCACGTCCACCCTATCAGCCTCGGCAACACGTGCCGCCAAGAGCAAGCGCTCGGTCCGGATCAACCACTGTTCAGCCTCCAAAGGCGTCTCAGTGCCGGAAAAGCGGTCGAGATGCAGCCTCATAAAATCCGTAACTATTCCTGAACGAGGCGGAAGATTTGCCTGCACAGGCACAACGGGAGACGGAATTGCTGTGGTTTTGCTGCTGATTGATTAGCCGCTCAAGCAAAGCAGTAACAGTCTCAACTGGATCAGGCTGAGAAGAATTCCCACGAGCCATAGCTGCACCAAAAATCAAAACAATTGGCATCCAGAATCAAAGTTGATAATAATTCATTTATGCATGCATGGTTGGTGAAATATTGAGCCAATCCCAGTTCGAGCCAAGCTTATCTAATATATTAGGCAACTATTACATCAGCCAAACCTGGGCTCTGATACTACTAAAAGCCTTGTCACGCACCGCTTCCCAAAAAGAATACGGAATACGGATACGTGACTCAACCCAGCGAATGATTTGCATCATCCATAAGCTGTTCAGGAATCTTTACAACATCTCACAAAATAATCAGAGTCGGAAGCAAAAGAGTCAACCACACACATGCAAAATTGAATTAATAAACCAACAGAATTTACTTGAAACAAAATGTATTATTCTCAAATAAATCAGAATCTGGACCAGACAAAATTCTGGATCACATCGCCCAAAAAAATACAAAGGAATCATCCAAGTACTCAAAATACATTATTCAAAGCAACAATAATAGCAATACTAATAAGTAAGAAAACCAGCACTAATATCTCATTTCGCCAATGCCGTCGGACAGCTGACCATCCTGATCTGCAATTAATAATTGCAGGAGAAGGAAAGAGAAAATAAGTACCCGTCAATGCAAGTTACGGGCCACTTATAATGTAGGATACAAATACATGGAAAAGGTAAACAATTAGCATGGAATAATGCATCAACAGTAATAACTAGCATGAATCAGTAAAACAAAGTTAACTTGCATGGTATACTAACAGTACAAATGAATGTGTCAAGTATAGTGTCATATGGCAACTAATAGTGTCTAGTAACAGTAAACTCAGTATATCACTGTAACAGTATAATAGTATCAGTCCAACAGTATCAGTCTAATAGTATCAGTCTATCAGTATCAGTCTTATATTCTTACAGTCTTGTGTGTATTACTAGCTGGGTAGCACTTCATGCGCCCCATATTATAACACTTGGTTGCTACAACAAGCAGTTCCGCTTTTAGACTTCATAGTGGACCATAATTGGGCAGTGTAATCAGGTATCAGTAACAGTAGAAGTAGTAGTAAAAGTAACAGTAACAGTATAGAACACTAGTTTCCTTCCAAGTACACGTTTCCATATTTTCCATTACTAGATCTTCCCTTAAGAAATTCCGGCTTGATTACTTTTATTATGGTTATCAACAGACATGATAGTGCATAAAATAGTGTCAAACTAACATGATACAATCAGTATTATGTTCAGGAAAAGAAATAAACATGCATAGGTGATATACGGTCAAATAAATGAGCAAAACAGTGTATGTTTATATTCAGGACATCATGACAGTACAATACTAAAATAGTGATTTCCGTTACTACAGAAATCCAAATCTGAATCCGTCGAAGAATTTAGAAAATAGACTTCCACATGAATCCAGCGATCATATATATACCATATAGTAATTCACAAAATTATAATTCAAAACTGATTTGAATCCAAAAAACACGTTCATCCAGAAATCAGTAAACCGAATTGTCAGTCAAAAAAACAGCATTAAAACTCCTCAAATAAATCCAGAAAAAAATCTGGGGAACAGTAAAAAAATATAAAGTTTCATAATATTCTAGTAAAATTAGTCCAGTAAAAAAAAATCAGAAAACATCAAGAAATGATAGTTTGGCAAATCTGGAATTCCCAACACTGCTTTATGAAAACTGTAATATCTCGCAAATTGAGAAACGAAATCCAAATCCGCCAAAGGGAGATGAAAATAAAAATAATAATATAACTTTCATATTTCATAAATATTTTCTATACAGTAAAAGGCAATGGGGTGAAAATACGATTCTTTACAGAACAACGAGCAAAATACAGCAAGTATAGCTTTCATAAACAAGTATGAAACAGCGTATAAAACTCATCAATAAAATCCACCAAAATTCTGGATAATCCCTAAATAGGTATAGAAATACTGTGCAAAGTTTCAGATCAAAATAATATAGTTACGACTAGTATCAAAATAGTTTAATCATCAAAATCATCAAGAAACGGAATCTGGAAATAAAATACACCTTTGTAGTAAAACAGCCATAACTCATACGAAAATGAAATCGATCAAAGTCAGAGAGTTTGGAAAGAAGACAGATTTCTCTAAAATTTATGTAAAATACAAAAATTAAGAATTCTGATCTTAATATGGTCTAAAATACAAATCAAAACTGATCATTGACAATTACAGATTTTTCTCTAACAACAAAACCACCATAAATCATACGAAACTTGTTCCAATCACAATCAAACATGGTATAGAGTCTACTAAGTGTCCAAATATCATGAAATAGAGTATATAATATATTTACAATCATCATATCACATCGATCTCATCAAACACATAATTTCATCTAATTATCTCACATATATGAATAGATCAAGAACGGTCAAACCTAGTTGTTTTCATGTCGATTTTGTGTCGTGAGGCAACTATGGTCAATAGCACAATAGAGAAAAAATCTATCAAAGATAACACACACGAGTTGTCTCTAGAACCCAACTACACTATAAGCAGTATTTTTAACTTGTATCAAACAAAGGAATTGGAGTACAAGTTACTTGCTTTAACTGAAGATAAAAACGAAGAACACCAAGAATAACGGGAACGGATTCTCGGGCAACGAACAAATCCACGAACGACAATCCACGAACCAACGATCACACGTGCAACTCCGTGCACATGCAAAACCCAAGAGCAAGAGAGTGAGAGAGAGAGCATAGGGCTCCTTGCAGCTGTTGCTGTGCTACTGCCAGCGCTGTTGCTGGCCGACGGTGACGGACGGCCAAGGGAACGACAAGGGGAAGAGATGGTGGTGCTTGGTGTAGGAGGTTGTGGCTTGGGTGGTCGGTAATGGTAGGGGTGACCGAGATGGGCTTGGTCGGGTGTTGGGTGTTGGGTGCACAGGCTGAAGGTGGAGGGCGTCGGGTGTGGGGCTGGGGTGTTAGCAGCTGATGCAACAAGGAAGAGAGGGAGGCCGGGTGTATAAGTGTAATACCCCGAATTTTCCTAATATATGAAGATTATTTATTTTGTTGCACGTGGTATGCACGTGTAATATTTTGCCTATTATTTCCAACATGATGAATAAGCATATTGTTTTCTATAAGGATTTCCCCTAAAGCCCAAATGTTAATTTACTTATCTTTCTTTTAAAAATATTTATTTTTGGACCAACTAATTTAAGCCCATGGATTTAAACCCTTTTAGTATTTTCTACAACTTGTAATGTGTAGCATCCTTCCTTTTTATTTCCGGGTATTTAATGTACAAATTTTTGTAGTGCGGTTTGTGTGTGCACGTGCACTCAATGTACACGTGCACAAGGCACAAAGCTTGGCCGGTTGGAGTAAGTAATGGGATAAAGTCATGGGCGGTTACTCTTGAAGTGTGGGTAGTTTTCACAACTTCCTAGTCAATCCTAGCCCTTGATTTTCCAACTCCCTAGTGCATCCTAACCTTCCATCTCACTCTAATTTGTGTATAAATACCCCCTCTCATTCCCTATCTCTTTTACACTAAAATTATTATTGTAAGAGAGGCATTCTGTGAGTTGTGTGTGGGAGCTTTGCTGTGGAGGCCGAGTAGTTCTCTGAAGGATTCGGTGTGGAACAAGGAGCAAGGAGTGCGGCACTGCATTGAGGAACTTAGCTGGATTCGATTACTTCGTCAAATAAGGTGGGTGTTTCTCAGGACTTCTAATGTAGGAGTTATGCTATAATTATTATGATTGCTACCATGTTATGAAAAGTAAATTGAATGTATTAGAAATGCCTGAGCTTGCTGTTGATAACAAGAACGACTGAGTCGGTACAGTCGACTGTCGCATGAACCAGTCGACTGGTACGAGACAATTATTTTTATGATGTGGTGATAAACATGTATGCAAATAGACATAATGGTGTGATTACTAAGTTTGTATTTTTCCTATGACACATATGATGGAGGGAAGGTAAAGGGATGAAAAGAACTAGCGATGATTAACAAAGTTAAGAACTGTCGAAGCAGTCGACTGACAAGGTGTTCAGCCGACTGGTGCATCAATTTAAGTATGATTATCTTGATAATTCCATGAAATGAGATATTCCATTATGTTGACCTAGTATAATGACTTGAGATTTATATCTTCATCTTCGTAAGAAGGTTATGAATAATGTGAATGCATGTTTAAAGTATTTTTCCTTGAAGAAAAGAACATATTAGTAACTTGAAATTCCATGCTACGATGTTACTGAACAAGTAAGAAGTGTGGTGTTTATAAGATATGAATGTATGTATGCTGTGATGAAAGTGCATGTGAGAACGGTTAGAAAGATAATTCCTATTTTTGAATTATGAAACTGATCAGTCGACTTAGTGCGTGTAGCCAGTCGACTGAGCTGTACTTAGAATTGTGCTATTGAAAATCCCAGGACAGACGACTGGTGGATGAACAGTCGACTGTCACGTGGATGACACTGTGAACATGAAAAGTTGCGGGACAGCCGACTGGTCGTGTACAGCAGTCGACTCTCCCGAGTATTTATGATGAACCTGTATTTGACTGTATGAGTCGACTGGTATTCTTCCAAGTCGACTGTACAGAGTGGACTTTGATATGTATGAGATTTCATTTTATTTATTGCTGTTGGAAGTTGTGAACTTTATAATTGAAGTCAATGAACTCTTATGACTGTATGGATTTATGTAAAAAGAATCATAGATGTGAATTGAGAATTAAATGAACATGAAAGGCTAAGATCATGATAAGAAAGTCTGTGAGACTCTAAAATGAATTATGGGCTGAGAATGCTCAATTGGAAATTGTGAATGGGAAATTGAACGAAAGAGTAGCTAAGTCTCCCCTGGCAGTGAAATGAAATGATATTGAAAAGAAGACTAAGGTTGGTCGTGTGTAAATGAAATGATAAGTCCGGTTTGGTGGAGAGGCTAACTCTAGAGCTTTGATTTTGATTCATGATTCTAATAATTTTAGTACATAGTGAGGAGGTGATGAAAGTGAGAGAAAAACATGAGTATGAGAACTAGAGTTTACGGTGCGGGTGTGTGAGCCGCAGAATGCATGCTTGATGAGTCAAGACATGGCGCGGGCGCAACTCAGAATGATCGGACTCTAGTCACGCTTGTGGGATGTTTGGTGACTGCAAGAGGATCGTGTTCAGGGAGGAGGCTTGAATTGCCACAGAATGCATGCTTGATGAGTCAAGACATGGCGTGGGGTTCCCCTCCAGGGTCCAGTGCACGAGCTTGTACTCATAGACCATTTAAGATACTCACCGTAATTACAAAAGTAGAGTAAATCATGGTGAGGGATTGAACCCTACAAAAATGAAGAACGATTAAGAGGCTTGCCCTCGGACCTATGTAGTATGGGATGCATAGAATCCGAACAAGTACGCATTAGTGTCATGTAAATTAAAAAATTGCATTAAGGATTAAGTGCACAATCACGACACGACATCATTAAGAGTTCCCTTATGATTTATATTCTTATTATGAACAAGTTTGTGATTTGTTAAGAAATGAGATTCGTTATACTGTTTCTGGCAAAGAGAGGATGGCCATGTATAATTATCGTCGGTTGAATAAACTGACGTACCCACAGTTTTGTATGCAGGATAAATTACGTGTAAAGAGGAATGGATGCATAAAGATTTTATCATGTTGTTGTACATTCATGTAAATGTTGTATATTTTTACTTCCGCTGTGCAAATGTAAATATAATGTGATGTAAACTCTGATGTAAAAAGAAAAGTTTGAATTTCCTTGTGAAATTGTACTCAAAGAAAGCGAAAAGATCCTGTAGAACATCTCGAATTCAGTGATTTGGGATTCGGGGCGTTACAATAGGAGTTAGGGTTAGGGTTTAGGTTTTAGGGAGAGAGTATATATAGGGTGTATTTAGGGTTTAGAAATATGAGGTGGGTAATTGGGTATTGGGTTGTGGATAGTTTAGGAGTAGTAATAGGATTAGTTTAATAGGATTGATTATGATAAATTGTATAGGATTCAAAATAGGATTGTGGTTTAATTTGGTTTTGGTAATCAATTAGGGATAAAACAATATGATTGAAAATAGGATGAGCAACCAAATCACCATGAGCACCCAAGAACAAAAATAAAGAGAACAAGACCCAAATAAGAGAAAAGAACAACAATCGATCAAGAACAAAGCAAAAGACAACAAATCAAATACAAAAGAGCTCAAAATAAAATAAAATGAATATATATTGAAAACAACTCCAATATACGGTCCAAGAAAAATACAAGAGAGTACAAATACTCAAGAAGGAGAAAAATACACCAAAAATACGAAAAACGAAAAACAGGAGTTACATCAAGTCATCTTCAACCGCCAGCAGGGGTCCGACCTCCGAATTCACCTGAACGAGAGGTGAGCCCATGACGAAGCTCCCCGTCCAGAACAGCAGGGAAGCAAGATGAGCCTCTCTCCTCGAAGACAGAGGTCCAGAAGGACTCCATCTCCCAGGGGCAAAGAAGATCTCCCTCTCTAAGGGACGAAGAAGGTCCCCCCTCTTGGCAACGAAGAATCCAAACCACAGCCAATCGACCAGTTCACATGACTAACAGAGATGAAGAGGCGCCTGTTACCAAGGCAACGTTCCAAAATTTCAAAGATGAGATCCTCCAAGCGCTCAACGTCGCCCCAAACAGGGGTCGACAAACAAAGAATCGCCGTCTCACAACCATACATGAGGAAGAGTCCCGGGGTCGACCAGATCCGACCAGAGGGGCGACTCAGTCCTTCGCCGTCTCTAAGAGATGGAAGACTGTCTCAATAAGATCAACCGAGAGAAAGATCTTCAAGCCAAAAGCTTTCACCTTAGCATGCCTCCTTTCTCCAAATCAATCATGGAAGCTCATGTCCCTGAGACCTTCAAACCGTTTCACTTTGAGTCTTACAACGGATAGTTTGACCCGGCTGATCATATTGAGAGTTCTAAAACCCTCATGATGATCCATCAAGCCTCAAACACACTCCTCTATAAAATCTTCCCAACCACATTGAAGGGGTTAGCAAGGGAGTGATACTCTTGCCTATCTATGGGATCCATCTTCTCCTTCAACCAATTTGAGGAGCTCTTCTTCACCCACTTCGTAAGTAGCCACCAAAATGAGAAGACAAGTACCACTCTATTGGACCAGAATCAAAGGGAAGGGGAATAACTAAGAGAATTTGTTTGTCGCTTCACAGCCGAGTCCCAATCTATCACCTCCCTCGATCAAGTAGTAGCAGCCTCTGTGCTCAGACACAACGTTTATCATGCTGATCTGAAGGCATCCATTGCTAAGAAGCCTCATCAGGACTTCTCAGAACCCCTTCTAAGGAGTGAGAATTACATCTGGACTAAAGAGGCTCTCCAACCCCGCAGTTAGAAAAAGCCATCCTCCGGGAACATATGGAAGAGTGCAAATGGAGGTCCCAAGAAACATCAGAAGGACATCAATGGCTAGCGCCGCCCTCACGGGAGTCCTTGCTATTTTCTTACACTTTGTCACTAACCTCCCTGCCTTCCATCTGTTGGATATATAAGTATATTCTCAATATAATAGTATATTATTGTTTATAATGTTCTAAGGGGGAAACACGTGCTTTATGTTAATTGTTGGACCGGGTTGACTGGCATGAAGCCCAGTACCCTAAACCCAGTTTGATCCCATATATACTGGTCTAGAGGTAGTGCCCTTGTGATATTTCAATTATGATAAGCAGGGTATAATATCTTAAGTCAGTGGAATATTAAACCTAACCCTAATTTCATTGTTATTGTCTCTCATAATCTCTAACACCATCAAGTTGTTTTTTGTCTGTGTAAAATCTGTACCGGTCCCATATGTTCCAAAAGAAGAATGGTATTTGATAGGGTGGATAGGTCCTAGAACCTATAGAATGTACCGATGCATAGTCAGATATGGGTACCAAGATGTTCAAAGAGACGAAGAAAACTTTGAGAACCAACTCGTCATGAGCATTGCTGAAGTTCATCCAAATGGATGTCGAGGAAAGCTCTTTAGGGAGTTATGATACATCTCCTGAGGGCAGAATGGCAGTTATACGGAGCACTGAAAGAAGCTTGGTAATGAGGAATTTCGAGGAGAATGGTGTTGGTGAATCTTCTGTGAGAAGTAGCAAGTCGGAAATTCTCCAAAGTCTTCTGTCATTATATGAGGAAGAATCACCTAGTGTGAATTGTAGATGACCCGTGCGGTTTGAGCTACCTCCCCGAGCATTGCAAGTAAACCCACTGGTTAGAGAAGAACTAGCGGCATTAGTGGAGGCTTAAGCATGCAGGGGTAGCGTACGTGATGGGTCACTTGTACATAAAAGCTAGGAAGACTTCCTCGTCTCTGAAGTGTTAGATCAAGATGAGTAATTAAGGTTAGGGTTTATATCTCATAGCCGCTTATGATATTATACCCTGCTTATCAGTATTGGAATATCACAGAGCACTAACTCTAGACCAGTTTTTATATGAGATGAACTGGGTTTAGAGTACTGGGCTTTATGCCCACTCAACTCGGTCTAACAATTAAACAGATAACATGTGATTTGCACGTGTTTCCCCATAGAATATTATACACAATAATATTCTATTATATTGAGAATATACCTATATATCCAACAATCTCCTCCTATATTCTCAATATATTAGGTAATGCCCCGTTAAATCATTGGCTCACAAAAATAATATAGTTCATAGACTAAATCAATTATAACTCGAATAGTTCAAATGAGACTAAACCAAAATAATCAAATAGTTCAAAGACCATATCAAAACAGAATAGTTCACAATGACTAAACCAATTAGAGAAACATGTCATAGTTTCAAAATCAACCAAAGTAAATAAACTTCAAGAACAAAATAGGAGTTTTAAGCTCATGAACATAAGAGTCTTAAACTCAACAGAAGTTTTATCAAGCAAGTGACAAATTTATTCTCGAGAGAAATAAACCAAAACTATATCCTTGCAAACTACTTTATGTTTACTCCTTCATTTTGAGCAAAGCATATTTTGACATCTATGTTGACAGATTTAACTCCTCCATCTTTGCTAGCTTATTGAAAAAAAATATATCAAGAGACACATCTCTAAGAATTTCATAAAGTATCTAGTCCTACTAAAGAACTTAGTACAATTCAACGGTAGCTTAGCAAAATGCAACGCAAGCATCACAATCAAGTCTCTTTAACAAAATAAAGAACAAGAACTATTATAGTTTCTACACAAGAACTATACTATGTTTCATATTGGAATGATAGAACAGTCAAATCAATTATGGTTAATTCTGAATCATCAAAATTGGAATGAAACATGAGTCCATAAAAGAGTTATATCATCAAAATTGAAATGATATAACAACAATTCTAAACATCGAAAACACTTCAACAAGTTTTCATGCTTTCTTTTGGAATAATGAGATGGTTCTAAGTAAATTATGAAAATATATAGCATCATTAAAATTAGAATGAAATTATATATTAACACAATTTACATAGAACTTTTCAAATTATCTAAAGCATGCCAATTGCCTAAAATTGATGCTTCAGTTTGAACTTCTCTGTACCTCCAATTAGATTCTAAATCTCAAAACAACTTGGATGTTAAAAGCTTTTGACTCAATTGCTTTTAATTTTAATTTTCCTACACTTTTGATAATTAGATCACTTTCAAGTCTCTTAGCAAGAGCATTAGTCATACTTGTCACAATTGCACTTTATCTATGAGAAAGTTCAACTAGGCTTCTTTCAGCCTTAATATACTACTTTTACTATTATAGAGTGAGTTATGAGCTACAGTGCATTATAGCTTGATAGTCGTATAACAGAATTAGAGAATTTACTTTAAACTTCTCAATGGATGATTGGCAATAAGTCATTCAATCCACTCAGCCTCTTTCCCTGCAGAGGATAATACATAGAGGTCTAATTTCTTGGATGAGAACGCAATGCTTGTTTGCCTTTTAATATCCATAATTTTCTGCTCCTCCTAGTGTGAACACATTTTCACTAGTTATCGACTTTCACTAAACTTTGAATAGCACAAAGCAAACTCTTGAGTACCACTCAGGTATCTCATTGGCCTCTTAGGGCTCTCAAATGTGTATGGGATTAGTAGTGAATCTGCAGATCATACCTACCTCAAAGGCTATGTCTTTTCAAGTACAGATCTTTGTATTTATGAGACTTTCAATTCTTTTAGAATGATCTAACTATCTCATAGTTGCACCATCATTAGGTGTCAACCTTTTATGATAATCATAAGGTGTTTCAAAATATATTTCCAGCCACTATATCCTTACTTTTTAAACACATTATTGATTTAACAAGTTTGACTAGAGGTTATCCCTTGCCAATTAAAACTCAACCTTATACATAATATGGTGTCCACAACACTTAGGTGTTTCATGCTAAATTTATTTGGATAGCACAATTTTAACTCCATTTATAATAGAGATGTCACTTTCAATCAACAAGCATGTCAATAAAACCAAGTAAATAATAGCCATTATATTTGACACACCACAAAGTTAAAGACACTGATCTGAATTACTTGATTCATATACTAGGCTCTTTGAGAAAATTGTCAAATTATTTATATGTTAGCTATATTACATGTTTTAAAACATACGATGATTTTACTAAAATGTAAATCTTGTTCACTAAACATATTAGTACAAAACTCTTAGTACAAAACTATTCAATATAAAACTTTTCAATATAAAATGTTCAGTACAAGATTGTTTAAAATCATTTATGAATAACAAAATTTTCAAAAGATGTAAGGGCAAGAAAAATCCTTATTGTAGCAATATGACAAACATGTGAGTAGACTACAAATCAGTCTATCCCATTTATCTCAGTCAATTCTTAAGCTACTAGAAGTGCATTAAAATTGCTACTGATCAATCAAAGTTAAGTTTCTTCTACAAAACCCCACTAACTATAGTTTTAGCCCATTTCAGCAGATGAACTAGTGTAAAATATTATTGTATAATACAAATTTATCTCATTGTCTACTAAAGATTTTTCTTGGCTCATTTGCCATTGAATAAGTGTCAGTAGGACTAAATCTTGATTCCAACTGTGAATTATTGGCCGTGACAGCAGGACTAATAATTTCATAGATTTGTCTTTGATGAACACATCTTCAAAGAACTTTGCAAGTCCAGATTCTACTAACTCAAATTAGATAGATTCAAAACTGTCCATAGATTCACATTCTGCACTTTCTAAGTATACACAAATATTTATTATAGGTCCTACTTTAGGCCTTCTAGGATCATGTACTTTAACAAATGTATCATACCACAATTTTCACTTTGACAAAATTATTTGTGTTTTTATACCGTTAATCTACAAGGTGTAAGTAACTTAGAGTGTGGCAACAAATTAGAAATATGAGTGCTAATGTAACATCACTCATAATTACACAAAGTCAAACTAACAGTCAATAACATAGAATTCAACATTTCACTGAGTGTTTGATTCTAACTTTATCAATACCGTTTGACAATGGTAAATAGAGTGCACTAAAGATTATGCCAAATGCAAATTACTCTAAAATTATTAAACATATTCACCACGTCCATCAACACTGGACCCTTGATCTTAGCACTTAACTAATTTTTTAATTCATTAAGAATAACAAGTGCTTCATTCTTCATATATATGACAAACTTATACTAATCATTTACGATTAAATACTTCAAACCAACAATTATCTCATATAGTTACAAAGCTATTGAGATCACAAATATCAGAATGTAATCCTAGAGACCATACAAAGTGATTTTCTAGTGATCATAATCTGAGTTCAAGTTTCACATTTGTCATATTTTAATGAAGTGTCATTTAGCAGAGTTATAAGTTTTAACAAGAACAAATAATTTAATATATAGTTCTCATGTCCTAGCAAATTGTGCTATGTTCCAGGACTATATACAATTAGAACTGCTGTTATTAATTGTCTCATTTGTTAAACTTAACTTATACATGCAATTGACTATATATGCACATTATAAGAGTTAAAACAAAATTACTCTACCACATTTATAAAATTGTTTGCTTTCTCTAGTGAATCTAAGAATGTCCACTTGCTCAAACACATTAAGCTATATTTTTCTTGATTCGTTCTTCATCATCTTTGAAACGCTAAACGAGATAATGACCAATATTTTATAATTCAGTTTTGCACACATAGTACAACGAACGAGAAAGAACAAAACGTAACTAATGGAGTCATATTCTGCATTATAGGATGCTCTTATCTAAGTTACGGACATCTATTATAGATCTTATACATTATTTTTTATATAAAAATAAAATAAAATTAGAGAAGCAAATATATATAATCTCACACAAACTGCAAACAATGGGTTTGTCAAAATATCTATACACATAGTATAAAGCACTTAACAACCCTAAACATGCTAGTTTTCAAAGCGAGAATAACTATGGTCTAAAACTCTCAATCATGTAATAAAATGCAAAAAACGTTAACATATTCATCACATGAAAATACTGAAAATTGAATTAGAGTAAATCATACCGACACTCCAAGTTAGAAGTGTTTTCCAAACTCAATGGAGAAGCCTGCGTAGTGTAGACTTATTCAACCGTGATGCATATCCATCGTCTCCATTAACACACATAATTTGTAAGTAACTTTGAAGTTCCTACATTCATCAAATTGTTAAAGATTAGCCAATTAAACAAATTATTAGCTCTATTTAATTCTAAGAACAATTTAATTGGAGATACGGTGTTGTAGTCAAAACTTATAATTTAACCTATCATAATAAATATTTGATCCTTAGCAAATAGCCAAAATAGTTATTCAAACATGTATTTAAATAAACAATGGTTAACACGATTTTGAACTTTAACACTTGGCAACAATAAAAAATTAAAATGTATGCAGGTAAAGAACTTATCTTTAATTTAGATCCGATCCATTCCAAACATATTTTAGGATCTAGTCTAAACAACATTCTCACCTCCCACACTATTTCCAACAACTATATCCACATCTCTTATTGTGCTTTCACTTTCCAACTGTTAAATTTCAGAATTTTCAAATATTTCTAGTTTCGGAATTTTTTACACACGATTAAGTTTTTCCATCTTATAGGAATAAATAGTAAATTCCAAAATCTAGAGGGTTTATACTAAATAATTACTACCAGCGTAAATTTAGTAAATAAAAGGGTTTTTCTGTAAAACTGTGTAATAAACAATAAAACAGCATTTAATTAATTAAGATCACAAATCTTAAATTTTAGAGTGGACTGTATCTTGATGAAAATGAAGGAGTAAAGGAGGGTTGGATCTGATTAGGAAATACGTTGCAGCAAATCCTCTGCTCCACCCAAACACGAAATGGCAGAATCTCAACCAATGAGATCCCTTATTTGTTAACATATGAGTTAAAGTGACATCACACAAGGACCCCCTATCAAAAATCAGATATTTCTCTCACACAGAGATATGGCTAAAAATGGGGTTAAATCAGAGCCGTCCAAATCAGGAACGAATCTTAAAGCCTAGGGGTAAAATGGTAATTTCACCTACCAATGGGTCTGAAGCGGGTACTGGTTCTCCTCCTCAAAGATCCATTAACCCGCGAACGGATCCACCTCAACTGGGTGCGGGTTTCAACCCGCAGCAAACCCGGTCCACCAGGATAGAATTAGGGTTTCTGATTAATCCTAATCAACGACCCTGCTTCATATCTATCCTTTCACTGGGAATTAGGGATTACATTCCTTATCTAAACACAGGGATTGCATGCCTAATTCGGTCCCAAAGGCGGCTATAAATACCCCCCATCTATCTCCATTAAGAGGTAATCAATCTTTTGCCAATTTACGCTCTTTCATAATCTTCCTGGTTATTGACTTGAGCGTCGGAGGGTGCGTCGCCGGGATCAACCCCGATGTCTCGCACTTTTTGCAGGTGAACGGCGGGAGTCAGCGGTCAAACTCCGGTGGAACAGGTTCAAGTTTGTTATTCAGATTTTTCAAGAATCCACAAATACTATCTGTTTGCCCCCACACCAGATTTAGCGGTAACAGATTGGCACCGTCTGTAGGAATCAAACGAATAGCAGCCTCCCCTCTTCCCGTTGGTCAGATCTTCTCCAGCCATGCCTCCTAGGAAAGTAAGATCCAGAGGGTCCAACCGTGGACCCAACCCCGTCGATCAGCAATAGGAAGTCCCCATCCAACCCGCTCAGCAGCAAGGGCAACTTCGTCCTCAAGCAGAGGACCCTCTCCAACAGGACCAGCCTCCTCTTCAGAATCAGCAACCTCCTGAGGGTTCCCCCGGTCCTCAAAATGCCGGTGCAGGGGTCTCGCGTCCCAACCCGCAGAAGCAACCTCTCCATCAGGATCACGTCTCAGTACATAATGCCTCTACGAATTCTATTGGACTCCCGCAATCCCCGAGCTTCCGACCTTCGCAATACCATTCTTAATCGGCAGAAGAATGAGGATCTTCGCCACCGTCTGGATGAGAGGCGGGCCCAAGAGGGAGCCTCCCGCCAACAACGTCCAGATGAGCGATCTCCTCACCGCCGAGACTACAGAAGGTCCCCCACCCGAGGAGGGCAGAGAGAGTCCCTCGAGCATCACAGGAGAAGACCCCATTCCCCAGCCAGTTGGCAGCATCCAAGGAACGATGATGCACCCATCACTCGTGCCGAGTTCCAGCAATTCCAAGCCACCATCCTACAAGCTCTCAATCTCCGACCCAACAACACCAATGCTCCAAGGATTCCCACTCCTCCTCCAGTTCGAAGTCCTCGCCGACGGTCCCTAACTCCTCCCTCAGCTCCTAGCAACCCCCAGCACGTTCCTAGTCCTCGCCACTCCAGGAGCTACCGTCGTCGTAGCCCTCGCTCTCCCTCGTATGAAGACGAGTCTAGAGGCTCGGTTGATTACTGTCGAAGGGATGATGCTGTCTATCGCCGTTTCCACGAAATGGAGAGGCTCTTGGGTCAGTTAGACAGAGAAGAAGAGCTTAGAGGAAGGACCCTTCGCCCGAGTCGACCTCCTTTTTCCTGAACCATAATGGAGGCACCCGTACCAATTGGTTTTAAACCTCCTCAATTCGAGACTTATTCCAGGGAGTCTGACCCCGTCGATCACATCGAAAGCTTTAAGACCCTCATGCTCATCCATCAAGCTTCCGATGCTCTGCTGTGCAAGACCTTCCCTGCTACTCTCAAGGGTCCAGCTCGAGAATGGTACTCTCGCCTTGCCCCATCCTCGATATTCTCCTTCGAGCAATTTGAGACCCTCTTCGTCACCCACTTCGTGAGTAGCCGCCGAACTGAGAAGACCAGCATTTTGCTACTCTACCTCAACCAGAAGAAGGGTGAGAAGCTGAGAGACTATGTGAAAAGGTTCACAGCGGAAGCCAGGTCCATAGCATCCCTTAACCAGTTGGTCGCTGCAGCAGCATTCCAATCCAATGTCCTCAACTCCAACCTCTGCTCCTCCCTCGCCAAGAAGCCCCCACAGAACTTCTCTAAACTCCTCCTCCGGAGCGAAAAATATATTCGGGCCGAGGAAGCTGAGCAATGCCCCAACTTGGAGGGGCCTTCCTCCGGGTCCAAGAGAAAGGGAACAGAAGAGGAAGGGGCCAAGAAGCTCCAAAAGGATAATGGCGGGCAGCGCCGACCTCCTCCAAGATTTGAAAAGTTTACTCCTCTTAATGCCAACATTTCCACAATTCTTATGGAAGTTGAGAAGGAAGGGATGCTGCCCCCTGCGCCAAAAATGAACACCCTTGGTAAGAAGAGGGATAAAGAGAAGTGGTGCCGCTATCACCGGGACCATGGCCATGATACTAATGATTGTTGGGCCCTGAAAAACGAGATAGAAGCCTTCATCCAGAGAGGGCAGCTGACCAAGTTCGTGAGAAAGGACCGAGCCAATCTTCCTCCCCCGCCTCGGGGGGCTAACAAGCGTCCTGAACGCGATGAAACACCCGAATTCGAAGAGGAGTGTGTCCTGCACCTCATTCATGGGAGCCCAATGGGGGGCTTGTAGCGCCCCGAATTTCTAATACGAAACTTAGAAAATACGTGGCACTTTCCCAGCGATCCACTTCAATGTAACAATATACATAGACCAAAAACTCAAATCATTTTATTCCAAATCTTTATTACAATAATCTTTTTCAAATAGCAGCGGAAATACAAACACCTTAAATTACGATGATTCTTTTACAATACTCTTCTTACAACAATTTACACAAGGCTCCATTATAACACTCATACTCTCTACAGCTAACCCAAGCATCCAAGCCTCCAATTCTAAGCAACCTGCAACATGTGAGGCTAGAGTTGAACCCTAACCCCCAAAACTACGGGGTCAGCCATAAATGGTGTGAGTGATATAAACAACAAACATAAATAACAAATAAACATAAATTCTCAATCAACATGTACTGAACAAAAATACATAAACTGAACATGTAATCTGAAACAAGAACGATAGGCCAGTACATGAGCGAACCAAGTCGAGAAACAATACCAACGATCAAGTATCCATCAATCAATTTCTCTCAAAACATGTACAGTTCAACTGTACGGTACAGTCGACTGTCGTAGAAACCAGTCGACTGTTCTGAACAAACAATAATCCACACATATCTGAACATGCCCAATTATCAATAAATCTCAATACCACGATGTATGTCCAACAATCGATCACCAATAATGCCATAGATCGGATACCCATATATCCATCTACAAAACTAAAGAGGGTATAGATCGAATACATACCCGGCATGCATCACCAATAGTGACTATTACACCGACGAACATATTCATCTACAAACAAACTAAAGAGGGTATAGATCGAATACATACCCGGCATGCATCACCAATAGTGACTATTACACCGACGAACATATTCATCTACAAACAAACTAAAGAGGGTATAGATCGAATACATACCCGGCATGCATCACCAATAGTGACTATTACACCGACGAACATATTCATCTACAAACAAACTAACGATAACAAGAACCTTCAAGATCATGAAAACTCATCAGAACCAGTCGACTTATGCTATAATAAGTCGACTGCCTCGAGAACCAATATCCATGATTATAACAAGTGCAGTAAGTTGACTTAATCAAACATCAGACGACTTACCCGAAACAATTACCAATAATTTCTCAAGAACAACCCAAGTGCTAACAGTCGACTCATAGGGGGTAATGGTCGACTGTCCCGAAAGACTGAACAAGCTTTACTCAGTATACCAGTCGACTGATAATAGTGTCAGTCGACTATCCCGAACGATTTCTCAAAGTCTAAAAATACAATGTTAGGGTCGTACCAGTCGACTGAGTCGTGGACCAGTCGACTGTTGGCCTACGATTCTCACAAACTAGGTCTGAAATCAAATAATAAATTCTGGTGTCCATCTCAATACCAAATCTCTTCCCCAACTCGAATCTAATCCGATTCATAATCACCAGATCCTGAGATTCATCCATCAAGTTTCTTATTTTTATAACTATCCTCAAATCTTATCATGTTTCAAGCAATCAAGAATTATCAATCGAGATCTACTAATCTTTCATGGATTTCACATACATACTACGAATAACAATCATGGCATCGATTTCATACAAAATACGAAAATATCCAACAAAACAGCATGCAACATACATATACACAAAACAAGTCCATATCACTCACCTTTTAGAATCAAGAAGAATCCACAAAAAGCCTTCCTTTGCTAGATCCAAGAACTTCTTCTCCAATCTCCAAGAAAATAGTAATATATTAAATCTGGAGTTGTTGTGCAGCGAATGACGGCTGTACACCCCCTTTTATACAGGCCGGGATTGAAAGAAATTAGGGTTTTGAAGTACTTTTGCAAAATAGTCCCTTTTCCAATTTATTACTTCACATATATAACCTTCCTTAGTCAAAATAGGTTAAATAAATCAAAACTAAATAAAATCCTTTTACCACTAAGTTTTCCAATTAAAATATTTGACCTTTACCTTCCAGAAAAACATTTGCACTAGATTCTACATAAATTCCATATTTGCAAAAACACCCTTTTTGTTTAAACCTTCACCAAATCGACTTTAAATAAATTTCAAATATATTTAAATTCAAATGATGACCATGGAGAACCAAATTATCAGTAAAAACGAATTTTCATAGTTTATTTAAGATCCAAACGACTTTTTACATAAAAGCCCCTCTCTTTCGAGATATTTGTAAAAATAGTTTCTTTATTCAGAAAAATCCCAATATTTAGAATACACTCCATAATAAGTATGAAAACTTATTAAAAATATCAAATTGTATATTTACACCAAAATTATTTGCACGTGTTTCGCACGTGTTCCAAAGATAAATCTTTTAGAAAATATCAATTAAATCCTCAAAATTCATTTAAATCCATTTTCAAATAATAAAATAATATTTGAAAATACGGGGTTCTACAGGGCTCCTCCAACTCCTCTCGAAAGGCGTTTATTAGGGAAGTTAATTCGGTCCGCGCCACACTTCCTCCTAAAGTCCTCGGAGTGCCCGTCACATTCTCAGATGAAGACCTTGAGGGTGTCCGAACCCCCCATTGTGACGCACTCGTCATCAACCTCCATATGGCGAACTTTAAAATGGAAAGGATCCTAGTGGACAATGGCAGCTCTGTTAACATTCTCTTCCTCGCAGCTTTCAAAGGCTTCAAACTATCCCGGGACAGACTTAAGCCCGCCAGCTACACACTCCATGGGTTCACGGGAGTGCCAGTGACTATTGAAGGGGTTATCACCCTCGACGTAACCGCTGGCAAAACTCCTACTACCCGAACGGAGTCGATGGACTTTATGGTCGTGGATGTCCCTGCAGCCTATAATGTCATTTTGGATCGGCCCGGCTTAGCTGCTCTCGAAGCCGTCCCCTCCGCTTATCACCTCAAGATGAAATTTCCCACCCGGGCAGGAGTAGGGGAAGTAAAAGGCAATCAGGAAACGGCCCGCAAATGCTACATGACCTCTACTATGGGTCCAGTCCTCTCCCTCGAAACTCTTGAAATCCCCCAAGATGTAGTCCGACCAACGTCCGAGCCGGTGGATGAGTTGGAGGAAGTGCTCTTCTCTGAGTAGGATCCGAGCCGAAAGTTCTTTGTTAGCAAGACCCTCCATCTGCCCTATGCTCCGACATAGTCCAGTGCATCCAAAGGAACCACGACCTCTTTGCTTGGTCGGCCACAGACATGCCCGGAATTTCCGAAGAGCTTTTAGTCCACCACCTCAGCGTCACTCCGGGGTCCAAACCGGTCCAACAGAAGAGGCGCAAGTTCGCTCCCGAGCGCCAGCAAGCTATAAAAGAGGAGGTGGACAAGCTCTTTGAAGGCTCGATTCATACAGGAGGTAAACTATCCCGAATGGCTCTTGAATGTAGTAATGGTGAAGAAGTCCAATAGGACCTGGAGGATTTGTATCGACTTTACCGACCTCAACAAGGCATGCCCCAAAGATCCATTCCCTCTTCCAAGCATCGATACTTTGATTGACGCCACTTCAGGCCATGAACTCCTCAGCTTCATGGACGCCTTCTCAGGCTACAATCAGATTCGTATGTTTTTCCCGGATATCCCGAAGACCTCCTTTGTAACCGATCAGGTCCTCTACTGCTACAGGGTAATGCCCTTCGGTTTGAAGAATGCATGTGCCACTTATCAACACCTCGTCAATAAAGTTTTTCAAGCACAGATCGGCCGAAATATGGAGGTATATGTTGACGATATGCTTGTGAAGAGCATCCACGGGGCCGATCATGTGACCGATCTGCAAGAGGCGTTCGACGTACTCAGGAAACACGATATGAGACTCAATCCGAACAAATGTGCGTTCGGAGTCTCGTTGGGGAAATTCCTTGGCTTCATGGTCAGCCAAAGAGGAATTGAGGCCAACCCCAAGAAGATCAAAGCCATATTAGACATGGCTCCCCCGAAGAATGTTAAAGAGGTTCAGAAGCTAACGGGTCGCCTGGCAGCCATAGGGCGCTTCCTTTCCAAGTCAGGGGAGAAGTGTCTTCCCTTCTTCAAGGCTCTCAGGGGGGCTAAAGGCTTCGAGTGGGGTCAGCAGCAACAAGACTTATTCAATCAGCTGAAGGCTTACCTAGTCAATCCTCCTCTCCTCAGCAAACCTGTTCCTGGTGAAACCCTCTACCTCTACTTAGCAGCCTCCGAGCAGACCCTCAGCGCTGTCCTCGTGAGGGAAGAAGATAGGACTCAAAAGCCTATTTATTACGTGAGCAAGGTACTTCGGGATGCCGAGCTCCACTACCCCAGGATAGAGAAGATGGCATACGCCTTAGTCATGGCCGCAAGAAAGCTTCGCCCATATTTCCAATCCCATTCGGTGGTCGTTCTTACCGACCAACTGCTGAAGCAAGTTCTCCACAAACCAGAGACCTCTGGTCGCCTCATGAAGTGGTCTATCGAGCTGAGCCAGCATGATATAACGTATCAGCCTCGGACCGCGATCAAGGCTCAGGCCTTAGCTGAATTCATAGTTGAAAGTACCATCCCCGAGGTCAGCCAAGCAATGAAGAGACCGCCTGTCTGGTCAGTTTATGTAGATGGATCCTCTTGTAACGAGGAAAGTGGAGCCGGGGTCATTCTGGCTGGCCCAGATGATTTCATCCTCCAATACTCCCTCCGGATCAACTTCAAGGTCTCTAACAACAAAGCAGAATATGAAGCACTCATAGCCGACCTCAAAATGGCTCACAATGCAGGGGCGCAGCGCCTCCGGATCTTTAGCGACTCTCAGCTGGTCGTAAATCAGGTCCTAGGCAAGTACGAGGCACGAGATGACCGAATGGCTAAGTACCTAGCCAAGGTCAGGAATCTCATGGCCCTATTTGAAGAAGCTCTCATCCAGCGAATCCCCCGAGAGGAGAATTCCCAAGCCGATGCCCTCTCCAAGCTAGCCTCCTCCTCCCTCCAAGGTCTCGAGCAGACCATCTTGATTGAGGTGCTCCTGAAGCCAAGTATAGAAGATGAAACTTCCGACTCGATGGAGTCGCTACCTTTCCTGCTTCAAGATAACTAGATGAAACCCCTGGTAGAATTCCTAAAGGATGGGCTCCTCCCCGAAGACCCTAAAGAAGCTCGCCGAGTGAGAACCCGAGCAGAGCGATACACACTTATCGAGGGCATCCTATACAAGTGCTCTTTCACACAAGTAGACGGCAAGCCTTATTTGAGATGCCTCTCCTCGGAACAAGCCGAATGCGCCCTGCAAGAGCTCCACGAAGGCATCGGCGGGGCACATTCAGGGTCTAGATCCCTATCCCGGAAAGTATTGAATTATGGATATTTCTGGCCCACTCTCCTTCAAGACGCCGAACTACACGTTCGGCAATGCAGCTCTTGTCAGAAATACTCCAACGTCCGTCGCCTCCCACAAGCTCCACTCACCTCCCTATAAAGTCCTATCCCTTTCACAATGTGGGGGATGGATTTACTAGGGCCATTCCCACCAGCTCCCGATCAGCTCAAATTCTTAGTCGTGGCTATCGACTACATCTCGAAGTGGATAGAGGCCGAGCCCTTGGCCACAATCACCGAGAACAAAGTACTTCAGTTCTTCCGAAAGAACGTTATCTGCCGATTCTGTGTCCCTCAAGTCCTTATAACAGACAACGGAACCCAGTTTACCGGGGCTGTCTTCCGAGCTTTATGTGAAGACCTCGCCATCCAACAACGTTTCTCCTCCGTCTCCCATCCACAGTCGAATGGTCAAGTGGAGAATGCTAACCGGCAGATCCTCTCCGGTATTAAGAAAAGGCTGAATAAGTGCTCTAAAGGCTTATGGGTCGATCAGCTCCCTAACGTGCTGTGGAACTATCGCACCACGAAATGGACCCCCACAGGAGAGTCGCCATTCAACCTCACCTATGGGTCCGAGGCTGTGATCCCATTGGAAGTCGGCATTCCTTCTCCTCACCTTCTTGCCTACGAAGAAGAACAGAATGCCAGAGAACTTCGGGCAAACTTAGACCTGGTCGACGAGCTACGGGAAAGAGCGTCAATCCGCCAACAGAGTTATCGAAGGAGGATCGAGTTGGCGTACAATAAGAGAGTCCGTTCTACCGACATCAAAGAAGGGGACTTGGTCCTCAGAAAGCTAGCAATCTCTTTTCCCGGTCAGAAGAGTAAACTAGCTCCAAATTGAGAGGGACCCTACAAGATCACCAAAGTAGTTCGGCCCGGGACATATCGTCTAGAAGACCTCGAAGGCAGAGAGATCCCCAGGACTTGGAATGCCGACCATCTTTTGAAATACCAAGAGAGAGCATTAACGCCTCTCTAAGTATTCTGGGATGTCGAACCGTTCCTCTCCTTTTACTTGTATTTTTTTCCCTTTATTTCTCTCATGTAATAACGGCTCGCAACTCAGAAGCAGCCAACTATTAGTTATCAATAAAAAAAGTTTCTTCACATTTTACTTGTAAAATTGCTTGTATCTCTCTACTTTTACTCTTCACTCAAACGACGAGTTCGAAGTCCAACACTTGGCCCGACTCCTCTTCGCAAGCTCGCTCTTAAGCGGGTTAGAAGGGGTTCGCCATTCGGAATTGCTCCCACAACCGTTAAACAAACTCTAACGACGAGTTCGGAGTCCAACACTTGGCTCGACTCCTCTTCGCAAGCTCGCTCTTAAGCGGGCTAGAAGGGGTTCGCCATTTGGAATTGCTCCCACAACCGTTGAACAAACTCTAACGACGAGTTCGGAGTCCAACACTTGGCTCGACTCCTCTTCGCAAGCTCGCTCTTAAGCGGGCTAGAAGGGGTTTGCCATTCGGAATTGCTCCCACAACCGTTGAACAAACTCTAACGACGAGTTCGGAGTCCAACACTTGGCTCGACTCCTCTTCGCAAGCTTGCTCTTAAGCGGGCTAGAAGGGGTTCGCCATTCGGAATTGCTCCCACAACCGTTGAACAAACTCTAACGACGAGTTCGGAGTCCAACACTTGGCTCGACTCCTCTTCGCAAGCTCGCTCTTAAGCGGGCTAGAAGGGGTTCGCCATTCAAAATTGCTCCCACAACCGTTGAACAAACTCTAACGACGAGTTCGGAGTCCAACACTTGGCTCGACTCCTCTTTGCAAGCTCGCTCTTAAGCGGGATAGAAGGGGTTCGCCAATCGGAATTGCTCCCACAACCGTTGAACAAACTCTAACGACGAGTTCAGAGTCCAACACTTGGCTCGACTCCTCTTCGCAAGCTCGCTCTTAAGCGGGTTAGAAGGGGTTCGCCATTCGGAATTGCTCCTACAACCGTTGAACAAACTCTAGCGACGAGTTCGGAGTCCAACACTTGGCTCGACTCCACTTCTCAATCGCTGTTAAGCAGGCCAAAAGTGGTTCGCACATAAGAAGGAAGATTTGTTTCTGATTTGGAGTAGTGGTCAAAAGTTGGAGGAGTTACACTTAAACTAATACTAGCCAACGCAACATTCGAACATCAGAAGCAAAACAAACTTTTTTATTAAGAGCTCAAACAAGACTGACACTATAACAGAGTTTTTACAATAACTTGAAGAGCATAATACAACTTGTTTAGCGCTTCTTTGAAAGGGGAACGCTTCGGTTCAGAGACACACGAGGGCGGCGTCGCCTTACCTCTGAGCTCGACTCTAAACCAGCGAAGCGAGAACCTCCTTCGCCGCTAATTCTAGCTGTGGCCCCAACCGAGGCGCCACTAGACGAAACAGCTACACCACTCTGAGCGTCAGCTAGGCTTCGCCGAACGGCAGGCGAAAAAGTCGCAAGTTCGTACAACGAGATACCTCTTTCGCTCTCTTCGCGAGTACACGACGTACTGCGAACATTGATCCTTACGGGTTGAGGTTTCAGCGATGCAATCTCCTCCTCTAGCTCGACGATCCTATCTCTCAGAATATCGCTTTCCGCCGATACTTTGAGACGAGGAAGTTTAGACGAGCCTGTAACGTTAGTACTGTCGGCCACAATACGACGGAAATGAGTCGCTTCGATACCCCTGTCGATGGTGATCCTCTTCAGTTTGTCAATTCTGGTCGTTAACTCATCGCGCTCGGACGTCAACTTCCCCACCCTCGAAGCTAACTCCTCTTCTTCCGCCGAATGTTCTTTCACCGTTACCTCCAAATGACGAACCTCCGCCAGTAGTTCACTATTCTTTTGGTCGACATCGAAGAGCTCCTTACGGAGCAACTCTATCTCGCCTTCGAGACGAGTCACTCGAGGTTGTTTCCGCAGTTCCCTCAACTCGCGAAAATACCCTCTCGCAGTTGCTTTGATGTCCTCCAATATCAAGAAGTCGTAAAACGCTTTATCCCGACTGCGAGACAGAGCCCGCTTCGTTTTCTTCAGCTCAGTACGAAGATAGGAGACCTCAGTAATCGGGCCCAACTCGACCTGAAAAGTTGAGGAATATCAAAAGAATTCTTCAACACTTAAAGACACAATCCGAGCAAAAAGAGTTGAACACTTTGCGAAACTTTGTAATATTCAGCCAAAAAGAAACCATTTCATTAAAAGTCCAAGAGCTACAAAAAGCGGTGACCAGTCCGCGGTTAGGCATTACAAAAGAAAAAAGAAAAAAAAAGAACAAAAAAATGAGAAGAGGCGACAAAGTCAGGGGTCGACCTCATCATCGTTCGGCACAGCTACAATCGCACCCTCGGCACCCCCCTTGCCTTTGGATTCTTCGCCCTCCGGCCTCGGAGCGAGCTCGGCCAAGGGCAGCTCTTCCTCACCCTCTACGGAGTCGTAGAAGTAGTAGGACGAGACGTCGAATCCGGGGTTCCGAGCGACGATATGCTTCAGCGCTCGGCCGTACGCTTCCTCCATGTTGGTCAACATGTGAGCCTCGGCCTCGTCCCGAACTGCCTTCTCTGCGGCCGCCACCTTCGACGCGTGATCGCTCAGGGCCTCCTCTGACGCCTTCAGGGCCTTAGACATCTCCCCTTCGAGTTGAGCCGTCTCCTTTTCTAGGGCCTCGACCTTGGAGGCCTCGGCGGCCGAGCTCCTCAGCGCCTCGGCGAGCTGAGCCTTTAGGTCGGCGACTTCCGCCTCGAGCGAAGCAGAATGCAACTGTTCGGCCTCTAGCTGCTTCACCGCCTTAGACCGCTCCGACCGTTCCCGGTCGTTCAGAACGGTCATCTCCTTTTCCTTGCTCGCGAACTCTTCGAGCAAATAATTGAAGTGGTAGAGGGTCTACAAGCCATACAAGAAGCAGTCAAGCACGAGCACAAAAACTTGGAAAAATTTTGAAGAAAGTCCTCTACTACTTACCGACATGGTGTTCCGAGCAATCTGCATTGCGGCGTCACTAACTTCGCCCGCCTTGAGTGCCGCTCGGTCTTTTGGGGTCGGCAGGTGACCTGCATGCAGTTGTTACCGTCCCCTAAGAACCCGTCGACTTTCATCACATGCCAGTCAGGGACGAAGATGCGCTTGTGCTCCTCGGTCAGGATTGCCTCCGCCTCGGCAGTGAGGGGTGGAACATCGAGAGCTAGTGTCGCGCTATTGTTGAACGCTCCGTCGGAAGACCCTGGGGCATCTGTTCGCGCTGTTGGGGTCGGCGCATCCGAGGTAGGTGGGGCGGACGGCACCACGAGGCCTTGATCGGGCTCAACCAGAGGAGCCTCGACAACCTGCCGCCCGAGGGTCGGAGAGACCGAGGGGATCTTGGGCGCTCGGCCGCCTTGGGGCCCGGATACGGTCCTCTTTCTCTTCCTCACCTCCTGCTCCTTAGCCGCTCGGGCCTTACCCATCAGACCTTTGTAGTCCATGCCGGGAGATTCTGCACAAACCGAGTGAAAAAAGTTAGAAAAATTTTCCAAACCTCAAAGACAAAACAAGAATAGGAGAAGCATACTAGGGTCGATCGGACTGAGACCCCCTCGGAATAATGCCTCCTCGGTGATGTCTTTCCAACTGAGGGTCGGAAGCCCGAGCAACTTCTCCACGATTTCCGCCTCCTCGTTGCTGAGCACGGGCTCTTTCTTCGCCCGCTTCGGAAGGCCGTCCCTCGACCACACCGTCGGGATCACCCATGGCTCGGGAGCTCAGACGAGGAAGTACTTCTCTTTCCAATGCTTGATCGAGTCCGGGTTCTCGATCAGCTTCACACCCTTCCTCGGCGAGAGGTAGTACCTCTGCTCATTTTTGTTTGATTGGCAAGGACGGTAGAGACTCCGAAGGATGAACATATTGGGCAGAGCGCCGACCTCCTGGCATTGAAGGACAAACTCCATAACATGCCGCCAGGTGTTCGGCATTAGCTGAGCCGGACTCAAGCCGTACCACTGCAGCACCTCGATTACGAAAGGGTGTAGCGGCAGCCGAAGTCCGGCATTCAATGAAGCGGCGAAAAAAATGCACGTATCGGCCGAGGACGATGTGCACGCTCGGAAGCCAGGGCCGGGGAGAAGGAGCACGTACTCCGCGGGGATTCAGAACCCGCTCCGGATACGATGCAAATCCGCCTCGGTCAGGACCGAAGAGATCTGATCCACCTCAGAAGTTTTCCTCGGCTCGTTCTCCTCGATCGACTTGGCGGTGCCCTGCGTCACCTTCTCCAACAGATCTCCGGAGTAGCTCCGCACACCGCCAACGCTCGACAGAATGCTCGGATGCCGACCCAACTCCCCTGCAGTTTTCGAATGCTCGATTATCATTTCCACACCCTTGCCCTTGCTAGATCGGACCACTACCTCCTGGAGAGGCTCGGCAACCTCCTCGTCTGTATTCGGCCTGACCATTGTCTCTTCGGTCGGCTCCACAACCTCCTTCCCTTTACCCTTGCTCGGCCTGACCGCTCGGCTGACGCCTAGGTCCGAGGAGGGGGTCTCATCCGTGGAAGAAAACTTAACCATTTTTACAAAAATGAGGAGAGAGACTGACCTTGAAGTGACTAGTACGGCCGGAAAAGATCGCTGGAGCCTAAAACGCCTTGCCGCGACAGCTAGCAGCGTCACCCAAGAGCTAAAAACTTCGCTAAGAAGTAAAAACCAAGAGTGAGAAAGTGAAAGTGAGAAATGAGGCAAAGTGTTGAGGGGGTGAAAACTTATAGTAAAAGAGACGCCTCTTGGGCTTTGTAACGTAAGGGCGCAACTCTTGGGCCTCCCTTGAAGTGTTACAAAAGCCCAAACGATTAAGTAACGAAGAGCCGCAATGTTGGCAAAGGAAGCGACGTTTCGATCCAAGTAAAATCGCTTGGCGCCTCGGAACCAAAATCCGAGCGACAGGCGATCCGACCTTAACATTCAAGAGGATAGCTCGGATTCCGAGCAAGTGCCAATCCGAGCTACGAATTGGAGAAAAATGACTTTTCCCTCAAAATTCGCGTAAGATTTCGATTAGACGGCTCAGATCATGCCAGCACCACTACACGACAAGATAGTGTTTTCTTGGGAACTGAGCCAGCATCGAGATCTGTGCCATCATCCAACGGCTAGGATTGCTCACGTCCCTCGGAACCAAAATCCGTGCGACAGGCGATCCGACCTCAACATTCAAGAGGATAGCTCGGATTCCGAGCAAGTACCAATCCGAGCTACAAATTGGAGAAAAACGACTTTCCCCTCAAAATTCGCGTAAGATTTCGATCAGACGGCTCAGATCATGCCAGCGCCACTAAACGACAAGATAGTATTTTCTTGGAAACTGAGCCAGCATCGAGATCTGTGCCATCATCCAACGGCTAGGATCGTCCCACGCCCCTCGGAACCAAAATCCGAGCGACAGGCGATCCGACCTCCACAACAAAGAGGATAGCTCGGAATTCCGAGCCGAGCAACTTGTGACCCGAGCCACTTCGCTTGGATTCCGAGCAAGTGCCAATCCGAGCCACGAATTGGAGAAAAATGATTTTTTCCTCAAAATTCGCGTAAGATTTCGATCGGACGGTCCAGATTACGCCACGTTCACTAAACGACAAGATAGTGTTTTCTTGGGAACTGTGCCCGCCTCGAGATCCGCGCTGAGATCCGACGGCGCAGATCGCTCCACATCGCTCGGAATTCCGAGCAGAGCGACTAGCGATTCGAGCCACTCGCGCGAGGGGAAAACCGAGCCACTTCGCTCGGATTCTGAGCAAGTGCCCATCCGACCCACAAAAGCGAAGAAATTGCTGCCGAGCGACCCTGTCCATCCGATCTTTCAGAAATTCGCGCCGACACAGGATCAACGGTCCAGATCGCGCCACGCCATAATTTGGTATTTTATTTATTAAAATCGTTTTATTTACTTAAAAATTGCGAAAAAAATGGTTAAAAATTCGAGAAAATTAATTAAAAATTCTGGAAAATAATTATAAAGCCGGAGAAATATTTTTGAGCCCCCGAGTGAATAATTATTGCCTAGGAACATTTATTAAGACCCCCGAACGACGAATCGACACTTCGCAGAATTAAGTAAATATTCTGAAAAAATAGATAAAAATCACCAAATGTCTAGAAGAGCTCAAGAACAACTCAGAGCACGCAACTAACTTAGAAAATCACCACACTGCCTCCTGCAAAGATTCGAAACCTTCCATTTGGACTCCGATACAACTCCGCCAGCCATTAAGACAGTAAAACTACTCCTCAAAGGCTAATCAAGCTCAGTCTTCGGAAGTGGGGGGCTCGTGATATGGCTAAAAATGGGGTTAAATCAGAACCGTCCAAATCAGGAACGAATCTTAAAGCCTAGGGGTAAAATGGTAATTTCACCTACCAATGGGTCTGAAGCGGGTACTGGTTCTCCTCCTCAAAGATCCATTAACCCGCGAACGGATCCACCTCAACTGGGTGCGGGTTTCAACACGCAGCAAACCCGGTCCACCAGGATAGAATTAGGGTTTCTGATTAATCCTAATCAACGGCTCTTATTCATATCTATCCTTTCACTGAGAATTAGGGATTACATTCCTTATCTAAACACAGGGATTGCATGTCTAATTCGGTCCCAAAGGCGGCTATAAATACCCCCATCCATCTCCATTAAGAGGTAATCAATCTTTTGCCAATTTACGCTCTTTCATAATCTTCCTGGTTATTGACTTGAGCGTCGGAGGGTGCGTCGCCGGGATCAACCCCGTTGTCTCGCACTTTTTGTAGGTGAACGGCGGGAGTCAGCGGTCAAACTCCAGCGGAACAGGTTCAGGTTTGTTATTCAGGTTTTCCAAGAATCCACAAATACTATCTGTTTGCCCCCACACCAGATTTAGTGGTAACAGACCCCCTATCAAAAATCAGATCTCTTTCTCACACAGAGATCTGGTCTCTTGCCCGAACACGCAACACCAAAATCCACCAATCGAAAAATTCCCCCTTAAAAGCTAGGTGTACAACAATGGATCTAAGACCTCCAAACACATGGATTTGACATCTTGCCCAAAACACCAAACATCGAAGCAACCCAATTGAAAATTTGGATCTGATTGCCACAACGCAATCCTATTTGCAATTGGGAAGAAGGAGAATGAGGTTGAGGTCAGCGACTAGCTGTGGGGTGCACCGGCGCTCGTGACGACAGCGCTCTCGAGGGCAGCGGTCGGGACATCGGTGCTCGCGACGGTAGTGGTCGGGACAGCAGCGCTCGCGACGACAGTTGTTGGGACAGCGGCGCTCGCGACGGTTGCGCTCGTGATGGAAGCGATGGGGGCGGGTGTCGGCGCCGTTGTTGGAGTCCAACGATCGACCAACTCCAATTAACTCTCTTAATCTCAAAATTAAATTATAATATCTTAGATTGTTAGATCAAGAAGAGTAATTAGGGTTAGGGTTTATATCTCATAGCCACTTAAGATATTATACCCTACTTATCAGTATTGGTGTAATACCCCAGATCAGTCGACTGGTACTGCCAGCAGTCGACTGATAGAGGACAGTCGACTGGTACTGCCAGCAGTCGACTGGTCTGTGAGATTTGTGAGAGAATTGTGAAATATAGTTCCATATCGGGAATTTGCGAGGATAATCAGAGTATAAATACTATTGCCTGAGATCAAGAGTCACCAATCCGGTTAACCACCTTTTGAGAGGCAGCCTGTGTTGGGCAGTTGTACTACATAGTATTTATAATTTGTCTGAGTATTGGGACGGGGCGTTACAATTGGAATATGACAGAGCACTACCTCTAGACCAGCTTTTATATGAGATAAACTGGGTTTAGGGTGCTGGGCTTTATGCCCACTCAACCCGGTCCAACAATTAAACAGATAACACGTGCTTTTCACATGTTGCTCCATAGAACATTATACACAATTTATATTGAGAATATACCTATATATCCAACATGAGGAAGTTTGTCATCAATGTCGCCTACTCTTTCCTTTGAAAAAATTGCAGAGGGCCAATAGTGGCCTTGAATGTCCCTCACATTAGCCTAATTGAAGTGGGTATGATCTACTATGTGTAGTTGGTTTCTCTATTGTGGATGTACTAGGATGTGCTCCTCCTGATGACTAAGCTAAGGTAAGCTGTTAACTGCGCTATTGTGAAGATTATAAGCAGTTATGGAGTCTTATCTTTATTTGTAGGTATTTCTGTGGTGTAGAGCGAAATTACAATGTCATGTTAGCAGGCAAGTTAGGGTTTCGGTGATTGAGATATCAGAAATATCCATGAAAATCCTTTCGATCATATTACCAACTTGTGCTATAGAATGTTCATATCTGATACTTGTCACATACTAGTTGATCTTACAGTCTTACCCATACTGTTAGTTTTAATAATCATTGATGTGAGACTTTTTTTTAATGTCCTCCAAATGCATCTCTGTCACTTTTTGATACTTGTAGGACACTAGATTTGCCCGTGGCCACGGTACGTCTTCAGAACGATACAACATATGAAAGGTCTTGTAAACAGTAAATCAACAATTATGTAGCTAAAGCTTAAATAGTATGACAATAATTATTTGTAAATAAAAGTCCATATTTTCATTAGTATATGGTGAAAAATAATTATAAATTGGAGTATAAGAGTCCATGTTTCCATATATATATATATATAGAGAGAGAGAGAGAGAGAGAGAGAGAGAGAGAGAGAGAGAGAGAGAGAGAGAGAGAGAGAGAGAGATAAATAAATAAATAAATGAGTTGTTTTCGGGGGAATTTGAATTTGAATTTTGGAGGAAAACTTTTAAGAGAAAAATGTGTTTTGTGATGTTAGATCTAGACCTTTGATTTTTGGGGATTGAAGGAGAACCACTTGATAGCTTTCTTTGTATTTTATTATATAGATTATAGCTCTTATTGTCGTAGAATCTTTCTTTTGATTTAACATTCTCAACCAAAATCTTTAGTGAGGTATGTGTGGATATGGTTCAGAAAAGGGATTAATTCCTCTATTTCGGCTCCAAAGGTTTAGGATAAAGGCTTTGTCGAGGATGTGGTTGTATATGCTCCAATATTAATATAGTATATACATTCATGTAAAGGCTAGTATTTGTATGTAAAGATAATTGAATTTGAAATACCAGTTTCTTAGGCTAGTATATACATTCATGTAAAGGCTAGCATGCTGTTTGGCCATTGGTATTGGGGTATGAAGCCATCTAAGTATTGCAGATGTAGAGGACGAAAAAGTGGTGTTAGTAAGGATTTTTTAAAGGGAACAAAAGAACTACTAGGAGCATTGAAATAGTTTGGAAATTGAAATGAGCTGTCATCCCTGATCCAACCATATATGGGGTTTTAGACGAAATCTAGTTGAAGTTTCAATATCTATTTTCTCATAGATGGTGTTGTAATTACTTGCTTTGGATTTGTTTGATTTAAAATTAATAATTCTAATATTATTTTTCTTTACGTTATCAGTGTAGACAAGAAGGTGCCCTCCTCAAAATCCCAATTGTTGCGGAACTAAGCTGTAGAAATCGGGCATAGTTATATAACGTTGTCAACCTCGATCGTCATGGAATCCTGCAGCTAACAGTACCCCACCATTAGTACTGTTAAAAGATTGTACAGCTTGAATGTGAAGCCCATGTGATGCAATTTGAGATTTATCATCTAGGTCCAGGAATTTACCTTATCATCCAATTATAGATTTCTTGAGATATCTTTTATGTTTAAATGTCCCCCTACAATAAAGTGATCGTGAAATCAAGGTGGCAGTATCTGTATGTTGTTTTGTGACTGTAAAAATCTGCCATTTTATTATTGTTTCCCTAAATTGAACAAATAATGTACGTACAAGTTGATAGTGTTTGCGAGTCTTAGAATAGCTTTCAAATGGAATTCACTTTTTTTTTTCTTTTTTTTTTAAATGTTAGTCCAAGTAACATGTTTGTATCTTCTCTATTTTATGTAATTTGATCAAGAATTTATTATTAGCTGGAGTACCGGATCCTCTGTTATACATCCACTGTAAGATACAAATTTATCATTGTAATCGAGGAATATTCAGATGGAAAGTACACTTGCTCTTTGAAAACAATCGTCAATTTGATTGGAATGTGTTTACATATATATATATATATATATACATTCACAACCTTAAATCAATTAATGTGTTTTTGTTTTCAGAAATGGAACTGGCACATAGACATGTGTTTGTTTTTTAATGAAAGGATGACCTGTAAACTTCATTTCCTATAAGACTCGTGTCTTCAATCTGCAACCCCTCAGATTCAGATAAACACCATGCAAGAGAAATTTTACAGTGCAGAACACCGAAGAAATCCTTTCTTCACGATATCGACCAATTTGTAAGCACAATGCAGACTGCGTGATTTACTGTATGCATCTACAAGCACATTGAAAACGCTCGCACTGGGCGAAATATCTCTAGCCATCATCTCCAGAAAGATTGTTTCAGCCTCAGCAATCTTCCCCACTCTGAACATTGCATCCATGACAAGCCCAAAAGTCTCTTCATTTGGCTCAACCCCATCCTTGTGTTCCATCTCTTCAACAATCCCTGAAAACCTCTCCATCTTATGAATTCTAATATACCCTTTGATCAAACTGTTGAACGTTTCTACATTTGGATCGACTCCATTGTTCCGCATCTCTTCCACCAACTCTTCTGCTTCCAACATTCTTCCAGACCTACACAGACAACCCACCATCGAATTGTAAGTTTTCCGATCAAGTTTCAACCCACAACACAACATTCTCTCCTTAACCCGAAAAGCATCACATAACCTCCCATCTCCACAATACCCACAAATCATACTAGTATACGTCCCATGCAACGGCACCAATCCGCTCTTCAGCATTTCATCGAACAACCTATCCGCATCAACCCCTCGCCTCCCCTTCCACAACCCTGATATCATAACACTGTAAGCGTACTTCCCGGGCAAGATTCCATCGACCTCCTCCATCTCTCTGAACAGAGACAGAGCCTCATCGAGCTCACCCATCTTCACACTGGCCTGAATGGCCATGTTGTAAGCAAACAAGATAGGTTTGATACCCCAAGCACCGATAAGGCAAAAGAGCGAAAGGGCAAGTGGGTACTGCTTTAAGTTGACAAGGGTTTGAAGGAGGAGGTAGAGGGAGGTGGGGGAAGGGAATGGGTGGTGGGTTTTGTGAATGAGGGTGAGAATAGCAAAGGCGGGGTTCGGGGTTTTGAGATAGGCACAGGTGGTGATTAATAGGGAGCTGAAGGATGAGGTTAGAAAGGGAGAAGAGAGGGATAGGAGCTGGTAGAGATGACAAGGGGATTGGAATAGACAAGTGTTATTGTCGGGTTTTGAAGTGAGAAGGGATTTGGTTTGGGTAATGGCTGGTCGGATGTGGTTGTTTTGGATAAGAATGGTGAGGGTTTTGATGGGATCTTGCTGTTGGGGTTTGAGGAGAGACCTTGCCATTGTTTTTTTTTTTTTTTGGGGAGGGGAAAAGGAGTGGACGGGTATTTGAATAGGAAAGGGAGGTGTGTGATATTTGAAAAGTTTTTAGTGGGTTGGTTGTAATTAGAGAATGTTGTAAGAGGTTCTGTGTGAACCTATAGGGGAAGAAGAACCTAAGAAGAGTTGGTCAGACGTGTAACTTGTGATCAAGATGTCACCAACTAAAATTTTGTTGTTGAGCACAGCATTTGTAGAAAGAAAGTAATGGCTGTGAGAGCGATGAGAACATGAAATAGAGAAGTTATTTATCAATAGTATTCATATCTTGACTATTAGCTTGCCACCCATTTTCATATTATTGGTTTCTCAGAGCATCTGTAGTCTTGTGAGTCAATTTTTGGGTATTTGACAAATAAAAATAAAAAATTTGAGTCGGTGTTGTAATCGTAAAATTTGGTTAGACGAAAAATTATCTTCCGTCTCAAAAATTAAAAAAAAAAACTAGATTTTTTTTTGGCCTCAAATGAAGCACAAAAGGACAAAAAAAAGGGACAAAAGTGGGGGACGGTAGATTATCTACCGTCCGAACACTTTTGTCTTATGCGAAATTGTTAGGGACGGTAGATTATCCACCGTCCGATACTATTTTTTTTGTTTTATTTTTTTTATTTTTTGGGACAACACTTTATCTTTCGTCCAAACACTTTTTCGTATGCGATTTTCTAGAGACGGTAAATAATCTATCGTCCAATAAAAAAAAATTAAGCAACGAAATATAATCTTTCGTCCGATCGAAGGGACGGTAAATAATCTTCTGTCAGCTATATTTTGGCGATTGTCATTTCGATTGCCAAATATAGCCGACTACTGTAACGACCAAACATAAATTTTGAATAAATGGTTAACGACTACAACACTTTTTTTTTTCTTTCAAATTTTGAAAAAATTGAGTAAATGACAAACAACTACATATGCTCTCAATGCTACATAATTGTGAATTTTCTTATAAAAGCAATTTATGTGTGTACTACCATAAGTACAGTTAGCAAAGACATTTCGGGAAAAGAAACATAATACAATTTTTTATTTTTTTATTTTATGAATTGAAATAATGAAGTATAAACCACTATATTTACATAAGAGATCATACAGAAGCACAGTCTTAAGAGAGGTTGAGCAAAACATGTTAGAACTCAAATTTTATAAATCTGAAAATCACTTACAATAATTGTGAATTATAAAAATTACAGGAATAGAATGTAACAAACCAAAGCTTTATACAGAGTCGAGATTTAAGATCTCTCTTCTTAAAACAAAATTCGCCCCGTAGTGTGACGGTGACTGGCGAATTGCCTCCCAGGATACAACTGTATACTTTCTCTGAAGAGCAGCACCCAAACTCCAGAGATCTCAGCGAACAACACTGTGTTGTACTCTCAGTTTTTGACACAGAGGAGAAGAAGAAGAAGAAACTGTGTGTCTGGCAGACAACATTCAGTTGTCTTATAGGAGAAATGGAGACTCTTTTCTCCGGAGACTCTTCAGAGGCCCATTACTCAGTAACAGCAGAGTAACGGTCCACTACTCTGCAACAGCAGAGTGGTGGTTCAGATTCATAACAGGTAAGTCATTACTCTGCTGTTACCGAATGTGAAAAGCCTCATCAGTGCACTAGGGAAAAATTTTTGACTGGGGCAAAAAAAAAATTTAAGCCAAAGCCAGGACAGACCAAACCAAACCAAACAAAGCCGAAGCTGAAGCCGGGTCGGGCCGGGCGCGCGCTTGTGTGTTGTCATTTTGGCTAAATCCTGTCTCCACTACACATTAGTGGTAATCCCCGGGCCACGCCCTTTAGTCCAATTTTCGATATGGGACTATCCATTTTCTCCAAATTTCCAAGTTAGTACATTTCAAGTACCTAACTTTGGACAAACATTTCTCATTCATACGGAATTCGTTTTTCGTAAATGAGTACACCCCGGAATAGTACTCGACGAGAGGATCGCAATCCACTCATTTTTCGGCGCCGCTGGTGGCCGGAGCCTGCCAGAATCCGGCCTGAAAAGCTACAAAAATTAATTCCAACAATCTCTCACATGAATGGAAATTACCAGACTATGTAATCCAGACACGACATAAAAAGACATGACAGAAAAACTCTGAGAGTACAATCGGAAAATCACTGCATCAGAAATGGTAGTAATTTTTCAACTTTGAACCACCCTTAGTAGCTATCAGATTTACTTGACTAGGTAGTGATCATGATGTCTTGAACTACCCGGACTTTGATATGAACCTAGACAATAACTATCGCACAGTTTCATCTCCTCATAGAACTAAGTTATCTTGTTGTGTTCATTTTGGCCCAGAACAGCCCTGGTTATTCGTGAGTGAACTTGGAGAATGTAGCCTCTCTTTATTCTTCTAGAAACGGCCTCATTTCACACTCACAAGGTGATTGCCCATAAAGAGTATCCTGCTATACCCCACTTTTATTTCAAAGCTATGAGAATCATTAAAAGTAAAGCTTATCCTAACTCTTTGCAGGCAGCACTGTTTTATCATACTAAGAGTGGGCATGAGAATTTAATCTCTTAGTGCTCCCGTCGATTCAACAAGATTTAGTTGTCTCTTTGAACCTAGATCTTGGGATCTCCAATTCCTAGGTAGGGTTTCCATCAAGTATCCTCTTTTGTCATAGAGTTTAAACCCATTCCTTTTGATGATCTCACAACATGATCTCGCGATAGACCTTTAGTAAATGGATCCGCTAGGTTGTCGACCGATTTTATATACTCTATAGAGATTACTCCATTTGAGAGCAGTTGTCTAATAGTTTTATGTCGCCTTCTGATATGACGAGACTTACCATTATACATACAACTCAGTACCCGTGCTATAGCCGATTGGCTGTCACAGTGTACACATAAAGCAGGTACTGGTTTTTTCCACATAGAAATATCCTCTAAAAAGTTTCGAAGTCATTCTGCTTCCTCTGCCGCTTTGTCTAAAGCAATAAGCTCAAATTCCATGGTGGATGTGGCCAATAGCGTTTGTTTAGAGGATTTCCATGACACAGCTGCACCACCAAGTGTGAAGACATATCCACTTGTCGATTTTGAGTTCTTGGAGTCCGATATCCAGTTGGCATCACTGTAGCCTTCTAGTACTGCTGGATATTTGGTATAATGCAGCACATAACTCTGAGTATGTCGCAAGTAGTTCAATACTCTAGTTATTTCTTTCCAGTGACTTCGTCCTGGATTACTCGTGTAGCGGCTCAGTATATTTACCGAATGTGTCAAGTCCGGTCATGTACAATTTGTTAAGTACATCAGACTACCGATTACACGTGCATATTCCTATTGTGATATGCTTTCACATGTGTTTTTGAATAAGTGAAGACTGGGATCGATGGGACTTTTTGCTGTCCCATTGGAGTAATTATTGAATCTTTCAAGTACTTTCTCAGCATAATGAGATTGAGACAAAGTAATTCCCTCAGATGTCCTGAAAACTTTGATTCCTAGTATGACATCTGCAACTCCCAAATCTTTCATGTCAAACTTGCCACTAAGCAATCTCTTAGTTTGTTTGATAATTTCGTTATTGCTTCCAATAATAAGCATGTCGTCTACATACAAATAGACCAGAATGTATCCATTTGGAGTATCTTTAATGTAAATACACTTATCACATTCATTTATTTTGAAACCATTTGACATCATAACATTGTCAAATTTTGCATGACACTGCTTTGGAGCTTGTTTCAGTCCGTACAGGGATTTTACAAGCCTGCACACCTTGTTTTCCTGTCCAGGAACTACGTAACCCTCAGGTTGTTACATGTATATTTCTTCTTCTAAGTCCCCATTTAGAAATGCAGTTTTAACATCCATTTGATGTATTTTCAGGTTACGTAGAGCTGCAATAGCTATCAACATTCTTATGGAAGTTATTCTTGTAACTGGAAAATATGTATCAAAGAAATCTAGGCCTTCTTTTTGCCTAAATCCTTATACCACAAATCTTGCCTTATGCTTCTCTATTGAACCATCTGGTTTTAATTTTTGTTTGAAAATCCATTTGCATCCTAAAGCTTTACATCCAGAAGGCAAATTGACTAACTCCCATGTATGATTCTGCAAAATGGAGTCTATTTTAATTTTGATTGCTTTCTTCCACATAGGAGCATCACACATAGACATAGCTTCCTTGAAAGTTCTGGACTCATTCTCTAACAGAAAGGCTGTTACAAAATCAGGACCAAATGATTTTGATGTTCTAGCCCGTTTACTTCGTCTCGGCTCATGAATATCATGTTCTGGTTCATCAACCAAAGTGCTTGCATTCCCTTGTTCACGTGTACGTTTGGGGTACGTAGTACCCTTGCACGAAAAAATGTGTTCAAAGAAGGAAGCATTCCTTGATTCCATTATTGTATTCACATGGATATCCGGTATATCTGATTTGTATACCAAGAACCGATATGCACTACTGTTGTGTGCATAGCCTATGAATATGCAATCAATCGTTTTAGGTCCGATGGTGACCTGTTTCGGGTTAGGTACTCCCACTTTTGCTAGATACCCCCACACTTTGAGGTATTTATATGAAGGTCTGTTACCTTTCCACAGTTCGTATGGTGTCTTGCCGGTTTTCTTATGAGGTATTTTATTGAGAATGTAGTTGGCAGTCAGCAACGCTTCCCCCCACATGTTTTGGGGTAAGCCAGAATTCAACAACAAGGCATTCATCATCTCCTTTAGAGTTCGGTTCTTGTGCTCGGCAGTACTGTTTGATTTAGGTGAGTAAGGAGCAGTTGTCTGATGAACAATTCCATGTTTAGAGCAGAACATATTAAATGGTGCATCATATTATCCTCCTCTATCACTCCTAACGATTTTAATCGTTTTGCTAAGTTGATACTCAACCTCAAGTTTATATTCTTTGAATTTATCCAAAGCCTCATTTTTGCTATGTAACAAGTATATATAACAAAATTTTGTGCAATCGTCTATGAATGTCATAAAGTACTTTTTGCCACCTCTGGTCTGCACGTATTTTAAATCACATAGATCTGTGTAAATTAGACCTAGAGTTTCTATGTTTCTTTCTACAGAATGTGATGGAGTTTTAGTGAGTTTGGCCTCTGTGCAAACTTCACATTTTTCGGAGTTATCTACCTTAAATTTTGGTAGCAAATTCATGTTAACTAATCTACGCATAGAATTGACATTAACATGGCCTAGTCTTTCATGCCAAACAGAAGAAGACTCAACAACTTAGGCTATAGGAGTTATTTCATTAACATTATGAACAGCAGGAACAATAGTTTAAGGGATGACTATCATTACATTAAACTTGAACAGTCCATCCTTTACATATCCTTTACCCAAGTATACCCTATTCTTAGACAATACAAAATTATGAGAAACAAGAACAATCTTAAACCAATTCTTGCTTAGCAAAAAACCTGATATCAAGTTCTTTCTAATATCTAGAACATGCAACACATTTGTGAGTGTTTGTTCTTTGCCTGAAGTCATCTTCGGCACTATCTTCCCTATTCCTGCAATTTTGGAGGTGGAAGAGTTTCCCATGAATAGCTGTTCATCTTTGTTGCACTTCTAGTATGAAGTGAACATCTCCTTGTCCGAGCAGATATGCTTGGTGGCCCCAGTATCATACCACCATTCACGAGGATTGCTCCCCACAAGATTTACCTCTGATACTAAAGCACAGAGGTCCAGGTTAGAGAGACCAGTGGACAATTCTCAACTATGTGTGCGTGGGATTTTTCATTCCCTTTTGCATGTCCAAGTCCTGCACGATTATTGTCCTTGTTGCGGCACTCAGAAATTTTGTGCCCCAGCTTACAACACTTGTGGCATTTTTCAGCAAACCTCTTTGCAAGAGGTTTTTTGTTTGAGGCCTGTGGCAAAAACTTTCTCTTCTTGCCCTTCTGTTCGTGCTCCACCACGTTGGCCTTTTCTATGGACTGATTTCCATAGGACCTGTTAGCCTTGCGATTCTCCTCTTCGATCCGCAACCTGACAATGAGGTCTTCAAGAGACATCTCCTTTCGCTTGTGTTTGAGGTAGTTCTTGAAGTTTTTCCATCCAGGTGGAAGCTTTTCAATGAACGCTGCAACCTGGAATGGTTCGCACAGCGTCATGTTCTCTACAGCAATTTCATGCATTATGACCTGCAGTTCTTAGACTTGACTTACAACAGTTTTGGAGTCAATCATCTTATAGTCCAGAAATTTGCCGACTACAAACTTCTTGGACCCATGGTTTTCTGTTTTATACTTCTTTTCCAAAGACCCCTACAGGAGTTTGGACGTCTTGAAGACACAATAGACGTTGTACAGGGGGTCTACCAAGCCATTCATGATGTAGTTCCTGCAGAGGTAGTCGCCCTGAGTCCACGCATCAACAGCAGCAACGGAGTGTGCATCCATCGGTATCAGCATTGGGGCAGATTCAGTTAGAAACCTGTCCAGCTTCAAGGTGGTTAGGTAGAACTGCATCCTCCCTTGCCACTTCTTGAATCCAGTTCCATTGAACTTCTCCGGTTTTTCTCCCACGGTTATGTGTGTAGGCAGAACAACCGAATGTGCCGCAACCGATTGTGCAGTCACATTTTGGGACACTGGTGTTTCGGTACTGATAAGCCCACTGGCAATATCATTCTGTGTGTTCTCAATGTTAATTCTGAAACAGTTGAAATAGAACTGTTAGTTGTCATTTTTTCCGAATTGATAACAGTACTTGTAAACAATATTCACAAAAACTGTTAGAATCAGTGAGGAAAAAATTTTGCTTTAAGATTGTTAGAACTCAAATTTTATAAATCTGAAAATCACTAACAATAATTGTGAAGAACAAAAATTACAGGAATAGAATGTAACAAACCAAAGCTTTAGATAGAGTCGAGATTTAAGACCTCTCTCCTTAAAGCAAAATTTGTCTCGTAGTGTGACAGTGGCTGGAGAATTGCCTCTCAGGATACAACTGTATACCTTCTCTGAAGAGCAGCACCCAAACTCCAGAGATCTCAGCAAACAACACTGTGTTGTACTCTTAGTTTTTGACACAGAGGAGAAGAAGAAGTATAAAAAATCTGATTACAAAGAAATTGTGTGTCAACTGGTGAGCCATTACTCTGTGTTACCGAATGTGAAAAGCCTTATCAGTGCACCGGGAAAAAAATTTTGACTGGGGCAAAAAAAAAATTTAAGCCAAAGCCAAAGCCAGGCCAGGCCAGACCAAACCAAGCCAAGCCAAGCTGAAGCCGAGGCCGGGGCCGGGGCCAGAGTTGGGCCAGGTCGGGCCGGGCGCGCGCGCGTCTGTTTGTCATTTTGGCTAAGTTCTCTCTTCACTACATGTTAGTGGTAACCCCCGGGCCACGCCCTTTAGTCCAATTTTCTAGTATATATACTAGAAAAAATCTTTCCCAAATTTCGATATGGGACTATTTATTTTCTCCAAGTTTTCAAGTTAGTACATTTCAAGTACCCAACTTTGGACCAACATTTCTCATTCATACGGAATTCGTTTTTCGCAAATGAATACACCCCGGAATAGTACTCGACGAGAGGATCGCAATCCAATCATTTTTTGGTGCTGCCGGTGGCCGGAGCCTGCCGGAATCCGGCCCGAAAAACTACAAAAATTAATTCCAGCAATCCCCCACATGAATGGAAATTACCAGACTATGTAATCCAGACACGACATAAAAAGACATGACAGAAAAACTCTGAGAGTACAATCGGAAAATCACTGCATCAGGAATGGTAGTAATTTTTCAACTTTGAACCGCCCTTAATAAGTAGCTATCGGATTCACTTGACCAGGTAGTGATCATGATGTCTTGAACTACCCGGACTTTGATGTGAGCCTAGTCAATAACTATCACACAGTTTCATCTCCTTACAGAACTAAGTTCTCTTGTTGTGTTCATATTGGCCCTGAATAGCCCTGGTTATTCATGAGTGAACTTAGAGAATGTAGCCTCTCTTCATTCTCCTAGAAACGGTCCCATTTCACACTCACAAGGTGATTACCCATAAAGAGTATCCTGCTATACCCCACTTTTATTTCAAAGTTATGGGAATTATTAAAAGCTAAGGTTATCCTAACTCTTTGCAGGCAGCACTGTTTTATCATACTAAGAGTGGGTATGAGATTTTAATCTCTCAGTGCTCCCGTCGATTTAACAAGATTTAGTTGTCCCTTTGAACCTAGATCTTGGGATCTCCAATTCCTAGGTAGGGTTTCCATCAAGTATCCTCTTTCGTCATAGGCTTTAAACCCATTTCTTTTGATGATCTCACAACCTGCTCTCATGACAGACCTTTAGTAAATGGATCTGCTAGGTTGTCAGCCGATTTTATATACTCTATAGAGATTACTCCATTTGAGAGCAGTTGTCTAATAGTTTTGTGTCGCCTTCTGATATGACAAGACTTTCTATTATACATACAACTCAGTGCCTGTGCTATAGCCGATTGGCTGTCACAGTATACACATAAAGCAGACACTGGTTTTTTCCACATAGGAATATCCTCTAAAAAGTTTCGAAGCCATTCTGCTTCCTCTGCTACTTTGTCTAAAGCAATAAACTCAGATTCCATGGTGGATGTGGCCAATAGCGTTTGTTTAGAGGATTTCCATGACACAGCTGCACCACCAAGTGTGAAGACATATCCACTTGTGGATTTTGAGTTCTTGGAGTTCGATATCCAGTTGGCATCACTGTAGCCTTCTAGTACTGCTGGATATCTGGTGTAATGCAGCGCATAACTCTGAGTATGTCGCAAGTAGTTCAATACTTTAGTTATTCATTTCCAGTGACTTCGTCCTGGATTACTCGTGTAGCGGCTCAGGACATTTACCGAATGTGCTAAGTCCGGTCTTGTACAATTTGTTAAGTACATCAGACTACCGATTACACGTGCATATTCTAATTGTGATATGCTTTCACCTGTGTTTTTGAACTTAAAATTGTGATATGCATATTCCAATAATACCCTATAAACACCTGAAGTTAATAATACCTTATAAACACCTGAAGTTACAGTAATACCTCAGTGACACCCAAAGTTTTGGAAATTAGACTTATAGGCACCCGCTGCTCACAAATCAATTTTTTTAGGAGAGGGGTATTTTTGTAATTTCACATGCCTCTTAACAGGTTTAAACCCGTTAAGAAGAATATTCCCAGAATATTCCACTCACTTTACTGAGAATTAAACGGCGAGGGCCTGTAGGTTCAATTTATAAGAGTTTGGGTGTGTTTAAAGTATTATAGAAACTTTAGGTGTGTTTAGGATATTAATACTAACTTTAGGTGCCAATAGGTCCTTCTTCCTTTTTATAAATAAGACATATTGCAAGCAATAATGAATATTGATAAGCCATAGAAAATACCCTCACATATCAATAATCCATTCTCTCTTAAAACATTTTAAAAAAAACCCAAAAAGAATATCACTATTTGTTTTTTAGAGAAAAAGACATCAGATTTGAGTATTCTACCTATGCGTTAGATAATTTTTTTGAGAGCATTTCTTGGTTCTATGAAAGCTCCTTTCACCAAGTTAGCCTTGTCGAACTGCTCATCATCCAAATTGACAAGCTTATCACACCCATCAAAATATTTAACTGTTGAAATTGTAACATAGAATCCAAACTCTCTAGTGACAGTGATTCTCTTCTCCCTATATTTATTCAACCAATTCCAAACTTGATACTTCCTCTATTTCTCTACATAGTTTGTTTCTCTTCCTACCCCATTTGCTTCCTCTCTTTCTCCAAATACAAAGTTTTGGGGGAAGCCATGATTGAGTATACTTGACCTTTGCTCACTTTTGTTGCAGAATCTACCACAGCACGTAGTTCTAATAGCGGAACTCACATACTACAAGTAATAGAAACTTCCTAAGAACTAGATGAACTAAGAACAAGCCAACACAATAATCGCAAGATCTTATAAGAACACAATCAATATACAGAGATAACCAATACTTCTTATTCCCCAATAAATACAAAAATTACAAAGAGATTACAACTCTCAATCTCTCTCTCACACATTTGAAACACTTTGCACAATCTCCTCTTGAAGTTGAACAATGATAACGGCTCACCTTGATCAACACTTGATAACCCTAGAGTTCACATATACTGCTATATATAGCCCCTAAGCAAACCCCAACAAATAAACACAAATACAGCTTATCGGGCCTTAAACTCGTCAGGCCAAATAACACACAACGCCGAAGTCGGTCGCACTTTGGGTCGGTCGACCGCAACGTGTCTTGCCAACACCTCGAAGCAGACCGGTTGACTATCCTGCTCTCTGTTGAACCCTATACACTCGAAGAACTCCTGTCAGCCTAGGTCTGTAACACCCCAAATTCCAAAATACAACTGAATTCGAAGTTCCACGGGATCTTTACACTTCTTTCGTACAATTTTACAAGGAAATAAAAACTTTCTTTCATCAGAGTTACATTACACTTGTACATTGTCACAACGGAAGCAAATTTACAATAAATTACATGAAATAGCATTTAAATCAATCTTGAGCAGCATGTATACTTCAATTTGTCAAGCAACTTTACCCTGCATATAAAACTGTGGGCGCGTCAGTTCATTCAACTGACGAAATATTATACACGGCCATCCTCTCTATGCCTAAAACAATATAACGATTCTCATTACTTAAAAAACCACAAACTTGTCACAAACAAAACTAAAGGGACTATCCTATTGATGTCGTGTTGTGGATGTGCACTTAGTCCTTAATGCAATTATTTATATTATATGACATTAATGCGCACTTGTTCAGAGTCTTTGCAGCCCATACTACATAGGTCCGAGGGCAAGCCCTTAACCGTTCTTCATTTTGTAGGGTTCAATCCCTCGCCATGACTTAATCTACTACTGTAACTACGGTAAGTATCCTAGATATTTTCTGACCTACGAACTCATGTCTAGGCTTCCTGGAGGGAATCCCAATGCACTGACTAATGACTCATCATGCAGGCATCCTGTGGTAATTCAGCTCCTACCATAGACATGACACCATCTGCAGCCGTCAAACGCCCCACGAGCGTCGCCACCGGGACGGTACTCTGGAGCAGTATCCACACCCTATCATGACTCCTCATGGGACATCCTGTGAATACTCTCACGCCGCCAATCCAATGGCCCTTATACTCAATGTTTTTCTCTTACTTTCATCACACCTTCACTATGTATCTAATCATTAGTTTAATTAAATCATGAATAAAATCAACCCTTAGAGTGCAGCACTCCCACTATACCGGTCTTATTCATTTAATTCACATTACCCAAACCTTGGTCTTCTCATTTCAAAATATTATTTTCTCATTTCTTTCATTGCCGGTATAAGGCTTGGCTATACCCTAATTCTCAATTTCAACTCATAATTACAACGTCGAGCTTTTCATACTCATAAGATCTTTTCATGATTAATCACAATTCATGTTTCATAAGTATAGTATTCATGTATTCATAACTCATCACAATCAATAATTCAATTTCACGTGTAACTTATGTGTAAGAATAAATTTCAATTAGTAGTCACCAATAATTTATGTATTTCACAAATCTATTATTCACATTTCAAAATCTTACTACTAACACAAAATAGAAGTTCAATTAATCACATCAAGCACACTTTCAAAATTTCTCATTACTAATTTTTCATCGTCAAAAATCTCATTTTATTTTCCCTTTATTTAAAAGACAATTTGATTTCAAAATGAAGTCCTTTCTTGCAAAAACTCCAATTCCTTACTCACACTTTATCAAAAGTTGTATAAATATTTCTTATAAAGTTGTAGTAATTTTTCATCAATTAATCCATAATTTTCCCATTTTTATTATATTTTAAAAAACTCAATTTAATAAAACAAAACAAAAAAAAACATTTTTTTTCTAAACTTCAACCCCCACCCAGATTCGAACCAGCGACCAGCGGTGAAACAGACAGCGCACAAGACCAACGCGCCAAAACAGTCAACCGATATAACTAGGGGTAAAAATCCATAAGTATCGAGTTTCGGCTAGTTGGGTTTTTAACAAAAAAAATAAAAACAATGACACGGTATTGAACCCGAGACCTCCGAACACTGTAGCGACCCAAGGCTTTGCTGACCAATTGGTCTTAGTGGACATATCGATTAGGAGGCAATTAAAATAGGTTTTGACCTTATTCTCTGTTCAAAACTATAATTCAAAATTTCTTAATGGGTTCTTTGTGCACGTAGTTTCTTTTGCTGTTGTGTTTCTTTGTGCACGTAGCGCGCACGTAATTCTTCATGGGTTCGTGTTCGTTGCTCCGGAATTCTCATCCCGTTATTCTTTGGTATTCGAACTAATCGTCCATAAGGCAAGTCACTTTTCTCGTATTCTCATCCCGTTATTTCTAGGTTTATTCATACAAACAACGCACAAATAATTCATCGTAGAATTAATTTGTAGGTTGTGTGATTGGATGATCGATTGATGTTTTGTTGTCGTTAAATTAGTGTATGTATTCTAATAATGTTTACCATGCTATTGTACCTACCATACTGATTATGAGATTTATTGACTAATTGAAGTAGAACCCATCATGTTAGAACGCTTTATTTTATGAAATCTATTGAAAATCTGTGTGTTTTTGGTCTGTCTAAAATTTGTGAGACGTTTTCGACCCAGTATTTGACATCAAAATAAATAAGTTTCTGAATAAGAGTTGTAGTTATATGTCTCTAGTTTCCAGAACATCTAAGATTTTTAAATTCTGAGTTGTATTGCAAAAGTTATGATGATTTTACTATTGCTGCATTTTATTTCCAGAATTTCAGATTCATGTATGTTTTCAGGTTTAATCTTTTAAAAAGCTAAATTAATGTTAGAATAATGCTCTGATTATTTCCATAATGATAGTTAACATGTTTAGGAGTCTAAAGAATATTTTTGATGAATTTATAATTGAGTTTTCGCTAATTCTAAAGATATAACAACTTGATGTCGATTTTCTGTCTGAACATGTAATCTGTAAAAAATAATGTGTTTGACCTAGCGACTATTGTTGGATTTTGTATTTTAAATATGCATTGGAATCTTTGGGATGTATAGTTTCCAAAATTTCTGACAGTTTCAGTTTTCGATTTCTATAGCAGCGGGAACACTGATTTTTGTACAGTGACCGTTTACTATCCAGAAATTCGTTTTCTAGATTTTCTTAATATAAGTATATATATATATATCATTGTATTGCATGAATTGAAGTGTATATGTTGCATTGCATGATCCTAATGTGCTATTTTCATCACTCTATTTGTTTCATACAAAGTTATCATCCAATTATGCTCCTATTGTTACTATTGTTTATCTAATATCTCTAAATTGCATAACGTATTGTTGCATCGATAAAATAATTAACAAGATGGGGTTTAAGGAATTGACTGCAGTAGTTCATGATATAGTGACTGTACTCGGAAGTGTGTACCATGTTTCCCAAAGTAATGTGTGTCGGCTAGTGTTATCGTTATTGGTTTATTGTTGAATTATTGACTACAGTATCCCAATTCATCGTATATTGTTTTAGTCTTATCGTGCCGACTAGTGTGCACCAATGTTGCAATTAATGTTATTGTGCCGTGTGTACATGATCTATAGAGTCTTCCACGTAAGTCTAAATGAAATTGATTGTGTGCATCGAACCTATAGAATGTGATGCAGTAATACGTGCATTGGTTTAGTTAAAATGATTGATAGACCTAAGAATTGACACAACATCGACATTGCATATTGTATATCATTGTTTCTATTGATATCGAATATCATCTAAGTGCTATTGACATCGAATATCATCTAAGTGCTATTGACATCGAACATTGTACATTGTTATCAAATATTGAATCATCATTTATAATCATTGCATTGACTATCATTGATATTGATATTTGCTATCGTCCATTATTATTGATTCCTATTGATCCATTGAACTGATTGTTATATCGTTATTCCATTGTTTCCTTGCTTTCTCTACTTGCTGTCCATGACTTGCTCAAAGGAAAATTTTCTCCTCTTTTTTTGATGAAGTATTCACGGTGATCAAGGAGAATTACCTGCAGGAATTGGAGAACAAGCTTTCTAAAGATTTATTTCTTTTTAGTTGATTGTTATTTCATTAGACTTATAATATTAAAACCTATTATTATTGTGTTCGGATTTATTATTGTATTGGGCTTATTACCCAGATATTATAATTTGTTTCCAGATGTTGGATTATCATATTTGGGTATTGCATATTGTCTTATTCCAAGTATTATTGTTCATGTGCATGTTCTTGTTGCCTGGAGGTTTGTTGCAGCCTTTGCCCATTCCTGAATGGAAGTGGGAGAATATCAGCATGGATTTCATTACAGGTTTTCCAAGGAGTGTGAAGGGCAATGACTCGATTTGGGTTATTGTTGACCGTTTGACCAAGTCAGCTCACTTTCTGCCTATGAAGATTACTTGGTCATTAGAGAAATTGGCAGAGCTGTATGTTGATGAGATTGTAAGACTTCATGGAGTTCCTATGTCGATTGTGTCCGACAGGGATGCGAGGTTCACTTCGAGCTTTTGGAAGAGTCTACAGGCAGCTTTGGGTACCAGAACCGATTTCAGTACCGCTTTTCATCTGCAGACTGATGGTCAGCCTGAGAGGGTGAATCGGGTATTGGAAGATATACTGAGGGCATGTGTTATGGATTTTGGTGGTAGTTGGGAGAGGTACTTGGCATTGGTTGAGTTTGCTTATAATAACAGTTACCATGCGAGTATCGAGATGGCTCCGTATGAAGCTCTGTAAGAGAGGAAGTGTAGGACGCCTATTTGTTGGTATGAGGTTGGCGAGAGGCAGATGTTTGGGCCCGAGATTGTGCAGCAAATATCGGAGAAGATTGAGTTGATTCAAAAGAGGTTGGTCGAGGCTCAGAGTCGACAGAAGAGTTATGCAGACACTCGAAGAAGGGACTTGGAGTTTGAGGTTGGGGATGCAGTTTTCCTCAAGGTATCTCCGACTAAAGGAGTGATCAGGTTTGGTAAGGGAGGCAAGTTGGCGCCAAGGTACATTAGGCCGTACAGGATTTTAGGACGGATTGGTAAGACGGCATATAGGTTGGAGCTTCCGGAGGAGTTGGCACAGGTACATGATGTGTTCCATGTGTCGTTATTGAGGAAGTATGTGCCGGATCAGAGTTATCAGTTGGGAGCAGTGCCTGAAGGTCTACAGGTGAAGTTGAATAACAAGGAGCAACCTATGGAGAATGTTGATCGTAGGGAGAAAATATTGAGGAGCAAGGTGATACCTATGGTCAAGGTGTAGTGGAGAAACCAGCAGTTCGAGGAGGCTACTTTGGAGCCGGAGTATCGCATGCAGAAGGAGTTTCCTGAGCTTTTTGTATAATTGTATTCCTTTGTATGATTGTACTCTTTGACTTAAACATTTCTTTTGTTAGATTGTATTATCTTGTGTACTTGTATTTCTTAAACTATTTCCCATTTATGAGATTTTGATTCTTTTCGCAATATTTTGTTTGGACCCTATTAGTAGCAGTTCTGAGGACAGAACTTTTCTAAGGAGGGAGTGATGTAATACCCCAGATTTTTAAGTAATGTTTTTTAAAATTAATAAATGAATTAAAATGATTTTTTTGTGATTTAATAAATATTTTTCTTAAATTTCACCTTTTTACACGTGCAAAACACGTGTAAATAATCTTTTAGGAAGTTCAAAATCAAAAATTAGTTTGGGGAAACTCATTATTTATTATTAGATATTATTTGTGAATTTTCTGGATTTTTCTCATAATTATTGGACCTATTTGTAAATATTACTAAAGAAGAACTTTTGTGCAAAATTACCACTTGGAGTAAAAACTCCAGATTTTTGGATTTTTAGTCTTGGCATGATGCCTAGTCAACTCAGAGGTAAAGAATTTACTTTTTATTTGAATAAATTTGGTTTATTTTGCAAGTTTTGATAAAAAAGGATCTTTTTGCAAAATTGCCATTTAGAGGGGTAAAAATGCAAAGTTGGATTTCTGGATTCTCAAGCAATGCCGGCTGATATAAAGGGGGCTATTCTGGATTTTTTAAAACTCAATTAAGTTAAACTTCCAAATATAAGGAGTTATATATGTAAAGATATATTTATAAGAGGTATTTTGCAAATCTATTCAAACCGTAATTAATCTTGGATCCCGGCCTATCAAAGGTGGAATGCAGCCGTCTCTTTAATGCACAACACAAAAGAATTTCTTATTATTATTTTCTTGGAGTTTTCAACGAGGATTCTTGGTTTTCTTGCGAAGGAGGGATTTTTTCCTATTCTTTAATTTCTTCGGTTGATTCTTCAAAAGAGGTGAGTGACTTAGTTTTCTTATGTTCTAGGCATGTTGTATGATGTGATCTAGTTTGTAGTAAGCACATTAGATGATGATGTGAAAGTATAATGAAATTTTGATGGGTAGATGAACTAAAAGTTGGATCTTTTTATTGAAACCATGCTATTAATGACAAAAACTCTAATTTAATGACTTGTGATTGTTGAAAACTCTAATAGAGATCATGAGTAGGATGACATAAATCATTCTATTGCTGTTTGAAATATATATCTTGAATTTTGTGATGTATTGCATAAAGGAAAAGATAAGTGGGATCTGTTATTATGAGATGAACCTATACATGCTGTTGATACTTCAGATCTTCTAATTATGTCTTATAATTTGCTTATAAACATGGATTAACTGGTGTGGATGATTGGGGTATGAGTATAACAGAGTTTTAAATTAAAACAAACAAATTGTGAAGTGAAAGAAGAATGTGTGTTTCGGATCTGTGTATGTGTCAATTTTGTTGATTTTGGGCAATGTAAGGATTGGATGTGAATGGCCCATTGCATTCTCGATCTAGTATATATATGCATATACACTTATACACTACTTTTGTCATGAAAAGATTCTTCTTGCTGCTGATAACACCTATATGAGTACATGTATATACCAGCACTGATGCCTAATTACCCTACTTGCTGCTTTTTGAAGAACTTTGTGAAATCTCAAATTTGAGAACCTGATAGGTCTTGTGTGCTTTTAAATAACCCTTATATGTTATGTTAGAAGCGAGGGATCATCTTAGGAAACTAGATTTTAGGTTTGCAAGTCCAAGTATACGTATCAGTTATTAACATGCACAAAAAAATCCAAAGCTTTAATTGGGTATGAATTGAATAGGTTAAACTTAATACTGCACATCCATGTAGTGTAGTTCTGGGGGGTTCACTGATGCTTTTGAAGTTTCTAATACACCTCATTACCATTAAGAAGAATCAATCTTAAACCTTTAATTAACCAGTTAAGAAGTTAATTTTTGGTCTGAGTACCAAAATGCCCAACCTACAGGTTGTTGCTGCCTTTTGTGCAGGTGCACACTTGAATAATTCACATTTACCCCACCTGCAGCTTGCCAAGGTAATTTTAGCCTTAGATATAGTGTTTGGTAGTTTTTTTGGGTATGCAGTGAAGGCATTTTCTACTCCTGCATCAGGTAACAATGTAGTCAATTACTTATTAACCTTTGTATATATATTTCTTGATAAAGGGACTAAGGTTAATATCAGTCTTGTCCTAAGTACTTAACTATTACCTCTATTCAATTCTGAGTCTGTTTCACCCCAAATCAGTAAAGAGAGCTTTTGTATACATATAATATATAGATATACATATACACACACACTCATCCCATCAGTAAAAGGTTTATTTATGTATCTGTTATAGGTACATTCCTGCTTATGATCCTTTCAAATCAAAAAGGGGGAAGGGGGGGGGGGGGGGAGAAGTTTTCTTTGACATCTGCATATGTTCAACCTCATCAAAAGCTCTTCTTTTGACATATTATATATATATATATATATATATATATATATACATGTTTACTTCAAATCAGTAATAGGTCCATCTAAACTTATACTTCAATCAGTAAATGGAAATTCCATATCTCCTATATATGCATAAATTTCCATTTCCCACAAACCTGCATACACCTTATGTCAGTTAGAAATTTCTATATGCCTACATTTATTCTTCATTTCAGTAGCAGAGCTTCTTATGTATTATATATATACACACAAACCTTAAGTCAGTAAAAGGATTTCTGAATACATATATAGAGATGTTTCACATCAGTAAAAAAGGGGGGGGGGGGGGAGATACTTTCTATGTGTATCAGTTGTTATATACTCATTATTCACATCAGTGTTCTCTATACCCTTCCGATAGTTCAAAATTTCCTATATACCTGCTAATAATCTTTCTTTCCTTACATGACTACATATGATAAGTCTTCTATACATCAGTATACGATTCATTCCTATATATGTCAGTTACTATATATATATATATATATATATATATATATATATATATATATATATATATATATATATATATATATACCCATATGTTTCAAATCAGGGAAGGGGCTTCTATATATATATCATATACACATATACATGCTGTTCTTCTACCTCCTGTGTATATTCAAACTAGTAAAAGGGATTTTTTCTATATATATCATGAATACACACATATACCCTTCATATCAGTAAAGAAGATGTATAAAAACCCATTGTGCATATACTTCATCAGTAAAGAAGATATTTATACACACTTTTGTGCACATCTCCATGTCAATAAAGAGGGAATTCTATTTATCAGTTATGTATATGTGCAGATGTTTTTATACCTTATATATAAATTACCTATGTACACTTCAACTCAGTAAAGAACTTATACACACTCTTATGTACACCCTTACTAAATCAGAGGATCTTCTACCCATACATATACACATACTAATATATAAACAATGTTAATGAGTGAATTTTTCCCACTGTGAATGACTTAACAATGAAATAAATGAAGTGGTTAAAATGGAAGAATTTTGCGTCGATGGTTGAGTTGTGAATCTCTAGAGGGTGTGTTGGGACCTAGATACCGGCAGTTGAGTTTTTGTGGTTTGGTCAGTTATGACCTTTGTTGTTGATCAGTTGAGTTAAGTCCGGTAGGGTACACCAACTCTAGGAGATTCTTAATTAATTAATTAACTTAACAAGATAAGGACAGGTACTAGATGGTAATATGATGAAATGAGAACATGTGTTATGGACCTCAGTATGGCTTGCTGTGTGAGATAATCCCCAAAATTATCGAAATGTGAGTGAAATAGTCTCCGGAATTACCTGCGGTGTGGGATTGATCTCCGGAATTATCGGGATCGAGGCGACGCTCATGGGGTATTCCTGTGATGAGGTGCCATAGCTTGCGGTGTGGGGTATTTTCGAAGATTCCCAGGTGTGAGTGAAATAGTCTTCGGAATTATCTGTGGAAAGAGTTTGGCCTCCGGAATTATTGGGGCATGGGCTAATACTCACAGTTTACCTATATCTCGTAGTAGTCATCGTAGTAGGATTAGTTTCATAACGAGGGATTAAACCCTATTAAGTGAAGAATGTTAAGGGCTTGCACCGGACCTATGTAGAGTGGGATGCATAGAATCCGACAAGTATGCATTAGAGAGTCAGCATATAGCATTGATATTTTCTTGGCTTGGTTATGTATGTTGTTTTCTGTTTTTCTACACTTGACACTTAGCCTAGTTCCACTTGATGTTTTCATGTTTTATTCATTGTTATTTCTTATTTCATTTATCCTTGTTGTTGATACATGTTGTTTATGACTCTATGCCTTATGTTTTATTTATGTTGCTTTTATTTTTATGTCACTCACACCGTTATGGCTGATCCCTGTAGTTTTGGGGGTTAAGGTTATCTCTAGCCTCATGTTTAACAGGTAGGTTCTTGTAGCTTGGGATTTGGATGTTTGTGCTAAATTGATGTTATAGCTTATGTAAAATTGTAAAAGAACATGTTGTAAAAGAGAAAAAATTTGAAATCAAGATGTTTGTTTTGCGCTATGTTTTGTAAAGAATTTAATGTAATAAAAGTTGAAAAAAAAAATTTATCTATATTTTTGTCTATGTTTACTATTGCAATTGAAGTTGATGCTGAAAATTGTGCCACGTATTCCTGAGATATTATATTAGAAATTCGAGGTGCTACAGAGATTGGTATCAGAGCATGCTTCAATGGTAATAATAAACATAGTATAAAAAGATAAACCTAGGTGTGGACATTAGAGCGTGAGTAACTAGGTATGGACATTAAAGTGTGAGTATCACATAGAGTTAGAACATGATATTTTGGTTTGGCGTATGACTGAGGTTTTGCCATGAGGTATTGATGTGAATATGTATTGTGTTGTAATGTTCTAACTTTATCCTCATTTTGCAGTATTCAGAAAAATGACAGGACCCAGGATCAGGAATGGTGCTAATGGTGATGGGGCTGGTAGTTCCTATGGGGCTGGACTTGATATTGAGACTGAGATTGCCAGGGTGTATCAGACCTTGAATGCATTCATGGCAGCTAAAATGGCACAGGATCAGAATCAGAATCAGAATCAGAATCAGAATCAGGGGGCTAGACCAGTGTTTGTTAATGCTGATCCTATCAAGCAGGTTGAGTCCTTCAAGCGTATGAAGCCGCCAGTGTTTGATGGGCTGTTTGATCCAAATGATGCTGATAATTGGATTATTCAAATGGAGATGGCCTTCGAAGTCTTGGAGACCCCAGAAGTCAATAAGGTGAAATTAGCTGCTATGCAATTGGAGAAGGATGCTGGCATCTGGTGGCAGTCAGTGAAGTGGACTTTTGGAGATCAGCAAGTGACTTGGAAAGTTTTTATGGATGTGTTCAGGGATCGTTTCTTTCCTCTGGATATTCAGGAGAAGAAGGCAACATAATTCTTGAATCTGTAGCAAGGCAACATGACAGTGCGTGAATATAAAACCAAGTTCGCTCAGCTGTCAAGGTATGCATCAGAATTAATTGCTGATGAAGCAAAGAAGGCCAAGAAATTCGAGCGGGGCTTGAGGCCGAATCTGAGGTCGAGGATGATTCCTTTGGGCATAAGGAGGTTTGATAAGCTGATCAGGAGAGTAGCTATGACAGAAGAGGATATGGATCAGTTCCAGAAGAAGCAAGAAACTTAGAACAGGAACAAGAGGCCAGCAGCTAGTCAGAGTGGGAAGAAGTTCCCAGTAAAGCAGGGCAAGTTTAGTAGGCCAGAACAGAGGGCACTTGCAACTCAGGAGGTGACTTGTTATTACTGTAAGGAGGCAGGTCACTACAGGTCAGCATGTCCCAAGTTGGCAAAGCCGACTTGTTTTCATTGTGGGCAAGTGGGGCATTCTAAGCCTTTCTATCCATTTGAAGAAGGGTGGTTCTGGCGGAGGCAGATTTCAGAGGCAAGGGCAAGTATTCGCATTAACTAAGGAGGATGCGGGTAACTCAGAGGATGTGATCAAGGGCATGCAAGAATTTTGAATTTTTTTTATTGTATTCAATGTATTAAGTAAAACTTTGTTTGAGAATAAATTGGAGATTTGAGTATTATTCTTCATGTAACAGGAGTTGTTTTGGTTAATGGATAAAATGCAAAAGTTTTATTTTATACTGGTTCTTTGCATACATTTGTGTCGCCTAACTTTGTAAAGGTGTTAGGTGTGGAGCCTAATTTGTTTCCAGGCAGGGTCTTGTCGGTGGCAAACCGTCAGGTGAGGAATTGATTGCTGATCGATATTACGAAGGCTGTGATATCGAGATTGGCGGGAGATTATTTGGCATTGATCTCACTGAACTGCAAGTTCTAGGTGTAGATGTGATTGTGGGCATTGATTGGATGGCAATATATGATGCCACAATTGAATGTAAGAAGAAAGAGGTGTTGGTAAAGGCACCGAGTGGTCCCGCAGTGACTTTTTAGGAAAAGATGAAGGGCCCGAAGGTGGCTGCAGTGGTATCTAAGTTGATGATTTCAGATGAAGTCAGAAGCATTCCAGTTGTCAGGAATTTTCCCACAATGTTCTTGGAAGATCTACTAGGATTGCCACCGCAGCGAGATGTGAAGTTTTGCATTAATGTTTAGCCGGGGAGTGTTCTGATTTCTAAGGCTCCGTACAGGATCGCACCTATGAAGCAGGATGAAGTTAAGGGGCAGATTAAGAAATTGCTGAGTAAAGGTTTTATCGGGCCGAGTTCTTCACCGTGGGGTGCTCCAGTGTTGTTGGTCAAGAAGAAGGATGGGTCAATGAGGATGTGCATTGACTATCGGGAGTTGAATAGGATGACTATTCAGAACAAGTATCCGCTTCCATGGATTGATGATCTATTCGATAGGCTTCGAGGAGCAGCTGTGTTTTCGAAGATTGATTTGAGATCAAGGTATCATCAAGTTCGGGTCAAAGAGGAAGATGTGAGCAAAACAGCTTTCAGGACTCGTCATGGACTCTATGAGTTTTTGGTAATGCCATTCGGGGTGACGAATGCGCCAGCAGTATTTATGGATATGATGAATCGGATATTGCAGCCATTTATTGATTCCTTCATAGTGGTTTTTATTGATGATATTTTGGTGTATTCGAAGTCAGAGGAGGAGCATTCTATGCACTTGACGGCGGTGTTACAGAAGTTACAGGAGCATAATTTGTATGTCAAGCTGTTGAAGTATGGGTTTTGGAAGTTTGAGGTAGCTTTTCTTGGTCATATCCTTTCTAAGGAGGGAGTGACCACTGATCCTCAGAAGGTTGAAGCAGTAAGGGATTGGCCCAGGCCAACATCAGTGAAGGAAGTCAGGAGTTTCTTGGGTTTGGCCGAGTACTACAGAAGATTCATTCAGGGTTATGCACAGATTGTAGTTCCTTTGACAGGATTGACTCGGAAGAATGTGGCATTCACATGGACTGATAAGTGTGAGGCAAGTTTCCTTGAGCATAAGGAGAGGTTGACGACCGCACCTATCTTAGCGTTGCCACAAGTTGGGAAGAATTATGATATCTACAATGATGCATCTCTCAGAGGTTTGGGGTGTGTCTTGATGTAGGAAGGCAAGGTTATTGCCTATGGTTCGAGGCAGTTGCGTCCGTACGAGAAGAATTACCCGACGCATGATTTGGAGTTAGCAGCTATTATCTTTGCCTTGAAGAAGTAGAGGCATTATGTATATGGTGAGAAGGTCAATATGTATACCGAGCAGAAGAGCCTGAAGTACATTTATCAGCAGAAGGATCTAAATCTTCGGCAGAGAAGGTGGTTGGAAGTGTTGGAAGACATTCGTCCTGAGATCAAGTATCATCCGGCCAAGGCGAATGTGGTGGCCGATGGGCTTAGTTGGAAGAGCAGTTTGGCAAGCTTGATCACTACTCAGAGTGAGTTGGCAGCAAAGATTGATCAGGTAGGTATTGAGGTAGTACTGCAGGGTTTGGAAGCGTCTTTGGCTCAGTTGAGGCTACAACCTACCTTGAGAGAGCAGATTGTGGAAGGTCAAAAATCAGATGCAGAGATCCAGAAGATGATGCAGCAGGTTTCCGATAGAAAGTTATCAGAGTTCCGTGTCCAAGATGGAGTTCTATGGATGGATGAGAGGTTGTGTGTTCCGGAGAATGCAGATTTGAGGGAGAGTATCTTACAATAGACACACAGTACTTTGTTGTCAGTACATCCTGGAGGCACAAAGATGTACAAGGACATCAAACAGCACTTTTGGTGGTTCGGTATGAAGAGGGATGTGGCAGATTTTGTGGCATGGTGTCTGACTTACCAGCAGATCAAAGTAGAAAATCAGAGACCTGGAGGTTTGTTGTAGCCTTTTCCCATTCCTAAATGGAAGTGGGAGAATATCAGCATGGATTTTATTATAGGTTTGCCAAGGAGTGCGAAGGGCAATGACTCAATCTGGGTTATTGTTGACCGTTTGACCAAGTCAGCTCACATTCTGCCTATGAAGATTACTTGGTCGTTGGAGAAATTGGCAGAGCTGTATATTGATGAGATTGTGAGACTTCTTGGAGTTCCTGTGTCCCAATTCATGTTATTGGTTTATTGTTGAATTATTGACTACAGTATCCCAATTCATCGTATATTGTTTTAGTCTTATCGTGCCGACTAGTGTGCACCAATGTTGCAATTAATGTTATTGTGCCGTGTGTACATGATCTATAGAGTCTTCCACGTAAGTCTAAATGAAATTGATTGTGTGCATCGAACCTATAGAATGTGATGCAGTAATACGTGCATTGGTTTAGTTAAAATGATTGATAGACCTAAGAATTGACACAACATCGACATTGCATATTGTATATCATTGTTTCTATTGATATCGAATATCATCTAAGTGCTATTGACATCGAACATTGTACATTGTTATCAAATATTGAATCATCATTTATAATCATTGCATTGACTATCATTGATATTGATATTTGCTATCGTCCATTATTATTGATTCCTATTGATCCATTGAACTGATTGTTATATCGTTATTCCATTGTTTCCTTGCTTTCTCTACTTGCTGTCCATGACTTGCTCAAAGGAAAATTTTCTCCTCTTTTTTTGATGAAGTATTCACGGTGATCAAGGAGAATTACCTGCAGGAATTGGAGAACAAGCTTTCTAAAGATTTATTTCTTTTTAGTTGATTGTTATTTCATTAGACTTATAATATTAAAACCTATTATTATTGTGTTCGGATTTATTATTGTATTGGGCTTATTACCCAGATATTATAATTTGTTTCCAGATGTTGGATTATCATATTTGGGTATTGCATATTGTCTTATTCCAAGTATTATTGTTCATGTGCATGTTCTTGTTGCCTGGAGGTTTGTTGCAGCCTTTGCCCATTCCTGAATGGAAGTGGGAGAATATCAGCATGGATTTCATTACAGGTTTTCCAAGGAGTGTGAAGGGCAATGACTCGATTTGGGTTATTGTTGACCGTTTGACCAAGTCAGCTCACTTTCTGCCTATGAAGATTACTTGGTCATTAGAGAAATTGGCAGAGCTGTATGTTGATGAGATTGTAAGACTTCATGGAGTTCCTATGTCGATTGTGTCCGACAGGGATGCGAGGTTCACTTCGAGGTTTTGGAAGAGTCTGTAGGCAGCTTTGGGTACCAGAAAAAACTTCAATACCGCTTTTCATCTGCAGACTGATGGTCAGACTGAGAGGGTGAATCGGGTATTGGAAGATATGCTGAGGGCTTGTGTTATGGATTTTGGTGGTAGTTGGGAGAGGTACTTGGCATTGGTTGAGTTTGCTTATAACAACATTTACCATGCGAGTATCGGGATGGCTCCGTATGAAGCACGGTACGGAAGAGAGTGCAGGATGCCTGTTTGTTAGTATGAGGTTGGCAAGAGGCAGATGTTTGGGCCTGAGATTGTGAAGCAAACATCGGAGAAGATTGAGTTGATTCGCAAGAGGTTGGTCGGGGCTCAGAGTCGACAGAAGAGTTATGCAGACACTCGAAAAAGGGACTTGGAGTTTGAGGTTGGGGATGCAGTTTTCCTCAAGGTATCTCCGACTAAAGGAGTGATCAAGTTTGGTAAGGGAGGCAAGTTGGCACCAAGGTACATTGGGCCATACAAGATTTTAGGACGGATTGGTAAGACGGCATATAGGTTGGAGCTTCCGGAGGAGTTGGCACAGGTACATGATGTGTTCCATGTGTCGTTATTGAGGAAGTATGTACTGGATCAGTGTCATCAGTTGAGAGCAATGCCTGAAGGTCTACAGGTGAACTTGGGTTACAAGGAGCAACCTGTGGAGAATGTAGATCGTAGGGAGAAAATCTTAAGGAGCAAGGTGATACCTATGGTCAAGGTATTGTGGAGAAACCAGCAGTTCGAGGAGGCTACTTGGGAGCCGGAGGATCGCATGTAGAAGGAGTTTCCTGAGCTTTTTGTATAATTGTATTCCTTTGTATGATTGTACTCTTTGACTTAAGCTGTATTTCTTTTGTTAGATTGTATTCCCTTGTGTACTTGCATTTCTTAAACTATTTCCCATTTATGAGAATTTGATTCTTTTCGCATTATTTTGTTTGGACCCTATTAGTAGCAGTTCTGAGGACAGAACTTTTCTAAGGAGAGAGTGATGTAACACCCCAGATTTTTAAGTAATATTTTTTAAAATTAATAAATGAATTAAAATAAATTTTTGGTCATTTAATAAATATTTCTGAAATTTCACCTTTTTACACGTGCAAAACATGTGCAAATAATTTCTTAGGAAGTTCAAAATCAAAAATTATTTTGGGAAAACTCATTATTTATTATTAGATATTATTTGTGAATTTTCTGGATTTTTCTGATAATTATTGGACCTATTTGCAAATATTACAAAAAGAATGACTTTTGTGCCAAATTACCACTTGGAGTAAAAACTCCAGATTTTTGGATTTTTAGTATTGTCATGATGCCTAGTCAACTCAGAGATAAAGAGTTTACTTTTTATTTGAATAAATTTGGTTTATTTTGCAAGTTTTGATTAAAAAAGGATCTTTTTGCAAAATTGCCATTTAGAGGGGTAAAAATGCAAAGTTGGTTTTCTGGATTCTCAAACAATGCCGGCTGATACCAGGGGGGATATTCCTGATTTTTCAAAACTCAATTAAGTTAAACTTCCAAGTATAAGGAGTTATATATGTAAAGATATATTTATAAGAGGTATTTTACAAATCTATTCAAACCCTAATTTTTCTTGGATCCCGGCCTATTAAAGGTGGAGTGTAGCCGTATCTTTGCTGCACAACACAAAGGAAATTCTCATTATTATTTTCTTGGAGTTTTCAACGAGGATTCTTGGTTTTCTTGCGAAGGAGGAATTTTTTCTTATTCTTTAATTTCTTCGGTTGATTCTTCAAAAGAGGTGAGTGACTTAGTTTTCTTATTGTTATAGGCATGTTGTATGGTGTGATCTAGTTAGTAGTAAGCACATTAGATGATGATGTGAAAGTATAATGAAATTTTGATGGGTAGATGAACTAAAAGTTGGATCTTTTTATTGAAACCATGCTATTAATGACAAAAACTCTAATTTAATGACTTGTGATTGTTGAAAACTCTAATAAAGATCATGAGTAGGATGACATAAATCATTCTATTGCTGTTTGAAATATATATCTTGAATTTTGTGATGTATTGCATAAAGGAAAAGATAAGTGGGATCTGTTATTATGAGATGAACCTATACATGTTGTTGATACTTCAGATCTTCTAATTATGTCTTATAATTTGCTTATAAACATGGATTAATTGGTGTGGATGATTGGGGTATGAGTATAACAGAGTTTTAAATTGAAACAAACAAATTGTGAAGTGAAAGAAGAATGTGTGTCTCAGATCTGTGTATGTGTCAATTTTGTTGATTTTGGGCAATGTAAGGATTGGATGTGAATGGCCCATTGCATTCTCGATCTAGTATTTATATGCATATACACTTATACACTACTTTTGTCATGAAAAGAGTCTTCTTGCTGCTGATAACACCTATATGAGTACATGTATATACTAGCACTGATGCCTAATTACCCTACTTGCTGCTTTTTGAAGAACTTTGTGAAATCTCAAATTTGAGAACCTGATAGGTCTTGTGTGCTTTTAAATAACCCCTATATGTTATGTTAGAAGTGTGGGATCATCTCAGGAAACTAGATTTTAGGTTTGCAAGTCCAAGTATACGTATCAGTTATTAACATGCACAAAAAAAATCCAAAGCTTTAATTGGGTATGAATTGAATAGGTTAAACTCAATACTGCACATCCATGTAGTGTAGTTCTGGGGGGTTCACTGATGCTTTTGATGTTTCTAATACACCTCATTACCATTAAGAAGAATCAATCTTAAACCTTTAATTAACCAGTTAAGAAGTTAATTTTTGGTCTGAGTACCAAAATGCCCAACCTGCAGGTTGTTGCTGCCTTTTGTGCAGGTGCACACTTGAAGAATTCACATTTACCCCACCTGCATCTTGCCTAGGTAATTGTAGCCCTAGATATAGTGTTTGGTAGTTTTTTTGGGTATGCAGTGAAGGCATTTTCTACTCCTGCATCAGGTAACAATATAGTCAATTACTTATTAACCTTTGTATTTATGTTTCTTGATAAAGGGACTGAGGTTAATATCAGTCTTGTCCTATAGTTCAAAGTTTCCTATATACCTGCAAATAATCTTTCTTTCCTTACATGACTGCATATGATAAGTCTTCTATACATCAGTATACGATTCATTCCTATATATGTCAGTTACTATATATATATATATATATATATATATATATATATATATATATATATATATATATATATATATATATATATATATACCCATATGTTTCAAATCAGGGACGGGGCTTCTATATATATATCATATACAAATATACATGATGTTCTCCTACCTCCTGTGTATATTCAAACTAGTAAAAGGTATTTTTTTCTATATATATCCTGAATACACACTTGTACCCTTCATATCAGTAAAGAAGATGTATAAAAACCCGTTGTGCATATACTTCATCAGTAAAGAAGATATTTATACACACTTTTGTGCACATCTCCATGTCAGTAAAGAGGGAATTCTATTTATCAGTTATGTATATGTGCAGATGTTTTTATACCTTATATATAAATTTACCTATGTACACTTCAACTCAGTAAAGAACTTATACACACTCTTATGTACACCCTTACTAAATTAGAGGATCTCCTACCTATACATATACCCATACTAATATATAAACAATGTTAATGAGTGAATTTTTCCCACTATGAATGAATTAACAATGAAATAAATGAAGAGGTTAAAATGGAAGAGTTTTGCGTCGATGGTTGAGTTGTGAATCTCTAGAGGGTGTGTGGGACCCTAGGTACCGACAGTTGAGTTTTTGTGGTTTGGTCAGTTATGACCTTTGTTGTTGATCAGTTGAGTTAAGTCCGGTAGGGTACACCAACTCTAAGAGATTCGTAATTAATTAATTAACTTAACAAGATAAGTACAGGCACTAGATGGTGATATGATGAAATAAGAACATGTGTTATGGACCTCAATATGGCTTGCGGTGTGAGATAATCCCCGAAATTATTGAAATGTGAGTGAAATAGTCTCCGGAATTACCTGCGGTGTGAGATTGATCTCCAGAATTATCGGGGTCGAGGTCACGCACATGGGGTATTCGTGTGATGAGGCGCCATAGCTTGCGGTGTGGGGTATTCTCGAAGATTCCCAGGTATGAGTGACATAGTCTCCGAAATTATCTGTGGATAGAGTTTGACCTCCGGAATTATCGGGGCATGGGCTAATACTCACAGTTTACCTATATCTCGTAGTAGTCATCGTAGTAGGATTAGTTGCATAACGAGGGATTAAACCCTACTAAGTGAAGAACATTAAGGGCTTGCACCGGACCTATGTAGAGTGGGATGCATAGAATCCGACAAGTATGCATTAGAGAGTCAGCATATAGCATTGATGTTTTCATGACTTGGTTTATGCATGTTGTTTTCTGTTTTTTACACTTGACACTTAGCCTAGTCCCACTTGATGTTTTCATGTTTTATTTACTGTTATTTCTTATTTCATTTATTCTTGTTTTTGATACATGTTGTTTATGACTCTATGCCTTATGTTTTATATTTGTTGCTTTTATTTTTATGTCACTCACATCGTTATGGCTGATCCTTGTAGTTTTGGGGGTTAGGGTTATCTCTAGCCTCATGTTTTACGGATAGGTGCTTGTAGCTTGGGATTTGGATGCTTGTATTAAATTGATGTTATAGCTTATGTAAAATTGTAAAAAAGAAAAAATTTGTAATTCAAGGTGTTTGTTTCCCGTTGTGTTTTGTAAAGAATTTAATGTAATAAAAGTTGGAAAAAAAAATATATCTGTATTTTTGTCTATGTTTACTATTGCAATTGAAGTTGATGCTGGGAATTGTGTCTCGTATTTCTGAGATATTATATTGAAAATTCGGGGTGCTACATTGGGAGCACAATGAATTGATGAGGGTGGCTTTTGAAGCTACCAACAGGGAACCCGCTGTACCATCACCCTAATTGCTGCTACCGAGACCTGGTAATGTGGCAGATTTCATGAGCCTTCATCCAGATAAATTCTCGGGTACTGAGGGTCCGCTTGAAGCCCAGCAATGGCTTATTAGGACTGAGCAGCTATTGACCGCAATACGAATCTCGAATGTTGATCGTGTGGATGTCGTGAGCATCCAATTTGTTTATCTTGCCCACATCTAGTGGCAAGCTGAGGCTGAACGATTGGGGCGACCCATCCACTGGGCCATCTTCACTGAGAGCTTCCTCACGAAGTTCTTTTCTAATGCCACCATGAATGAAATGGAACGAAAGTTTGTCTCACTAACTCAGGTTCGTCGGATGGTGTTTAATCATGCTTTTTTGTTGTTATTTCATAAAGTACGGACATTACACTAAACTACTATCTTGAATTAGGTGAGTCGGATCGTGGACAAGTACGCTGCGGAATTCAGCTGACTAAGTCGTTTTGCTACTTCTATGGTGGCGAATGATGAAAATAGAGGTTGTCGTTTCTTTTTGGGCTTGGATATTGAGATTTAGGATCGTCTTGCTACCCTGCGACTTCGTTCTTATGCTAATATCCTGGATGCTGCTATAATTCAGGAGTGGACTAGTATAAGGAAGCATGTCATTCAGCAGTCTGTTCCGCACCCTGTTGCTGCCAGGCCTTCTGGAGGGCCTATTAGAAGGCCTGTTCCAACCTTTCCTACTAGGGCATTGCCGTACTCACCTGCTGTTCAGAGGTCAGATCTGATCTGTTCGCACTGTCGGAAGACTGGGCATTTGTGCCAAGATTGCAGGATAGCAAATCGCCTGTGCCTTCTATGTGGAAGTAATGATCACATGGTTCGTGATTGCCTACGATCCAGATCTCTTGCGCCAGCTGGAGGTTCCGCTCCGCAGGGAGCACTTGCTCGTGGTCAGGGCGGACCACCACTCCCACCTCAGAGGTAGATCTTTGATCAGAGGAGAGCCACTCCTAGGGGTAATCTTCTTGCAGGTCATGGTCAGGCCTACAACCTGACTGCACATGATGCTGAAATTGTTTTGGGCATTGTTGTAGGTATATCTTTAGTTATGCTTATTTGGATTTTATTTTGATTTTTCCTTACTATCTTGCCATTCTATTCTGTTGCCTTATCATGTTATCCTCCCACCCATGTCTGTTTCTTGCATTTTTGCTCTTTGCATATTGTGTTCTCACCTTTGACTTCTTGTTAGGCATTATCCTTGTTCAGTCCTTTCCCGCTCATGTTCTTTTTGACTATGATGCTACTCATTCCTTTTTTTCTTCCCGCTTCGTCAACCTGCATCACTTGGCTAGCAGTTCTATGCCAGCAGCATGGAATATTACTACAGGTGGAGGTATTGTCGTGTGTTCTCAATCTGTGACCAGAGTCCTTTGGTCATTGGTGGTGTTGATTCTGTTGCCGATCTGATTGTCATGAACAATTCTGGTTTTGATATTGTCTTGGGAATGGATTAGCTCGGTGTCACTCATGCTATAATCGACTGCCGTGCAAAGAAGGTGGTGTTTCAAATGCCAGGATGTCAGGAATTTGAATTCTATACCTGTGAAACACCGCTTTCTTGTATGGAGAAGTTGGCAAGTCAGGAAGTTGGAGTGATGGAAGAAGTGTGTGCTGATGGTGATGTTGCACTGTTGGTTGTGCAAGACTTTCTGGATGTTTTCCCTGAGGAATTACCGGGATTATTTCCAGGTTGCGAAGTGGTGTTTAGTATTGTTGTTCAGCCAGGTACAACTCCGATCTCTAAGAGTCTTTACAGAATGGATCCTGTTAAGTTGGCTGAGTTGAAGGAGTAGATTCAGGAGTTGTTAGATAAAGGTTTTATCAGGCAAAGTGTCTCGCCTTGGGGAGCTCCGGTACTATTCTTCAATAAGAAGGATGGTAGTCGCAGGTTGTGTATTGACTACCGTGAGCTGAATAATGTCACAGTAAAGAATCGGTATTCGTTGTCAAGGATTGATGACCTATTTGATCAATTGGGAGGTGCATCTGTATTTACGAAGTTAGATCTTCATTCTGGTTACCATCAATTTAAGATGAAAGCCAAGGATGTGCAGAATACTGCTTTTCGTACAAGATATGAGAACTATGAATTGTTGGTTATGCCTTTCAGAGTTACTAATGCTCTAGCTGTGTTCATGAGCTTGATGAATCAGGTTTTCTCTCCCTTTCTGGAAAAGTTTGTTGTGGTTTTCATTGATGATATTCTCATCTATTCTTGGAATCGTGATGAGCATGCTGAGCACTTCAAGGTTGTCTTGCAAACTTTAAGGGAGAATCAGCTGCATGGGGAAGCTTAGCAAGTATGAGTTTTGGCAGGATCGTGTGGCATTCTTGGGCCATATCATTTCTGGTGATGGAGTTTCGGTCGATTCGTCGAAGATTTCTGTAGTTAAGGATTGGCCGATGCCGAAATTAGTATCTGAAGTTCGGAGTTTTCTTGGTATAACAAGGTACTACAGGAAGTTTGTTCAGGATTTTTCGGAGATTTCCGGGTCGTTGACCAAGTTGACTGGGAAGGATCAGAAGTTTGTATGGGATGAGTCCTGTGATGAAGCCTTTGCTGAATTAAAGTATCGGTTGACATCAGCACCTGTGTTGACTATATCGTATGGATCAGGAGGTTTCATAATTCACCGTGATGCTTCAGGAAGAGATTTGGGTGTTGTCTTGAAGCAACAAGGCAAGGTTGTCGCATATGCATCTAGGCAATTGATGCCGCATGAGAAGAATTATCCTACACATGATTTGGAGCTTGCGGCTGTGATCTTTGCCTTGAAGCTTTGGAGGAATTACTTACTTGGAGATCAAGTGGAGATTTTCACTGACCACAAAATTCTCAAGTATGTGTTCACTCAGAAGGAGCTGAATATGAGGTAGAGACGATGGTTGGAATTGATGGCAGATTATGATATCAGTTTGTAGTATCATCCTGGTAAGATTAATTTGGTGCCTGATGCTTTGAGCAGAAGACCGTGCCATGGTTCTAAATAAGCAGGATGAGCTTGTGGAAGCCATAAGGAGATTAGATTTGGATGTGGTTTTTCCTGGTTTTGAGCAGAATTGTATAGTGCTTCAATTATAGTTGTCTTTGGTGGACCAGATTAAGGAGGCACAGTCTGGTGATGTGCAGTTGCAGAAGTTTCGAGTGGAAGTCTAAACTGGTTCAAAAACTGATAAGGCTATTCATGAGGATGGATCTCTCTGCTTTGGGATCCGTTTATGTGTTCCGAAGGGAAAAGTCAGGCAGAAGCTACTCGAAGAAGCTCACCGTTCTCCATATTCTATTCATCCCGGTGGTACGAAGATGTATCGGAATTTGAAGTTGCATTTCTGGTGGTATGGTATGAAGAGAGCTGTTGCAAGATTTGTTTCGCAGTGTCTGATCTGTCAGCAAGTGTAAGCAGAACAACAGAGGACTACTAGACTTCTTCAACCGCTTTCTATTCTAGAGTGGAAGTGGGAGAATATTACTATGGATTTTGTGACTGCTTTGCCTAGAAGTCCCAAGGGTCACAATGTCATTTGGGTGATTGTGGATCGCATGACGAAGAGTGCTCATTTTATTCCCTTCAGAGTGGGTCAATCTACGGAGAGCCTTGCAGAGAAGTACATGCATGAGATTGTCAGATTGCATGGGGTCCCTGTCAGCATTATATTAGACAGAGACACTAGATTCAAATATCAATTCTGGGAGAGTGTTAAGAACAATATTGGGAATAAGCTAAGATTCAGTACTGCATTCCATCCACAGACAGATGGGCAATCGGAGAGGACTATTCAAACATTGTAGGATATGTTGAGGTCCTGTGTTCTTCATTTTGGAGGATCTTGGGAAGATCATCTGCACTTGGTGGAGTTTTCATACAACAATAGCCACCAAGCAAGTCTTAAGGCAGCTTCGTATGAAGCTTTGTATGGTCCGAAGTGTAGATCACCAGTGTGCTGGGATGACATTGGTGAGAGAAAGCTTTGGGGCCAAAGTTGATCACGAGGACTATTGATGCAGTGGCCCAGATCAGGAAGTATCTACAGGTACAGGAAATGGGCAGACATTCACAGGAGACCACTGGAATTCGAAGTGGGAGATTATGTGTTCCTTAAGGTATCACCATGGAGAGGTGTTATTCGGTGTGGAGGAGGGGGCAAGCTAAGCCCCAGATTCATTGGTCCATTTGATGTGGTGGAGCGAGTGGGCAAGGTGACCTATAGACTCGCGTTGCTGTCGGCTCTATCTGGAGTACATGATGTCTTCCATGTCTCCTAACTCAGGAAGTATGTCAGGGATGATAGTCATGTTATCGACTACTCGGAATTGTCTATTTGACCATATTTGTCCTGTGTGATCCGTCTGGTTTCGATTTTGGACTGACGGGAGAAGATTTTGAAGAACAAGGTTATCAGATTGGTTCAAGTTGCTTGGAATCCTCTCGCCGGGTGAGTCAACTTGAGAGCTTGAGGAAGTGATTCAGAACAAGTTTTCCCATCTTTTTGTGTAGCTCTTTTCTTTTCTTCGGAATTACCCTATTACCACTTGCTTAAATTTCGAGGACAAAATTTTATCGTAATGTGTGTAAGATTGAAACTACCGTTTTCGTTCTTTTCCTTTTTCCCTTCATTATAATATTTTATTTGCATTTGAATAAAATAATCTATATGCTTTTCCTTGACCATCTCAATTAAATTTTGTTCTTGAACTACTCTTTTTCTTCTTGTCGGGCTATTTTCTTGTTGATCCTATTTCTATTTGATTGTGAGTATTTTATTGATCCACATTGTCTTTAAATCCATATCTTTTTGAACCCAAAATCCAATTGCAATTATTTCTAGACCCAAACACATTATTATTGGATCCTAGCCATTAACCCAACTACCTAATTGCATCCTATAAATAATACCCTAATACAAACCCTAAAAACACAAAAACGCAAACCCTAACCTAGCCGTCATCTATCTCTCCCTATTTTCTCTCTCCCCGTCAGCACCCAACCCCGACCCTCCTCTCTGTCCACCTCTAGCGACCTCCCTCAGCCAGTCGAGCGCCAGCCAGACCCAAACACCCTCAGCCGCCCCTCTGTCCTCTGTTTCCTCGACTTTAGCAGACCCCGAGCACCCCACCCGAGACCACCATTCGACGCCTCCAGCCGTCGCCATCCACCGTCGACGCTTCATGTCGACCACCTGCCACCGACAGCCCCTGCTGTCTTTGCTGCTGCTCCTTCTCTTTTTCTGTTGTGTTTCTTTGTGCATATAGAGTTCGTGGGTGCGTGTTTGTTGCTCCGGGATTCTCATCCCGTTATTCTTTGGTATTTGAAATAATCGTCCACAAGGCAAGTCACTTTCCTCTTGGATTAATTTGTATCAAATTAAAGTTTTTATTGAAATTCTTGCAAGTAGATCCGAATCGTTCATCGTATCGTATACTATTGTTCCTCTTTCGTTGAGTATATTGAGGGTTTACACGAGCTAACCCAAATATTCTCGACATCGTGAATCTTTCAAGCATTCATGTAGTACTGATATTAGGGTTATTCATACAAACAACACACAAATAATTCATCGTGAATTAAATTGCTAGGTTGTGTGATTGGATGATCAATTGATGTTTTGTTGTCATTAAATTAGTTTGTGTATTATTAATGATGTTTACCATGCTATTGTACCTACCATGCTGATTATGAGATTTATTGACTAATTGAAGTGGAACCCTTCATGTTAGATCGCTCTATTTTATGAAATCTATTGAAAATCTGTTTGTTTGTTGTTTGTCTAGAATTTGTGAGACATTTTTTGTAGCGCCCCGAATTTTCAATATGATATCTTAGAAATACGTGGCACAATTCCCAATATCAACTTCAATGTAACATTACACATAGCCAAAAACACAGATAATTTTATTTCAACTTTTGTTACAACAATCATTTACAAAACATAGCGGAAATACAAAACACCTTGAATTACAAACTTCTTTTTACAACACTTCTTTTACAAAATTTTCACAAAAGCTCTATTACATCAATTTATCTCAAGCATCCAAACCCCAAGCTCTAAGCAACAACAACCTGTAAAATATGAGGCTAGAGATGATCCGTAACCCCCAAAACTAAAGGGGTCAGCCATAACGGTGTGAGTGACATAAAACAAGCAACATAATTAAATCATAAAACACTGAGTCATCAACAACATGTATTATCAGCAAGAGTAAATGAAATGAGAAATAACAAATAAGTAAAGCATGAAAACATCAAGAAATATAAGATAGTAAGTAAGTGATTCCAGACTAAGTGTCAAGTGTAGGAAAAACAGGAAAAACACAAGCATAAAACCAAGCCAAGAAAACACAAGCTCTATATGCTGACTCTCTAATGTATACTTGTCGGATTCTATGCATTTCATAGTACATAGGTTCGGTGCAAGCCCTTAACGATCTCCACTTTATAGGGATAACCCCTCGTTATGCAACTAATCCTACTACGGTGATGGAAAACAAGATCCAGAACACTCCGCGAATAGGCCCCACAGCCCTCGACGCGCAAGCATCATGTAAGATAGCTCAAAAACAACTGGAGAATCATCTCCCAACCCCGTGTACCCCACGAATAGGCTTGCAAGGCCCTCGATGTGAAGATACACCAGGTACATTCTGTGAATAGGCCTGCCGACCCTCGACACGCGAATGCACCCTGCATGCTTCGTGAATAGGCCTGTAGACCCTCAACACGCGAACACACAAATGTTCTCTCGAGACATAACAACATACAGTCCTGGATCGCATCTATTGGACTAACAAAACCATGAGCCTATACGTACGTTCCCCAAGTTCCATCACATCTCCACAAGTGCCTGTCCTTAAGTTAATTATTATTAAAACACCAAATCTCCATCTCTAGAGTTAGTGTATCCTGCCGGACTTAAATACTCAACAACAACTAAACCAAGACCCCCCAGGTCTAACTCAACAAATCTCAACTGTCGGTTCACAGGACTCCCACTCAACTCCTAGAGATCTCAACAAGACCAAAATTCACAAATCCCTCGTCAAAACGATCAAATGGAGAAACCTTTCCAATCAACAAATTCCAAATCTTTTATAAAATTCCCAAATCCAAATCCAATAATAAAATATCTTGAAAACGTATGTTCTATAGAAAGAATAATATCTAGAATGGTAAGTTATAGATCCAAAAATATTTAAAGAATCAACCATTTAAAGAACACCTGGAAAACTCAAGAAACATCAGTAACAGTCGACTGCAACCCAGAGTCAGTCGACTGTCCAGAGTGAAGATCCAACATTTTTAAGAAAATAATTCTAAGTATTGACCGTCGACTGTAAAAGTCACCAGTCGACTGTCCAGAGCGAAAAACCAACATCTTTAAGAAAATAAATTCTAAGTAGTAGCAGTCGACTGCTAATAGTCACCAGTCGACTGTCCAGAGCGAAAATCCCATACTTCAAGAAAATACCAAAACCGAGTAGAGACAGTCGACTGGGGAAATAGATCAGTCGACTGTTCCGCACGAGATTTCAAGAAAATCGAGAAAACACAGCAGCCAGGTAGCGATGGTCGACCGTCGAGACATACCAGTCGACTGCCTCACCTACAGACTGCAGTTTGGGTTGCGCATAATTCAATCGATACGAAGATTTACTTTACAAAATTGAAATCTATAAAAAGTATATTTCTGATATGATCAAATACAACTTATAGGATATACAAGGATCCATAAAAATCAATCAAAACCACTTGAATTGATAAAATAACTTTTTGATGAATTTCTTCAAGATAAAACATAAATGTGTGCATATATCAAAACTAGAGTTTTTAAGAATCAATCATACATCAAAATAACCTTGTTTTATACTCCAAAATATATCCATACCAAAATAAGTTGAGATATAGTCAAATCCTTCGAAACACATAAAACTCTATTTCTTCTAAAACAACAAAAATACGATATTTAGGAAAAACGTTTGTGCATACTTGTGCACCAAAAGAACTTCACAAATCCATAAACTAAAATAACAAAATATTCAGATTTAAAAACTTAGTATTTGAGTAAATCCAAATTCAAGTGAACTCTTTCACAAAATTACAAATCCCCAAATTTAATCAAAAATGTATAAATCCCCAAATTAGTCATCACAACTCAATTTCTCAAGACATGGTCTTTTAATCCATTACTCATTTTCAAAATTCCTCAACTCAAACTCAACTATTCTCAATAGTTGACCCATAAGCAAATTTATCATTTACATGGCCAAGTTGCATTCATCCAACTCACCAATAGTCTAAAAATCTCTTCTTTAATCAATTAATGCATAACATCCATCATACTCAATCAACTTAGCAATAATCCAAAAGAAATAGCATACTCACAATTTATATTAGGTTCTCCTACAATCTAAAATCATCCACAAGCAAATTCTACTCATAATAACTAGGGTTCTTCTCAAAGATCCAATTTTATCATCCATCCAACATACATATTCATACCAAACCCTAGCATGCTTTCTAATAGATGAAACACCACATACCACATACATAAAACAAAACAAAAAAACAATTTACATAACGCACATACAACATACACAAAATAAAATAAAACAAACAAGTCACTCACCTTGTAGAAGAGATCAAACGAATGCAAATGTAAAAATAGGGAAAAAGCCTCTCCTTTGCAAGGAATCCAAGATCTTCTCTTTCAATCTACAAGAAAAATAAAAATAATAAACCATGTGTTTTGCAGCAAAAGACGGCTGCACTTCACCTTTTAAATAGGCTGGAAATTGAAGGATTAGGGTTTTAAACACATTTGCAAATAATCCTTTAACAAATTATTACTTTACATATATAAACCTTTCTTTATAAAGTAGTTAAAATAAGTTAGATAAATTAAAACCAAACCAAATCCTTTTACTACTGAGTTGTCCAGCAATCCAGCACAGCCCAGAAATAAAGAAAATTCGGATTTGTACTCAGGGTGGCCATTTTGCACAAAAATCCTTCTTTTTGTAATATTTGCAAATACATCATAAAATATTAGTAAAAATCCAAAAAATTTAGAAATAATATCTAATAATACATATTATATTTTCCAATTAAAATATCTGACTTTTACTTTTCAGGAAAATATTTGCATAAGATCCAACATAAATTCCATATTTGCAAAAACACCATATTTGTTTAAATCTTTACCAAATCAACTCTAAATAAAATTTAAATATATTTTAATTACAATGATGACCATGGAAAGCCCAAAAATCAGTAAAAATGAATTTTCATTATTTATTTGAGATCAAAACGGCATTTTTTTACATAAAGGCCCCTCTCTTTCGAGGTATTTATAAAAATAGTTTCTTTATTCAGAAAAATCCCAAAATTTAGAATATAATCTATTATAAGTAGGAGAATTTATTCAAAATATAAAATTGGATATTTGCACCAAAAATATTTGCACGTGTGAAAAGATAAATCTTTAGAAAAATATTTATTAAATCTCCAGAAAATTATTTTAATTCATTGATAAATCTTTAAAATTATATTTAAAAATACGGGGTACTACATTTTTGACCAAGTATTTGACATCAAAATAAATAACTTTCTGAATAAGAGTTGTATCTCTATGTCTCTAGTTTCCAGAATTTCTAAGATCTTTAAATTCCGAATTGTATTGCAAAAGTTATGATGATTTAACTACTGCAGTATTTTATTTCCAGAATTTCAGATTCATGTATGTTTTCAGGTTTAAACTATTAAAAAGCTAAATTAATGTTAGAATAATTCTCTGATATTTTCCAGAATGATAGTTAACATGTTTAGGATTCTAAAGAATATTTTTGATGAATTTATAATTGAGTTTTCACTGATTCTAAAGATATAACAACCTGATGTCGATTTTCTGTCTGAACATGTAATCTGTAAAGAATGATGTGTTTGACCTAGCTACTTTTGTCAGATTTTGTATTTTAAATATGCGTTGGAATCGCTGGGAAGTATAGTTTCCAGAATTTCTGATGGTTTCAGTTTTCGTTGTCTGTAGCAGCAGGAAAACTAATTTTTATACAGTGAATTCTTGCTGTCCATAAATTCATTTTCCAAATTTTCTTAATATTAGTATATATATATATATACATATATATCATTTTATTGCATGAATTGAAGTGTATATGTTGCGTTGCATGATCCTAATGTGATATTGTCATCACTCTATTTGTTTCATAAAAAGTTATCATCCTATCTTTCTCTTATTGTTATTATCGTTCATTTAATGTCTCTAAATTGCATAATGTATTATTGCATCGATAAAATAATTAACAAGTCGGGGTTTAAGGGAATGACTTGAGTAGTTGATGATATAGTGACTGTACTCGAAAGTGTGGGCCATGTTTTCCAAAATAATGTGTGTCAGCCAGTGTTAATGTTATTGATTTATTGTTGGATTACTGACTATAGTATTACAATTCATCGTGTATTATTTTAGTGTTATCGTGCCGACCAGTGTGCACCAATATTGCAATTAATATTATTGTGCCGTATACATGATCTATAGAATCTTTCACTTAAGTCTAAACTAAATTGATTGTATGCATCGAACATGTAGAATGGGATGCAGTAGTACGTGCGTTAGTTAGGTTAAAATGATTGATAGACTTAAGAATTGACACAACATCGACATTGCATATTGTACATCATTGTTTCTATTGATATCGAATATTGTCTACTTGTTATTGACATCGACCATTGTACATTGTTATCGAATATTGAATCACCGTTTATAACCATTGCATTGACTATCATTGATATTGATATTTGCTCTCATCCATTATTAGTGATTCCTATTGATCCATTGAACTCATTGTTATATCGTTATTCCATTATTTCCTTGGTTTCTCTACTTGTTGTCCATGAATTTCTCTAAGGACAATTTTTCTCCTTTTTTTTTGGTGAAGTGTTCACAGGTGATCAAGGAGAATTACCTGCATGAATTGGAGAACAAGTTTTCTAAAGATGTATTACTTTCTAGTTGATTGCTATTTCATTAGACTTATTGTATTTAAACCTATTATTATTGTGTTCTGATTTATTATTGTATTGGGCATATGACCCAGATATTATTATTTGTTTCCAGATGTTGGATTATCATATTTGGTTATTGCATGTTGTCTTATTCTGAGTATTATTGTTCATGTGGTTGTTCTTATTGCCTGCGCAATTGTTTTGTATTGTTTAAATTGTTGAGTTGAATTGGTAAACAGCTTATGGATGACGCAAGTCATTCGCTGGACGAATGTCACGTGTTGTGTTACGTATTTTTGGAAAGCGGGGCATGACACTTTCTGAGCCTGTCATGAGAGTAGTTACATAATCATTAAGATATTGAGGCTTCTTGATTGATCTTCTGGGCCTAGCTTCATTGGCTTGATTACTCCTGTGGCCCATAACTGATAAGGATATTAGTTTGAGACAGTTTGGCTGCTTCTTTCAGTGCAAACATCGTCTAGGATGGTGTAACACTCCTCTATTTTATAATTTCAAAATAGTCATTTGTATTTTCTTTTATTAATCGAATATTATTGTTATTGGTATTATTTTATGTAAATTATTTTCCTTTAGATTCGGGAGTTATTTAGATATACGGTGAAGTGATTTTTATAGAAATATATTGTAAATAATGAACTGGAAGGGCTTTATAATAAATGATGGGTCAAGTAAGGGACTATAATTAATTTTCCCACTTTCTTTCTTCTTCCCCTTCCTCTTCACGTCGTCAGAGCGCAACCTCCCATTCCCCCATTTTTACTTTCGGACGAACCCATTCACGACCAAACCGAGAGTCCTTCTCCCCATCAAATCTCTACCTATTTTTCAGATAATTTTAAGGCGCTCTTCAACCTATTTGGAGGGCGCTTTTCAACCCTACAGTGTTGGTTTTTGAAATAATCAACCCTACGGTGAGTTGGATTTTATTTAATTTGTATGAGATGATTTGATTTGCAAAATTTGAGTTGTAAAATGGTGCAGTAGGGAGAATATGTGATTCTCTTTATAGTAGAAGTGATAGATTTTGCAATTTAGAGATAGAAATTAAATTGAAAAATAATTAGAGTGTTGGCTTAGTAATTGAAAGATAATAGAAGTATTAATTTATGTAAATTGATAATAGAAATCCATGTAAGTTGTGAGAAATAGTTTAGAATAATTTTTGGAAGGTTTTATGGGCATAAAACCCAGTTAGGAAGAATCAAAGGGCATGCACGTCGTGCACACCAACGCCAGGCATTTGATAAAATGCCTGTGAGATATCAGAATGATTTTAATTGTAATCTGTGAGTGGTTTAAATATTTTTATCCCTAATTAGTGTTAAAATATGATGATAAGACGAAGAGGCGAGTTTGAGGGGGGGGGGGGGGGGGGGGGGATATCGGCAAGCTTATACAGTTGGTCTTCCCATTGCCTCAAGTGAGTATGATTAATTTGATTTTATATATATATATGATTTGCTTTGATAAATTTTAAACCATGGTAGCTATGTGTAATGCATAAAGTGTATCAATTATAGATGCGTAAAATATATTGCAGAAATTCATAAGTATTATACGGAGTAAATTATGGGGTGTAATAAATTAATGGCATGTATATTCATGATATGGAGTTGTAATATTGAGATTTGGGAAGTTACGATAATACTGATATATTGTAAATATGGAAAATAAACTGAGGTACTTATATATATATATATATACATATATGTTGTTATGGTAATTTAATGATATATGCATATACAACAATGTAAAGGAGAAAATATATAGATGTATATATATACTGAATGAATATATATTACGGGAAAGATATGAATATATTGCAGGAGATATAAATATGTACGGGAGATTTATAAATATATTGAAAAAGGCTATAGTTATAAAGTTGTGTATTTTGTTGATAAAGCGGATACATGAGGATAATACAGGAGGTGTTTATATATTTATATATTGATGATACTATCTTGCTAAAGTCATGCTTATGCATATGCGGTATAAATATAGTTATATAACCATGTGGTGGGAATGTATATTATGGAGTTGTGTATTCATATGAATGATATTAATGGCTTGCATATGTTTATGAAATTAATGTAGTTATATATATTTATGTTATAAGGAGTAATTATATTATAAAGAAGAAATTTATGTTGTAAAGAAGATATATATCTATATACGGAGATTTGAAGGAGATTAAATGGTAATATGATATGAGATAATAGTATGGAATAAAATGATGAGATGAAAATGATTATAAAAATAAATGATTATCAGTGCCTATAGAATCTTGGAGGTTTGTGCTAGACCTCCTAATACCCAAGTTATCGGCATGGGGTGCGGTGTGTGCGTAAGACCCTTGGTGGGCAGCGAACAGACACGTAAGACCCTTGGTGGGCAGCGATTTGTGTTTTGACGGGACTATCAGCTCTAGTCTTGTTGGATGCATAAGACCCTTGGTGGGCAGCGATGCATAAGACCCTTGGTGGGCAACGAACAGATGCGTAGGACCCTTGGTGGGTAGTGATCTGTGTTTTGACGGAGCTATCAGCTCTAGTCTTGTTGGATGCATAGGACCCTTGGTGGGCAGCAATGCGTAAGACCCTTGGTGGGCAGCTAGTGGTGCGTAAGACCCTTGGTGGGCAGCGATCAGTTCGGTGATGATGTGGGCACTGGTCGACAAAATTAATAAAAAAAGGTATTTATGTGTTATAAAAGGAAAAGTTAAGAAATTGAGTTACGTGTATGAGAATGAGAAGTAAAGCAAATGTGTTATGAGAATGCATACAATAAGTAAAGAAATTGTGTTATGAGAATAAATATAAAAATTAAGGAAAGTGTATTATAAGATTGAAAAGTAAAGTAAGCTGTAATATGAAGATATTAAAAAGACGAGTAATACCCAAGCTATAGGCTTGAGGTAAATTGTTTTATTACCCAGTTTATCTGGGGTGCGGTATGTAATACCCAAACTATGCTTGGGGAGCGATGTATTGTCCGATGAGTGAAAGTTAAAGTGCATTGTAAATGTGAGATGTAAATAAATATCAAAGTAAAGTGTATTATAAAATGAAAATGAATGTTAAAGAAAGGTGTATTATGAGATGAAAATAAAAGTAAGTAATATTATGTGTCGAGAATGGATATTAAGGTAAAGACATGATACGACATGAGATTAGTACGTCTTGGGATTGTGTCTAGGAACTACTCGTCTGCTATTTCGGTGGAAATGGTAGGAACTACCTGCCTAGGCACAACTTCAAGGTGGATTGGTGGGATGTGATATCGAAGTTGTATTATAAGATGGAATAAAAAGTAAAGTATATTGTATTATGAAATAAATATGAGATAGTAAAGAAAGTATATGATGTGAAATGAGAATGAGAAAGTAAAGAAGTATTTGATGTAAAATGAAAATGAGAAAGTAAAGCATGTGTATGATTTGAAATGAATATGAAAAATAAAAGAAAATGTGTATGTGAATGAAGATAAGAATTACAGAAAATGTGTTATGAGTATGCACGTGAATATGAAAGGTAAATAAAGTATGTATGAGAATGAGAATGGAAAGCAAAGGAAATTGTGTGATGTGATTATGTATATGAACAATGAAGAAATTGAGTTATGTAAATAAGTATGAAAGGTAAAGAAATTGTGTTATGTAGATAAATATGAAAAGTGAAATAAATATGAAAAGTGAAGAAAATGTGTGAAGAGAATAAGTATGAAAAGTAAAGAAAGTGTGGTACTTGTTATGTGAATGAATAGTAAAGAAAATATATTGTAAGACGAAAAAGTAAAGTAAGATATATTATAAGAATGAACAGTACCGTATAAAGTGTATTATGTGGTGAAAAAAAAGTAAGTGGTATAGGTGATGAGAATGGATATTAAATAAAAACATGACATGATATGAGTTTGGTACGCCTTGAAATTGTGTCGAGGAACTACCTGTCGAGGCACAACTTCGAGGTAGAGTGAGTTGATATGGCTATGTAGATTGGTTGAAGATTCGAAGGATTTCTTTTGTGCGAGATCACGTTTATTATGTTTATCTGTTTATTTCAGGTTAAATTTAATTATCAATATATTTGTAAGTTATTTCAATTTCTTTTATCTTATTTCTTTTATTTACTAACTTAGTAGATTATACTCACACCTATATGACTAACCCCTATTATTTTCTGGGGGTTAGGGGAGTCCCTCCATGTGGGTGGTCGACCCTAACTCTCCTGCAGGTTTGATAGCAGCAAGGTGAGTCAGTGTGGTGGTTTGGTAGTTATACATTTGCTTGTAGTAAATGGATTATATATATATATATATATATATATATATATATATATATATATATAAATAATATGGAGAAATGGGCGTATAATTGTAGGTATAATGACATATCAAGTGCTGTGATGAAGTATGAAATCCCGTACCCACCTCGTTGTGGAGTATTAGGTTTTGTGGTTGATTTTTGAAAGATTCTTCTAAAAATTTTCTAAAATCATATATGTTTTCAAAAGGGTTTTTTGGTTTTTTATTCGTATCTTGCTTGTTACGAAGTATTTTGCCCCCAGAGCCGCATATTTTATTGCCTGTGTGATGTTGAATGATTTGGCCTTGGGATGAGTGATATATATTACAAATACATTGAATTGTGTGAGCAACATATTTATCTTTATTTCAGCAATCTTTATTTATTTTTGGGCATTTTATCCATACGTAGGAGTTTTGCAATTTATACCATTTATTTTCTGCATTAGAATATTTTCGAGATTTGTATTGAGATTTTACTTTGGGCCTATATATAGGCCTTGAGAATAATGAGAAGATATGTTATTATTGATCGATTCAAAATTATTGTGATTGAGTTCTATTCTTTATTCATTTTTTTGTGTGAGACATTGAGATAATTTTTAGGGTTTGTGAGAAACTCTATACTACACCCAAATCCAACACAAATCCCAAATCCTAACTCCCACTCTTCATAGCCGCAACCCCCATCTCCTGTTTCTTCTTCTTGCTCTTATATACTCCGAAACCCACCCATCTCTCTTCTTGAAACCCATCCACCGAAACCTAGCCACCCTCCATCTCCTCATCTATTTTGAGCTTCTCTATCCCTCCCTCGATGCCTACATACCCATCCCTGATCCTCGTCGACTCCAGTGCTACCTTCTACCGACCACCTCCTCGATCCGTTGCTCACCGACGATGACCCCGTTGATGCCTTCGCCACCACCTGCCAATGCTAGCCCCTTAACTTCGAAACCCTAATCCCCAAATCCCATCAACTTTGAAACCCTAATACCCAAATCCCCTCAACTTCGAAACCCTAATCTCCAAACCCCGTTGTTGTTTGCTGCCTCGACCTCACCTCTCGAACACCACTTCCACCGCCGACGGTCCTCACCTGGCTGCACCCTCACGCAGCCACCCCTCCAAGCGCTACCTATTGCTCAAGTCAAGTAACATCGCAACATTGTCTACGAATCTCAGCTAACTCTTTCCATTTCTCCATTATTTGTGATACTGCTTTATCACCTCTAGAATATTATCTGAATTATCGGTCACCCACAAATATGGAGTGTGTGCACTTCTATTTTGCTAATTAAAGTACAAATCATTATTGCATCTTTTACTTGCTAAGAACGCTTAGGTATATAATTATTGACTGTTAGGTTGAATCTTTAATTGGGCTTGTTAAACTATTTCATATCTTGAAAATCCATCAAACAAATTAGTAGTTTAATTTCTGACTTAATCTTCATTACATGTTGGTAAACTTAATCTTTTAATATTCTTGGAAATTCTCTACTTATGGTTAAGTTTACATCATTTTGGTATCAGAGCGAATGTTTTTTAAAATCCTAGTTCTTGCATCATTTAGTTATAATTTTTGCATTCATTTAAGATAAATTTTAGGATTATTTTTAGATCATTTCATATTTAAAAAATAAAAAAAAATAAAAAAATAAAAAAATAAAAAATAGGTGCATTTAAGATACACAAATTTCAGCAAACACACGTTCCCACAACCCTTAGTGTTCCACCGTGGTGAATGCATTTTCGCAGAACCATCACGAATCCTGAAGAACCTTTATTGTCCCTCCCAAACCACCCAACCAAGAACCCTTGAATTCAGCAAGCCCCTCTTCGAACTGAAATGAATAACTCTACTATTTCCACTACCCTCGCTGTCATTCAAGCAACTCTTGCCAATATCAATCAGAGACATGAGAAAGTGGAATTGAATCAAAATGTTTCCCCTGAGCTTCATTGACAGATCCTTCAAAGGAATAATCGTGACGACCGATATCAAGATCGTGACTCTAACGAACAATACAAGAAGAATGTTAAGGCTTACGTTCCCAATCTTATCTTGATTGGATCTGTGTCATGGATCACTACTTCGTGTGGTTTGACATGCGCGAAACCCTGGATGTCAAATTTGCCATGATGAATTAACTGGTACAGCTCAACAACACTGGACCAATCTTGAACATGCCTACAGAGGCCGAGGCTTGACACCCATAGCCACTTAGGAAGCCATAAAAGAGAAGCTCACCGAAGAGATATGTGCCCTTATCGTTCCACACCAGATTGCTAGATTCGTAGAATCAACTATACCAAGGAAGTAAATCCACCCAAGTGTATGCGGATAAGTTCGACAACTTCCTCATTCGGTGCAATGCCTTAGGTAAAGAGAGCGAAGAACAAACTCTCTCTAGGTTCAGAGCTGAGCTACGAGCCTATCTTAGGAACAAGATAATTCATAGAAATGTGGACTCCTTGGCAGCGGCTTATGCCCTTGTCCTCGATATGGATTCCCATGAAGCAAGTTCCCACTACAAGTCCAGCAATTTGAGAGATCATTCCTCTAGAATGACCTCTATTGATCCCTCTAGGTTTAAGCCCTTCTCTTCTCATTACCCCAACAAGTCTTACCCAAGCCAACCTACTTCAAATTTCTATCTACCTAGAAATGACAACACGGGTAAGAACACTGAAAGAGACTACTCTAAGATTGATCATCTCACTAAGTGCTATAAATGCAAGGGATACGGCCATCTTGCTGGCAACTGTCCAAGCCCCAGTAGGATCAATAATGTGGAAGGTACCGCTGACATTGCTGATGAACCCGACAATGAGTTTACCTATGAACCTCATGTATGTGATGACTTCGGTGAAGAAGAGAATGACCAGTCTCTCAACTGTATTCAGTTAATCCAATCACCTCCATTGAATGTACCTGAGTCACCCACTCATTGCCAAGTCACTTGACAGCCCATAGATTTTATCCTTATGTTAAAACATCATAGAGTCTCAGAGTCTGCATCCACATTTGCATCCCCAATTCATGATTTGCATAGAAAAATTTCCAAGGAAATTAATGAGAATAGTTTTAATTACAAGTTAATAATAGATAATAGAAGAAAATTTAAAACTTTTGATGATGGTGATGAAGTGATGGTTCGGATTCATCCGGAACGGTTTCCAGCTAGCTCCGTTAAGAAATTGAACACACGTGCTGTAGGCTCATTTAAAGTTCTGCATAAAATCAATGTGAATGCCTATGTTGTTGACCTTCTTGAAGGTTTTGGCATAAGTAAGACTTTCAATATTGAGGATCTAGTACCTTATGAAGGCCCAGCATTTAACCATAGAAATTCTCTTATAGATGAGCCTACCGTGCAGCATAATGGTGAGATTCCCACATTTCCCCTCTACCTGATACTTTTTACCCACCTACAGAAAAATTGGATAATATTTTAGATGATAAGATAATCTCTACTAGAGATGGTGGTATTCATAGGTATTTTGGTGAGATAGAAGAACAAGCTGAAATTGGAGGACACTTGGATTGATCGTAAGGAGCTCCAGTACTTGAATCCAGATCTTTTGGAGCACTATGACATGATCACTGGTTTTGACTAGACTAGGTTTAGCTCTCACCCACCCAGAGAGAATGATGAGGATATTAGTTCGAGACGATTTGGGCACTTCTGTCAGCGCAGACATCACCTAGGATGGCTACTCCAGTAGCATATTTATCTTTATTTCAACAATTTTTATTTGTTTTTGGGCATTTTAACCATATGTAGTAGTTTTGTAATTTGCCGTCTTTAGAGATTTGTATTGCGATTTTGTTTTGAGCTTATATATAAGCCTTAAGAATAATGAGAAGGTATGTTATTATTGATTGATTAAAAATTATTGTGATGGAGTTATGCTCTTCATTCATCTTTTGTGTGAGACATTGATATAATTTTTGGGGTTTATGAGAAACTCTAAACTAAACCCAAATCCAACACAAATCCCAAACCCTAACTACTAATCTCCACAGCCGCCACCCCCTTCTCCTGTTCCTTATTCGTCCACTTCTATACACCGAAACCCACCCATCTCTCTTCATGAAACCCATCCACCAAAACCCAGCTGCCCTCCTGCTCCTCATCGATCTCTAGCTTCTTTCTCTCCCTCTCCCCGACGCCCACACACCCATCCCTGATCCTTGTCGACTCCAGCGCCACCTTCCCCCTACCACCGCCTCGATTTGTCGCTTACCGATGACAACCCCATCGACGGCTCTGCTACCACCTGCCAATCCCATCAATTTCGAAACCCTAATCCCCAATCCCATCAACTTCGAAACCCTAATCCCCAAATCCCCTCAACTTCAAAACCCTAATCCCCAAACCCCCTTGCTGTTTGCTACCTTGACCTCACCTCTTGACCACCACTTTAGCCACCAACGGTCCTCACCTGGCTGCACTCTCACGCAGTCAACCCTCAAAGCACCACCTGCTGCTCAAGTCCAATAACATCGCAATATTGTCTACGAATCTCGGTAAACTCTTTCCATTTCTCCATTATTTCTAATACTGCTTTATCATCTCTAGAATATTATCTGAATTATCTGTCATCCACAAATATTGAGTGTGTGCACTTTTATTTTGCTAATTAGAGTACCAATTATTATTGCATCTTTTACTTACTAAGAATTCTTAGGTATACAATTATTGATTGTTAGGATTTATTCTTTAATAGGGCTTGTTAAACTATTTCATATCTTGAAAATCCATCAAACCAATTAGTAGTTTAATTTTTGACTTAATCTGCATTACATATTGGTAAACTTAATCTTTTAAAATTATTGAAAATTCTCTCCTTAGGGTTAAGTTTACATCAATATCGCTGTTCCTTCCTCTAACATTGCCACCTTCTTCAAGTGCAACCTTGTCCTAAAGGTTGAAATTAGGGAATGCCTTTTCTACTGCCTCCTTATCCTCCCATGTTACTGCAGATTGTTATAAGCCTTCTCACTCTCGTAACCCCCGTTTTCACCTATACGTGTTTTTCTGTGTATTTTCTGTGTTTGGATTCTTTATAAAATTTTTCATTTTCTCAAATTTATTTTGTTTTAAATTTATGTTGGATCTCCTGTTAAAATCCATTTCTATTCATTAATTGTATTTGTAGTTATTTTCAAATAATTTCTATATTGTAATACAAACCCTATTTTGTTATATGATCTTATTATTATTATTATTATTATTATTATTATTATTATTTCTTTGTTTGTTTATTAATATGTGCAAGCCCATAGATTTTAATTCATCTTTTATTATAATTATTTATTTATATGAAGTCCATTAAGATAACCTAAAGTTCAATTTTAAACCACTTTACATATGATTTTTGATTTATTATTTTTAAAACGCAAACCCAAATTATACTTCATTTTATCTTATTACAAATTAGTATTTTGATTTAATGCATAAAAATCCTGTTAAATTCTATGATTTTATTTGTTTTCTTACAAGATTATTTTATTATTGAGTGAATCGCAAACATACTCCGTTCTATATGTATTTCATTTTTTGATTTGTTATATATATATTTTATAAACCCTATAACCTTAAACCCAATATCCCATTTTTTATTTATTTATATTTAAACCCTATAACCCATTCTTATTGGATCCTAACCTGCTAACCCTAAAACCCGCAACCCAAACCCAACATCTTAATCACCTATAAATATTAATTAACCCTAATTAACCCTAATTACTCTAATCCCCAGCCGCCTATTTTCCCTAACCCTCGACTTCTCTTCTTCCCCTGTTCTGCTCCGAAACCCATTGTCGCCTCCTGTTCACCTCCCTCCTCCTCCTTCTTGTTCTACTGTACAACCCATTGCCCAGCCACCACTGTGCTCCTGCAGCAACCTCGAGCGCCATTGCTTCTCTCCTCAATCCTGCCACCGTCGAACTCCTCAACCTCGAGAATCCATTTCATCCCCCTCACCGAATTCCTCTGCTGCTACCCATCACCTCCACCGTCTTCTGCCCCTGTTCTCCTCGTCGCCCCACTCGCGACCATCACTTGCTCCTTTACTCGTCATCCATCACCCCTGTCACTCGATGCTTCGTCAACCACCCCAGTTTGACCATGACTGCACCCACCACTGCACCCACCATCCCCGACTGCACCAGCAGTCTCGCTGTCCCTGTTGCTCTCTCACCGAGCGCTTGCACCCATCCCGACGTCGACTTCAACCACCGCAGCTGTCAACTGCCGCCATTGCCGCTGCCATTCTTGCTGGTGCTGCTCTGCCATTGTTCTTACTGAACACGTGTGTTGCACATGCTGTTGTTGCTGCATTTGTACGTGTTGCCATTCTCTCTCTTGCACATCTTCCTGTCATTGAATATTCTCATATAATCTGCAATTATATCCGGATTAATCATCTTAAGGCAAGCTCTCTCTTGAACCCTCTTGTTGTTTCTAGTTCAAGAAATATAATTTGATTCCCGCAAGTAGCTCATTATTCGTTCGCCATGCATTGTCTGCTTGTTACCCATCAAAGAGACTACTACGGAATCATCGGCGAAACCAAGTAGTAGTCCTCTTTTCGTGCCTATTTCCTTGACTCAAACCCAAGTCCTGTTGCCTTCATCATGTGCATACACTACACGAATATAATTAGAATCATGTTATACAGTAGGTTGATTTGAATGCTTTTGTTGAGTTCGATTTTGCTCATAGAATTAAATGCTGTGAATGAGATAATGTAGTCCTGTTAATAGGGGGATTTCATCCCAATAATCAAGTAGAACTTTTTGTAAATTAATTGCCATGGAATTGTATGCTTGCATATTTAAATAGTTGACAATTTACATCAACCAATTTGCTGGCTTGCTTCTTGTTTCATATTGCATTGGATTTTTGAACCTGTTGCTGTAAGAATTGAATAAAACTCTGTGAACAGATTCTGTAGCGCTGTGAATCTACTTTCCAGAACTTTTGACGGATCTGGAATCTGATCTATAACTTGTAAGATATCACACTTTTAATACTGTTGGGTCTAGATTTCCAGATCGCCGTCTACAGGCGTATTGGCATGAATTATTGATTAAAATAAAATGTTAACTGTAAAATTTAGATTTGATATTAATCTGATTGATACTAGACATGATCAGGAGTCACCCTAAATTTTTGTGGAATTATTTGAAAAATTTTCAGACTTGATGTATATATGCAAACATGACTCTAGATTTTGAACATCAGTTCATTAAAGAACCTCACTTTTGACCTGATTCTATTTGTCATTACTTAAAATTTATTGAATTTTATTGCTTAAAATGATCCACATGATGAGACTGATCTCCAGGATGGAAGAGTGCGTTAAGCACTTGAGGCTTGGGAGCCGGTATTGAGCACTTTAAGAGTCAGTTTCGAGGGTGTTCCTCGAGGAATTGGAGATGGTCCAGAAAAGTATCTTCTAATCATTGATGATTATCTGCTATTTGTACCCCTAGCATCGTTCTGGGAACAGAACGATTCTAAGAAGGGAATAATGTAATACCCCGGATTGTTCATATATATGTATGTATGTATATTTTCTGTATGCGTGCACATGATTGCAGTGTTTTGGTTGATTTTGCTATTATTGGTGTGCGGTTAGGTTTGCAGGGCAGTTCATGAGGATGGTTGCGTCTAGAAGATGCACGAGACTGAGGAGGACCGATACTGGTATAAATACTAGTTTTTGGTACGACATCTATGCAAATCTAACATTGTATGATACTACGATGGATATATCTTGCGTACACTCTATAAACCCGTCGTGTCGCATAAAAGAACCTATTTAAGAGTTAAAATGGGCAGCCAACATACCATACCTCAAAACCAATGGCTAGACCATGGTTTCACTCCAAAACCACCCTACACCCTACCCCCTACTACCCTAAAATCTGGCCCCCACCTTCTCCCCTCTTTCCTCACTCACTTTTCCATCAAAAACCCCTTCATTCATCTCCCTTGTTCTGAAAATTTCAGAACTCAAACTAAGGAAAAAGAAGAGAAGGAGAGAAAGAAGAAAGATTGAAGAATGAGCTCTTGGAGGGATTCTTGAGGAAGGGAAACTCAAAGACATCAACTACTCTACATCAACTCAGGGTGGGGAGTTACTCTAAACCTTTCTTATTGTTTCTTGATTGATTTTTTGCATGCATGTGTAGTAGTAAGTGTTAGGATGAATGTTTAAGAAGATTGGAAGATGAAATCAGAAACTAGAACTGGTTTCTTGATCTGTATGCTATTTTCTAGATTTTCCCGAGAGTAAACCACATGGAATTAGATCATGAAATTTTTACATATTGTTTCTATATATGTCTAGATGATTCGTGAATTATTTTGAATTTTTCTGAGATTATTTGGTATTTTAATAAAATCTATTTGTGGAACTGTGCCGCAAGGCAGCAGCAGAAATTGGTTAACATGATGCCTGAGATTGTTGGAATTTTCATAATTAATTGGGGCAAGATATTAATCTAAACTTTTTACCTTGTTTTCTCACTTGTATCTGGACTCTACAGAAAAACCAGGAAAATATTTGGATGAAGTTACAGGCATGTAAAAAAATTGATCAATCAACAGTAGCTAGAGCTGTAACTGAAGAACAGGATGATTTTTGTGCTAATTGAAACATGAATAACTCAGTGTAGACTTGGAGTTTGGACATGAAATCTTTTGCATATTGTTCATTATGATATCTAGTTTCTTTACTATAATTTTTGTGTCAAGAGTATAGAATTTATGATGATTTTATTAGCACGTACTGTGCTGGTTTTAGTCAAATTTGACACCCTGTAGAGATGGCACATTTTAGGCTCCTTAAGAGCAGATTTTGAGGAAGTATTTCATTAGAGGATTGTATTAGACATCAAGACCTTTCCAAAAAGACCTATTTAAGGTGTTTCCAGTAAGTGGTTGAATTATTATGATTTTTGTAATACTGGATAGAGACCAGGAATTGAGCTGAGTGCTCTGATTGAGAAAGTCTTAGTGTGAGACTTGGTACACGTGTGAGTAATGTGAGTGTAAGGGTGATCTATTGGCATATTTTGGACTTATGACCAACTAGAGGATTATAGAGAACATCCACACCTTTCCATAGAACTTGGGTTTGTAGCATTCTGATGAGTGAGCAGTGTTTTATGCTAGCGGTAATGTGCAGCCCACGTACAGGAAATACACAGACTGAGGCTTGAGAGGCCATTTTGAGGACTTAAATGATGGAATTTGAAGTTAGGATCAACTAGGAAGTTGTAGCCTAGGTTCTTACCTTTCTGGATTGGGCTTGTACACCCCAATCGGAGTTGTATCGAGAGAGTTATGACCTTTTTAAGTTTCGGACAGAAATCCCGTAGGTTGCTTAGTCTTTTGTTTTGACTAGGTATTGTGAGGACTTTTCCCCTGTGTACTGTTGGAGTTGATAACTCTCGTATGGGGACGTTTGGTATCTGTTGTTGGTTTGGTTTCCATAGTGGGTGTGTGACTCGAGTTAGTCACTAGGGTAAGGGATACCCTGCATCTGTCGACCCTAAGTTATGAACTTCCACCGAAGCGTAGGACATCCGAGCCATGCCATTAATATGAGTTCATAGCCCGGGTTAGGGGTGAACACTTATATTCACAACCGGGTTGGGGGTGCATGTAGGCCACGATGCTGGACAATTCCAAGCCGGGGAAGTGGCGAATCGGACCGGTATCGCCAGGGCCAGAGGTTGATAGGCAAGTTTTCGGAAGTAATCTTATCTTTTACCCCAAATTGATTAGAATGAGGCTGGGATTGGAGTGATGTATTAGGGGTTTGGTAATTGCATTAGTACTAACAGACCATAGTCGGTGTTGTACCTTCCTGTCGTAGGGATATGTTTTCGACACTCATGAGTGAGTCCTCGGCTCGTATCTCGATCTGTTAATTCCCAAAATTTTGCCGAAGTACGGAACGGGAGGCTAGAGGGATTTGACCCTCGAGGCCATCACGTTCTTATGCACGTGGGTTTTGTTTATATATATATATATATATATATATATATATATATATATATATATCAGTTCATAGCCGGGCTATGGGTGAACACGCATGCGTCAATCCACAGCCAGGTTAGGGGTGGACAGTCTGCAGCCGAGTTAGGGGTGGACACATGAATTACACGGTCTTGCGACCGAATTCAATGCGTCTTTCTGAAGAGGTCCGTACGCAGGTACTGAGTGACAAACACGACCACCACTTAGGCACTGCAGTGGTGGAACTAGACCGACCAACTGCAACCTCCTTGGGCAACGGACAATCTATTGGGAACAGGATGAGTACAAGGGTAGGATGTATGGCGAGGGGTTGAACCCTACAATCAGAAGAGGCGAACTCTTTGGAAAGTATGTAGTATGGAATGCATACGTTTCCATCGAAGTTGATTTTGGAGAAGTATGTAGTATGGGATGCATACATTTCCAAATGAATTGCATTAGAGTAGGTGTATCATGTGCATTCTTGTTTTGCGCATTAGATTAGGCCATGCTTGGGTCTGGAATGCATGTAGTATGGATGCATGCAGATCCAGATTCTCAAGTCTTGTTTTCTTTAGAATAGGCTTGTGATTGGTGCATTTAGTTGTTAGATCATGGCATACACGAGCACTACATAATTTAGGATGCACGTTTCTCTTTCCATTCAAGATAGTTTGTGGTTGCCAGTTTGGAGGATCGCTGTATTACCAGTATTGCGTCAGTCGAAGTACTGACGTTCCCCACCTTTTAGGTACCGGTTCTACCTTTCGAGCAGGTGCGGAGATATCAGAGTTACGCAGCAGAAAACTCAAGCCGATGAGCAAGTCTTAGGGAAGCAGACTGACTGTTCAGCGGAGCTTCGGCAGTGAGCCGTCAACTGCCATTCTGAGAGACAGTTGTTAACTTTACAAAAGGAGTTGATGTATGTTTGTAATAAGATGTAATGAGTTAATGTAATTTGTATTCTTGTTCAAGAACAAGATATTGGTTGTAATCAATGATGTAATGACTTTATTTGGCAATAAAAAAGTTTTTAAATTTCCGTGTTATTACTGTGTTGAGATACATTTGAAGGCAAAGATTCTGGTTACGTCACGGATATCCAGTAACGGAGATCCGGGGGCGTTACAATGACAAATCGGGGTAATAAGGGAAAGAATCTAGTAGTGGACAATATAGGAGAGTGTACTCGGGAGGAGGTCCGTATTTCTCGTAATAGTGACCCATGATTACATGAAATTATTCTTGGTTACATGACATCATTCTTGGTTACTTGATATTATTCTTGGTTACATGACATTATGCTTAGTTACACATTATGATTCATGTTAGTGTCACTGGAAGACCCGAGTACATGACCATATAGAATTCACCATTAAAGTCTAAACGTTAACTTGTTTGTATGCACCCAATCTGTGGTATGGGACGCAGGATTGCGTGCATTAGTTAGGATTTATAAAAAAATGTTAGACATAAGATTTGCACTGAGCATGTGCATGCTTCCGGTTACTCGTTTACATGCTTCCTGTTACTCATTTACATGCTTCCTGTTACTTGTTTACATGCTTCCTGTTACTCATTTACATGCTACACTTGTTACTTGTACCATGCTTGATTACATGATCTCTTGTTCACGTTGCTTTTTCCTTTCCATGCCTGTTTTCTTGCTCACGTTGCTTGTTCCTTGTCATGCTTGTTTTCTTGTTCACTACTTGTTGCTTCTTGCTGTCCGATGCATGCACTAACAGATATTTTTTCACCACTCTAGATGTTAAAATCGCAGGTACAGGAGATGAATTAGCTGAAGCGCTTGGTGAACGATTATCCTAGATGATGAAGCCGGATTCTTTTATTAGCACACATTTAGTTTCTTGTTTCGTACTTTTCTAGTCTCTATTGCTATTTTTCATACATTGTTTTTCGGGCATTTTGTCCCGAAGTTTATTCAAGATGTTGGATATTAATTTATGAATTTATTTCATGGATCTTTTTGGAAGTTTACTCATGGTTTATGTGACTGTATTTTGCATGCATGGTTGTGATTTTATCTTGTATTGTTGAGTTGATCGTTACAGCTTATGAATGATGTGTTTACGTCTTTCGTTGGGCCTTAGTTGCGTGTCTGTGTTTCCATATTATGGGAAGCGGGGCGTGAAAACTCTACTGACACTTCATCGATAAATCTACTACCTCTTTTTACTCTTCTTTCCTACAATGCTTGAAGTGGATGAACTGTTACATACGGTTCTGGTATGGTCTCAGGGAGTGAAATGGGCTCAACTATGCTTGGCTCTCCTCTGCAAGCTCTTAACATTGAAACATGGAAGACTGGATGTATGCGAGAGTGTATCGGTAACTGCAGCTTGTATGAAACCTTTACAATTCTTTTGATTACTTGAAATGGCCCGTTATACCATTTGCTATGTTTGTGTGAAGGGCATTGCGCCACTGATTGCTATCTATAAGGTTGAAGTTTGACGGACACCCACTCCCCTTCCTCAAATACCTTCTTTACTCTGTGCTTGTCAACACAACTCTTCATTCTAACCTGCGCTCTGATGAGACTTGTGCGCACTTTGTGTAGTATTTCATTGCGAGACTGAAACTGATTATCCACTTGAATGTTATCTGATGTTCCCTGTATATATCTTTGTAGGGTTGGAGGTTTTTTTCCATAGAACGCTTCGAATGGGGTCATGTTTATAGTTGAATGTTGCGTGGTATTATACTAGTATTCTGCCCACTCCAAATATTTGATCCACTCTTTTGGTTCTTCAGATACAAAGTTGTACAGATACTGTTCCAAACACCGATTTAGAACTTCTTTTTGTCCAGCCGTTCCTTGATGGTATGTGCTAGACATGCATAACTATGTGTCTTTCTTGTTGAAGAGCTCCCTCCAGAATTGGCTCACAAATAGGGGATCTCTATCAGATACGATAGATTTAGGAATTCCATGCTACTTTGCCATGTTTGAACAAAATAGCTCAGCCACCCTACTTGCATTGTAGTTTGCTGGAAGTGGGATGAAATATGCATATTTGGATAGTCAATCCACAATAACAAAAATTGCATTTTTTCCCCTTAACTACATGCAGTGCTATAATGAAGTCCATTGCGATATCCTCCAAAATTTGCTCAGGGATTTATAAAGGTTGAAGTAATCTCGCAGGTAGATGGGTATTGTATTTGGTATGCTAACACACATTACATTCTTGCACAGACTTCCTGTTATCCTTCGACATATCATCCCAGTAAAAATCAACCTTAACTCTTGCTAGTGTGCTTGTAACTCTAGAGGGTCCCCCTTCAGGTGATGAGTGAAAGGTGAGAAGAACTTCAGGTATGAGTGTCGTAGGCAACACAATTCTCTTCTTATACAAGATTATACCATCTCTTAATGTGTAGTCAGGAATGAATTCAGAGGAATCTGTATGCTTGTGCAATAGTTGGGCACATTTGGTATCAAGGATATATTCATCTTTAATTCTATCCAGCAATAAAATTCTTGGTGTTGATACCTGTACTGTGTTCATCTTTGGCTGCCTTGAGAGAGCATCAACAAAAACATTAAGCTTGCTTGGCCTATAAACAACTTTGTAATTGAATCCCGCTAACTTTTGGATCTATTTTTGTTGTTCAAGAGTCTGAATTACTTGACTCATTATGTGCTTCAATCTTTTTTTTATCTGAATTCTCCCCCCAATAGATATTGTCTCCACTTCTTCACGACTTCAGTTATGACATACATTTCTCGCACATAGGTGGATGAATTTTTCATTTTTATTGACATTTTCTTACTGTGGAAGGCTATAGGGTGTCTGTTTTGAGATAATACCGCTCCAATACTAGCTCCCGATGCATCTGTCTCCAGCTCAAAGGGTTCTGAGAAGTTTGGTAGTGCAAGTACTGGAGCCTTAGTCATGGCCTCCTTAAGCTTTGTAAACTCCCTCTCTGCCTATGCATTCCACCAAACCTATCTTTCTCGAGCAATTCAGTCAATGGAGCTACCAACGGCACATATGGTCTTATAAATCTCATATAGTATCCAGTTAACCCCAAGAGTCCCATAGCTGCTTGATGTTTTGGGGGGTTGGCCAATGTATCCTTGCTTCTATTTTTGAATTATCCACATATATCCCTTGTTAAGAGATTATATGGACCAAATACTCCATGGATTGCTTCCCAAAAGAACATTTGGATTTCTTCACATAGCACAGATTAAGCTATAATGTCCTTAACACCGTAGACAAATGTTGCAAATGAGCCTCCCAATTTTGACTATAAATCAAAATATCATCGAAAAAACAAACACAAATTGCCTCAAATAAGGCTTGAAGATGTCGTTCATTGTTGCCTGGAAGGTGGAGGGTGAGTTTGTTAGGCTAAAGGGCATAACTAAGAACTCAAAGTTGTCTTCTCAACATCTGCAGCCCTAACTCTGGTTTGGTGATACTCGCTTTCAAATCTAGTTTTGAGAAATATTTGGCGCCATGGAGCTCATCAAATAGTTCATCTGCTGTAGAAATTGGAAACTTTTCCTTAATAGTTATTGCATTGAGTGCTCTATAGTCCATGCAAAATCTTCATATTCCATCTTTTTTCTTTACCAACAATACAGGTGACGAAAAGAGGCTTTTACTCTGCTGTATGATTCCCTCTTGCAACATCTTGGTCACTTGAAGCTCAACCTCTACCTAATGAAAGTGTGGATACTTGTAGGGTCGTACATTGGGTAGTTTAGATGCTAGGATGAGGTGTATCTGGTGGTCGTAACCTTTGTTTGGAGGAATGCCACTTGTTTCTGCATATACAGATGCGTATTGCTGAATTATCAATTGCAGGTTTTTTGGAAGCTCTTTGGTTTGAAAATTTTGATCATCCACCACTAGATGAAAGTATTGGGATACTGCTAATGTAGCTGCACTTCTTCTGAGCTGATGGAGGAGTTCAGATGATGTATTTGTTTCACCTTGTAAAATAATGGTATGGCCATTTACAGTAAACTGCATAGTACCCTTTTTATACTCAGTTGTGACAGGTCCCAACAGTTTTAGACATTGCACACCCAGGACTAGTTCACTCCAATGAATTGGTAGAACATAAAAATCAATGTGAAATGTGTAACCCTGCATAGTTATAGGAACATCTAAACATTTTTCTTGACACTGCAAGGTCGCGCCATTTCCAACTGTCACTGTGAATTGAGGAGCGTGTTGTATAGGCAATTTGAGAAATTATGAGTACTTCCACTATCAATCAGTACTTGAACAAGAGTGTTATTAATCATACTTGGACTCTTAAAGTCTTAGGTGAGGGTTGGACAGATAGGGCATGGTATGATATCTCATGTGCGACTTCAATTGTCTGCAATTGTGTCTCCTCTACCACTTGTGTAATATCGCCTACTATCTCAGGTGTTTCATACATATCTGCTTCTTCTGATAACAACAATAAGAAATTTTTTCCCTTGTAAATGTGGCTTGGTGAGTACTTCTTGTCGCAGTTGAAACACTATCCTTTTGCCTTCCTAGCCTCCCATTCTGATGATAAAATTCTTCTTACAGGGTATTTAGGCTCTTGCATTGGTTGTTTAGGCAGTAATGGGGGCAAATTGCTCACTGGTGGTGGTGCCCGTGGTGGTTTGTACGTTGCTCCCCTAAATTGAGTCTTCTTTACATCTGATAATTTCTCATCCTGGAGCTTAACTAAGCTCATTGCAAGACGCATTGTTGTAGGTTGAAATGCAAGCACCTTTCTACGAATATCAGGTCTAAGGTCTGAAATACAGCAACTGAGAATGGATTCATCTGGTAAACCCTTAACCCTGTTGCATAACTTATCAAAAGCATCATCATATTCAATAAGAGTGCCTGTTTGTGCTAATTTAAACAATAACCCCTGATAATCAACAAATACTAAGTCACAAAAACGCACATCTAGTTCATGAACAAAATTTTCCAAATTAGTGAATAACCCATTTTCAAATTTGTTTTGAAACCAAGACAATGCTCAACCATCCAAATGGAAGGACGCTATCATGAGTTTCTCTGTTTCTAGGATTTTATGATAACTGAATGATTGATTTGCTTTAAACAACCACTCATTTGGATCCTCACCCTCAAACCGAGGAAAGTGTAGTCTATGGTTCTTCATATTAGAATGGGTTTGAGGTTGAATGGGTCTTACCACCCCCCCACCCCCCCCCCCCCCCCCCCGGGTGTGTATTGATTTGCTGGATTTGATTGTTTGATGCTTGGATTTGTTCTTGATCGATCTTTCCCTCCAAGATGGTGTATCTAGTGATGAATGTCGACATCATCTCTTGATGTGTCGTTAACATCACCTGAATCTGATCGTCATGTTTTTTGGCGTTGTCCTTCAACCATGTGATTGCCTCCTCTGTTTGTTGTCTGAATCTCTTGCCTTCTGCCATTGTTGTGTTTGAGAACGTGAGCACCAAATGATACTAGAAATGGTGATTAAAGAAAAACTACAGATAAAGGATGGTTTATCTTGATTGGAAATTTTAACTGGTAGAGAAATACAGAAGATTAGAAGAAGAAATACTGAAGATTTGAAGAAGAAGTTTGTTCATAAAGTTTCTTGCTACCCATTCCATTTCCTTTTCTGCTCTTTATACTCTGTTACATTTTCATCTGCCATTCCAGTGTCGGCGCGTGTCCTTGGCCTCCACCGCCTTTGTTTCGCGCAGGTGGATCCTCCTTTCTTTCTGATCCCGTCATGATAGTCGTTACATAATCATTGAGATGTCGAGGCTGATTGATTGATCTTTTGGGCCTTGCTTCATTGGCTTGATTACTCTGCGGTCCATAACACTGTTCATTCCTGTAACAATTTGGCTGTAGAATTACACCATAAAGTTCGACTTAATTAAATTTTTTGTTCTTAGAAAGGAAATCACGTATATGAGAATTCTGATTGCAGGATGGATGTTGGCTTCCTCCATTTGTAACTGATGAGGAACCCAGAGTGCCTATATGGAATCTTGTGTTGTTCAACCTCCCTCACAGCCACATGATCTGCTCCTCTTCTATAAAATTGGAGAAGAATTTCAGATGTAGCACCCCAAATTTTGAATATTCGGAACTCGAGACACAAACCAGGATCTTCCTTCAAATGAGTACATAACACAGAATTACCACAAGAAATTAAAAACTTTTATCCACTAATTTACAATAATTTACAACACGATTTTAATAATGAATTACATCAATAATCTATGTAGCCCGTAGATGAACAATCTCTTATTGATCACTCCATGCAGCTCAAGTCTCCTACTCCACGAATGATGTTCCCATGATCGGGCAGTCCTGCACACTAGCCAATCGTGGGCACGTCAGTTAAATGTAACTGACGCAGTGCGGATAAAACTTGCGATCTCCAATCTTAGCAACAATATTATATGCAACCAGAAAAATGTGAAGTCAAACCACAAGTGTCAGTGTATGACATGCCCTACAGTCTAATGCACAATTCCAAAAGCACACAATGCACTTATTCTAATGCAATCCATTTGGAAACGTATGCATTTCATACCACATACTTTCCCAAATGCAACTTAAATGGAAATATATGCATCCCATACTACATACTTTCCAAAGAGTTCGTAGTCTCCAGATCAAAGGGTTCGACCCCTCGCTATGCATCATACTCTTGTACTTTTTTCTGATCCTCACATGAAACTAGTGACAGGTAGAGTTGCAGTGTTGCAGTCTATTCCGCCTCTACAGACGTCTGGTGGTCTTTCTCCACTCCGTCATTATCAGTGATCTTTCTCCACCCTGCCTACCTCGGCAGACATCTAGTGGTATTTCTCCACTTCGTCAGGATCAATGGTCCTTCTCCCCCCCGCCAGGATCAGTGGTCTTTCTCTACCCCGTCCGCCTCGACAGACGTCTGGTGGTCTTCCTCCACTCCTAGCTTACCACGTTATCATGAACATATGGCGAATCAGCAGGAATCGTACCTGCTCCACCAAGTTCCGACTGCTGAGAATATAGACGGAAGCTTTAAGGTCCATCCCCTAAGTTCCGACAGTTACTGTGACCTATGTTCGCGTCCCGCTCACTAATTTCCATGATTTACAGTTGAGACATTGCCAAATGTGCCCCGAATAAATTACGCCGCACACATCCTATACGAGACCACGCTGTACGTGTCCCAGACAAGACCACGCCGCACATGTCTCTTTTCACATGATGAGTACATACCAACTAGTGTCTGTCCTTATGATCACAAGTCACACTGCTTAGAACTAACGCCGCTACTAATTCATAGTAAGGTATCCCAAAATGACTTAGGTTGAATTCCCATTAACTTTTAATTCCTTCATTAATCACCATTTAGTTTCTAGGTGGATTTATTAGTTACATTAGTCTCACTGCTCACGATTGCACTAGGTTATCATTGTTTTCTTATTCTCAATTATTGGCCCATATTTGCCTATATTGGCCCCTATCCGAACCCTATCTAGCCCATGTCTCGTCCATATCTGGCCCATGTCCAGCCCATGTCCGGTCCATGAAATGCATCCATACTTACTTCCATACACTAACTTCACAATTTATTAGTACTAGGATTTACTATCTTCCATTACTATGTGTTACATTTCCTCATTAACTGAACAATGCCCATGCTTAGTTGGTACAACTAAACCCACATTTCAAGTTAATAACAATTATTACGAAGCTATTAAAAATTCTTAGTCAACCATAACTTAACAATTTTACTTCAAGTTAGTTACTAACTCTTTCAATTGCTTACTAATATATCACCTCCAATCATGAAACATTTTACTAACATGATTCCTCTTGCTAACAGTTTACTCCTAGTTCACCATAAAACCTCACTTTCACATTATAGCTTACTAATTTAAAAAAAATTTAAATCTTTTAACTCAATTAAGAGTTTACTGACATAGACTATTATCATTAAATCCATTAAATTCAAGTCTACTACTTACACCTTAAACCCACTAACATAATTCTAAAGCTCTTAACAACATTAACCCACAATTCTTATTTATGTTGGTAGCTTACATAAAGTCCTTAATATGAACTAAATGTTAGAAAATGGGTATATTATACACCATTTACGCACCAGTTTTTTAGCAAATTTCTGAGTAAGATCCTTAATGAATTAGTGAGAGATCTTGATGGATTTGTGTTCTCCTTTGTGAGTAGATCAAAATCATATATTTACTTGCTCAAAACGGTTATCGGGTGAATGAGAAATTATCTCCCAAAGTGAGGCTGTTTCATCTTTGAATATGAGTTGAGGGATTTTAGTCCCACATCGGAAAAAACATACGAAATAAAAGAGGATATATAATAAACATTTTCTTGGCATTGTAAAATCGCAAGCCAAGAGGCTCTCTCCCATGCGTGCAGGGGGGGTGCAAATCTCGGACAATCACATGCGACTTGTGTGCACCCGCACGTCCTGCGGACACGATTGCGGTACTGACGTGAACCCACCCCGTGCATAGCCAAATTTTTGCTACAGTTTTATTTTATCGAATCTATAACGGCTGAAATAGATGCAGAAACTATTTTGTCTACTATTTATTCACGTAACAGTTTTGTCCGTCGTTACAATTATGTATTCAAGCTTCTATCTGACGTTATAGCCGGTGCATTGAAGGAGTTGTCTGCCATTACAGTGGATGCAGTCAATGCGTTATCTGCTGTTACAAATCTCATCCTGGCCCTATAAATAGAGGCCCCTCTCCCCTGAATCAAAACACCGGAACCTCTTCTTTCTTCCCCAAATCACTCTGTTCTGTGCTTAGAGTCGTGTTCCATTCATCGGTCATACGGTTATAGATTTCAGACACTGTACATTTCGAGATCATGATGTGGTGCCTATGTCAACTCTTCTATCGTTGCATCTTGGGAGACAGAACCTAGGCAAATTTCAGCACCCGGAAAAGGTGAAATCTGTTTTAAAGAAATTGTGTGGTACATAAGCATCAACTTAAAGAACTTTGATTTGTGATTTTTTTATTTCTTTCCTTTTTCTTTTTTTTTTATTTTATTTGTTGGTTTTCTCCCTCTTCTTCTTCTTCTTCTTCTTCTTCGATTTTGGGCCTCTCATTTATGTTTGATTTTACTGCAAAGATTTTGTAACAAACTTAGAACAGATTTTGATTTTCTTTCTTTTTGATTTTGAGGCACTTCCTTTTATTTTCTTTTTCATTCTGAAAAATTTACACTCATGTTGTGTATTTTCATATTACAAAAAAATTACAAATGCATCGGAGAATGTTATTCTTGCTGATGCGGCACAAGTACCGATTATTGTTGTGGTCTGAGTGTCAATGTCAGTCATTGTACCTGTCTTAGTCTCCCATGGGGAGAAACCTGAGAAGTTTAACAGGCAGAATTTAAAAAGGTGGCAACATAAAATGATGTTCTACTTGACCACCTTGAATCTCGCAAGATTCTTGAACGGAGAAGCTTCAAATCTTAAGGAAGATGAGCAAGACTACCAAGTCATCACCGTTGTGAATGCTTGGAAAAGCTCTGATTACTAATGTAGGAACTACATAATGAACGTATTAGCTGATTCCTTGTACAATGTTTATATTGACAAAAGAACTATTAAAGAACTTTGAGAATCTGTAGATCATAAATATAAAACAGAGAATGCCAGTGCCAAGAAATTTATTGTGGGCCGCTTCCTAGATTATAAAATGGTAGATTCTAAAACGGTAATGAGTCAGGTTCAAGAAATTCAACTTATCCTGCATGAGATACATGTTGAAGGTACGAATTTAAGTGAAAATTTTCAAGTTGTTTGTATTATTAAAAAATTGCCAGAAGGTTGGAAAGATTTCAAAAACTACTTGAAGCATAAGCGAAAGGAAATGGGCATTGAGGATCTCATTATCAGGCTTCGTATTGAAAAAGATAATAGAGGGCCTGAAAAAATTGGAGCCATCAGTCATGCAGCCAAGGTTCAAAAAAACACAACAACAAGGGGATCCAAGTTGGGGCCTACGAGAGGAATCTCTAAGAAACTGAAGTTTCAAGGCAAGTGCTTCAACTGTGACAAGATAGGTCACAAGTTTACTAATTGCAGACTACCCAAGAAAAATAGGAACAGAGAAGCACATATTATTGAAGGCATTGCTCAAGACGTTTCTGATATCAACCTCTCAGCTATAGTCTCGGAGGTGAACATGATGTAACTCCTGTTTCCCCGTATTTGTACTTTTATACTGTATTTTGCTCAATTGTACTCTTTCATCTATTTGAGATCCTGTATTTTATTTCAGTTCGAATAAAATCATTATTTTTGCCTCGACTCAATTTTTTGTCCTTTTATCGAATTCATTTGTGTGCACTTTGTATCGTTCTTCATGAAGAATTGACTGTTTCTCCTCATTTATCTTTTTAATTCTCATTTTGATACATTTTGACCAATTCTCCTGTTGGGCCCTATTCGAAGCGGATACCCTAATACTCTAAAACCGAAACCCTATACTATATAACCCTACCCTAACCCTAACCCCTACTCATTTACTGTTAAAACCTTAACAAACTACCGCTACCCCCACTTCTCCATCCTCCGCTTCTTTCTCCTTCGATTTCGAAACCGATCCCCCACCTCCGATCGTTTCTCCCACCATCACTGCCATCTCCCTCACCTTCGACCTTCGCCTCATCAACCACAGCACCAACCACCATCCACCATCGTCTCCACCATCATCGTACTCCGAACCCAACTCCGCCATTACCCAAGCTCCGAGAAAACCCACTCCTCACCATCGCCAGTCTCTTCGTCCCCTCACCATCACGACTCCCTCTCCTCATCGACCCCAACCACCACCTCAACACCCCGAACCCAACCTTCCTCTTCTCCCCTGTTCGAACCCAGGAAACAGAGTAGCTGCTCCGCCATCGCTGCGTCGCTCCTCGACGTCGCGCCGCCATAGTCGTCGCTGCCTCTCCGTGGTTGTCGCAGCCACGCCGTCGCGTCGCCGTCGAAGACCCTACCGGTTGCCGCCTTCTCTCTCTCTCTCTTGCTCTCCGTTTCGACGAAGAAGGAAGAAGAAAGGAGGATTGGCGGGATTCAATCTCAGCCATTGGATTGCGCCAAGATTCGCACAACTCAGCCGATCTGATCGCTGTTCCCTGTTTTACCCACAGCAGATCCAAAAGTCGTTGTTCCACGTTCTGGCGTGGATCCGCTGCCTTGAAAGAATTCCCATGGGTGCGATCTGGTGTTCGCTGTTTTGCCGCACAGCTGATCCCGCTCGCTGTTTGCTGTTTGGGCTTGGATCCGGTGTGGGGGAAAACTCGATCTACGGTTGATTTTTGCACGTGCTTCACATGTGCTTTTGGGAGACTTCTTCCGAAAATTTTTGATCCCATTTTCTTCAACAAGCGGATCTATTCGTCGTCAATTAAGGCAAGTATCCCTGGTACGATTTTAATTGTTCTAGTACAAGCATCCCTTGAAAAATACTACAAATAGTTAGAATTGTGACTCCTCCTTGACTATCGTTATTGATCAATATCAATCCTCCAAAATTTTATAATTCTAAGAGTCACAAAAATTTCATTGTATTAAATTATAAATACTTGGACACTTTTACCCCTTGAACACATGAACACATGAGATTAAGGAGACCTAAATTTGTAGACACATGGTATATTGTGCATTTGATGAACTTACAACTCTTTGACTTAGAAAATAATTATTACTTGCTGTTGGACCACCAATATTATGTATTTATAACACACAATAACCTAGACGCCTAATAACAAATTTTCATGAAATCTATACTAGTAAGTTATTCCCACATGTTGCTGTCCTGAATCTTCTCTTGCTGTTTCGACCCATTTAACATTAGAATCTGAACCCGAGTCCTGAACAGTAAATGTAGCCCTGGATGTCTAGATGTCGATAGCCTCCAGAAATTTTGAATTCGGAGTCACGGTCTAGGAGTTATTGTAGTTTTACTGCAGCTGTGTCAGTAGGCACAGATTCGCAAAAACTGCTGCACACACTTACTTTGCGAATTAATTTAGCTGTGTAAACAGCAAGCGTTGGACTTGAAATTTTATGTGTAGTTGCTGGACACCCTATAGGACATCCCTAATTTTTCTTAGAATTAATTTACAATATTTCACATATGTATGCTTGCTTGATAAGAATTAATAAAAGTAACAAGCCGGGATTATGGGAAAGACTATAGAGTGGACAATATAGGTAAGTGTACTCGGAATGGGGCCCGTGTTTTCCAATTACTTGGTTCATGAACTTGTTGTATCTTGATTGATTCATGGAGTCAGTTACTTGGCTCATGAACTTGTTTGATTCATGAACCCATTGTGCGGTTCTTGAACTTGTTAGTGGATTCGTGGACATGCTTTCGTGAACTTGTTATTTATTTTCCGATTCATGAACCATGACTTGCTTGATACTTGATACCTGAGTACGCCGCCCTATAAAATCCATTACTAGTTCTAAACGAAATTATTTTGACTGTAGCAACCATGTAGTAAAAAGATGGATGCATGAAGTGCTACCTAGATAGTAATAACTACAAGACTTGAACATGAAACTTCAACATGACACCTGTTACTTGATACTTGATGATATGATACATGAAACATGATACATGAGACTTGAAACATGAAACTTGAACTTGACAACTTGTTACCTGATACTCGACAACTTACTACTTGAGACATGACACTTGAGATAAAATTTTGACACTAGACTTGGCACTTGTTACATGATGCTAGACTTGAGACTTGTCACTTGATGTTAGTTACCCCTACAGGTTCACCTGTCATATGTTTTATCATTAGTAGTTGTTAACTAGCCTGTTTACTAGGATGTCCCTCTTGCTAGCTAGTTTTTAGTTTTCCACTACTTATTATATCCCTGTTACATTCTTGATTCATGTTCCCCATACTTGTACTTGTTTTCACTATTTGTGGCCCTAGCTTGCACTAAGGGCATCTCCTCTTGTTTTCCCCTATTTTTCCTTTTTATATTTATTAAGCAGACTTTGGGACAAGCTACCTGCTGGAATTGGCGAGCAGACATTTCAGGTTTTGCTTGGAGCAAGGACTTGTTTAAATAATTGCTTTCCTTAAAGTATTTATTTCTTCTGCTGTATAAGACTTGTTTTCGAGTTTACACTTGATCCAGACATGGGAACTATTTGAATATTATTTTGTTTAAATGGTTTTCTGTTGCTTAATAAATTATTCATGCATGCTTGGTTATATATAAATCTGGTTATATTCTTGTTATGATGCAGAGTCGATCCTACAACTTATGGATGATGCAAAAATCATTCGCTGGGCTTCGTCACGCGCTCGTATTCCATGTTTTTGGAAAGCGGGGCGTGATATTCAAGGCAAGTGCTTCAACTGTGACAAGATAGATCACAAGTTTACTAATTGCAGACTACCCAAGAAAAATAGGAACAGAGAAGCACATATTGTTGAAGGCATTGCTCAAGACGTTTCTGATATCAACCTCTCAGCTATAGTCTCGGAGGTGAACATGATGGGTTCAAACCCCAAGGAATGGTAGATTGACACTGGAGCTACTCGACACGTGTGCTCCAACAGAAGTATGTTCTTCACTCTCAAACCATTAGAGAATGAGGAGAAGATGTTTATGGGAAACTCGGCTACTTCATAAATACAGGGCCAAGGCAAGGTAATCTGGAAGATGACTTCTAGAAATGAACTAACTCTGAACAGTATTGCATATGTTCCTAAAATTCGTAAGAACCTGGAATCTGGTTCATTGCTTAATAATCACGAATTTTGTTTAGTGTTTGCATCAAACAAAATTTGTTTTGTTGAAGAGTTAAATATATGTTGGTAAAGGATACATGAGTGGTGGAAGGTTTAAACTTAATGTAATAACCATGGTCAAGAATATCAATAAAGCTAGCTCTTCTACTTATATGCTTGAGTCTTCCAACTTATGGCATGGTAGACTAGGACATGTTAATTATGATACTTTGCGTAGATTAATTAATTTGAATTATATACCAACATTCCAAATTGATTCCAAACATAAAACTGTGAAACTTGTGCAGAGGCAAAACAGACATGATCATCCTTTAAAAGTGTTGAAAGAAACACTGAACCTCTTGATTTAATTCATACTGACACTTGCAATCTGAAAATGACACAAACAAGAGGTTGTAATAAATATTTTATTACCTTTATTAATGATAGTACAAAATATTGTAATGTGTATTTTCTTAAAAGCAAGGACGAAGTTATAGAAAAATTTCTTCTCTATAAAAATGAAGTTGAGAATTAACTCAACAAGAAAATTAAGGCACTAAGAAGTAACCGAGGTGGAGAATATGAATAGTCATTTGCTGAAACTTGTGCTAAGCATGAGATTATACATGAAACCACAATGCCTTATTCTTCTCAGTCCAATGATATTGCTGAGCGAAAGAATCGTACTTTGAAAGAAATGATGAATGCAATGTTAATAAGTTCTGGTTTGCCACCAAACTTATGGGAAGAAGCTATTTTTTCTGCTAACTACCTTTTGAATAAGGTGCCCAAAAGTAAATAAGAAAAACCACCATATGAATTATGGAAATGAAGAAAGTCATCTTGCGATTATTTGCGAATGTGGGGATGTCTTATTAAGGTGCAATACCTCCACCTAAGAAAGTGAAAATAGGACCCAAAATGGTTGATTTCATTTTTATCGGCTATGCATATAATAGTAGTGCTTATCGGTTCTTGGTGTACAAATCTGATATCTCTGAGTTACCAAAGAACACGATAATGGAGTCTATATTGATTCTTGGTTTTGATGACTACAACACAATACAAAGTTGTTCTATTACATATATCTTGCAAGGTGTATCAAGTCAATATCATGGTGAAATACACGAAGACAAAACAATCTAATGAAGCTTTCAAGAAGAATTGATCAAGCAAGCTTCAAGACATAAAGACAAAGGCTCAAGCTCAAGTCAAAGACTCAAGTTCAAGACAAGATTCAAGTGCTTCAAATATTTTGTAAAAAGTGTCTTATAATATTTTATTTTTTATTCTTTGAGTCTTAGAAACTTGTAATAACCTTGTTACACCCACACTCACACATATCTTTTAATAACTGAGTGTTTTACAAAATTAAAAGATCGAAACAAGCTTGAATAAGTTCAGCTGTTGAGTACCAGTCAACCGTTCCTTGGAACCAGTCGACTTTCATAGTATGAAACTGTCTGAACTCATACAAGCTTTGGCCAGTCGACTCATTATGAAAACCCAGTCGACTGTTCAAGTCGTTTCGACAGTTTTCTATTTTTAAAACCTGTTTTTCAAAATCAAATCTTTTTACTACCGTTGTATGGCAGTTGGAATTCAACCTCTCAATGTCCAAACGTCTCTAACTCTATAAAAAGAGTATAGAACTCATTTGGCAAAGGTTCCCATCAATTCCAAGCATTTTTTAAAAAAGTTTCAAGCTTTTATTTTTTAGAAGAACAAGCATTTCAAAAGCATACAAATTCTCTAAATCTTGGTTCTCTGAAATTCACTCTAGTATAACATCGAATTCGTTTTAGACAGATTTCATAAGTTAACCTAATAGCCATTATACAAAAGCACAAATCACAAACAAGGATATAGGTTATTATAAACTCTTTTTGTTGTTGTTCTTTACTCTCGGGTTGTAAGAGTGGTCCTGTTGGTTGGAGAGTAGGGCTCTTGGTTGTAGAGTCGGTTTTTCACTCTTGGGTGTAGAGTGGGTTTGTTCTCTCCAGTGGTGAGAGAGGTCTACGGGTTTGACATAGTTGTTGTCAAAATGCCGTAGGGTATTCTTGTACTTTTTCAAAAATAGTAGAAAATCTCAAGTGGGTTGCTTGGGGACTGGATGTAGGTCGGGAGGACCGAACCAGGATACATCGCTGTGTACTCTGTACTTGACTCTCTATGGTGGTTGTATTTTCTCAACTTGCATTTCTATTTTTCTGTATTTTATTCGTAAAATTGTCTGGTAAGTCGACTGAATTTCTGCTATAAGTTGACTGATCAGACTTGTATAAAATATTCTTCTTTTCTGACGCTACAGTCGACTGTACTTCATTTTTCAGTCGACTGGACAGTACGAAAAGTTCAAGTTCTTAGTTATTTTTTATACAACATTATTCACCCCCCCCTCCCCTTCTAGTGTTATTTGCTTTGCCTACAGGATCCTACACTTGGTACTGGTTGAGTGCAATGGCATCTACTTCAAATGCAAACCAATACCATGAAGGTCAATCCACACAAAGGCCACCTATATTCGATGGAACAAATTACAACTATTGGAAATGTAGAATGAAGATCTACCTTCAGTCCATCAACTATGAGATATAGAACATGACTGAGACAGAATACACCACTCCTACAATTCCTTATGCACAATGGAACGATGAAATGAAGGGCAACACAATGAACAATGCAAAGGCGATGAATGCTCTATTCTGTGCTCTTACCAAATAGGAGTTCAATCGTGTGTCCAATGCAATAACGGCGTATCAAATTTGGCACACACTCGAGGTAACTCATAAAGGTACTAATAAAGTTAAAGAATCCAAGATATCTGTTCTTGTTCACAGGTTCGAGATGTTCCGTATGAAGAACAACGAGAATGTGTCAGATATGATAACACGGTTCACAAACATTACAAATTCTCTTGTGGCTCTTGGAAAAACGTACACTCAAGCAGAAATAGTGAGAAAAGTTCTTCGTGCTCTAACCCCCAAATGTGATAAGAAGACCACCGCCATAGAAGAAGCCAACGATTTAACACAACTTTCTCTTGAGAATCTTGTGGAAAATCTTATGGCATATAAATTACAACTTGAAGAAGGCAAGAAGGATCTAGAATCTCAACAAGCAAAGAAGAAGAAACTCGCTTTCAAGGCCATGTTGGACTCCGAAGATGAAGAAGAGATAGCCATGTTCACTAGAAAGTTCAAGAAGTTTCTTAGAAAAGGTAAATTTAATTCCAAATTACTAATGAACTTCCCACTTGTTTCAAGTGTAACAAAACATGTCATATGAAGAAAGATTGTCCATTAGAAAATGCGAAGTCAAAAGGAAAGGCTCCTAACTTCAAGAAGGACAAGTATACAAAGAACAAGTTGTAATACCCTAAATTTACATTTTAATGAGAAATGTTGATTTTCACGTATTGTGCACATGCAAAATTTTGTATGCATATTTTCCTATAAAATTATCTTTTATAACATGGACAATTATTTCTTTCTTTCTCTTTATCTTCTAAAAAGCATATTTTATAAAGCCTAAACTTGTTTTCTTATTTTAAGCCCACTCTAATAATTAAATATTTTATTAAATAGCCCATGAACCTAAAACCCACTATTTTGAGGCCCACAAACTTAATTAATCTTTTAAATTGTCACAACTTGTCATGTAGACACAATTAGTGGACCATTGATTAATTAAACTTGTACAACTTTAAATAGGGGGGTACTAGAAGGGGCACGTGCATGCACTTGTGTGTGCTTTGCACACTTTTGGGAGGCCGGTTGTGGCCAAGAGAGAGAGGGAGAGTGGAGTTGAGTTGAGGGGTAGTTATCGAGTTCATGGAAGTTGCTACAACCTCCCAACTCATCTTAGTCCTTGATTTCTAACTCCTAGATTAATCCTATCCATTCAATCTCATCCTAAAAGTGTATGAATACCCCTAGTTTCTTCTTATTTATGCACAACAAATTGCTAAGAAAAGAAAAGGCTAGTGAGAAAAAGATTGAGGAGATTAGTGAGTAAAAGATTGAGTGTGCATTATTGTATGTGTGTTCATTTCAAGAGGAGGTCGGCTACCCCATCATCACCATCAAGCAAGACTCGGGTTGCACCAAGGAGCAAGGAAGAGAAGCAACTTGCACTACATTCTAGGAGGAGAATGCCACTTTTCTTGCACTCTAGGAGCTTTCATTTTCGTTTCTCCAAATAGGTGGGTGTTTTTCATACTTCTAGAACTAGATACCATGCTAGGGATGATTTAATGAAATTATTATGAATCAATTAGTTGAAATTGGAACCATGCTTGTTTAATTATAAGTGGAGTGGTAACTTAGAGAATGTTTGATAGATTGATTGCTCATGAATGAATTGTGAATTAAAGTACTAGAAATCACCATATTGTTGTGCTACATGAATGCTATGATAAAATTTGTGCTTATGAGACAACTAGTTGAATTAAATGCTTTTTGTGTAATTGATTGCTTAAAATAAAGTTTCTTTGTTGTAGAAAGATGAGAAATTGTCTCTAAATTATTGTAGGTGGTTAATGAATAAAAGAAAAATGAAATATAGTAGTGGTGGAAATTTAACTCTAAGTTATAAAGAAATATGATGTTTGTTCTCAATGTCAAAATTATGGACATAGAACACAAAGTAGGGCCAAAATACATGGTTTATAAAGTAAATAATGGTTATAAAAATACTGGTTTACTGTAAATTCATGTTTGGTAAAATTTGGAGCTTTTTGTTTTCAAAAGAGAAGAAAAAGAAACAAAATCGTTTTGAGTTTTTATAAAATTTAGAAATAAACAGAGAACTGTATTATAAACAACCCAATACTATTTGAGATAATCTAGCCCCTTAGGCCAAGTGGCTAGCGGTGCGGTGGCTTTTACTGTAGCCGCAGTCAAACCCTCAGGTCTCGGGTTCGAAACCCAAGCCCTGCATTTTTATTTCGATTTTTTTAGTAAAAACCCAAAATCCGAGAACAAACTTATCCTATTAAAAACCCCTTTTATAATGCATAGGCGCCTTATCCCAACCGGCTTGCGGTGGCGGTTGACTTGGTCCAGGTCGCGGGTTCGAATCTAGACTTTGGCAGTTTTGAACATTTTTGATCTTTTTGAGTTTAAAATCAAATTTTTGACTTTTAAAAATCCCAGAAAAATACTACAATTATTCTAAAAATATGTAGATCTTGTGAAAAATATTTGAACACTATTTAGACAAGTAAAAATGAGTTAGAAGTGAAAATTGGATAGAATTCCATAGAAAATTGTATTTTCGTTAACTATAAAAGTAATCTATTTTTCGAGAAATTACACTAAGAGATAAAAGATGATTTTTGGAAGAAAGAAGATTCAAGTGTGTTAGCTATGGATTCTCATCGTTAAATTAAGTATTGTTTATGAATGAAAATACGACTTTATGCCTTTAAATTAGATAAATGAAACGAACATTAGTAGGAGAATTAAATAAAGGTTAGTGTTGATTAAAAGAAGACTAAAGCATTGTGGAAAGAATAAACTAGTTGAGTTCGACTTACTGTACTTATTTATTTAAGCATGATGTGCACATGAAATGGAAATTGAATGACTTGATGAATTTATGAATATACAAGTGATGTGAACATGAAATGGAAATTATTGTTAACCATGAAAAATAGAACTTATGAGTATGAAAAACTCAATGTTGTAATTATGAGTTGAAATTAAGAACTCGGGTATAGCTAAGCCTTATACCGGCAATAAAAGAAAGGTTGAAATGATATTTGGAATGAAAAGACCAAGATTTAGGTCAGGTAAAATGAATGAATAAGACCCGTATAGTGGGAGTGCTAACCCTAAGGGATTGATTTTGTTCATGATTCAATTAAACTAAGGATTAAATACATAGTGAAGATGTGATGAAAGTAAGAGAAAAATATTGAGTATGAGGGCCATTGGATTGGCGGCGTGAGAGTATTCACAGGATGTCCCATGATGCATCATGAGTAGGACGTGGATACTGCTCCAGAGTACTATCCCCGTGGCGACGCTCATGGGATATTTGGTGACTGCGGGTGGTCTCATGTCTATGGTAGGATCTGAATTATCACAGGATGCCTGCATGATGAGTCATGCGACAGTGGTTGGGATTCCCATCAGGGAGCCTAGACATGAGTTCATAGGTCATAGAAGATCTAGAAAAACATTGACCTATGTAGTATGGGTTGCATAGACACTGAACAAGTCCGCATTAGTATCATATAATAGAAATAATTGCATTAAGGACTAAGTGCACATTCACAACACGACATCAATAGGATAGTCCCTTTAGCTTTGTTTGTGAACAAGTTTGTGGTATGTTAAGTATTGAGAATCGTTATACTGTTTTCGGCATAGAGAGGATGGCCGTGTATAATATTTCGTCAGTTGAATGAACCGACGTGTCCACAGTTTCTATGCAGGGTAAAGCACAAGAAAAAGACTAAAGAAGACATGAAGTTTAAAGATTATTCAACTGTTGTTGTATTTCGTTCATTGATGTAAAATTTGCATCCGTTGTACAAATGTTAATGTAAATGTAACTCTGATGTAAAGTAAAGTTTTGTTTTCCTTGTAAAATTGTACGAAGAGAAGTGAAAAGATCCTGTGGAACTCGAATTCAGTTGTATTTGAAATTCGGGGTGTTACAAGCGGGGCGTGAAAAGTATGTTCTCTACTTTAGAGAATGGGGAGAAGATGTTTATGGGGAACTCGACCACTTCAAAAATCAAGGGTCAAGGCAAGGTGATCTTGAAGATGACTTCTTGAAAGAAACTGACTCTCAACAATGTTGTATATGTTCCTGAAATCAGTAGGAACCTGGTATTTGGTTCGTTACTTAATAATCACGGATTATTTTAGTGTTTGAATCAAACAAATTTATTTTTTCGAAGAGTGGAATGTATGTTGGTAGAGGATACATGAGTGGTGGAATGTTTAAACTCAATGTAATGACCATTGTCAAGAATAACAATAAAGCTAGCTCTTCTACTAATATGCTTGAGTCTTCAAATTTATGGCATGGTAGACTAGGGTATGTTAATTATGATACTTTGCGTAGATTAATTAACTTGAATCATATACCAACATTCCAAATTGATTCCAAATATAAGTGTCAAACTTGTGTTGAGGCATAACTGACAACTTCATCCCTTAAAAGTGTTGAAAGAAACATTAGACCTCTTAGTTTAATTCACACTGATATTTGTGATCTGAAAATGATACAAATATGAGGTTGTAATATATATTTTATTACCTTTATTGATGATAGCACAAAATATTGTTATGTCTATTTGCTTAAAAGCAAGGACGAAGCTATAGAAAAAAAATCTCTATAAAAACAAAGTTGAGAATCAACTCAACATGAAAATTAAGGCACTAAGACGTAACCGAGGTGGAGAGTATGAATCACCATTTACTGAAACTTGTGCAAAGCATGAGATTATACATGAAACCACAGCACCTTATTCTTCTCAGTCCAACATAGTTGCTGAGCGAAAGAATCGTACCTTGAAGAAAATGATACATGCAATATTAATAAATTCTGGTTTGCCACCAAACTTGTGGGGAGAAGCTATTCTTTCAACTAACTACCTTTTGAATAAGGTTCCAAAAGGAAATAAGAAAAATTACCATATGAATTATGGAAAGAAAGAAATTCATCCTACAATTACTTGCGAATGTGAGGATATCTTGCGAAGGTGGCAGTACCTCACCTAAGAAAGTGAAAATAGGATTGCATTTTCATCAGCTATGCACATAATAGTAGTGCTTATCGGTTCTTGGTGTACAATTTTGATATCTCTGAGATACCAAAGAACATAATAATGGAGTCTAGAAATGCATTGTTCTTTGAAGATGTATTTCCATGTAAGTCTAAGGAAGAACCAAGTTCTTCCCAATGAACACATGAGACAATCAGTGACAATAGTGAAAGCCAAGATGAAGAAGTTGAGGAGGAACCTAGACGTAGTAAAAGAACAAGAACCAAAAATTCGTTTGGTCTGGATTTCTTGACTTTTATGCTTGAAAGTGAACCCCAAACTTTCAAAGAAGTAGTGAGCTCTAGTGATGGTCCTCTATGGAAAGAAGTCGTGTGAAATTGATTCTATCTTGCTCATACGTGGGAACTAGTAGATCTTCCACTAGGTAGTAAACCATTAGGTTCCAAGTGGATTTTCAAGAGAAAAATGAAACCTAATGGATCAATTGATAAATACAAGGCGAGACATGTAATCAGCGGTTATTGACAAAAAAAATGTCTGGACTACTTTGATACATATTCTCATGTGACGAGAATAAACTCCATTAGGATGGTACTTGCAATAACAGCCTTGCGCAATCTTGAAGTACATCAAATGAATGTGAAAACAACATTTTTTAATGGAGATTTAGATGAAGAAATCTATATGGAGCAACCTGAGGGTTATTCAGCTCTAGGACAAGAAAAGAAGGTTTGTAAACTGGTGAAGTCATTATATGGCTTAAAACGAGCACCAAAGCAATGGCATGTGAAATGTTCAATGTCATGTTGACGAATGGTTTCAAGATCAATGAATGTGATAAATGTATATATGTTAAAGAGACTGAAAGTGAATATGTCATAATATGCTTGTATTTAAATAACATGCTTATTGTTGGTGTAACGCCCTTGTCCCTAGCTCAGACAAGTTATACAATTTAGAAGGCAAATTAGATACTATGTAGTACAACTGCCCACCACAAGCTGCCTCTCAAAAGATGGTTAACCCGATTGGTGACTCTTGATCATAGGCTATTATATTTATATATTATTTTATTCTAATTGATTTCCGATATGGGAAAATCTTCCATACACATCACCTCTTTCTTCCTTTTTTTTTGTGTACAGCTGAAAGTCCTTCACGGTGGGCCCCATGAAGCTGATGTCATCAGCTACTCCAACAACAACATGCTTTCATGTGGCCCCATTAAAACCATTCAACATCAACTTATATTTACCAAAGTGCCATAGCACCTAATACCAAACAGCCAACTCTTTTTATCAATATATATTTTTATATACTATATAGTATACATTAGAAATTACAGGGTGTTACATACACCCCCCTTCAGAAATCAGTGTCCTCGCTGAGCACGGGGCATGTACAATCTAGTGCAGGATCTCCTTTCTAGCCGCTGTGGAGCATCTGCTCTTCTATCCGCCCGATTATTTATGATCCCGGAATCCACTGCCCGATCAATCATAATTTCGAATTTAATTGAGCCACCCTCGAATCCATCCGACTAATTATGATCTCGGAATCCACCGCCCGATCAATAACAGTCTCGGATTTAATTGAGGGTTCACCACAGTCCCGGAGTACACCGCCCTGACTGGGTCTATAGTTCCGGAATCCTCCGCCCGACTATATAGACATGCCCCACACCCAATGTCGAAATTCGGCTCTGATACCATTTGTAATGCCCCTGCCCCTAGCTCAGACAATTTATACAATTTAGAATTAGATACTATGTAGTACAACGGCCCACCACAGGTTGCCTCATAAAAGGTGGTTAACCGGATTGGTGACTCTTGATCATAAGCTATTATATTTATATATTATTTTATTCTAATTGATTTCTGATATGGGACAATCTTCAATACACATCACCTATTTCTTTATTTTTTTGTGTACAGCCGAAAGTCCATCATGGTGGGCCCCATGAAGCTGACATCATCAGCTACTCCAACAACAGCATGCTTTCATGTGGCCCCATTAATACTGTAGTACCCCGTATTTTTGAATATTAATTTTGATATTTATAAATGAATTAAAATGATTTTGGTGATTTAATAAATATTTGTCTGAAGATTTATCTTTTTACACGTGCAGATATTTTCTTGGGAAGTTCAAAGTCAAAAATTATTTTTTTGGAAAATCATTATTTATTATTAGATATTATTTGTGAATTTTCTGAATTTTTCTGATATTTATTGGACCTATTTGCAAATATTACAAAAGAAGGACTTTTGTGCAAAATTACCAAATGGGGGTGAAAACTCCAGATTTTTGAATTTTTGGGCTGGGTATAATGCCTAGTAAACTCAGGGTTAAATTTTTACTTTTTTGTTTTGATGAATTTGATTTATTTTTACAATTTTTGATAAAAGAGGATCTTTTCGCAAAATTGTCATTTTGAAGAAAACTTACTTTTCTGGACTTTTCAAACAGTGCCGGCTGGAAATAAAGTGTTTATTTTATTTTTTTTTAAAATCTCAATTAAATTGGTTTTATCAAGTTTCCAAGTATATGGATCTATTTATGTAAAGTTATATTTAAAAGGAGTATTTTTGCAAATATGTTCAAAGCCCTAATTTCCTTAATTCCAGCCTATTTAAAAGGTGGAGTGCAGCCATCTTTCGCTGCACAAAACAAAGGTTTTATTATTTTTATTTTCTTGGAGATTTAAGGAGGAGATCTTGGATTTCTTGCGAAGGAGGGGCTTTTTCCTATTTTCTATTTGTCTCCGTTTGATCTCTTCCACAAGTGAGTGACATGTTTTATTTTATTTTGTTTTATGTATGTTGTATGTGGTGTTTCATCTATTAGAAAGCATGATAGGGTTTTGATATGAATACATATGGTGGATTGAATGAATTGATAAGTTAAAAATTGGATCTTTTGTGAAAACCCTAATTATTTGTGAGTAGAATTGCATGTGGATGATTTTATATTGTAGGAGAAACCTAATTGTCACACCCTGCTTTCCAAAAGAGAATACGGAATACGGATACGCGACAAAAGCCCAGCGAATGATTTTCAACATCCATAAGCTGTTCAAGAATCTTTACAACATATCACAATATAATCAGAGTCGGAAGCCAGAAAAGTCAACTAAATGCACATATGAACCAAATACCAATAAGAATACTTGAAATAAAATATATTAATTTCAAATAGTCATGATCTGAAATACACAAATAATCCTAGGTCACACTGCCCAAATACAAGAATAAATCCAATTACATGAATACAATTATCGTTCAAGCAAACTACAAGAAATAATAATTGTATTCATGTAATTGGATTTATTCTTGTATTTGGACAGTGTGACCCAGGATTATTTGTGTTTTTCAGATCATGACTATTTGAAATTAATATATTTTATTTCAAGTATTCTTGTTGGTATTTAGTTCATATGTGCATGTGGTTAACTTTTCTGGCTTCCGACTCTGATTATATTGTGATATGTTGTAAAGATTCTTGAACAGCTTTTGGATGCTGAAAATCATTCGCTGGGCTTTTGTCGCGTATCCGTATTCCGTATTCTCTTTTGGGAAGCGGGGCGTGACAGGGTTTTTAGTGGTAAGCAAGCATGTATCATATTCAAGTATCATGTATCAAGTCTTATAGTAATTACTATCTAGGTAGCACTTCATGCATCCCAGTTTTTACTACATGGTTGCTACAACAAACAGTTTCGCTTTAGATTTCACAGTGGACCATAGAGGGCAGTGTACTCAGGGATCAGAACAGAAACAGGAAACAGGTTCATGAATCAAAATAAGTACATGATTCATCTGATTTATGCATCAACAGGTTCATGAATCAACAGGTACACGACCAACAGGTCCGTGCATCAACAGGTAACAGGTACATGAACCAACAGGTCCATGCATCAACAAGTAACAGGTACATGAACCAACAGGTCCATGCATCAATAGGTAACAGGTACATGAACCAACAGGTCCATGCATCAACAGGTTACAGGTACATGAACCAACAGGTCCATGCATTAACAGGTTCATGTATCAATATGAATCAAAATGGGAAACATGGGCCCCCTTTCGAGTACACGTTTCTGAATTATCCACTATTAGATCTTTCCCTTAAAACTCCGGCTTGGTCATTTATTATTATAATCAGGCATGCATGTATGTGTCGCAAAACAAAGCAAGGATAATAAGGTATAAACATGTATCAGGTTCTGGGTGCAAGATAAACAAGTACAGGTACAAGATAACATATAACAGGGTAAAACAACTATTTTTCTAATTCAGGACAGCAAGACAGTGTTGTACAAAAATAGTGATTCCCGCTACTACAAACATCCAAATCTAGATTTGTCGAAGAATCTGGAAAATAGACTTCCACACAAATCCAGCGAATATAAATAAGTAATATAGTAATTCACAACATCATAACTCAAAACAGATTTGAAAACAGAAAATAAGTTCAATCAGAAATCAGGAAAACGAATTCTCAGTCAGAAAAACTGCATCAAAACCTCTCAAATAAATTCAGGAAAAATCTGGGGTATTCCCTATATGTCAAGAATCAAAATATAAAGTTTCATAATATTCCAGTAAAATTAGTTTAGTCATCAAAAATAAGAAAACATCAAGAAACGATACTTTGGAAAATCTAGAATTCCCAACACTGCTGTATGAAAACTGAAGTATCTCGCAAGACGTGAAACGAAATCCAAATCCTCCAAAGGGAGATGAAAATAGACAAAATATATTAACTTTCATATTTCGCAAATATTTTTCATACAGTAAAAAGAATCATAGTGAAAATACGTTTCTTTACAGAACAGCAAGTAAAATACAGCAAGTACAGTTTTCATAAACGAGCATGAAACGGAATATAAAATTTATCAATAAAATCCACCAAAAATTTTGGGTAACCCTAATTAGATAAAGAAATGCTGACCAAAGTTTTGGATCAAAATAATATATGTAGCATAGTTCTTTAAAATGATTTGTCATCAAAATTACCGAAAAACAGAATTTGGAAAAAATCGACACCTCTATATTAAAACAATCATAACTCAGTCATACGAAACCAAAATCAATCAAGATTAGAGGGGTTTGAAAATAGAATAAATTCTCTAAAACTCATGTTTTATACCGAAATTAAGATACTTACTTTAAAATAGTCCAAAATAGCAAACGAAACAAAACAGCGACAAAATACAGATTTTTCTCTTAAAAACGAAATCAACATAGATTCAAGAAAATTGATCCAAACACATCCAACCATGAAATCGAGTCTACCAAGGGTCTAAACATCATGAATTAGGGTATCTAGCATGTCCACACCAATTATAATACATGGGTCTCAACCAAATCACGAATTCTTACAGCTAGTCTCACATATATGAGCAAAATCAAGAACGGGTAAACCTAAGTTAATTCATGTCAAGATTTGTGTCGTGAGTCATCTATGGTCAAGTTTTCATAATAGAGACAAAACCCATCAAGAAAAACACAACAAGAGTCGTCTCTAGACCCAACTACACTATAGGTAAACTTTTTGACTTGTATCAAGTAAATGAATTGGAGTACAAGTTACTTGCCTATGAGATGACGAAAATGATGATCCAACAAACAAGAATAATGGGAATGGATTCCCGGCAATGAACCAATGAACCGATCGAACACGAACCACGATCACGAATCCAAAGAACAAATAATCCACAAACACGATCGGATGGCTGAGATCATGAAATCAAGAGATCAAGGCGATCGGATCAGATCGGACGACTCTGATTGAAGATCAAGATCAAGATCAAGATGTGATCAGTATCTTGATGATGATAATGATGATCGGGTCAGATCGACGATCGGACGGCCACCAAACAAAGCAATCAAGAACTCCATGATGATCAAAACTCCATGATCAAGAATCCCACTGATGGCCAAGATCAAACCATGATCAAGAATCCCACGGACGGCCAAGATCATACCATGATCAAGAAGATCAACAAATCATGATCGAACGGACGGCTAGGAATCAAAGTTGATCAAAACCCATGCAAACAGTAACCACTCACACAACAACCACCAAGGGGCGGCACGGCGGAGGCCTGTGCTACACGGGGGCACACCAGCGAGGGGGCGGATGGAGCGCAGGGGAGAAGGGAGAGAGCATCGCGATGGCTGGCTTGGCAGTGAGGCGCTGGCGCCGGCAGCCAGGGGACAAGGGTGCTGCTCCGTTCCTATCGCTGGACTGCGGAGGCGTTGTAGATAGCTACGGTGTGGGGAGAAAACGATGGGGGACTGCACTGGGGGGTTTATTGGTGCTGCCGTCGCGGGCAGAGGAACGGCAGTGGGTGCAGCAGGCTGATGACTTCAGAGGTGCATGGTGCTGCGGTGCAACACAGCACAGGGAGAGGGAGAGCAGAGGCGTGACTGGCTATGTCGTCGGTGTTGGACGAAGCGACATAGGGACGTCGCCTGGTGGTCGCGGTGCAGGGGACAGATCGACTGGGGCGCGCTGCAGCAAAGGGGAGAACGGGAGAGGGTGCTGCAAGGGATGGACGGGAGAGAGAGAGAGAGATAGGAGAAGAAGAAGTGGCGCATGGGTTAGATATATAGGGGTGATAGAGAGTTTGGGTTAGCTAACGGGTATTGGGTAGGGGTTTGGGCTGAAGGATGCTAACGGGTTTTGTTGGGAAGTGGGTAGGGGTTAGGTATTATAGGGTGTTAAGTGTGTTAGGTAGCGATGGTGAACGGGTCGAGTGGGCCGGGCTGGGCCCAACCCGTACGGGTTGGCACGAATACTTAGCCGGTCCGGGCCGGGTTGCACCCTTATACGGGCCGGGCCGGGCCGGGCTAAGTTTTCATTTGGGTGGCCCGCCCAACCCGTGAACCCTTTAGGGTTCAACCCGGGTTGGGCCGGGTCGACCCGCGGGTTGGCCCGTTTAATATTTTTTTTTTTTTTTTGGGTAGCTTCAATTAAAATAATAATAATAATAATTTTACAAATGATGTATACAAACAACCATATCTTTGTTTGATGAATACTACAATTCTTCAAAAATTATAATACTAAGTAAGTAATAATACTAATAAGTAATAATACTACAATTCTTCAAATATCCCCAAATGATGTTTAATTATAATACTAAGTAATAATACTAATAAACAATAAAAATCGTAATAATAATAATAAGATTGAAAGAGTGAAATTGACAATAAATTTTGAAATATTATTTATATGAATTTAAGTTATACAATTTGAACAATTTATAACGAAATGAATAATTCAATTCACAAATAAGTTTTATACAATAACATATTTCTTATATACAATTTTAATTGAGTACAAGTTTTCTAATTTGACATAACAAGCAAAGCTATTGTTGTTGTTGTTGATGTTGTTGTTGTTGTTCTTCGGACGAGTTGCTCCCACTTGTGGAACTTGATAGTGCTTTCCCTTGCGTTCTATCTTCAGCCTTCAGCCAGTCTTCTGTGCAAACGAGCATCTCTAATGTGTCGGGCTTCAACCGATTCCTGTAATCAGATAGAACCCTGCCACTTGTAGAAAATGCACTTTCAGAAGCAACGGTAGAGACAGGAGGAGTTAGTAAATCTTTAGCCATAATTGACAGAATACTAAAAGTGTGTTCATGTTTTTTCCACCATTGTAAAATATCTAGTGGAGAAAGAGTAGGTTCAGTATCCTGTTGGTTATACCAATTTAATTTATTTGGTTGATTACTCCTAGATTTTTTAGATTGAATTTGTTCAAGTAAACTAAATGTTCTATCACCAATTCTACTTTTACCCTTACCTTTAGAACTACCAGAAGAAGAACTAACTACAGAAGTTGTACTACTAGAAGCAAAACGTCTATCATAATAATCATACAAGTTATTTAACGTAGATTCAAACTGAACTAAAAAAGTAGCGCAATCAGTTATTAATTCTACATTGTTCTCTAAATATCCAAAAAATATTTCTATCAAATTCTTCGTACCTTCTAATTTGATACGGGGATCCATAACAGTAGCAACAATAATCAACATAGGAGGAAGAAAATAATACTTCAAATTTTTTTGAAATGCAGGTATTACAATGTCACTAATATAGGGATCATTTAACATTTCGTTAAATATTTGCATCATGCTAACTAATTCAATAAAAATGCTACAAGAAGTAGATTTATATGTTTTTGAAAATTTTAAAGTTGCGGTTTTAAAAGGTTTTAAAAATTTCAACAAAGATTCGGCAAAAAACCAATCGGTGGGAGTCATTTCAAAATTGTGCATATTTTTTGCGATACAAAAATCATTTACAACTGCTTTATAATCGGTGACAACATTTAGTAAATCAAAAGTAGAATTCCATCGGTGTCTAACATCCTTTGGAAATTTTCTAAAAGGAACATTTCTAACCCTACACCAAGCTTTCCATTCTTGTAAAATGCTTGGACTTAATGCAATGAAATGTATAAAATTTCTAATTTTATTTATATATGGATCAGCTATTTTTAATGCATCTTGAACACATAAATTTATAATATGACATGCACATCTAACATGAAAAATATTGTCAGATGGAGGGTTTAATACAGATTTTAAAGTAGTAATTGCTACATTGTTGTTAGATGCATTATCAAAACTAATAGCCATAATTTTATCGCGAATATGAAAAAACATCACAAATTTCTATAATACGGTTTGCTATTTCAATGCCACTATGGGGATACGGCAACGACGCAAGTGATATGATTCTTTTTTGAAGAATCCAATCATTGTCGATCCAATGACAGGTTATTCCCATCGTTGGAATATTGTTGACACCCATCCAACAATCCGAAGTTAAACTAACCCTACAAGTTAAACTCCATAAAATTACAATCAAAGCGTCCTTCATTTCCATGTACACTTTAAAACAATCCGATTTGCAAGTATTTCTCGAAATTCTTTTAAAATGAGGGTTTAAGGCCGTTTGATTAAAATTTTCCAAGTTCCTACTCTCGGGATAGGAAAATGGTAACTCTTCCTTAATGACTAATCGGGCCATTTCCCGACGAACAAGTTCGGGATCATAAGGGTAGCTATCTACTTGACCGGTCCTAGGGTTGATTTTTTGTTGGCCTTGTATTTGATCAAGAAGTTCTTTATGATTATGTTGTATGTGCCTACTAATTGTACCGGTGCCATCACCCCTCTTGAATTTGTATGTTTTACTACATGTTTCACACACTTTTAAACCTATACCCGGAGCATGTTCGTCCGGGATGTAATCATAAAACTTATGCCAATCGCTAGTTTCTCCTCTACTTTTCCTACTACTACGGGGTTGTGTGGTTTCGGGTTGTTGTTGTTGTTCTTCTTCTTCTAATTGTATGTCACCTACAACATCCATGTCGTGTGTACCCCATTGTTCCATAGTAGGATCAATGTAATCTTGGGCGGGCTCACTAGTTGGGACAATGGCCTACGTGAAGAGGACGAGGAATCTTGTCCACTACGACCGCTACCGCGTGATCTAGACATAATGTGGTAATGGGCTAAAGTATGTAAAAAAAATATACAATGTAGGAGCGATGAATTATACAAAAAAAATCTAAAAAACAAGATGGTTGAGATAGAGAAGTTCAAAAAACGAACAATAGTTTTAACTACAACGCAAAAAAAAATTTCACACGAGAGATAGAGATATTTTGATACCGTTCACCGTGGAATACGGGTATGTAAAAAAAACGTGAAAATAAGAATATAATAGAAAGATGGAGGAGCGCCTTGCCGATTCCGCAAATGAAGAGTTGAGAAGAGGTTGAAGTAGATTTGACGAGGGTTGAAGAGAGTTGAAGACGTTGAAGACGTTGAATTTTGATTCCGATACGACCGAAATTTGATCGTGTATACGCCTCCTTGTACACTTGTTTGATGAATACTACAATTGTTCAAAAATTCTTTACAAATGATGTATAATAGTAGAGAGAGTAAGAGAGTGAGATGTGATTTTTTATGAAATTTTTGGGGATATTTATAGGCTAAATATGTGGGGAAAAACAAACAAAAAAAAAAAACTCACCCAACGGCTCAAAGAGCCGTTCTGTCCCAGATCAGCTCTCGGCAATGGCATTTTCGACCGTTCGACCCGCGGGTCAACGGTCGACCCGTCACGGGTCGAACGGGTCGAAACCCGCGGGTCGACCCGCGGGTTGGCAGGTCCAATTCGTGGGTTGGACCGGGTTTGTAGGCCGGGTTTCGCGAATTTAATTCGCCTTAATTGCGACCCGGGTCGACCCAGTACTGTTCACCGGGTTCGACCCCAACCCGCCAAGAAGCTAAGCGAGCCGGGTCGCGGGTGGGTCGCCGGTTGACCCGGCCTAGTTGCCATCCCTAGTGTTAGGGTAAAACAGGGTAGGGGTTTTATTAACGGGTAGGATAATGGGTTTGGGTTTAGTTGGGTTTATAGTAAATGGGTATTAAATGGGTTTAAGGGGCATTGGGTTTAAAACGGGTTAATGGGTTTTTAAAAAAAATCCAATAGGAAAAATTAATATAACGAATAAAACATACAATTTAAGATTTATAGAAATAATAATAATCAAAACAAAAACAATAAAAATAATAATAATACAAATCAAAGTGTTAATAACAATAATATGATTTACAAATAAAATTATCGATCGAAACTAGATTTTAATAAGAGATCCAACAGTACACTTTGATAAAAATAATTTGAAAACCGAAAAAAAATAATTTGCGAAAATTTTAAATACAGAAAATACCAAAAATACATTTTTGGGAAAACAGGAGTACACTAATATAAATCATGAGTAGGCTATTTCTTTTGGATTATTGCTGAATTGATTGGATACGGTGAATGTTATGCATTAATTGAATAAAAATGAGATTTTTGGGCTATTAGTGAGTTTGATGAATGCAACTTGGCCATGTTGATGATAAATTTTTTTTGTTCATGAATCAACTATTGAGAATAGTTGAGATTGAGTTTGAGAAATTTTGAGAAGGTGTAATGGATTAAAATACCATGTCTTGAAGATTTGAGTTGTGATGACTAGATTTGGGTTTGATACATTTTTACTAAATTTGGGGATTCGTGATTTTGTGAAAGATTTTACTTGAATTTGGATTTACTCAAATGATAAGTTTTAATCTGAATATTTTTATTTTAATCTATGGATCTGTGAAGTTCTTTTGGTGCACAAACATCTGCAAACGTTTTCATGAATATTGTATTTTGTTGTTTTAGAAGAAACTGAGTTTTATGCGTTTTCGAAGGATTTGACTATATCTCAACTTATTTTGGTATTGATATGGTTTGGAATATAAAACAAAGTTATTTTGATGTATGATTGATTCTTAAAAACTCTAATTTTGATATATGCACACATTAATGTTTTATTTTGAAGAAATTTATCAAAAAGCTATTTTATCAATTCAAGTGGTTTCAATTGGTTTTTATGGATCTTTGTATATCCTATAAGTTGTATATGATCATATCAGAAGTATACTTTTTATAGATTTCATTTTTATAAAGTAAATCTTCGTATCGGTTGAAATATGCACAACCCAAACTGTAGTTTGTAGGTGTGACAGTCGACTGGAATGTTTTGACAGTCGACCGTCGCTACCTGGCTGCTGTGTTTTTCTCGTTTTCTTGGGATCTCGTGCGGAACAGTCGACTGACCCATTTCTCCAGTCGACTGTCTCTGCTCTGTTTTGATATTTCCTCGAAGTGTTGGATTTTCGTTCTAGACAGTCGACCGTCAATACTTAGAATTATTTTTTCTTTAAAATGTTGGATTTTTGCTCTGGACAGTCGACCGATAACTTTTTGCACTTGACAGCTACTGCTTAGATTTTTTATTTCTTGAAGTGCTGGTTTTTCGCTCTGGACAGTCGACCAATAACTTTTTATAATCGACTGTTACTGATATTTTCTTGAGTTTTCCAGATGTTCTTTAAACAATTGATTCTTTAAAAGTTTTTGGATCTATAACTTACTATTCTAAATATTATCCTTTCTACAGAACATATGTTTTCAAGATGTTTTATTGTTGGATTTTGGATTCTGGAATTTTATAACGGATTTGGCTTTGTTGATTGGAGAAGTTTCTCCATATGATCGTTTTGACGATGGATTTGTGAGTTTTTGGTCTTGATGATATCTCTAGGAGTTGAGTGGGAGTCCTGTGAACCGGCAGTTGAGATTTGTTGAGTTAGACCTGGGGGGTCTTGGTTTGGTTGTTGTTGAGTATTTAAGTCCGGCAGGATACACTAACTCTAGAGATAGGGATTTTTGTGTTTTAATAATAACCAACTTAAGGACAGGCACTAGTGGGGATGTGATGGAACTTGGAAAACGTAAGTATAGGTTCATGGTTTTTTTTAGTCCAACGGATGCGTTTCAGGACTGTTTGTTATTCTATCCCGAGAGGCCATTTGTATGTTCGCGTGTCGAGGGTCTGCAGGCCTATTCATGGAGCATGCAGGGTGCATTCGCGTGTCAAGGATCGGCAGGCCTATTCACGGAATGTACCTGGTTTATCTGCTCGTCGAGGGCCTTGCAAGCCTATTCGTGGGGTACACGGTTTGGGAGATGAATCTCCGGTTATTTTTTTAGCTATCTTACATGATGCTTGCACGTTGAGGGCTGTGGTGCATATTCACGGAGTATTCTGGATCTTGTTTTCCATCACCGTAGTAGGATTAGTTGCATAACGAGGGGTTATCCCTATAAAGTGGTGATCGTTAAGGGCTTGCACCGGACCTATGTACTATGGAATGCATAGAATCCGACAAGTATGTATTAGAGAGTCAGCATATAGAGATTGTGTTTTCTTGACTTGGTTTTATGCTTGTGTTTTCCTATTTTTCCTACACTCGACCCTTAGTCTAGTTTCACTTGATGTTTTCATGTATTACTATTCATTATCTTATATTTCTTGATGTTTTCATGCTTCACTTATTGTTAATTCTCATTTCATTTATTCTTGCTGTTAATACATGTTGTTGATGACTCTATACTTTATGTTTAAATATGTTGCTTTGTTTTTATATTACTCACACCGTTATGGCTGACCCCTGTAGTTTTGGGGGTTAGGGATTATCTCTAGCCTCATGTTTTACAGGTTGTTATTTAGAACTTGGGGTTTGGATGCTTGAGATTAAATGATGTTAGAGCTTGTGTAAAATTTTGTAAAAGATTTGTTGTAAAGAAAGTTTGTAATTCAAGGTGTTTTGTATTCTGCTGTATTTGTAAAGATTGTTGTAATAAAGTTGAAATAAAAATTATTTGTGTTTTTAGCTATGTTTAATATTGCAATTGAAGTTGATGCTGGGAATTGTGCCACGTATTTCTAAGATATCATATTGGAAATTTGGAGCGCTACAAATACCGTTCAACATCAACTTATATTTACCAAAGTGCCATAGCACCTGATACCAAACAGCCAACTCTTTTTATCAATATATATTTTTATATACTATATACTATACATTAGAAATTACGGGGTGTTACAGTTGGAAGCAAATGATAAGATGATTAAATCTACTAAAAACATGTTGAACTCAAGATTTGACATCAGACATGTGACTAGCTGATGTTATATTGGGAATTAAAATCTCAAGAACATCAGACGAGCTTGTTTTAAGCCAGTCACATTATATTGACGTATTGTTGGAAATTTTGATAAAGATAATTCTGGAATGCCAGGACTCCAATAGATCTAACTTTATATTTATCCAAGAATAAATGTGGATTATTTCTCAAGTAGAATACTTTAGAATCATAATGTACATAATGAGTTGTAAGATAAGACATAGCCAATCCAGTGAGTAAACTAAGTAGGTATACGAGTAATCCTGGAAGCGAGCATTGGCAAGCAATTATAAGAGTACTGAAGTACTTGCATTTTACTCGTAACTATGGGCTACATTATACGAGATATCCGGCTGTACTTGAAGGATATAGTGATGCGAACTGAATATCTAGAGATAATTCAAAATCTACTAGTGGCTATGTGTTTACACTAGGTGGTGCATGAGTTTCTTGGAAATCCTCGAAACAAACAGTGATTGCTAAATCCACAATGAAAATCTGAATTTATCGCACTGGAAAAATGTGGGGAAGAGGCTGAATGGTTACGCCACTTTCTTGAGGATATTCCAAGGTAGAAAAACCATGTGCCTCCAATCTGCATACATTCAGATAGTCAATCTGCAATTTGTGGAGCACAGAACAATATGTATAATGGTAAATCTACACATATTCATCGAAGATAAAATACCATTAGACAACTACTCTCTATTGGGGTTATCTTTGTAGACTATGTAAAGTCAAAGGATAACACTGCGGATCAACTAACCAAAGGGTTAAACCGAGAGTTAGTTGATAAATCATCGAGGGGAATGAGACTAAATCCCATGAAAGAATAAATCGATACAATGGACACCCAACCTAGTTTACTAAATTTAGGTTCAAAGGGATAACTAAATTGCAAAGACCATAATGAATCAATGTGGGGATTTCCCCATGTCCAATCCTCTGATAAAACAGTGATACCCGTAAGGCTAGAGGCTAAGTTAGGTTTTTAATGATTCTTATGCGTCGAAAATTTGTGCAGGATAATTGCGGGTTACTCTTAACTAAGATATCACATATCTGAGAGGTAAGAAGGGTCAAATAATGTAGGACAATATTTCTGTTAAACTCTTGTAGAACCAAGTATATTTTCATGGACAAAACGAACATAACAGTGAGAACTGAAATGCGTTAGGAAGATTCATGTGTGAGATATGTCAACGTTTACACAAATGACAGAACAGTTCAAGGACATTATGTCTTCTGTTTGATTAGTAAAGTAAACATATTTTCATAAGGGAAAGTTCAAAGGTAACACCTACCTATCCTATGCAGATCTCGACTGCTAAATTTTATCACCAAGTCTGTCCTGTCAGTCTGTCATGTCTGTGGTCATCAATTTTATTCATGTGGGGAATATTAAAAAATGGGTATTTCATACACCATTTACAAACCAATTTTTGAGAAACTTTTTGAGTAAGATCCTTTATGAACTAGTGAGAGATCTTGATGGATTTGTGTTCTCCTTCGTGAGTAGATCAAAATCATATATTTACTTGCTCGAAACGGTTGCTCGAAACGGTTATCGGGTGAATGAGAAATTGTCTCCCGAAGTGAGGCGGTTTCATCTTTGAAAATAAGTTGAGGGATTTTAGTCCCACATCGGAAAAAACAAAGGAATTAGAAGATGATGTATAATAACCTCTTTTTTGGCATTATAAGATAGCAAGCCAAGAAGCTCTCTCTCGCGCGCGCAGAGGGGTGCAAATCTCGAACCGGTTTGCATGCGACTTGTGTGCGCCCGCACGTCCGGCAGATAAGAATGTCTGACGACGTGAACCCACCCCGTGCAGAGCCACTTTTTGCTACAGTTTATTTGCCTTGCAGAAACGGTTTTGTCTGCCATTTATTCACGCTTTAAACTGCAGAAACGGTTTTGTCTGCAATTACACTAGTGCCTTTAAGCTCATGTCTGCCATTACAGTTAATGCAGTCAATGTATTGTCTGCCGTTACGATTTTCACCTTTAGCTCTATAATTAGAGGGTCCTCTCCCCTGGATCAATACACCAGAATCTCCTATCTTCCCCTAAACATCTGTTTTGTGCTCAAAGCCCAATTTCTTACTTCGGTCCAACGGTGATTGAATTCAGACGCTGTCCAGTTCGAGAACTTGACGTGATGTCTGCGTCCAGCTCTTCTGTCGTTGCATCGTGGGAGGTAGATGCCTCAACAAACTCCTGCACCCGATGAGGCGAATCTATTTTAAGGAAATTATGTGATACACAAACCTCGACAAAAATCGGTTTGGTTTTGTTATTTTCATTTTCTTTTTAATTTTATTGGTTTTGTTCTTCTTCTTCTTCTCTGATTTTTGCCTTTAATTCATACTGGATTTTATTACAAACAATTTTGTAATCAAAATATTCTAACAGGAGCACCCTCGCCGGATCCACCAAAGTAAGCAACCAAGAAATTATCTTTACCAACCTAAACAGAAGAAATAAACCACGAATGATACTAAGACACGAAGAACTCTATAAATGATTCGTGATGGGTTTTTAGAGTTTCAGGACCTCGACTATGGGGGAAGCATGGCAGCTGCTGAAAGGGCCAGTGCCTGCAAGGAAAGTGTGAAGCTTTCCTTAACTGTATTCAAACATAGAGGTGACTGTAAGCCTTTGTTCTTGATGACTATGTTTGATTCTTCTGCCATTTTTCGCTCCTCGGCTATTACTCTGATCACAGAATTCATTCTCTATGAGCTACACGTTCGTATTGTGGGAATTTGTTTGAGTGTTGTTGAATCTTACTTGAGGAGTAGAAGTAGAGAGAGCAGTGCAATTGGTTAGAAGAAATGCCAATTGATGCTGCTTGAGCTTTGGGTTCATCGTATTCTATTAAGTGAGACTAGATTCAGGTTCAGATCAGAAGCAAGTGGGGATTGAATATTGAATGAAAAGGAGAAGAGGAGGAAGAAATGTGGTTTTGTTATTTTAAGAGTTAGGACGAATTTGTAAGTGTAATTTAGTGGTGTCTTTCAGTTTGTTGTTTGCTTGGATGAAGCTGTGCTAGCTTGGTGTTGACATCCTCATACCTACTCCTGCTTTGAATGAAGGACAAAGATAATAGAATTTGGTCACCTCTATGAACAAGTGACTTTGAGATGACTGCTCCTTGTATGATCTTTCATATCATGGGGTAGGGATGATTTGGAAATTCAATAACAAATGGTTAAAATAAGAAGAAACGGAAAATAAATTGAACTAAAGGGAAAAAAATTTTTCTCTAAATCGCAGTCTATGGGACTCGCTATCAACGGTTGATTTGGAACTGTTGGAAATTGGAAGGGATGCAATGCATTGGAAATTATTGTCTCATGATTTATTTGAAATTCAAGATCATATTCATATAAGAGGTACTTTCACATAACACACCAAATTGCATGAATTGGTTTATTGTTAATTCCTATTATTATTACTAGTAATTTACACGTGCGATGCACGTTTTAATAATTTCAAAAAATAAAAATAAAAACTCTCAAATAGGAAGGATTTGAACCGGAAACCTCATATATTAGTTATGTACGTGCGTTGTACATGTTGGTAGAATGACAAAATGACAAATTACACTAAGGCCTTCTCCCATTATAATATTAGAGATTAGAGATTTTGATAACGCGGATAGAGCCTAGCAACTCCAGCCCAATATTATTATAAAAAAGGTAATACAACACAATACAATTTTACACGGAGTAAAACTGAACAATACAAAAACAGACCCAAAAATACACCGCCGAGCAGTGCCGCTGGCAATGGGAGGGATTGTCAAACAAAGCCTAAAAAAAACACTAGAAAGACCGACACAAAACTGAACCAAAATTCTCAGGGAAGGCGTCACTGAAGCAGCAGCATCAGCTAGCCGGTACTCCAAAAGGCGAAGAGAGACCAGAGCTCCAGAACTGAGAGGCACAGACGAAGAGCAAAGAGCCTCAGGCAAACGACAGGGGCATCCTGAAACCGATAACAACCCAACAACAGTAAACACAAGAGAGCGAGTAACCAAGCCTCAACAATAAGTGACATGAACCCGCCGCAAGGTGAGGATATGCATTGTCACCTAAAAGTGAGACAACAGTAGTCCAAAGAGAGAGCCACCATCCCAAAAAAAAAAAAAAAAAAAAGACCGCTCTAAGGAAGGCTGTCGCTGAACCAATGCCGAGGCCCCTCAGGACGAACCCAACAACAAAGGCCAGCAAGGAATGGCCTCAGATCTCCGTGCACAAAACACTAATAGCCTTGGCTGACAAAAATGAACAAGCCAACACTAAAATAGAGCTAAATCGAACCATAGCCCTGCCCACACAAATAGTTGAAACCAAACAGCTCAAAAAAACAACAGAACAGATGAACATCGAGAAATGAAGCGTCACTACCAACAGCACGATAAGGATAGGTAAATCCCATGGTCAGAAAATAGTCGATCGCAGTTGGTCGACACTCAAAAAAAATAGCAGAAGTAGCTAAGTAACAGAGCAAAATAGTTAAAAGAATATATACCATTAGCAGACAAGAAAAGAGAAGGAAAAAGCAAAGTAGCAAAAGTATTACAAATGAGCATCAAAAACATCCTGTTCCAGAGGTAGCAGTCAGCAAGCTGGTCAGTCACCGGGGATAAGGCCTCAAATCTCCCCCAGAGCGGCTCACCCCACAAAAAGAACAGAGATATATGGTACCACAAAGTCATCCCTGCAAAGAAAGTCAGGAGACGACTAATAATTAGGGGAAAACCAAAGCAAATTAAGGGACAATAAAGCTATAAGAACGTAAAAAAAGTGCAGCTTCATCTAAACGATGAAGATACAAGGTCTGAACCTTGAGAAAAGGAAGGTAAGAAGGCCACAGCTTCACAAAACAAAAACTCATCTATAATAGTGCCAATAGGTTTAGATGAATGATTGAAAATACGGTTATTTTTTCCATCCAAATTACCCAAACAATGACCATGGTCGAAAGTATCCAACACTTGCGATAATCTTTTCTGACAAGGTGAATGTTCCATATATCTAAAAAGGAGGTAGGAAGAGAGGTAACTTGCCATGCCTTAAGGCATAATTTCCATAACTGGTTAGTAAAGGCGCAGTGCAAGAACAGATGGTCAATGTTTTCGTGACTAGAGTGGCACAGCGCACATAACTGACATATAGCAAGGTTCCTCTTATTGAGGACCTCAATAGTAAGGAGTCTATTGTTAATAGCGAGCCAAGACAGGATTTTGGCCTTCAACGGTGCACAACAACTCCAAATGCATTTCGCGTATGGAGAGTTGACACCACCATGATTGAGAAAATTGTAAAAGGATTTAACTGAAAATGAACCAGAGCTAGTCCAACGCCAAAAGAAATCTTCTTTGGGATGCCAAACGTAGCTGTTTAAGAGCGCAGAAAGGTGTAAGAACTCCGGAACAATAGAAGGTGGGATGATACAAGCAAAAGTAATATTCTAGACTCTGGTGTTGTGGTTGGTAGTTAAATAATCTGCCACCGAAGTGTTAGGGTTAAGAGCAAGTTGGAAGAGGGCCGGATATGCCGTAGCCAGCTTCAAATTGTCTATCCATAGGTCAATCCAAAACTTGGTCTTAGATCCATCCACGCAAACATGAAGAATGCTGCATCGAAAAGGATCGACCACCCTCCACACGCCCTTCTAGAAGGAGGACGATCTAGAAGAAAGAGAGGGACGTGACTCCCAAACCCTCTGACGGCGGAAACAGGAATTAGAAATAAGGCGAACCCAGGGCAGTTGGTCCTCTATCAGGTTAATTCCTATTATTAAAATGATTAACCTTGACAATGGTTATGATACATTATATGGCCGAATGACTAGGAGGGACAGTATTTTTATTATCTAATGACAATCATTATAGACGGTTGAGATTGACTAAGTGGTCCCTCCACTTAATTTTCTAAATGGAGAAGATTTGTTTCTCTATTTTAATACTTTAAAAGTGTTAGGATCTAAAATAATAAATATGTGTTGGACTCATGATATTTTACTAGTTTAAACAATATACTAAATGACCATTTTCTAAAAAATATTAATAATGACATTAAAATATTTTATGTGTGATATTTTGACACATGTAATAACGAATAATGATGACGCAACCATATTGATAATGTTAAAAATTACAGCAAATTAGGACCGTACGATTCTAGCACAAATCTCAAAGTTTCTACAAGCAGATTAATCATAAGGACCTCTTTAACAGGTCCGGACCTTCTTCGGGCTCCCCTACAAGATGCGGGTCTCTTTCAAACTCGTAAAAAGTGACAGATTAGGCTCAATAAGAGACTCAGCCCATAAAGGTTATTAGTCAAATCTCTTATCCCCAAACAAGATAGCACTCTTGAGGAGAGATTCGAATAGGAGATAAGGAATTCACAGTCGATCTAATGGATTCATACCAATCTCCTTTACTGTTTCTCAGGCCTAAAAATATCCTTCCCCCTCTTCAGTCAAAAGGAAATCAACAGTTTCTCTCTCAAACTCTCTTTCTCTCTCTGGTTCTGACTTGAGCGTCGAAGGGTCTGTCGACGGGACCACCCGTGGTGTTTCAAGCTTTTTGCAGGTCCATCGGCGCGTCAGCAGCCGTCGGATCCAAATCACGGTGTTCAATCTATGATCCAGGTTCAATCTCAGGAGCTCTAACCGCATTTCACGGCAACGATCAAATGTTAGATTTTTAGTAGTTTCCATCAAATATTAACTCACTATCTGCTTGCTCCCATACCAAAACAAGCAGCAACAGATTGACGCCGTCTGTGGAAAACTACACAAATCCGACTTATCGTCATGCCACCAAGACTAAGAGGCAAGTCATCGCACCAACTCCCTTCATCAACTAGCTCATCCTGTGGAAGATCTAATTCATTCTCAATAGTTGCCCTGATAGCCTAGTCAATGGAGAGGCACCGGGGGGCTCTCGACAAAGCCATCATGAACAACATCCTCTGCACGACCGTGACTCAGTCCATAATGTGTCAACAGATTCAATTGCATCCTGAGGCCCCCGAAGATCTAGAGATCTCCTCCAAATCATCAGTGTCAGGCAATAAGGAACTGATCTACAAATCTGCTTGGATGAGAGGCACCCCGAACTGAGGCCTCCCGCTCAGAACGCCAGGTAAACCGAAGAAGCAACTTTCCTAGACAAAGATCAAGGTGTTACTCCTCTCATAGGGGGTGTACTGCAATAAGAAGCCCGATTCATGAGAGTCTAAAGCTTCTTGAGCGAAACAGAGAAAAAGTTGCCCCAACCACTAGGGCTGAATTGGAAAAAATCAAGCTTGACATTCTCCGAGCTATCCAACGTAGCCAAGATCTGGGCCAGCCCTCAAAAGAAGAATCCACAGACTCAACTGGATCCAAGGGGAAGGACGACTAAGTCCTTCGCCGTATTCAAGAGGTAGAAGATCGTCTAAAGCAGATGAAGAATGAGAAAAACCGCTCTGGCGGGGCTTACCGCCCCATTCAACCTCCTTTCAGCAAAACCATTCCCAAAGGACTTCAAAGCTCCTCAACTCGAATCATATGATGGGGAATCGGACCTGACTGACCTTATCGAGAGTTTCAAGACCATCATGATGGTCTACAATGCCACCGATGTTCTCATCAAACATTGTAAGGATCTGCAAGGGAATGATACTTCCGCCTTAATCCGGAGTCAATATTCTCTTCGACCAGCTCGAGCAGCTCTTCAAACCGCAATTTGTTACCAGTCGTAAAGCTGAAAAAACAAGTGCCTTCCTATTGAAACTAAAGCAAAAGGAAGGGGAATTACTGAAAGATTTCGTCAAACGCTTCACGGCTGAAGCAAGGTCGATCTCCTCTTCGGACTCTTAGTGGTGGCTGCAGCTTTCCGCCACAATGCCACGCATAAAGAACTAAAAGCATCTCTCATGAAGAAGCCTCCTAGAGATTTCACTGAGTTCCTAGAAAGGAGTGACAGATACATTAGGATCGAGGAAGCTCTCAATCCACAAGCCAAAAAAGAGTCACCTTCTGGGAACAAACGGAAGAATGCAAGTGAGGAAGCACCCAAGAAGTTCTAGAAAGACAGCGCATCGTCCTCCTCCAGCACCCCGCTTTGACAAGTTCACTCCCTTGAATATGAGTGTGTTTTCCATCCTGCTGGCAGTTGAAAAGGATGGGATAGTCCGTCCTACTCCCAAAATGACAACGGCCAGAAAAAGAAAAGACAGAAATAAGTGGTGCGCATTTCACAAGGACCATGGACACACCACTGACAAATGTCGGGACCTTAAAGAATAGCTGGAGGCCCTGATTCGTAGGTGCTATCTCTCCAAATTCGTTCAAAAAGATAGCAACACAAAAAATCCTCCGCCCTGGGGGCTAATAAGCATCAAGAGAGGACATCTGAATCGCAAGGCTCTATACACATGTCCATTCTCCACACTATTCATGGAGGTCCAATGAGAGGAGATTCCAACTCCTCCCGCAAAGCCTTCATAAGGGAAGTTAATTCAATAGATAATGCTCCACCTGCAAAGAGTTTGAGCCATTTTGTGTCATTCTCCGATAAAGATCTCGAGGGAGTCAAAATGTCTCATTGCGATGCATTGGTTATCAATTTATGCATGGTAAATCATGAGGTGCGACGTATCCTCGTAGATAATGGCAGCTCTGTAAACATCCTCTTCATGGCCACATTTGATGCTCTAAAGCTCTCACGAGATCGACTCAAGCCAGTCGGTTATACACTTCATGGCTTCTTAGGCGCATTCGTCCAAGTTGAGGGAATCATCATACTAGACGTGATGGCAGGAAAAGCCCCAGGAACTCGGGCAAAAGCATTAGACTTCATGGTAGTCGACATCAAGGCCGCTTTCAATGCCATATTTGGCTGCCCAGGCCTAGCAGCTTTCCATGTGGTTGCCTCCTCGTTTCACATGAAAATGAAGTTCCCAACAGTAGCAGGTGTAGGCCAAGTAGTGGGAAACCAACAGGCAGCACAAGTATGCTACACCGCTACAATTGGGGGCTCGGTTTTTCTCCTCAACACCACAGAGTTACTACCAGAAAGCAATCACAGTAACACAGAGTCTGCAGACGAGTTCAAAGCTACTACACTAGACAATCCTATCGAGAACTTCTAAATCTGTCAAGTCATATCCTCCCAGATCCAAGTGCGCCCTCATCAGAACACAATAATAAACCTAAATCCCCTGCTCGAAGCCACTTTGTTAAGTCAACAGGAAGAAACAGTCATGCCTAGGCTCATCAGTGCATTAGAAGGTCTCCCCTTCTCTCCACACATCAAGGGGAGGCTCACTTCAAAACAAGGTAATTCAGGCAAGTTCTACCAAGTTGTTCGCTTATTGGCTCACCAACTTGAAGACCCAGGGGGCAAGGATATAACAACAGAGACTTGGAATGAGCAGCATCTCATACAGCATGACGAGGGCGTCTAAAACGTCCTCCTTAGTAGTAGTATAATTTTCTTATTTTGTAATAAAGATCAGCCACTAAAGCAGTCATTTAGTTTATTTTTCCTTTCAATAAAGACCGCTTTCACTACCGGTCATTGCATGTAATAAAAGCCACCCATTAAAGCAGCCCCTTAGATTATTTGTCAACAAAATTAGCTAGTTTATTATTAAGCATTTTGTTCAATTTTATTAAAGTAAACAATGAGTTAAATGCCCAACTTACACTCAAAACGGCATTAAAAACTAGTTAAAAGCTCCCTACAAGACGGATTCGACGTCCATACCTTTGGCTCGAAGTTACTCTAGCAATTTGCAATAAAGCAAGTTCAGAGTTCGGTTCGTCATTCGATCTTCTCTTGCAATCCGTTAGCACCTCGAAGATATGTTCGGAGTCCATACCCATGCCTCGAAGTTACTCAGGCAATTTGCACTGAAGCAAATTCAAAGTTCGCTTCGTCATTCAATCTGTTCCTGAAACTAGTTAAAATTCCATTAAAACATATTAGAGGTCCAAAATTGTGGAATGCAGTTGCTCTAGTAAAACTTGGAAAAGCAGCACTTAGATTTCAACTCACCACTCGATGTGACTCTCACAATTTGTTGGAGGACCCATACAGCAAATTTGTAAAATAACTCTCCTTCAGAGTTGCTCCTACAACTAGCTAAGTACAAGGCGGATAAGTTTGAAACTCAGTCGCACGTCATCAATAGTTCGTTAGCTATACTCAACAGACTTGAGATCCTGTTATTTAGCCACAAAGAACTCAGTCGACGGCCATCAGTCTCAACAACAAGGTGCACAACAAGGATCAAGCATATGAAGAGATTTCATCAAAAATTATGGAACTATCACAAACCCATATCTTTAGATCCGGTACCACTATAGATAGTTACAAGTATAAAATTATAATTCATACTACAAACATCAAACTACATGCGACCTAAAAACCTTCCTTCCGGCTCAGTGGGCAAGGAACGTTAATTCTAAGAGTTACAAGCCTCCTTGTGGGTTTCTTGACAGACACCACTTTTCCTTGACTGCTGGCATCTTTAGCAGAGAACGCCAAACCCGTGGATTTAGTCTACGGGCCAGCACTCGATGCATGTGATTCTTCGTAGACTAAAAGTCCAAAGCGAAAGAAACTAACATCTGAAATAAAGGAAACTAAAGGGAAAAAAAGGACATATCAGGGTGAATCAAGCGTCAAGTGTCTACCTGCTTCGACACTACCACGGACAAGGAGCCCCCAACTACCTCCTTTTCCCTGTTCTTCTTCCCATAACTACTCCTCGTGCCCCCCACGGAAGTACCATCCTCGCCATCATCCTTTTTTCCTGTATCAATGGGCTCCCCGGGTCGAAGAGTCACATGGTAACCCTTCCCATCAAAATCGGGAATGTGCTCCGCCACTTGCGAAATCGTTGCGGCATAAAACTTGAGCACCACCCCCTGCAGCTTGGACTTGCATTCAGCATGAACCTTGGCCACCTTGGCCTTCAGCTCCAGAGCCACATCGGCACGGGCCTTCTCAAACTCTGGTAAAATATCGGCATTCCTCTTAGCTGATGCCTCCCCCTCGAGGTGCATCTCTTACTTACTCGTTGCGAACACCTCCAACTCAAGGTACACCTCCCTCTCCTTCTTCTTCAATTTCTCCAACTCTGCCTTCACCTCCTTCATGACCTTCTTCTTCTCCCTCTCGGTGCGGAAGATCTGTGCCCTAAAGTTCGTCTCTTTGGTGGCATAGAAGTCTACTAGATGACCAAAGTGACACATCGCCTAAGATGAGAAGAAAATAATTAAAATAGTGTGTTGCAAAGGAGAAAATGCAAGCTAAGAAACAAAGAAGACTAGGTCATACTGTCATGTGTGCCCTCGCAATCTCCAAGACCGACCGCTCGGGAGATCCATCTTCAGCCTCTCTCTGTCAGTGGGAGTAAGGATGTGGCGGCTAATGTCGAGGCAAGTGGCAGAGTTCCCCAAGAAGCTTTCATGGGGCTTCACATTCCTGTCAGGGGTATACCATCTCCCTACCGTCAATGAGAACCGCAGCAATCAGTGGAGCTGGCATGGCACTTGCCACGATCGCAGCCAAGGAGGAACCCACGGCAGCAGTAGGCGGCGCTTCTGAAGCTGGCTCAGTTGGTACAACAGGGGTCGGGGGCAACGGGTCCTAGGAAGGAGGAGGACGGATCGCCGACCTCTTCCGCTTCTTCGACTCATCAAACCTCTTATTGCGAAGCAAATCCAAGTCCGACAATCTGTCTTCATAATCCATGCATGTTTTTCCTGCAAGGTGAAACACAAAGGAGTTGGAACTTGTGATACTAAATAAAAGCAGTGCAAAAGTAACAAAGGCATGAATGAAATGAAAAGAAAGCAACAATGGCAAACCATACTAGAAATAGTCGGGCCAAGACCAATTTTGAATAGTTCTTCGTCGGTGATGTTTGCCACGCCAACACCTTCAATGCAAGAAGAACATCGTTGACACTCTTCTTTGTCAAGGACACCACCGGCTTCGCCCTCACCACCGATTGGACCGTTCTCCTCCATGTTGTGGGAATTCCCTATGGATCATTACTCCGAACAACAAGAAACCTCTCCCTCCAACACCTAAATGAATTGGGGACATCAACTAACCTTCGATTCTTATGAGGGCTAAGGTACCAACGTTCAACCATTTGTTCACTTCGACAAGCTTAAAATGCTGTCTAAACACGACAAGACTCTTCTCAGTCTCAAGCCTACGACACTGTTGGAGAAATCCCACGACATGCCTCTACGCGTTTGGCATAAGCTACATCGGGCATAGCCTATACCAGTTGCACACCTCTTTGATAAAGGGGTGAAGTGGCAAGCGAATCCCCGCAAAAAAGGCATCACAATGAAAGAAACAATACTCCCCAGACACCGTATAACATGCCCTGACTCTCGAACCCAGTAAAAGTAATCCATACTCAGAGGGAATGCCGAAGCCCGCTCTAATCACGGCGAGCTCCTCCCGTGTAAGGAAAGTGATGGCACAATTAGCCTCAGTGATATGGATAGGGTTCGGCTCGGCATACTCCATGCCACCCCTAAGGAACTCCAGATCAACTACAGGGTAGTCTGTAAGCAGATCGGGGACTAAGAACAATGGGGTCCTAAGAGCACATCCCTCATCTCTCTCAGGCTCAACGATCATTTCCACGATGGTGGAACGACCGCCCATAGCACTCTCTCTTCTTATAAAACTGATAGACTCAACATTGTCGTCAACATCTAAACTAACCGGGGTCAACAAAATGCTAGACATAACGAACATTGATCGTGAGAAGGTTACCTAGTTGAAGCTACAAGAACATCGAATCTACAACTGCAACTAGCACCACCATCAAACACCAGACGAGTCACTAGCACCGCCCGGTAAAACACCCCAATTTCTAGAGAGAGGAGCTCTCAAAATTTTCTAGAGAGAGAAAGTGAATGAGGTAAATGAGGGTGAGGGCGGTGAAACCAATACCTATTTGTAGAACCCTCAAGACCAAATTGCTACGTGGCAATATCTCAGTCATCCATAAGATCTAACGGTCGAATTACTCTACAATGGATCTAGTAGAAACAGTATCCTAGTAATGGAATAGTCGATCATTAAAACGGATGAACGTCACAATGCTCGGCCGATGAAAGAGCGGTTCGATGAAGTAGACAAATCAACAAACACCCAGTGAACACTAAGGGGTAGGCATTTCAACAAATACTTAGTGGACACAAAAATCACCACCAACAAAAGAAACCCAATATCCACAAAACTTTGGGATCATCAAGCCAATAAACCCTCTAATGTCCAAGCTTAACAATCAACTCAAATTCACTTTGAACTTCGCTTCTCAACACATCAGCAACAATAACCCCAAAGCTTCAAAGGAAGAGATGAACAAAGTCTTGCAACTTAGCCTACCTCACCACAAAAACACAAGCAAGAAGCAAGACCAACTCTCGTTCGTAGATGACCAAGGCATCAAATCAATTCCAAGCTGCAAACTCGAGCCCCAACCTTGAGTTCCACACAGCTCAAGAGCAATTCACAACCCAAGCTCCTTGCCAAATCCAAGCTCCAAAATTTCTAAAAATCCCAAATTATTTAAAGAGTTTGATTTTTTTGGCATAAAAGAAAGAAAGAGGCACGAGTGCACTGTGTTAAAGGATCAGATTGAGTTTTTTGAAACCAAACCCGCCAACAAAACCTGAGAAACAAAAGGGAAACGATTAATGGGTATGCGTGTAACACCCCGAATTCCAAATAAGTCTGAATTCGAAGTTCCACAGGATCTTTACACTTCACTTCGTACAATTTTACAAGGAATTAAAACTTTTTATACAACAATGATTACAACAACACAGTGGAATTATAAATTACAACATGATACATGAATTGAGTAACAACTGGAACATTTCTTTAAGCAGCAAACATTCTTTAGTCTTGTCATTCACTTTATCCTGCATAGAAACTTTGGGTACGTCAGTTGCATACAACTGACGGTAGGATATAATACATCAATTTTTCTTACTTAGAAAGCATACACTTGTCACAAACAAAGCTAAGGGGACTATCCTATTGATGTCGTATGTGAATGTGCACTTAGTCCTTAATGCAGTTATTTATATTAGATGACACTAATGCGCACTTGTTCGGATTCTATACATCCTATACTACATAGGTCCGAGTGCAAGCCCTTAATCGTTCTTCATCTTGTAGGGTTGATTCCCTCGCCATGAGTTAAACTACTGTGGTAACTGCGGTAAATATCCTAGGTGTTCTATAAGTTACGAGCCCATGTCCAGACATCCTGAAGAGAATCCCACGCCATGTCATGATGCATCATGCAGGCATCCTATGGACAATTTGCCTCCGCCACGGAACGATGGCACTATGTAGTCACCGAGCACCCCATAAGCGTCGCCACGGTCCCGATATCCTGGAGAAGTATCCACACCCTAACATGATGCATCATGTGAACATTCTGTGAACACTCTCACACCGTAGATCTGAGGTCCTCATACTCGTGTTTTTCTCTTACTTTCATCACATCTTCACTGTGTGTCTAATCCTTAGATAGTTGAATCATGAATAAAATTAATACTCTAGATTTAGTGTTACCTCTACATCGGTCTTAAACATCAACTGTTAATCACGACCCAAACTTGGTCTTTTATCATCACATTTCTCGTTCAAAAATTTCATTTATGCCGATGATGGGACTTAGCTAAACTCTAGTGTCAAACTCGTTTCATGTTCATCAAAATGAGAGTTCACATATTCACAAATTTCACATTTCATCATGTTTCTTTTACTTTATTTTTCCCTTGCACAATTTACATAATTTTAAACAATCTCATATTTAGTCTTACTCAATTTTTTTCATGGCACAAATCTCATTTTTAATCTCTACACCAAAAATAATTCTTTCAAAAGAAAAATATTTGTTTTCTTTAATTAATCAAGATTATACACTAAGAAATTTTTATCAAGTTCTTTTTCTCAAAATTGCCTCTAATTCCCATTTAATAAGTCAAAATATTGTAGATTAATTTTCATGAAGTCTAGACATTTTTCTAAGAATTTTAATAACTTTTCTCAATTTTTAAACACTTGAAATTTCTCAAAAGAATCAAAAGTAATAAAAAAAATCCAAAATTTTAAAAACAGTGGCAATAACCAGATTCGAACCCAAACCGAAACCCCCCACTCATGTACAGTGACCGCCTTAGATCGCACCCGAGGACCAGTAAGTCCAAGAGCGCTACTGTTATAATGAGGAGTTAAATTATACTTAAGTTTTGGGTTTCGGGTTTGAGTAAAAATCGGATTTCAGAAAACAAAGTCTCTGGAGAGACTCGAACCCGAGACCTAATGCTCCGTTGAGCTACAGTAACAGTACTAAAGCGCACCCACTGACCACAAAAGTCAGTGTGACTAACCGATCTGATATAGGTTGAGTTATTTATAACTCAACTCGCTGTTTATTAACACATTTTCACCATTATAAATCTCTTTTAATTTTCTTCTCCTCTATTTTGTATCATAAAAATTTTTCAGATTCTCAAGAAATTTGTAGCATAGCAGTAATTTAAAATCATTATTTTGACATTAAAAGTGAATTCTCTTTCTAATTTATATTTTAAGTCTACATTTTTCGACTTTGAAATGCAACAATAATTTCTTCACAATTTGGCAATACAATTATCACAAAACGATTTCTTACTTTCTTTTATTTCTACAAAAATTCTAGAACATATTTTATTTTATCACATTAATGTTGCACTAATTAAAATAACACATATCAATAGTTCAATTAACCAACTAGTCATTCACAAGCAAATTTCCTTAATCTAGCATGATTCATAAAATACACATTCTATGGCAACATGACAATTTCTAATTTAATCATCACAATTCTACCAATTTATCATCTAAATCATCAAGAATTCTTCTCATTTCTAATTAGTCTCTTTTTAACAATCATATGTCCAAATTTTAACTAGTTTCTCTTAGCATATTCATCAGTTCAATTCCTAGCATGGTATCTACATTAGAAGTAGAGAAATCACCGACCTTAATTGAAGAAACAAAGAAAACTCCTAGAGAAACTCCTTGAATACGCGATCCTCTCCTAGTTGTGAGCCTTCTCCTCATTGCTTGTGCCCACCAAGAGCCTTCTCCTCCTTGAACTAAGCAAACCCAAGCTCCCTCCTCTTTTTGAATGTTGGCCAGCCTCCAAAGTGAAAGGGAACACACAAAATGCATAACTCTCAATCTTTTCTCACACACAAATTTCCACAACTCTTTCTTTTCTTCTCACTCTTTACAAATTTCTAATGGTGCAAAGAGATGAATGGCTAAGGGGGGCTATTTATACACTACTCAAGGCTAAATGAAGGATGGAGATGCATTTAGATGAAGGGTTAGGATGTACTAGGGAGTTAGAACAACTACCCATGATCAAATAACCAACTCTCCACTACTCCACACTCCCCATCACTCCATGCACAATCCGGCCTACCCCTTCATGCCCCATTGCACGTGCATGTGTAATGCACGTGCCTTTCCATGCACACCAAGTTACTAAATGTTCATATGTTATTAATTTATTTGTTACAAAAACAAGTCTACCCTACAAGTTGTCTCATTTAAATGAGAATAAACTAATGGGCTTATTTTAGTGGGCTAAAAATTCATGGGCTCTTAATTTATTTAATTTATTTAATTAGTGTGGGCTAGAGTTAAATAATTAGGCCTTTAAGAATAAATAATAGATACTAATAGGCTTTTTAAAAAAGAAGAAATAAAATACTTGTTCATGACATAAAAATAAATAATTTTTAAGGGTAAATGTACATAGATTTGCACGTGCAAAATACGTGAAATCAAACAAAACTTATATTTAATTATAAATGAAAATTCAGGATGTTACAATGCGGGCATTGGGTGCGAATTCGAAACCCAAAAACCGGAAAGCCCTTCTTCTTTTAAAAAAAAAAATCCCCATCTTCAGAGCCCGACCATGCCAGCTCTCTCCCTCCTCGCTCGACCTTACAAGCTTTTTCCCTCGTCGCTCAACCGAACAATATCTCTCCCTCTTCGCATAACTCCGAGCTTTGCCTCTACGTCATCGCCAAGCTAGCCAAAACAAGAGTTACAGCACGGCAACGGTGAAAAAGCTATCTTCATAGCTCAGTGGAATTAAGAGATCTGTATCTCGGCAGCTTTGAGATCTTCATATTAGGCGAGGTGTGCAACTCGGCAAACAAGTGGCTTGGCGACGACGAGCCCCATCACTCGGCGAAATGTAAGTGAATAGCTCGGTGACACGAAATCATAACTCGATGACAACCACCACTTTCATAGCTCGGCAAAGCTCATTTAAAAGGCTCAGCCACCATAACTCCACCACCGTCTCATAGCTTGGCGATATATAAAGGAGTAGCTCGGCAGCATTAACATCCTCATAGCTCAAAGGCAACTCGCACGTTGCTTAACTGCGATGGCAACGAGCTCCAAAGCTCGGTAGAGCCAGTAGTTCAGCAAGAAAGGAGTACCCATTGTGAAGGGACGAAGTAATACCATAGCTTGGTGAGAAAATGCTCATAGCTTGGCGAAATCATCGGCTGAGTTAGGGGGTCTCTCGCAGTAGTTGTTGGACTTTAGATAACCCAGAAAAGTGCTCTAGCACAAGATTTGCACTTAAGATCACCTCCCCACTCTTCCAAAGCGCTCCGCTTTCCTTCATTGTTCGATCTCACTCGGTGCACGAGCTAGGTTCTGATCGGTGCGCTAGATTGTGCCACATCTCGCTTTCCTCTGATTTCTCTTCACAACCATCCAAACACATCAACGGGTGATGTGAATATCTGCAAGTGTACAAAATTACAACAAGTAGTATAGTTTTAGTGAATAGAGTGTTGAACCCACAAGGACTAATTATTTTACTGAGTACGGAATTTACTAGATTAACTACTATTTAGAAGATCGAATTTTTAATAAAGAAAGAAACTAAACTAATTTAATCTAAAGAACTAGCTAACTTAATCAATGAGGCAGAATAAAAAATTATGTTGTTTATTAATTACAAATAAAATTAATTCTAGGGTTTTTTATTTCACCTAGTTAATCAAACACAATTTATAACTCCATATGAATAAAAATATTATTTTTCCAAGTTGTAGACCAAAATCCCCAAATTATTCAATGCTTTCTCTCGAACAATACCAAAAATATCTCCAACTAACAGTTTGTCATAGTTCATGCACAAATTTAATTAATTGAAGACTCATTAAGTTCTGTGGATTTCTTAACGATGACATTAATCGCGGTAAATTATCTCTAATTTCGCTCAATCAATGGTGTTTAATTCTATAATTCTAAATCACAAATTACCTCTTAGTCTCTCCATGATACAATAATCATATAAAAATTGGCCAAATAATTGTAAGCATTAAGCACAAAAAGTAAACACACAACCATGGAAAAACAGAAAAATAATATGAAATTAAAATTGTGTTTTTAAAACTAGACTACATCGAAACCCTTAAAAAAAATTATTCATAATAAAATTGCAACTAACAAAAATTGTTTGGGATTGCATAATAAAAATTAGAAAAGGAAAGGAGATACAAAAAGAATTTTTTTGTAAAAGAAATCGCAAACCGAAGTAGCAAACAGCACTTCTCTTTCCTTCTCCTTCTCTGTTACGAATTCAGCGCCAGACCCACGTCAGCAACCACATGCCCACCTTTTCCTCTGTCTTCAATCTAGGTCCTACGCCAGGTCAGTGCTGCTCTTCCTTGACTTCTCGTTTCATCTTGGAGCAAGCATCGAACCCAAGGCGCCACATCACCGCTCCTGAATGCGTCGCCACGTCAATTGTCCCTTTGTGTTTTTGCCGCAAACCGATGCCCAGTCTCTCTCTTCGTTCCTTAACTATTTTTTTTTTCACTTTTATTATTATTATTATTATTATTATTATTTTAATACGGAGATCAGCAGTCGCTCTCTCTCCTTGTTCAGCGCTCCTTTCTTTGTTCAATCTGCTGTTGTATTTATAGGAGTAGAAGACGCAGAATTAGGGTTTACTTTTGCAAAAAGAACCCCTCTCTTTATTTATTTGAAACACGTGCTGCAAATACAAATAAAATCAGGATTTAGGATTTGAAAATAAAAATTGTAATTTAAATTAATTAGTTCAAATTAAACTAACTAATTTTCACATTAGCTTTATCAAAACCCTTTTAAATTTTGTTTATTCTTTTTACACTCTATTGACAATTAAAATTGTATTTAGCTGTTCATATTGTAAAAATTAAAATTCAACAAATCAATAAAAATAAATCAATCATTCTTCTTATTTTGTTTGTTGATTTTTAACGAAAATATTCACTTTTTGCATCAAAAATCTTATTTCTTCAAAAATACTTAATTAATTGAAATATACAGAAATAAGATGAATTATTAACAAGATAAACAAATACAAGCTATTTTTATGGGTAAATGAGTACAAATATTTAAGTAAAAATTATAGACATCAAATACCTCCAAACTTAAGATTTTGCTTGTCCTCGAGCAAAAAGTAAAACATGAATAAAGGATCAATAATAGCTCAACTCATCATACCAAGAGATCTCATCATGCAAGCATCAAAATTTCAATTAAAAATATAAACAATAGCAAATATAGTAAAATCAAGCATACTCATTTTCTCCTGTGCAATTATTTATTCATAATTCCAAATCCAATCATATTTGTCATGCAATTAATGTAATTATAATATGTAACAACTTCATATGTGATTTCTCCTTCTCACTACTACAAACTGAGTAGCAAACTAAAGGTTTTTTTTTGTCTCTTCTCTAAGTTGTCACTTGCCTTTTTACGCGAATGCAAACATTTGTGATGAATTCACCTGGTTACTCAACAAGTCACAAACTTAGAGTGTTTTGCATCATATTTCAAGTTGCCGTTTGACGTAAAAGTAAATATTGGTAATGAATACCCCTAGTTACTAAGCAACTCAAAACATTAGAGTAGATCGACTTTATTCATATTTTTACATTATTACTCTATTTACTTACTCATTTTTTTCATTATTACTCTATTTACTTAAACCCTATTTAGGACTAGATCAAAGGGGATAATCACAAGAAAAAGCATCACATTTTTCTTTTATGTATAATCACGTGACTCACACAATTTTGTAAGGAATTGTGAAATTCAATAATCCTAAAGTAAATAAGTATCCATACTGCTCAAAAACAGCCATCAATGTAGGTGTATAAAACAGCTCCGCCTAGCGACTTTCCAAACTCATGCAATCCTACAATATAAAATCAAAAATTAAAATTTAAAATAAACTAAAAGAAAAATAAAATCTAAATGCGGTAAAGGAAAATATGGGTTGCCTCCCAAGAAGCGCTAAGTTTTAAGTCTTCAGGCAGACATGATAGGGAGATAGTTATGTAACGCCAAGATCCAACAACATACGAGCCTCTTTTTCAATAACTCTCTTCCTATGTGAATTAGATTTATTATGTGCGTCCGTCAAGCTTGATGGTATTGGCTCGAATTTCAGTCTTTTCTTTCTTGATGATGGAGTTTTTGATATCCCTACCTCCTTGAATGTCACCTGAGAAGAAAAATCAGTAGATTGTGCAACTTGAATGTATTCCAAAAAAATTTCTTTCTCAGATTCAAGAGTTGCTGAATTTGTTGGATATACTTTTATTGGAAACTTTTCAACTTAAGCACTATGTTTCTCGCCCACAATTAAATCTTTTTTACTTACTTGAAAACATGACTGTTCTTCAGTAGGAGACTTAATGGATTTTAAAACATCAAAAGTTACTTGCTCATTTTGCGTTTGTTCCTCCACAATTGGTTCGTGTTCTTCTTCTTTTTCAACCAAGTTTTGTTCGTCATTTTCTTCTTTTGGTTGCTCAATTGTCCTCCCTCTTCTTAGTGTTATTACTTTGACATGCTCCATGGGGTTGGTCATGGTGTTGCAGGATAATGTTCCTATTGTTCTTTCATTGAGAATATTTGAAATTTGACCCATTTGAACTTCAAGATTGTGAATGGAAGCCGTATTGTTCTGTATCGCCACATCTGTTTGTTTGCATGTATTGTTCTGTCTTTTGCATGTATTGCATGAACATATCTTCAAGTATCGGCTTCTTTTCTTGTTGTTACAAATTTTGTTGTGGTCTACCTTCTGCTTGATTATTGTGCCAAGAAAATTTTGGGGTGTTTCTCCATCTTGGATTGTATGTGTTTGCATAATGATTGTTTTGTCTTTGAAAGTTTGACACAAAATTTGCATGTTCGGCATTTGATGGAGCAAAAGGGTTTCCAACTTGGCAATCTGCACTCGAGTGATTTCCTGCACAATGATCACAAATAATATTAGTTTGAATGGAGTTAACATTTAAATTTCCTAATTGTTTAGATAAAGTAGCCATTTGTGCAGTTAAAGTAGTAATAGGATCATGTTCAAAAACTCCAGCTACTTTTCTTGGCATTGTTCTGTCTGAAGACCACTGGTAGTTATTTGATGTCATCTCCTCTAAAAGTTCATAGGCTGCTTCGTGAGTTTTACTCATAAGTGAACCTCCAGCTGCTGCATCAACCATAGTTCGATTTGTAACTCCCAAATCATTACAGAATATTTGAATTTGCAGCCATTTTGGAAGTTCATGATGAGGACACTTTCTCAATAACTCTTTGTACCTCTCCCATGCATCATACAAAGACTCAGTCTCAAATTGAATGAAAGTGGTAATATCATTCCTTAGCTTTGCTATCTTTGCCGGCGGAAAATACTTAGCCAAAATTTTTTGTGCAAGTCCCTCCCAAGTAGTAATACTACCGGGTGGTAGATAATGTAGCCAAGCCTTTGCCTTATCTCTTAGTGAAAAAGAAAAGAGTCTCAATCTGATTACATCATCTGATACTCCATTGTGCTTGAAAGTGTCACAAATTTCTAGAAAGTTTGCAATGTGAACATAAGAATCCTCGTGCGGTAGTCCCCAAAATTGAACAGTCTGTTGAATCATTTGAATAATCGCCGGTTTAATCTCAAAATCGTTAGCTTCAATAACCGGCCTCATTATACTTGATGTTACTCCATTAATTTAGGGCATAGCATAGTCTCTCAAAGCCCTGTTTTTATCGTTCTCCATGATAATGTACTTGTATGTTCTGAAATATGAGTATTAAAAAAATAGAAAAACTAAAAAAATAAATAAATAAATAAAAATAAAAGTAAGTCAAAAGAAAATAAAGAGGTAAAATAATAATAAAAAATTCAAACTAGTAATAATCTAGCAATTTTCAATATCAATAAAAGAATAACTAGTCCCCGGCAGCGGGGCCAAAAACTTGATGTGAATATTTGCAAGTGTACAAAATCGCAACTAGTATAGTACTGAATTTACTAGATTAATTACTATTTGGAAGATCGAATTTTTAATAAAGAAAGCAACTAAACTAATTTAATCTAAAGAACTAGCTAAATTAATCAAAGAGGCGGAATAAGAAATTATGTTGTTTATTAATTGTAAATAAAATTAATTCTAGGATTTTTTATTTCAACTAGGTAATCAAACACAATTTATAACTCCATGTGAATAAAAAGATTATTTTTCCAAGTTGTAGACCGAAATCCCCAAATTATTCAACACTTTCTCTCAAACAACACCAAAAATATCTCCAACTAACAGTTTGTCATAGTTCATGCCCAAATTTAATTAATTGAAGACTCATTAAGTTCTGTGGATTTCTTAACGGTCACATTAATCGCGGTAAATTATCTCTAATTTCGCTCAATCAATGGTGTTTAATTCTATAATTCTAAATCACAAATTACCTCTCGGTCTCTCCATAATCCAATAATCATAAAAAAATTGGCCAAATAATTGTAAGCATTAAGTACAAAAAGTAAACACACGGCCATGAAAAATAGAAAAATAATATGGAATTAAAATTGTGTTTTTAAAACTAGGCTATATCGAAACCCTAAAAAATAAATTTATTTCATAATAAAATTGCAACTAACAAAAATTGTTTGGGATTGCATAATAAAAATTATAAAAGGAAAGGAGATACAAAAAGAACTGTTTTTGTAAAAAAAATCGCAAACCGAAGTAGCAAACATCACTTCTCTTTCCTTCTCCTTCTCTGTTTCGAATTCAGCGCCAGACCCACGTCAGCAACCACACGCCCACCTTTTCCTTTGTCTTCAATCTGGGTCCCACGCCAAGTCAGCGATGCTCTTCCTTGACTTCTCGTTTCGTCTTGGAGCAAGCATCGAACCCAAGGCGCCACGTCACCGCTCCTGAACGCGTCGCCACGTCAGTTGTTCCTTTGTGTTTTTGCCGCAAACTGATGCCTAGTCTCTCCCCATTGCAAACTCTCTCAAACTCTCTTTCTCTCTCAAGTTTTGACTTGAGTGTCAGAGGGTCTGTCGTCGAGGCCACCCCCGGTATTTCAGGCTTTTTGCAGGTCTATCGGCCACGTTAGCAACAGTCGAATCTAGTTTAGGGTTTTCAATCAACGATCCAGATTCAATCTTATGATCTATAACCGCATTTCACGGCAACAATCAAATGTCAGATTTTAAGTAGTTTCCATCAAATAATAATTCATTATTTGTTAGCTCTCACACCAAAACAAGCAGTAACACATATTGTAGTGCTCCTTCTATTGGCAAGCGCACATTAAAAAAAGAAAACAATTTTGAATGTTGAATCGGCGTCGGGTTCACCAAACGCGTGCATTTAATGCAATAACACTTTTTTTTCAATTCAATGTAGGTGATCAAGGATTGATTTCTGTTTGAGATGAGTTGTTTATTTATATGCTAATCATATGGAGATTCTAAATAAGAAAGGATTAATGTAAAATCTAGAATCAAACGATAAAATTTTCTCACTTGTTTTATTTTTAGAACCTAATATTTTTATTTAAAAACTCCATTTCTATGAGAGTATCTAAATATTGATGATCTGTAAGCTATTGTCAATCATGATATTTCATCTTCACCTATAGTTTAAGAATGTTGGGTTTACATGTCTTGCATACACAAGTGCAATGAAGAAGACGATGAAGTGATGAGAATGATCGAAACGAATGATTGAAGATAAAGTAGGAAAGCAGTCAACAACAGCAACAGTAGCAATTGCGGTGGACCGCACTGTGGATCAGTCGACTGCCTGACTATACATGGTTTCCCGCAAGGGGGCCAGTCGACCGCACCTTGGGGTCGGTGGACCGTTCGCAACTGATGGGTTTATTTGGGTTGGGTTTTGGAGATTCGTGAGAAGCCCAACTTCGTCTTTGATATGGCTAAAAATGGGGTTTAATCAGAACCGTCCAAATCAGGCACGAATCTTGAAGCCCAGGGGTAAAACGGTAATTTTACCTACCAATGGGTCTGAAGCGGGTACTGGTTCTCCTTCTTGGAAACCCACTAACCCGCGAACGGATCCACATCAGCTGGGTGCGGGTTTCAACCCGCAACGAACCTGGTCCAGGAGGGATAGAATTAGGGTTCCTGATTAAATCCTAATCAACAGCCCTGATTCATATCTATCCCTTCACTGGGGATTAGGGATTACATTCCTTATCTAACCACAGGGGGATTACATTCCTAATCTGATCCCAGCGGCGCCTATAGATACCCCCCATCCATCTCCATTAAGAGGTAATCAATCTTTTGCCAGTTTTTACGCTCTTTCATAATCTTCCCTGATTACTGACTTGAGCGTCGGAGTGTGCGTCACCGGGAACAACCCTGGTGTCTCGCACTTTTTGCAGGTGTACGGCAGGAGTCAGCGTCAAACTCCGACGGAACAGGTATACAGGTTTGCTATTCAGTTTTTCCAAGAATCCACAAATACTATCTGTTTGCCCCACACCAGATTTAGCGGCAACAGATTGGCGCCGTCTGTGGAAAACTAACGAATAGCAACCTCTCCTCTTCCCGTTGGTCAGATCTTCTCCAGCCATGCCTCCTAGGAAAGCCATGTCAAGAGGGTCCAACCGAGGACCCAACCCCGATCAGCAACAAGAAATTCCCATCCAACCCGCTCCGCAGCAAGGGCAACTTCCTCCTCCAGCGGAAGACCCACTCCAACAAGACCTGCCTCCTCCACAGAATCAACAACCTCCTAAGGGTCCCAACCTGCAGAAACAACCTCTCCATCCGGACCACGTCTCCATCCACAATGCCTCTTCGGACTCTATGGCCTCCCATAATCCCCGAGCTTCCGACCTCTGCAACACCATCCTCAATCGGCAGAAGGATGAGGATCTTCGCCGTTGTCTGGATGAAAAGCAGGCCCGAGAGGGAGCCTCCCGCCAACACCGTCCGGATGAGCGATCTCCTCACCGCCGAGACAACAGAAGGTCCCCTATCCGAAGGGGCCGGAGGGAGTCCCCCGAGCATCACAGGAGAAGACCCCTTTCCCCTGCCGGTCGGCACCATCATAGGAACGATGAGGCACCTATCACCCGTGCCGAGTTCCAGCAGTTTCAAGCAACCGTCCTACAAGCTCTTAATCTCCGTCCCAACACCAATGCTCCCAAGATCCCCTCTCCTCCTCCGGTCCGCAGTCCTCGCCGATGGTCCCCAACTCCACCTCCAGCTCCTAGCAACTCCCGGCATATGCAAAGTCCTCGCCGCTCCAGGAGCTACCGTCGTCGTAGCCCCCGCTCTCCCTCGTACGAATACGAGTCTAGAGGCTCGGCTGATTACCCTCGAAGGGATGATGCTGTATACCACTGTCTCCATGAGATGGAGAGGCGCTTGGGTCAGTTAGACCGAGAAGAAGAGCTTAGAGGAGGGACTCTTCGTCCTAGCAGACCTCCTTTTTTCCGAACCATAATGGATGCACCTGTACCAATCGGCTTCAAGCCTCCTCAATTCGAGACTTATTCTGGGAAAACTGACCCAGTCGATCACATCGAAAGCTTCGAGACCCTCATGCTCATCCATCAAGCTTCCGATGCTCTGCTCTGTAAAACCTTCCCTGCAACTCTCAAGGGCCCAGCTCGAGAATGGTACTCTTGCCTTGCCTTATCCTCAATATTCTCCTTCGAGCAATTCGAGACCCTCTTCGTCACCCATTTCGTAAGTAGCCGTAGAGCTGAGAAGACCAGCATTTTGCTACTGTACCTCCACCAGAAGAAGGGTGAAAAGCTGAGAGACTATGTGAAGAGGTTCACAGCTGAAGCCAGGTCCATAGCATCCCTCGACCAGTCGGTCGCTGCAGCAGCATTTCAATCCAATGTCCTCAATTCCAACCTCCGCTCCTCCCTCGCCAAGAAATCCCCACAGAACTTCTCTGACCTCCTCCTCCGGAGCGAAAAAGTATATTCGGGCTGAAGAAGCTGAACACTGCCCCAACTTGGAGGGGTCTTCCTCCGGGTTTAAGAGAAAGGGAATAGAAGAGGAAGGAGCCAAGAAGCTCCAGAAGGATAATGCCGGCCAGCGCCGACCTCCCCCCAGATTCGAAAAATTTACTCCCCTTAACGCCAATATCTCCATAATTCTCATGGAAGTTGAGAAGGAGGGGGTGATACCTCCTGCACCAAAAATGAACACCCCTGGCAAGAAGAGGGATAAAGAGAAGTGGTGCCATTATCATCGGGACCATGGCCACGACACCAACAATTGTCGGGCCTTGAAGAATGAGATAGAAGCCCTCATTTAGAGGGGGCAGCTGACCAGATTCGTAAGAAAGGACCGAGCCGACCTTCCTCCCCCGCCTCGAGGGGCTAACAAGCGTCCTGAGCACGATGAAACGCCCGACTTCGAAGAGGAGCGTGTCCTACACCTCATCCATGGGGGTCCAATGGGGGGCTCCTCTAACTCCTCTCGAAAGGCATTCATTAGGAAAGTTAATTTGGTTCGCGCCACCCTTCCTCCTAAAGGCCTCGGAGTGCCCGTCACATTTTCAGATGAAGACCTCGAGGGCGTCCGAACCCCTCACTGTGACGCACTCGTCATCAACCTCCACATGGCAAACTTCAAAGTGGAGAGGATCCTAGTGGACAATGGCAGCTCCATTAACATCCTCTTCCTCGCCGCTTTTAAAGGCCTCAAACTCTCCCGAGATAGACTCAAGCCCGCCGGCTACACGCTCCATGGGTTCACGGGAGTGCCAGTGACTATCGAAGGGGTGATTACCCTCAACGTAACCGCTGGCAAAACTCCTACTACCCGAACGGATCCCATGGATTTTATGGTCGTGGATGTCCCTGCAGCCTACAACGTTATTTTGGGTCGGCCCGGCCTCGCTACCCTTGAAGCAGTCCCATCCGCATATCACCTCAAGATGAAGTTTTCCACTCGGGCCGGAGTAAGGAAAGTAAAAGGCAATCAGGAAACGGCCCGTAAGTGCTATATGACCTCTACCCTCGGTCCAGTCCTCTCCCTAGAAACTCTGGAAATCCCTCAAAACGCTGCCCGGCCAACATCCGAGCCGATGGATGAATTGGAGGAAGTGCTCTTCTCTGAGCAAGACCCAAGCCGAAAGTTCTTTGTTAGCAAGACCCTCCCATCCGTCCTATGCTCAGACATAGTCCAGTGCATCCAAAGGAACCGAGATCTCTTTGCTTGGTCAGCTGCAGACATGCCCGGAATTTCTGAAGAGCTCTTGGTCCACCACCTCAGCGTTGTTCCGGGGTCCAAACCGGTTCAACAGAAGAGGCGCAAGTTCGCCCCCGAGCGCCAGTTAGATATAAAAGAGGAGGTGGAAAAGCTCTTGAAGGCCCAGTTCATACAAGAGGTGAACTATCCCGAGTGGTTGTCGAATGTAGTAATGGTGAAGAAGTCTAATGGGACTTGGAGGATTTGTATCGATTTTACCGATCTCAACAAGGCTTGCCCCAAGGACCCTTTCCCTCTTACGAGTATTGACACTCTGATTGATGCAACCTCGGGACACGAACTCCTCAGCTTCATGGATGCCTTCTCAGGCTACAACCAGATCCGGATGATCCCCCTGGATATCCCGAAGACATCATTTGTGACCGATCAGGGCCTCTATTGCTACAGGGTTATGCCCTTCGGTTTGAAAAATGCAGGTGCCATATACCAACGCCTCGTCAACAAGATTTTCCAAGCTCAAATCGGCCGTAATATGGAGGTGTATGTTGACGACATGCTCATAAAAAGCATCCGAGGAGCTGATCATGTAACTGACCTCCAGGAGGCGTTTGATGTTCTGAGAAAGCAAAACATGAGACTCAATCCGAACAAGTGTGCGTTCAGTGTCTCGTCAGGAAAGTTCCTCGGCTTCATGGTCAGCCAACGAGGAATTGAAGCAAACCCTGAGAAAATCAAGGCCATATTAGACATAGCCCCTCCCAAGAATGTTAAGGAAGTTCAGAGGTTAACGGGCCACCTAGCCACCATAGGGCGCTTTCTCTCGAAGTCCGGGGAGAAATGCCTCCCCTTCTTCAAGGCCCTCAGAGGGGCTAAAGGTTTCGAATGGGGTCAACAGCAACAGGAGTCGTTCGATTAGCTCAAGGCTTACCTCGTCAATCCTCCCCTCCTCAGCAAACCAATTCCTGGCAAACCCCCCTACCTCTACCTGGCAGCCTCCGAGCAGACCCTCAGTGCTGTTTTAGTGAGGAAAGATGACCGGACTCAAAAGCCCATCTACTATGTGAGCAAGGTACTTCGGGATGCCGAGCTCCGGTATTCGAGAATAGAAAAGATGGCTTATGCCCTGGTGATGGCCGCAAGAAAGCTTTGCCCGTATTTTCAGTCCTATTCGGTGGTCGTCCTTACCGACCAACTGCTGAAGCAGGTCCTCCACAAGCCAGAGACCTCGGGTCGCCTTATGAAGTGGTCTATTGAGCTGAGTCAGCATGATATAACCTATCAGCCTCGGACCGCGATCAAGGCTCAGGCCCTAGCAGAATTCATAGTTGAAAGTATCATCCCCGAGTTTAGCCAAGCAATGAAGGGGCCACCTGTCTGGTCGGTCTATGTGGACGGATCCTCCTGTAACGAGGGAAGCGGAGTCGGGGTCATTCTGGCAGGCCCAGATGACTTCATCCTCCAATACTCCCTCTGTATCAACTTTAAGGTCTCGAACAACGAAGCAGAATATGAGGCACTCATAGCCGGCCTTGGAATGGCTCGCAATGCGGGGGTACAACGGCTCCGGATCTTTAGTGACTTTCAGCTAGTCGTAAATCAGGTCCTCGGCGAGTATGAAGCACGTAACGATAGGATGGTTAAATACTTAGCCAAGGTCAGGAGCCTCATGGCACTGTTTGAAGAAGCCCTCATCCAACGAATACCTCGGGAAGAAAATGCTCAGGCCGACGCCCTCTTCAAACTAGCCTCTTCCTCCCTTCAAGGTCTCGAGCAGACCGTCTTGATAAAGGTTCTCCTGAAGCCAAGTATAGAGGATGAAACTTCCGACTCTATAGAGTCGCTGCCTGTCCTGCTTGAAGATAACTGGATGAAACCCCTCGTCGAATTCTTAAGGGACGGACTCCTCCCCCGAGGATCCCAAGGAAGCTCGAAGAGTGAGAACCCGAGCCGAGCGTTACACACAAATCGGAGGCATCCTATATAAACGCTCTTTCACACAGGTAGACGGCAGGCCGTACCTGAGATGCCTCTCCCCCGGGCAAGCCGACTACGCCCTGCAAGAACTTCATGAGGGCATCAGCGGGGCACATTCGGGGTCCAGATCTCTCGCCCACAAAGTGTTGAATTACGGATATTTCTGGCCCACTCTCCTACGAGACGCCGAACGACACGTTCGGCAATGCAGCTCTTGTCAGAAGTACTCCGACATCCGATGCCTCCCACAAGCTCCACTCACTTCCCTATCAAGTCCAATCCCCTTTGCAATGTGGGGGATGGATTTACTAGGGCCATTTCCACCAGCTCCCGGCCAGTTCAAATTCTTAGTCGTGGCAATCGACTACTTCTCAAAATGGATAGAGGTCGAGCCCTTGGCCACGATCACCGAGAACAAGGTTGTTCAGTTCTGTTGGAAGAGCATAATCTGCCGATTCGGCGTCCCTCAGGTCCTGATAACAGACAACAGAACCCAGTTCACCGGGGCTGCCTTCCGAGCACTATGTGAAGACCTTGCCATCCAACACCGATTCTCCTCTGTTTTTCATCCCCAGTCGAATGGCCAAGTCGAAAATGCTAACCGAAAGATCCTCTTCGGCATTAAGAAGAGGTTGGATAAATGTTCCAAAGGCTTATGGGTCGAACAGCTTCCCAACGTGCTGTGGAACTACCGCACCACAAACGGACCCCCACAGGAGAGAGCCCGTTTAATCTCACCTATGGGTCCGAGGCCATCAACCCCCTAGAAGTTGGAATACCCTCTCCTCGTCTAATAGCTTATGAAGAAGAGAAAAATATCATAGAGCTCCGAGCAAATCTAGACCTGATAGATGAGATCCGAGAAAGAGCCGCCATTCGTCAACAAAGCTACCGAAGAAGGATCGAGTCGGCATACAACAATAGAGTCCGCCCTACGGACCTCAAAGAAGGGGACCTGGTCCTCAGAAAGTTAGCCATCTCATTTCTAGGACAGAAGAGCAAATTGGCCCCGAATTGGGAGGGACCTTACAAGATTGCCAAAGTAGTTCGCCCCGGGACATACAGACTAGAAGACCTCGAAGGCAGAGAGATCCCTAGGACCTGAAATGCCGACCATCTTCTAAAATACCAAGAGAGAGCACCAACGCCTCTCTAAGTATTTTTAAGATGTCGAAACTTTCCTCTCCTATTACTTGTACTGTTTTTCTTTTATTTCTCTCTTGTAATAATGGCTTGCAACTTTAGAAGCAGCCGATCACTAGTCATCAATAAAGAAAGCTTTTTCATATTTTACTTGAAAAAAATTGTTTACATCTCTCTGCTTTTACTCTTCACTCTAACGATGGTTCGGAGTCCAACACTTGGCTCGATTCTACTTCGCAAGTTCGCTTCTAAGCGAGCTAGAAGTAGTTCGCCATTCGGAATTGCTCCCACAACCGTTGAACTACTCTAACGATGGTTCGAAGTCCAACACTTGGCTCGATTCTACTTCGCAAGTTCGCTCCTAAGCGAGCTAGAAGTAGTTCGCCATTCGGAATTGCTCCCACAACCGTTGAACTACTCTAACGATGGTTCGGAGTCCAACGCTTGGCTCGATTCTACTACGCAAGTTCACTCCTAAGCGAGCTAGAAGTAGTTCGCCATTCGGAATTGCTCCCACAACCGTTGAACTACTCTAACGATGGTTCGGAGTCCAACACTTGGCTCGATACTACTTTACAAGTTCGCTCCTAAGCGAGCTAGAAGTAGTTCGCCATTCGGAATTGCTCCCACAACCATTGAACTACTCTAACGATGGTTCGGAGTCCAACACTTGGCTCGATTCTACTTGGCAAGTTTGCTTCTAAGCGAGCTAGAAGTAGTTCGCCATTCGGAATTGCTCCCACAACCGTTGAACTACTCTAACGATAGTTCGGAGTCCAACACTTGGCTCGATTCTACTTTACAAATTTGCTTCTAAGCGAGCTAGAAGTAGTTCGCCATTCGGAATTGCTCCCACAACTGTTGAACTACTCTAACGATGGTTCGGAGTCCAACACTTGGCTCGATTCTACATCGCAAGTTCACTTCTAAGTGAGCTAGAAGTAGTTCGTCATTCGGAATTGCTCCAACAACCGTTGAACTACTCTAACGATGGTTCGGAGTCCAACACTTGGCTCGATTCTACTTCGCAAGTTCGCTTCTAAGCAAGCTAGAAGTAGTTCGTCATTCGGAATTGCTCCCACAACCATTGAACTACTCTAACGATGGTTCGGAGTCCAACACTTGGCTCGATTCTACTTCGCAAGTTCGCTTCTAAGCGAGCTAGAAGTAGTTCGCCATTCGGAATTGCTCCCACAACCGTTGAACTACTCTAACGATGGTTCGGAGTCCAACACTTGGCTCGATTCCACTTCGCAAGTTCGCTTCTAAGCGAGCTAGAAGTAGCTCGCCATTCGGAACTACTCCCACAACCGTTGAACTACTCTAACGATGGTTCAGAGTCCAACACATGGCTCGACTGCACTCTGCGAGCTCACTATTAAGCGAAGCTCGACTCATCTCGCAAGTTCGCGAGATTGAGTGACCGAAGCACAGCTCAGCACCACTAGCCGAACAATCATGTCGTCGACCCCCACACGAGCAAAAGACCAGCTCAGGGACCTCGGCACGACGAACACAGTCACAAACAAAATAACTACACAGAGCTACAAAGAACATGCAAGCCTAAGAAAGAAATATTATTAAGAATTGGGACACAGTACAATGCGCCTCTTCCATACAACAAGATTACAAGGCGTTAAAAAGAAAACGTTACAATGCCGACTTATTACACTTAGGCTAAATACAAAGGCTTCAAAAAAAAGATCTTCAATGCCTCCGTGGCGCAGGGGTGTTCCGCTTCAAGGACACTCGAGGGCGGCGACATTTATCTCTGGAGCTCGACCCCAAACCAACAAACTGAGACGTGTCCTCGGCACCGCTCCTAGCAGCCGCTCTGACGGATGTTCCGCTCGATGAAATGGCCACAGCACTTTGTGCATCCCCCGAACTAGGATGGCCGATAGGCGGACGGGTCGCGAGCTCATAAAACGTGATGCCCCCATCGCTCTCCGCGCGAGTACACGAAGTGCTCCTCACATTGATCGGCCCCGAACGCGGTTTGAGACGAGCCACCTCCTCCTCCAACTCTGAGATCCGTTCCCTCAGAGAGTCATCTTTGACATCGAACTCGAAGCGAGGAGGTATCGCGGAGCTCGGGACACTGGAGCGACTCGCGATAAGACAGCGAAGATGAGTGACTTCGATGCTCTTATCTACCGTGGCTTTCTTCAGTGCATCGACCTCGGCCGTCAGTTCGTCCCGTTCGGTCGTCAGTTTGGCCACCTCGGCCGTCAATCCCTCTCCCTCCGTCCGAAGCTCCATCTTTACAGTTTGCAGGTGGCGGATCTCAGAAAGCAGATCGTCCCTCTCCGATGTTATTTTGGATAAGGTGTGGCGAATGCACTTGATCCGAAGGCCATAGCTAAATGCAGTTGATGAACCCTCATCCTCTCCTAAAGGGGTCATCTCGGCGCTCTTAAGGCGCCAGATCTCGATGTCTCACCGACCCAGGATGAGTTGAAGATGGTTCCGCTCACTTTCGGCTCTGCGCAATCCCAGCTCGACTTCGTAGAGCCGCTCCCGGCACCTCACCAAGTACAGCCTTGTCGCTCCTAAGCCGACCTCAGGACGAGTGTTGTCCCCCGAGCCTGTATGCTCGATGGCCTGAGTCACCACCGCAAGCTGAAAAGAAGTCGAAGTAAACAATAAATTCTCAAACACATTGCCGAACTCCTACACTTAGCCAAATTTCAAAAATTCTTGAGAAAAGATAGAGAGACATAGTCGAAGCCCAAAAAGACATTTTCATTCATTACAAAAAGCGGTGGCCAGTCCGCGATTAGGCGTTACAAAAAAAAGAAGAGAAGAACAGAAGAAAAGAAAAAGCGAGCGGAGTCAGGGCGCGACCTCTTTCCCAGGGTAGCGAGAGTGCGTGGGGGTCGACGTCTCTGAAGGGGTCACCACCGCCAGCGGGGTCACCACTGACTCCGGGACCTCGGCGACGACTTCGACTTCAGTCTCGACTTTGTCCTCCCCTTCTTCTTCTTTCCCCTCTGACTCGGGGTCGAAGCCCTCGACGTGGCCCGAGAACAGTCTCCATCCCGAGCAGTCCACGTCAGGATACGCCTTCGTCACCCGGGCGACGGCTTCGGCGTAGGCTCTGGCCATATTTTGGACGAGGAAACCCTGCGCCTTCTCCATCGTCGCGTCCTCCTCCGCCTTCACAGCGGTAGCCTTGGCCTCCGCCGCTTCGGCCAATTGCTTGGTCGCCTCCTCCTTCTGGCGAAGAAGATCGCCCTCCAGTTTCGCGACCTGAGCCTCGAGGGACTCGACCCTCGCTGTCTTCCCTTCGAACTCGACCGTGAGCTTGTCCAGCTCGTTCCCCATCCGAGCCTTCTCCTTCCGAGCTTGGTCGGACTCTTGCTTCAGCTCCTTCTCCAGAGCCGTCAACCTCTCCGTGAGGTGACTGAAATGGATGATGATCTGCGACAGGAAACGAGGCATTAAAAGAGTTAGTGAAATTTGGCCTAAGAAGGATTAGTGAACAGCAAAAGTACAATACTTAACGAGACGGCCGAGCGAGCAATCTCGATGACGTCGTCACCTTCTTGCCCGGCCTCCATGGCGGTGCGATCCTTCGGCGTCGCCAGGTGTTTGACCGCCTGCATACTCGCCAGGGAGTTGCCGAGGAATCGAGTCGTGTTTCCGAACTTGCCAGTCCGGAACATGGATTCTTTTATGCTCCTCGGTCAGGAGCTCCTCGGCCACCACTGACAACGGGGGAGTTGACATCTCCAGGGCTGCGGCGATGGGGAACTCGCCGACCCCAGTTGACGCCGAGGCACCTGCATCGGCAACGGCCGGGCTACCGAGTGTCTCCACCTCCTCAACCGCCTCCGTGACCCGCGGAGTCTTCGGGGTCGGCAACTTGGCGGCCACCCTCTTGCGCTTCTTCGGCGCCTTACTGGCGAGGCCTGCTCTCAAAGCCAGCACCGCATCGTAGTCCATCGCCTCTGCATTAAAGACAAAGTTTGTTAGCACAATACAACTCATAGGAAAATAAAGTATGAAAAACAAAGCATAAAAGCATAAAAGAAGCCGTGTACTGGGATCTACGCGGCAGAGCCCTCCCCTGAACAAGACATCCTCGGTCAGCTCCTTCCAATCATACTTCGGCTGATCGAGAAGTATCCGAACTGCCTCTTCTTCTTCAGGGCAAAGCTTGGGCAGCGCCTTCAGCCTCTTCGGCACCTCCTCCACCCAAATGGAAGGGATAGGCCAGGCCTCCGCACTCCGCACTATCAAGAACTTTTCGCGCTAGTGCTTGATGGAGTCGGGGCAAATGACGAGCCTACCGCCATGCCTCGGAGCCAAATAGTACCGGAACTCCGACCGGTTCCCTTGATGAAGCCGATAGATCGTCCGAAGTACATTCAGCTCCGGCTCGATCCCAGCAGCTTGGCAGTGAAGTACGAAGCCGTTTATGACTCTCCATGCGTTCAGCATAAGTTGGATGGGGCTGACCCCAAACCACCTCAGAACGAGGATAGCGAACGAATGGAGAGGTAGCCGAGCCCCGGCGATAAAGGCGTCAACCGGCCAGCAACACATGGTCACTGGCAGCGGCGAGTTGGCCCTAACCCCGGGACCTGGCAGCATAAGCTCGTACTCCTCCGGGATGTGGAAACAGTCCCGGATCACTCCCAAGTCTTCTTCGCAGAGGATCGACACCGTCTCATCTGCCTCGGTCGTCTCCCTCGCCGCATTCTCCTCGAAAGTCCTCCCCCTCCCGTGAACAATTCGCTCGGCGTGCTCCTCCGGAAGCTCTCGAACTCTGTGAAGCCCGGTCAGTGGCCCCAGCAACCTACCGAACTCCCCCATGCGCTTCGGATCCTCCACGATTGTGTCCCGATCAAACACCTTCTTACCCTTATCTGGGCGACTCAGAGTCTGGGCTTCGGCAACTTCAAGGGAGGGCTCAAACCAAGAAGAAGACGACTCGGAGACAGAGAGAAGAGACATATTTATACTTGGAAAAAGACTAAGTATAAATTACCTTAACAAACGTGTTGTCGGAGAATTCACCGGAAAACTAACGACGATCACCAGAATCACTCGCTTAGCACAAATAACCGCCTGAGTAAAAGAGAAGAGAAGTGAAAAATGAGAGGGGGGTGAGGTTTTATAGAGCGAGGCGCACAAAATGAGGTTAATGGGCCCATACTGTCGGCCCATTCACACAAAACGACAAAGGCAACCTCAATCGTCGCCTTGTTTACCACACCAAGCCGTACATCGCATTAATTACTGTCTCATCTGGCAGAAACTCAAAGGTCACTGCATTAAATGAGCGTCTCATCCGTCAGAGCTGTCAGAAGTTCAGAAGCCATCACATTTAATGACTGCCACGTCTTCCAGGAGCGCAAAAGCCACCAACTCCGCAAGGCATTCTCCACCAGAAAATAACAAAGTCAAGGACTTCGGCACCAGCTGTTGACACCGACCATGTTACATGAAAAGTTGGGGTTCGGCACCAGCTGCCGAGCGCTCTTGACACCGACCATGTTACATGGAAAGTTGGGGTTCGGCACCAGCTGCCGAGCGTTCTTGACACCGACCATGTTACATGGAAAGTTGGGGTTCGGCACCAGCTGCAGAGCGCTCTTGACACCGACCATGTTACATGGAAAGTTGGGGTTCGGCACCAGCTGCAGAGCGCTCTTGACACCGACCATGTTACATGGAAAGTTGGGGTTCGGCACCGGCTGCCGAGCGTTCTTGACACCGACCATGTTACATGAAAAGTTGGGGTTCGGCACCAGCTGCCGAGCGTTCTTGAAACCGACCATGTTATATGGAAAGTTGGGGTTCGGCACTAGCTGCCGAGCGTTCTTAACACCGACCATGTTATATGGAAAGTTGGGGTTCGGCACCAGCTGCCGAGCACTCTTGACACCGACCATGTTACATGGAAAGTTGGGGTTCGGCACCAGCTGCCGAGCGCTCTTAACACCGACCATGTTACATGGAAAGTTGGGGTTCGGCACCAGCTGTCGAGCGTTCTTGACACTGACCATTTTACATGGAAAGGTGGGGTTCAGCACCAGCTGCCGAGCGCTCTTGACACCGACCATGTTACATGGAAAGTTGGGATTCGGCACCAGCTGCCGAGCACTCTTGACACCGACCATGTTACATGGAAAGGTGGGGTTCGGCACTAGCTGCCGAGCGCTCTTGACACCCACCATGTTATATGGAAAGTTGGGGTTCGGTACCAGCTGCCAAGCGTTCTTGACACCAACCATGTTACATGGAAAGTTGGGGTTCGGCACCAGCTGCCGAGCGTTCTTGACACCGACCATGTTACATGGAAAGTTGGACCTCGGACCTCGCCGAACTCCCTCTCAGCACTCACAACCTAGCCGAGGTGCCTCTCTTCTTCGGAAGAATGTGCCGAACCACCCACGGACCTCGGCCTCCTGGGCAGCGAGCGCTGGAAGGGGTCGGTAGTATGATACAAGCATGTAGGCCGCACAACGAAGGAAAATAGCCGAGCCATTCGCCAAAAGATCGCGAAAAAACAATTAAAATTTTGGGAAGTTAAGGAAGAACTCTTGGAAAGTAATTGTAAAGTTGGGGAAGAATTTTCTAGTCCCCAAACAAGTAATTATTACCAAGAACAATCTTCTAAGACCCCCGAACGACGAATTGACACTTCGCAAAGGTGAACAAAAATACCACATGATCCGGAGAACTCAGGAACAACTCAAAGTGCAACCAACTTGAGAAACTACCACACTCCCTCCTTCAAGGTTCAAAACCTCCCATATTGGACTCCGACACAACTCCACTAACCATTAAAACAGTAAAACTACTCCTCAAAGGCTGACCAAGCTCAGTCTTCGGGAGTGAGGGGCTCGTGATATGGCTAAAAATGGGGTTTAATCGGAACCGTCCAAATCGGGCACGAATCTTGAAGCCCAGGGGTAAAACGGTAATTTCACCTACCAATGGGACTGAAGCGGGTACTGGTTCTCCTTCTTGGAAACCCACTAACCCGCGAACGGATCCACATCAACTGGGTGCGGGTTTCAACCCGCAACGAACCCGGTCCAGAAGGGATAGAATTAGGGTTCCTGATTAAATCCTAATCAACGGCCCTGATTCATATCTATCCCTTCACTGGGGATTAGGGATTACATTTCTTATCTAACCACAGGGGGATTACATTCCTAATCTGATCCCAGCGGCGCCTATAAATACCTCCCATCCATCTCCATTAAGAGGTAATCAATCTTTTGTCAGTTTTTACGCTCTTTCATAATCTTCCCTGATTACTGACTTGAGCATCGGAGGGTGCATCGCCGGGAACAACCCCGGTGTCTCGCACTTTTTGCAGGTGTACAGCAGGAGTCAGCATCAAACTCCGACGGAACAGGTATACAGGTTTGCTATTCGGTTTTCCTAAGAATCCACAAATACTATCTGTTTGCCCCCACACCAGATTTAGCAGCAACAGTCTTCAAGTCAGATCGTATAGCTCTCAATGTAGGATTTTCTCTTCAGTAGTATACATCGGATGGTTAGTGTATCAAGTTTATCAAACTAGGATTTCTCTATATCTATATATTCATTATAACGGCTCCAAGAAACATATGATTCTAATGAGTTTCGAATAGCAGAAGAGAGTACTTTATCTGAGAGGTGAGAAATTTCTTCGTTGTAAACAGCAAGCAAGTTCCAGTTAGGCTTGAGAGAGGGTCGTGGTGAGAAATTAAATATTCTTATTTCTTCTCTAGTTGAAATAATATCTCGGTTCTTCCTCCCTCAGATGAAGGCAGAAACCCCAACCGGGACAATTCTTGTGTGCTTTATGTGATTGGTGTGATCTAGTTGTGCTTGGTGGTTTGTATTGATTGTGTTGAAGACTCAATAAGATCCTTGAAAGAGAAGAATTCTGCTAAGTCCCTATATAAGTAGTGTCATAGCACCGCTTGTTTTCTAACAACTGGTATCAGAGAAATCAGGTTCGTGGGTTTGTTCGAGTTCCTTGGAGAAGTTGACAGATCAAAAGACAAAGATTAAGCAGTTTGACGGTAAGATTAACTTCAATCTATAAAATGTGGACATGTATGATGTATTAGTTCAGAAGGACATGCACATTATCCTAGAAGAGAAGAAGCCAACCGACATGAAGCACGAGAAGTGGGATGAAATTTGTTTGAAGGTCTTGAGTTTAATCTAGTTACAATTGGAAGAAGAAGTCAATTGTAATATTCTTGAGGAGAAAAGTGTTAGATCAGATGTACTGGAAGAGAAAGCTATTTTGTTTCTTAATGAAGAAAGGTACTCATCTTCAAGATCATATTGTGGAGTTCATTAAGGTGATATCTGAACTAAAGGCGATTAACGTTGATAATCTTAGGGAAGAGGATAAAGCTTTCAACTTGATTTATTCACTACCAACTTCTTATGATCACTTGATTACTACCATGCTACATGGAAAATCAGTCAAGGAGACACTTACAGTAGCCGGGTGATTAAGGGTCTAAAGGAAGATGAACTGAGAAAGCAGACTCATAAAGGAGGATCTATTTCTGCACGGTGTTTAGCAGTGGATTGTGATACCTCAATTGGAAGGGATACAGTTCACAAGGGTAAGATCCGTTGCCACTATTGTAGAGGGATTAGGCATTAAAAGAGAGACTGTCACAAGTAGTTGAGTCAGAAGAGTGCTACTACAGGAGGTAATCAAGCCAATGTAGCCAGTACAACTGATTCAGGTAAATCAGGTGAATTTTGGTAACTTCAAACTATGTCTTCTTGTTTCAAGTTTTTCAGATGTGGATTAAAGTTTGTATTTTGATTTGGGGAGTTCTTCTCACATTTGCTCCAAGAAGGAGATATTTTCTACTTACAAGTTGTCAACAGGTTGTAGTGTGAGAAGGCTGGAAGGGAGATTTGTGAAGTGGTGGGTGAGGGAACAGTTGAATTAGAGACGCCATATGGTTAAGGGTTTACATTAGAAAAGGTCAAGCATATTCCTTCAATACAGCAGAATCTGATATCCTTAGGGACTCCTAATACTCGGGGCTGCAGATACACAGCTCGAGGTGGAGTTTTGACAGTTTAGGATAGTCATCGTAAGATAATGAAGGGTAAGAGGGGGATTGAGCAAGGTCAGCACAACCTCTAATAGCTTTGTGGGAGCAGGAAAACTCGGTCGAGTGTATGGAAGCTCATTGTTTCTAAAGCATCATCTAGTAAGTCATCACTAGAATTACCGAAGCGAGACTGCAACGTTCAAATATCGTTGGAAGGTGGAGATATCCTTGTGATAGGTGGAGTTTGTGTGGAGGGTGACACCTCCATGATTACATCTAATGGGGTATGCCCTTGAGGGGGGCATACGAGTGGAGGAAAACAGGGGGAGGTAGGTTCAACTAGCAGAAGAAGCCATAGAAATGGGTTATTTACAAAGCGTAGATGGAAGGTCTAGAAGATTTTTTATCACACACATGTGGATTCATGTGTATGCAAATTGTTGGGTTTATATGTCATGCATACACATGTTCGATGAAGAATACGAAGAAGCGGTGAGAAAGATTGAAGCGAAGGATTGAAGATAGAGAAGGAAAGCAGTCAGCAGCAACAACAGTAGCAGTTGCAGTCGACCACACTGAGGGTCGGTCGACTGCCCGACTGTATAGGGTTTCCCGCAAGAGGGACAGTCGACTGCACCTTGGGGTCATTCGACCGTTCACGACTAATGATGGTAAAAACCGCAACAAATCAGGGTCGTGCAATTCCTACACTAATCTCAAAGCATCCACAAGCAGATTAACCATCACAAGCCTCTTTTACAGGTTGGGCCTTCTCCAAGACATGGGCTTCTTTCAAGCCCATAAAAAGTGATAGACTATGCACACTAGGAGAGACACCCAACCTATAAAGGCTAGGATTCAAATCTCTTATCCCCTAACAAGAAGATCTTATCTCTTAAGGGGGAAGAACATAAAAGAGATAAGGAATTCATATCGATCCAATGGTCCCAGATCGATCTCTTGATATGTTCCTCAGGCCTATAAATACCCCTCTCCCTCTACAGCCAGAAGGTAATCAATAATTCTCCAGTTTTCTCTCTTATACTCTCTTTCTCTTTCTGGTTATGACTTGAGCGTCGAGGGGTCTGTTGCCGGGGCCACCCCCAGTGTTTCAGGCTTTTTACAGGTCCATCAACCGCATTAGCAACTATTGGATTCAGATGACGGTGGTCAATCAACGATCCAGATTCAATCCCAAGAGCTCTAACAGCTTTTAACAGCCAAGGTCAAAGGTCAGACTTTTAATAGTTTCCATCAATTATTAACTCACTATCTATTTGCTCTTACGCCAAAATAAGAAGCAACAGATTGGCATCGTCTGTGGGAAAACTATACAAGTCAGACTTATCGTCATGTCACCGAGACTAAGACGTAAAGGGGCAGCCTCCAGCCGTCACGCAAACTCTCTTCGTCAACCAGCTCCTCCTATGGAAGATCCAATTCCTCCTCAATAGTCATCCAGACAACCTAATCGTGCTCCTTCCAATGGAGAGGCACCGTGTCACACCCCGCTTCCCAAAATACGGAACACGAGTACGTAACGTAGGCCCAGCAAATGATGTAAACACCATCCATAAGCTGTACCAGACTAACTCAACAATAAGAACAACAAAATACAAGCACGCAAGAAATATAACCACATGAAACAAAGATAAATTCTGATAATAATGAAATAATCCAATAGTATAAATATCCAACATCCGGGATCAAAACAAACTACGGGTCATAAAGCCCAAAAACAAAGTACAAATTATAACAATGTTCAAGAAAATAAATCTAGCAACAAATAAAAACTATGCAACGGAGATTGGTTCCAACTCTAGAAACGTTGCTCACCAATTCCTTCGGGAACAGATTCTTCAGTACCTGTAAAATCTTGATCTAAAAAGAAAGAAAAGAGTGTCCTTAGAGTAAGTCGTGGGCGGCAAGTAGAGAAAACAGAGGATAATAGGAAAGCATATATATATCAAGAATAGGGACATGGTCAAAGATAAAGAACAAGACAAAGAGCAGGCAATAATATCAAAGGTGTACAATAATCACGCATGTAATGAGTGATGTCAAGACAAGATCAAGCATGAGATGCAGGTTTTTAAGTATTTTATTAGCCTATCTAGTGCATATACTACTGCGTCCCATTCCACAGGTTCGGCGCAAGCACAGTGATCGTTTTAGACCGATGGTGAATTCACGAATCATGTACTTGGCATTGATAACAATAATTTACGTGCAAGAATCATCATTCAATCATTGCAATCAATACTTCTTCTTCTATGTCAAGTATTCGTGCGAGCGAGAAGGCCTTACCGAGTACATTTCCCAATTGTTCACTACCAAGTCTACCCTTAATATCCCGGCTTGTTAATAGTTTAGTTCCATCCTATGTGAGCATGCAAGAGGGTGTCAATATTTTATATTACTATGTGTGACTAATTCTAAGCATTACAGACAAAGCATGAGGCAAACACAATATATAAACGCATTTCACAAAATCAGGACAGCATGACCTTGCTGTACTAAAACATGGATTATGGTCACTAAAAAATAGAAAACCTGAATCCGCTGGAAGATCTAGAAAGTAGACTTCCATACGGTTCCAGCGAGTATAATTAAGGCATATAAAAGATAGCGAAACTAGGGTGAAAACTCTATTCTAATCAGGTTTTATGTTCAGTCAGCATGCAGTAAGTTGTGTTCAACTAATTATTTTGGGTCAAATAACTCATTAATAAAATCTACAAAAATTCAGGAAAGTATCTATACATGTCTAGGTCCAGCCTAATTTATTTGAGACTTTTCTTTTACTGTTAACAGGGTCAAATAAAATAAGAAACAGTAGGATACGCATGAAATTATAAATCTGGAATTACTAACACAGTTGTACTAAAAAGATGATATCTAGCAGATGACAAATTGTAATTTAAATCCGCACCAGGGAAAAGTGATATAGACATCCAGGACTACAATTTATGTTCAGCAAGTAATTTCGAATTATGTCATTAGCATGGTTAAAAATCTGATTCAAAGTGAAACATCCAGCAGTCTAGAAATTAACTTAACATAAGAAGGCAACAAATAAATCATGCAATCACATATAGCATGCAAATTGGTAATCAAAGTGATCCCAGGTGTCAACATGCAAATTTCTAAGTTTAAGATACAATTATCACAGTCATAGTGTCAATTCATCGAGCAACTTCAATCTAGCATATACAATTTCAATGTCCAATTTATCAAGCAATCATATGCATGAATCTAGTTATTTAAATGTGCATATGCATGAAACAATAGGGACTGGGTTTAAGATCAAAGAGATAGCACGATATTAAGAGTATGTCGGGTTAGCTCGTGTAAACCCTCAATAATTTTAATGGAATTGTCAAAAGCAGCTTTGATAACAAAATGGACGGGATCTACTTGCAGGAGATCAAATAATCTTGAACACAAATAATAAAAGGGTTCAAGAAGAGACTTGCCTGTTATATTGCAGATACAATTAGTAAGAATAACGGGATCAGAATTCATGGCAAAATCTCCTAAAAACACGTGCAAAGTACGTGCAAAGTACGTGCGAAGAACCAACAGCAATGAATCCACAGCAATAGCCAAAAGAAATACCTCACACCGAATCGGGACAGAACACAGAACAGCGATCTAGGATCTGATGCGCCCAGAACATGGAACAAAGACTTCGTCCAATGGGTGGCCTCCTTCACACCGGATCAGGACAAACACGGGATAGTGGAAAGGAGATCCGTGGCCGAACACAGAACAACGGGGGCGACCAATCGGCGATCGTCTCCTTCCTCGGCAAGGAAAGAGAGAGCACGGCGTCAATGGCGACTGCACAGCACTGCAGCGGGGCGGGGGCGAAGCGGCATCGGCACCACAGTCAGGAAGCGACAGCGGTGACGGCAACCTCAATGAAACTCTGGTGAACTCTGTTTTGCGGTTGGAAACAGAGAGATGACGGCGACAACGCTAGGGAACTCCAATGGCGATGCTAGGGGACTCGATGGAGCGGAGAGGGACGGCGGTGACACTGGTGAAGTGCACGGAGATGATGAAGGGCGACGGCAATGGGTAATGGCAACGAGAACACAATGGTGGATCGAACGATGGGTTACGGCGAGGATAGGGGGTGAACGTGTGACAGTGAGATGGTGGAGACGAGGGGACGACGATGATGAAGGTGGTGACGGTGGTGGTAGACGATCAGAACGGCAACGGGGGGTAGGGTTTCGGTTGGGTTGAGGGTGCAACGAAAAAACAGAGAGGGTGAGGGGTTTTGGGATCGGGGAGAGTGAGTAACGGCGAAGAGAGAGAGTAGAATAAAAATATTAGGGTTTAATAGGATTATTTATAGGGGATCAAGAATTAGGGTTTGGGTTGAGATTATGTGGGTTCTGGGTAACGGTTTTGGCTCCAAAAAGAGAAAAATAAATGTAATGAGATGAGACGAACACAAAGGATAACAGATCAACTCAAAATAGAAAGAGTAAAATTTGCAAAGAGAACATGATCCAACCAAAAGAACACCGATCGATCAAGAGAGAACAAAAGAACCCAAAAAAAGAAAAAAATACACTATAACAAATGAATCCAAATACAATAATCAAAAGAAACCAAAATACAATAAAATTTGAAAATACGGCTTACACACCGGGGGCTCCCAACATGAACAACATCCTCAGTACGACCGCATCTTAGTCCATAATGCTTCAACTGATTCAATGGCCTTGCGAGGCCCACGGGGGTCTAGAGATCTCTGTCAGATCATTAGTAATAGGCAACAAGAAACCGACTTGTGAATTCGGTTGGATGAGAGGCGACCGGATCTGAAGCCTCTCGCTTGAGACATCAAGCAAACCAGAGAACACATTTTCCTAGACAGAGATCAAGGTAATCTTCCTCTCACAGGCGGCGTCCAACAATGAGAAGCCCGACTCATGAGAGTCAAAGGCTTACTGTGCAGAACAGAGGGGAAAACTCCCCAGCCACTAGGGCCGAATTGGATAAGTTCAAGCTCGACATCCTCCATGCTATCCAAGGAATTCAAGATTTGGGCCAGCCCCCTAATGAAGGATCCACCAACTCAACTGGATCCCAGAGGAAGGACGACCAAGTCTTTTGCCGTATCCAAGAAGTAGAGAATCATCTAGATTAGATGAAGAATGAGAGAAACCACTCCAGCATGGCCTACCGCCCTAGTTGACCTCCTTTCAGCAGAGCCATCCTCGATGCACCCATCCTAAGGGGCTTCAAGGATCCACAATTCGAATCCTACAATAGGAAATCAAACCCGATTGACCATATGGAGAGCTTCAAAACACTCATGATGGTCTATAATGCAACCGATGCACTCATGTATTGGACATTTCCTGCAACACTGAAAGGATCAGCAAAAAAATGGTATTCGCGCCTGACTCCAGAATCAATATTTTCTTTCGATCAGCTCGAAGAACTTTTCATTCTGCACTTCATTACTAGCCGTAGAGCTGAAAAAACAAGTGTCTCCCTATTAGAACTAAAGCAGATAGATGGAGAACTGCTAAAGGACTTCGTCAAGCGTTTTACAGCAGAAGCAAAGTCAACTTCCTCCTTGGACTCTTCAGTGGCGGTTGCAGCCTTCCATCACAATGTCATGCATAAAGAACTGAAAGCATCCCTCACCAAGAGCCCACCCCGAGATTTCACTGAGCTCTAAAAGTACATTAGAGACGAGGAAGCTCTCAGTCCACAATTTAAGAAAGAGTCACTTTCTGGCAACAAATGGAAGAACGCAAGTGAGGAAATACCAAAGATGTTCCTGAAAAACGATGCAAGTCAACGTCGTCCTCCTCCTACACCATGTTTGAACAAATTTAATCCATTGAACACAAGTGTGTCTGCCATCCTTATGGCGGTTGAAAAAGATGGGATAGTTCGTCCTCCTCCCAGAATGACAACAACTGGCACGAGAAGAGATAAGAGCCTCTGGTGCGCATTTCACAGAGGCCATGGACATACTACCGACAATTGCAAAGCCCTCAAATAAGAAATTGACCTGATTCAGCGGGGCTATCTCTCTCAGCTTGTCCAACGAAACAATAACACCGAAAATTCTCTACCACGGGGGGATAATAAGCATCCAGAAAGGCCTTCTGTATCACGAGACTCCGAGCATAGGGCCATTCTACACACCATTCATGGTGGACCTATGAGGGGAGATTCTAACTCGTCTCGCAAATCCTTTGTAAGGAATGTTAATTTGGTACATAACACTCCACCCCCAAAGAGTTCGGGCCTTTCTGTATCCTTCTCTAATAAAGATCTCGATGGCGTTGAAACGCCTCATTGCGATGCACTGGTTATCAACCTAGGCATGGAAAATCATAAGGTGAGACGTATCCTTGTAGACAACGGTAGTTCCGTAAACATCCTCTTCATGGCTGCATTTGAAGCTCTCTCAAGATCGACTCAAGCCAGTCAGTTATACACTTCACTGCTTCTCAGGTGCACCTGTCCAAGTCGAGGGAATTGTCGCACCCGACGTGATGGCAGGGAAAGCCCCAGCAACACAGACGGCAGCCTTAGACTTCCTAGTAGTCAACGTCAAATCCGCATACAACACTATATTTGGCCACCCCGGACTAGCCGCTTTCCATGCAGTCGCCTCTGCGTTCCACATGAAAATGAAATTTCCAGCAACAGCGGGCATAGGCCAGGTAGTGGGAAGCCAATAGGCAGCACGAGCATGCTACACTGCTACCGTGGGGGGCTCAGTTCTTCCCCTCCATGTCGAAGAACTATTACAGGAAAACAATCATAGTATCCCAAAGCCTACAAACAAGGTCAAAGCTGCTACGCTGGGCAGCCAAATCGAGAATTTTCAAAATTTTCATAGTTATCTCCTCCCAATTTCGAGTACTTCCTCATCAGAGCCCGACAATACACCCAAAGCCACCCCACTCATTCAACGGGAGAAAATAATCTTTTCTAAATTCATTGGCACATCAGAAGATTTCTCTTTCTCTATGCAAAACAACGGGGGGCTCCCTCCGAAGCAGGCAAGTTCGGACAAGGTCTACCAAGTTGTTCACTTGGCAGCTCATCAACTTGAAGACCCAGGGGGCAAGGATATGTCAGTAAGGACTTTGAATGAGCGACACCTCAAGAAGTACAATGAGAGCATCTGAAACGCTCTCTCCTAATTTCCGTAGAACATTTAAATTTTTTTAATAAAGGCTAGCTACTAGAGCAGCCGTTTAGTTTTTCCTTTCAATAACGACCGCTTCCACCAATGGTCACGCATGTAATAAGGGCCAGCCATTAGAGCAGCCCCATAGTTTATTTTTCAATAAAATTAGCTAGTTTATTTTTATGCATTTTATTCAGTTCTACTAGAGCAAACAATGAGCTAAATGCCCAACATACACCTAGAGTGGCACTAAACACTTGTTACAAGCTTTCCACACAATGGGTTCGGAGTCCATACCCATGGCTCAAAAGAGACTCTATCAATTTGCAAAGAAGCAAGTTCAGAGTGCGCTTTCCCATTCGAATTGCTCCTGCAACCAGTTAATACTTAAACTAACAAGTTCGGAATTCAGATCCATGGTTCAGATTTACTCTCGCAACCTACAATTACACACGTTCAGAGTTCAACTCGCCAGTCGATCTGTTCCTGAAACTAGTTAAAATTCCTCAAAGACTTACACAATGAGTTAAGTGCCAAACTTATACACATAAGCCGCACCAAAAACTCGTCACTAGTATTCCCATAAGATGGGTTCGAAGTCTATACCCATGGCTCAAAGAGACTCTAACAATTTGCAATAAACCAAGTTAAGAGTGCGCATCGCCATTCGATCTGCTCCTGTAATCCATTAGTGCCTCCACAACCGGTTCGAAGTCCATACCTATGGCTCAAAAGAGACTCTGTCAATTTGCAAAGAAGTAAGTTCAGAGTGCGCTTTGCCATTGATCTGCTCCTGCAACCAATTAATACTTAAACTAACAAGTTCGGAATGCATACCCATGGCACAGAGTTACTCTCGCAACCTACAATTACACACGTTCAGAGTTCAACTTGCCATTCGATCTGTTCCTAAAACTAATTAAAATCCCTCATAGACATATTAAGAGGTCCAAAATCGTGGATCGGAGTTACTCTAGTAGAAAGCAACACTTAGAGCATCCACTATCGTTTTAAACAAAATTTGCATATTTAGCAATTGGGAAATAGCAATAGAGGGAGACGTCTGCTATCGTTGGTGCTAAATCTGCCCAAAAAAAAAAAAAAAAAAAAAAAAAAAAAAAAAATCAGACAGAGCTTCTTCATTCGTCCAACGTAGAAAAGAAAAAAAAAATTGGCAATTTCATAAATATTCGATGGCATTTCCGTAAAAATGGCATGAAGCAAATTGGAGGAAGAAGCTTGGACGGACGAAGGTCACCCATCCTTTGCTTTCTTTTTTTTTTAATAAATGTTTTTAATGGCAATTTCGTAATTAATTAATGGCATTTTCGTAATATTTGGATGGCATTTTCGTAATTTTTTGAAACTAATTCTGATTACTTAAAATAAATAAAATAAATAAATAAATAAGAGACGGAGCTCCTTCATCCATCTTTCAACTTTTCTTTTTTTTAATAAAATATTCGACGGAAGGAGCTTCATCTTCTGTTCGTCCGAATTTTTTTCTCAAATGGATGAAGGTCTTCCGTCTTCTATATTTAGCATTTTCCCAAAGCCGCTCCTAAATTTAGCAAAGCACTGTTCACTCCTATTCTAAAAAATGGGTTTTTAGCAAACAACAGTAAGAGTGTTTTCTATCTCAATTGCTATTTTTTGGGTTTTTAGAAAACGACAGTGGATGCTCTTAGAGTTCAACTCTCCACTCGATGTGACTCACAATTTGTTAGAGGACCCATACAGCAAGTTTGGAAAACAACTCTCCCTCAGAGTTGCTCCTACAACTAGCTGGGTTCAAGACGGAGAAGTTCTAAACTCCGTCATACACCATCAACAGTTCTTTAGCTATATGCAACAGACTTGAGGCCCTGTTATTTAGCTACAAAGAACCCAATCGATGGCACCTCAATCTCGAAAATAAGGATCGCACACACAGAGAGTTCATCAAATCACAGAATTATCACAAATCCTCATGTTCAGATTCAGTAGTACTACAGATATTTACAAGTACTAAATCATCAATCATACAACTCGATCTACACGCCGTCCTTGAAATTTAGTGGACGAGGAACGTTGTTCCTAAGAGATACAGGCCTCCTTGTGGGTCGCCTGATGCCCACTTCTTTTTCTTTGACCGCCAGCATCTTTAACAGAAAACATTGATCCCATAGATTGAGATTACTGGCCGGTACACGAGGCACATGACTCTCCACGAACCAAATCCAAACTCAACAAAGCCAACGCGCCACTCTGGGCGCCACTAGGATGTCGTGGGGGCACCTATGCTATTGGCACCGTTCCCCCAACGACCAACCCGAATCCTCCAACCGTTGCACTCTCTTTTGCATGAGTCGTGGTTCCTTCCTTCCCTTCAACCATCGATTCATTTTTCACACTAACGATGTGCGAGGTGCTTGCCGTCCGTAACCCACCAAGTCTCACTTGAAGGCGATACAACTCCAAGTCTTTCTCGATGACTATTTCTCTGAGTAGAGCACACTCTCCAATACTGTCTTTCGTCACTTTCAGAGGCAGTGGAAAGTTGACCAGAAGATCAGAATACAAGAGTGCTAACTCGCAATCCCTCTCAACAAGCGCCGACTTAAGGCAAATAGACTCTAACCATTCGTCCTCTGACTAAACACGCAAACGGTCAACTGTTAATTCTATTATGCGCAGTCACTTGCGAGGGAGCTCAACCTCATCACTACGGGGACTCTCCCCAGATCCAACGATCATCTGTCAACAATTCCAAAAGCATGGCAAACAAAGAGACAAAAATACTAAGTTTCACGGGCAAGCATCGCTTCAAAGCACACAAATGCAACACGAGAAATGATAGCAAGACTAGAAGATAGTTTTGCAAAGATACAAGAATGTGGTGGCCGGTCCGCAATTAGGCATCACAGAAAGTAAACTAACTACAAGTTCCAAACAAAACTAATCAAGAATAGCCTGAAAGATAAAGGACGTCTCAAGGTGAATCAAGCATCCACCTGCTTCGGTGCCACTACGGACAAGGAACCCCCAGCTGCAACCTTTCCCTTGTCCTTCCTACCTGTATCTAGGGGTTCACCAGGTCATAGGGTCACATGGTAGCCTTTCTCGTCGAAACCGGGAACACGCTCCACCACGTGTGAAATCGTTGTGGCATAAGACTTCAACATCTTCCTTTGCAGCTTGGATTTGCACTCGGCATGAACCTTAGCCACCTCGACCTTCAGCTCCGAGGCCACATCAGTGCGAGCCTTCTCCAACTCCAGTAGAACATCGGCATTCTTCTTCTCTAACGCCTTCTCTCTCTCCTTGGACGCCTCTAGCTCAAGGCACATCTCCTCCTTACTCACTGCCAATGCCTCTAACTCAAGGCGCATCTCCTCCTTACTCGCTACCAATGCCTCTAACTCAAGGCGCGCCTCCTTTTCCTTCTTCTTCAGCCCTTCCCACTCCGCCTTGGATTCCTTGACGGCCCTTTTCTTGTCTTTCTCAGTGCAAGAGATACGGGCTCTCATGTTCTTCTCCTCAGCCGCATAAAAGTCCACCAAATGCCCGAAGTGGCTCATCGCCAGAAATAAGGAGAAAACAGTTAAAATGTAACGATACAAGGAAAGACAGCATAAACTAAGCAACAAAAGAGACTAGATCATACCATCACATGTGCCCTCGCAATCTCTAAGACCGATCACTTGGAGGGATCCATCTTCAACCTCTCTCAGTCAGCAGGAGTAGGAATATGGTGACAGGCCTCAAGGCAAGAAGCGGAATTCCCCAAAAAGTTCTCCTGAGGTTTCATGTTCTAGTGCGGGGTGTAGACCATGTCCCCCCGATTAGCAAGCACGACGGTAATAGCAGTCAGTGGGGCTGACGGGGCACTAGCCACGACCGCAGCTAAGGAAGAACCTTCCTCAACAGTAGGCGGTACTCCTACAGGGGGCTCAGTCCATGCAAGGGGAGCCAGGGGCGATAAGTGCTGTGAAGAAAAAGGATGCATCGCTGACCTCTTCCGCTTCTTTGGCTCTTCCTCCCTCTTGTTCCATAGCGCATCCAGGTCTGCCAAAATGTCTTCGAAATCCATGCCTGTGCTTCCTGTAAAATGAAACACAAAGAAGTTAAAACTCGTAAGATCAAATGAAAACAATAGAGACATGGATGAAACAACCAGAAAGCAACAAAAGCATGGATAACTTGGCATGAGGGAAACAACAGTAAAATCATACTAGGAACAACCGGTCCAAGACCTCCTTCAAAGAGTACTTCGTTAGTGATGTCTTGTCACGCCAACACCTTCAGTCCAAAAAGGGCATCACTAATTCTTTTCTCTTCCAAGGTCATCACCGGCTCCGCCCTCACCACCAAAGGAACTGTCCACCTCCAAGTTGTGGGGATCCCCCATGGCTCGGCACTCTGAACAACGAGAAACTTCTCCTTCCAACATTTAATCGACGAGGATGCATCAACTAACCCCCAATTCTTATGAGGGATAAGGTACCAATGCTCCTCCACTTTGCTAAGTTGGATGAGTTTAAAGTGTCACCTAAACACAACCAAGCTTGGCTCAGCTCCGAGCCTGCGAAATTGTAGGACAAATCCAACAACATGTTTCCACACATTCGGTATCAGCTGCACCGGACACAGCCGATACCAGTTAAGTACCTCTTTAACGAAGGGGTGAAGGAGAAAACGAAGCCCTGCAAAGAAGGCATCGCTCGGGAAGAAACAATATTCCTCTGATATGGCATGACAAGCCCTAACTCCAGGACCCGGCAGGAGTAACTTGTACTCGTCAGGAATCGACTAACCAAGTCTGCTCACTTCTTGGCAATGAAACTTACTTCGTCTATGGACAAGTTTGCCGAGCTGTATGTTGGAGAGATCGTCAGGCTTCATGGTATTTTGTTAACCAGTGTGTCTGATCGAGATGCGCAGTTTACTTCACATTTCTGGAGGAGCCTTCAGACAGCTTTGGGTACCAAGATGGATTTCAGCACTGCCTTCCATCCTCAGACTGATGGACAGACTGAGAGAGTCAATCGAGTTCTCGAGGATATACTTCAGTGTTGTGTTCTAGATTTTGGAGGCAGTTGGGAAAGGCATCTAGCTCTGGTGGAGTTTGCCTACAACAATAGTTTTCAAACTAGTATCGGGATGGTGCCGTATGAAGCTCTGTATGGTAGGAAGTGCAGAACACCTGTTTGTTGGTTTGAAGTAGGGGAGTGGTAGATGTTTGGGCCTGAAATTGTGCTGAAGACCTCTGAAAAGATCGATCTGATCGGGAAGAGGTTGGTGGATGCTCAGAGTAGGCAAAAGAGCTATGCAGATAACCGGATGAGGGACCTTGAGTTCGAGGTTAATGACTTTGTCTTTCTGAAGGTATCACCCAGTAAATGTGTGATTTGCTTTGGCAGAGGTGGGAAGTTAGCTCCAAGGTTCATAGGCCCGTACAAGATATTGAAGCGGATTGGAAAAACTGTTTACCTGTTGGAGTTACCAGAAGAGTTGTCTCAGGTGTACAATGTCTTCTATGTATCTATGCTGAGAGGTTACATTCCAGATCCGAGTCACCATTTTCCTGAAGTGCCAGAGGGTTTGCAATTGGATCTGAGTTACACTGAGCTACCGGTTGAGATTGTGGATCGTCGGGAGGAAGTCTTGAGGAACAAAACGATACCGATGGTCAAAATAGTCTGGAGAAACCAGTTGGTTGAAACGGCTACTTGGGAATCCGAGGAGAGGATGTTGAAGGATCATCCTGAGCTCTTTGTTTGATTTGTATCTTCTTTTCTTTTCTTTTCTTTTCTTCTTGTTGTGTTCTGCTTTTCTCACTCTTTAAGTGTAGTTCCGGGGACGGAACTATTCTAAGGAGGGAGTGTTGTAACATCCTGAACTTTTAATTATAATTAAATAAGAGTTTGTTGATTTTTACGTGTTTTGCGCGTACAAATTCATGTGCATTTTTCCTAGAAAATTATTTCTTTTCATAACATGAACAAATATATTAATCCTCCTGTTTTATTTTTAAAGCCTATTTAAACTCTAGGCCTAATTGTCAAATCTAGCCCACCCTAATTAATTATTTATTTTTTTATTAATAGCCCATGGGTTCTAAGGCCCACTAAATTGAGCCCACTAGTTTATTTTTCTTTTAATTGTCATAACTTGTAGTGTAGACTAGTTTTGTAGAAAATTAATTAATTAATCATGTACAACTAGTAACTAGGGGTACTATGGGAGAACGTGCATTGCACTAGCACATGCCTTGGTGCATGGGGGTGTTGGCCGGATGGAGTCAAGAGAGATTGGAGAAGTGGAGTAGTGGATGGGGTGGTTATGTGTTCATGGGTGGTTGCTACAACTCCCTAATACATCCTAGCCCTTAATCTTTAACCATCTAGATCAATCCTAGCCATCTATTTTGCTTTCAAAAAAGTATAAATACCCCCCTCATTTCCCTTCATGTAGTACATTAGAAAATTGATAAAGAAAGAAAGAAAGAAAAGAACTAGTGTGAGAAAAGATTGAGAGCTTTTTGTGAAAAAAAGATTGAGAGATTTTGTGTGTGTTCCTTCGAAAGTAGAGGTCGGCCTACATCAAGGAGCAGGGAGGAGGAGATCGGGTTCCATCTAGCACAAGGAGGAGGAGGCTTTTGGTGGCACAATCAAGGAGGAGAAGGATCCATTCGTGTGTTCTAGGAGATTTCTAGGAGCTTTCTATTTATTTTTCTCCGAAAAGGTGGGTGGTTTCTCAAGCTTCTACTTTAGATATCATGCTAGAAATTGGGTTGATGAAATTGCTAAGAAAAATTAATTAGATTGGCCATGTGTTTGTTTAAATAGAGATAAATTATAGATGAAATGAATGCTTGGTAAATTGATTGCTAGTTGATAAAATTGTGATTACTATATTAGAAATTATCATGTTGACATGAAATATATGTTTTGAGCCATGCTAAATTGAGAAAATTGTGCTTATGAAATGATTAGTTGATTAAGTGAACCATTGAAATCATATTGTCTAAATTAATGTAACACTAGTGTGGAAAGAGGGAATTTCGTTCTAAAAATATTATGGAATAACAATAAGTAAGAAAGTAGTCTTTTGTGAAAATTGTGTTTATAAATTATGTAAGAATCATGATCGCTTTCAATGTCGAAATTATGGACATAGAACATAAAATAGAAATAAGAATTCATTTTTTTATGTCAATAATGATTATTGAAATACTGTTTTACTACAAATTCCTATTATTTATAATCTGGAAGTTTTTGACACAAATAGAGAAGAAAAGAAACTAAAAAGACTTGAATTATGGAAGATTAGCAATGAACAGAGAGTTAAATTATAAACAACTCAACCCTTTTTCATATCGAGTTAGTCACTTGGACTTATTGGTCTTAGGGTGCACAACAGCGCGCTATTGTAGCGCTGGTCTGGTCTTGGTTGCGGGTTCGAAAACTGGCTCAACCCTTTTATTTTGTGATTTTTATTAAAACTGAAAACTCCTAATTAAGCACTATATGAATTGTAGCCCATCTTATATCACCTTGGCACCTTGGACTCTGTGGTCTTCAGTGGCGCCACAGTGCGCTTACTGTAGTGCTGACGTGGTCTTTGGTTTGGTTGGGGGTTCGAAACCTGACCTTGGTTTTTTGATTAAAAATATATATTTTCTAGGCTTCATGAGAAATTTTTTTCTATAACTTTTGGCTTATTCTAAGTAAGAATTGAAGACTATTTCAAGAAAGAAATTGATATAAATTATTAGATTGAATTATTGATTAGATAAAGGAAAATGAATATTTTTGTTTGAAGGATTTTTAATAAAGAGTTGAAATGAGATTTGTGTAATGGAAAATTTTGAGTAAAGATAAGTATGATTGTGGACTTAATAATGGAAGAATGATATTATGAGAATAAGAGAAATTATGTGAAAGATGAATTATGAATGTGATAAGTTGGGAAAAAATGAATTTATCGTTTTATGCATGAAATTGTACATGAAAATGAAATAGAAGATCATGTTGAATTATGAAAAAGATTTTATGAGTAGGAATACTCAATTTTATGAACATGAAATGAGATTGAAGACTAGAGTGTAGCTAAACCTTATATCGGCATTGAGTAAATTCTTTTGAGATAAGATGTTAAAATGAAAAGACCAGGTTTGGGTCGCATTGTTGAATTGATGGATAAGACCGATATAGAGGGAGTGCTAACTCTAGAGTATTGATTTTATTTATGATTCAAATAATTAAGGATTAGATACATAGTGAAGATGTGAAGAAAGTAAGAGAAAAACACGAGTATGAGGACCATCGGATTGGTGGTGTGAGAGTGATTCATAGGTTGCCTGCTTGATGCGTGATGTTGTGGCATGAACACTACTCCGGAGTTATCGTCCCGGTGGCGACGCATGTGGGGTGTTTGGTGACTACAGGTGGTGCCATCGTTCCATAACGGAGGCTGAATTGTCCATAGGCTCTGCATGATGCGTCATGTCATGACATGGGATTTTCCTCCAGGTTGTCTGGATATGGGCTCGTAACTCATAGAACATCTAGGATACTTACTGTAGTTACCGTTGTAGTTTAAGTCATGGCGAGGGATTGAACCCTACAAGATGAAGAACGATTAAGGACCTGCCCTCGGACATATGTAGTATGGGATGCATACAATCCGAACAAGTGCGCATTAGTGTCATATAACATAAATAATTGCATTAAGGACTAAGTGCACATTCACACACGACACCAATAGGATATTCCCCGTAGCATTGTTTTGTGACCAATGTGTGCTTTCTAAGTAAGAGAAATTAATGTATTATATCCTAGCATCAGTTGAATGAACTGACGTGCCCACAGTTTCTATGCAGGATAAAGTGAATGAAAAAGACTAAGGAGAAATTGATGCTTAAAGAATTATTCAAGTGTTGTTTATTTCATTCATGTAATTATTGTAATTTTCTTCTGCTGTTTAAATGTAACTCTGATGTAACAAAAGTTGTTAATTCCTTATAAAATTGTATGAAGAGAAGTATAAAGATCTTGTGGAACTTCGAATTCAGTCTTATTTGGAATTCGGGGTGTTACAAATTGCCACGTGGCAGGATCTGAGTCCTCCACAAAATTTGACGATCAGATCACCCTACACCAGGTCCAATAAGAATAGTAACTTGTCGACAGGACAGCTGGCCGGAAATACGAGCAAACATCACAGCGCTCGGCCAATGAAAAAAGCAGTCTGATGGGGTGAGAAATTTCACAAACACTTGGTGGACGTGATAGGGTGAACAATTTCTTAAACACTTGATGGACGTGATAGGGTGAGCAATTTCACAAATACATGATGGATGTGATGGGGTGAGAAATTTCACAAACACTTAGTGGACACCATGTTCACCACCAAGAGAAGAAAACCCATCACAACGCAAGCTTCCTTGTGACAAGTCCCACTAGCCCCACGAAGTCCCCAAGTCCGTTCAACCTCTCTCAACCAACATCAACTCAAACTTCAAAGAGATGATCAAATCCAAGAACCCTAGCACTCCTACCTTGGTGTAAGAAAGAGAACTCCGTCAAAGACAACCCAACTCCAAACGAAGCAAGCTCCTTGCCAAGATGAAGCTTCAATCTACTCTCTAAAAAATCTCACAAAAGCTCCAAATATATGCAAAATCGAAGCTCAAAGATCCCCCAATAAGTGATCACGGCTCAATGGAAGGGTAGAAAAAGAAAACGAGTTCGAGTCAGGTTCGGATTCGCAAACCAAAACCTAAACAAAATCAAAGTGATGATATAACAGGTTACGGGTATGGATCCAAACCCAAAACCCGCAACCCTCCTCCAACTCAACTTCTTCTTCTTCCCCAAAAATCCTTCTTTCACCAAAACATGGGCTCGTCTTCACTCCGTGTCGAGCCACCGCCTCAGCCAAAACAGAGCACCTCCGCTCCACCGTCAAGCTCCCACAGTTGAACTCCACCTCCAAGCTACGGTTCTCCTCACCGAAACCCATAGAGCTCGACCCAAGCTTCGAAAGACCCATGAAAAGCTAAGTCCATAGCTCGACGACAGAAGGGCTGTCATTGCTCGACGGGGGAAATCGCTCACAGATCGACCAACAAGCTACCCATAGCTCGACAAATTTGCTAGTAGCTCGACGGAGGATCACCATAGCTCGACGCCGCCACAGCTCGACCAAAGTCGGAGCTTATAGCTCGACCGAATTCGAGAGCTTCATAGCTCGACGAGGCTTCAAAACCCCATAGCTTGACCAAGAGGAGGTAGCTCGATGCTCCCATAGGTTGACGAGGGTGTGGTAGCTCGACGGAGAGCGAAGTCATAGCTCGAACGAAAAACAAAGCACCCGACCAAGAGATTTCCTAACTCCATAGCTCGATTGCAGACTCGTCCTCATAGCTCGACGACGGAGCTGTCTCCATAGCTCAGCAATGCCATCGATAGCTCGAAAATAAATCGGAGGCCATAACTCGACGAGTTCAGTTTGTAGCTCGACCAAAATAGCTCGACGACGACCCCTCATCATAGCTTAAAGACAGCTATATAGCTCTGTAGCATGATGAAGTCCTCAAAAATTAAAGAAGTTGGCTATAGCTCGATGAAATGGTCGGTCGAGCTACGAGGTCGCTCGCATCGTTCGTCAGCTATCCCGATTGCTCAGAGGTTCGAGCTCGCGTGTGATGGACGTACGAGATTGGGCCACGTCGCCCTACATTCGTCCCCAATGCTCTGCTCTCTCCTCAACCATCTGATCCCACTCAACGGACGAGCCGGAGTGTGATGGACGTCCCTGATGCCGCCACGTTGCCTCCCCAGAAGATCCTCGCTTCTCAACCGCTTGATCTCACTCAGCGGGCGAGTCGACAACTGATCAACTCTTCTAATTGAGCCACGTAGCTCCTCATTATAGCGATTAGATCTCTGCTGTCTGATCTCACTCAGTGGGCGAGTCGACAACTGATCAACGCTGCAGATTGAGCCATGTAGCCCCTCAGCGCAGCGATCGGACCTCCACCATCAAATCTCCCTCAGTGCGCAAGATTTTCTTGATCAATGCCTCAGATCGTATCAAAATTCGTGCCAAGGTCTGATTATTCTAAAAAAAATCCCAAAAATCATTAAAAATTCGAAATTAATTAAAAATCTAGAAAATAATTGTTTAAATTTGGAAAAATCATTAAAAATTTCTGAAAAATAATTAAAATTGGATTTATTAATTATAAAATTCGAAAAAGTGGTTTTAAAATTGGGGGGAAATTCCAGAAATTTCTGAAAAATCCAAAGAAATATGAAAAAATCCAGGAAAATATTCACTGTCTTCAAAGCCACAGATCAATTCCAGGTATCTCCGAACACCCTGACTGCTAAGATTATACTCCAGAGTCGAAAAGTAAAACGTACTACTCTCCGAAAGCCAAGAAAATTGCCTTTCGGGAATGGGGGGCTTATGATGATGGTAAAAATTGCTACAAATCAGGGTCGTGCAATTCATGCACTAATCTCAAATCTTCCACAGGCAGATTAACCATCACAGACCTCTTTTATTGATCTGGGCCTTCTCCAAGACATGGGCTTCTTTCAAACCCATAAAAAGTGACAGACTAGGCCCACTAGGAGAAACACCCAATCCATAAAGGCTAGGAGTAAAATCTCTTATCCCCTAATAAGAAGATCTTATCTTTTAAGGGGGAGGAACATAAAAGAGATAAGGAATTCAAATCGATCCAACGATTCCAGATCAATCTTTTGATATGTTCCTCAGGCCTATAAATACCCTTCCCCCTATATAGCCAGAAGGTAATCAACAATTCGCCAATTTTCTCTCTCATACTCTATTTCTCTTTCTGATTCTGACTTGAGCGTCGGAGGGTCCGTCGCTGGGGCTATCCCCGGTGTTTCAGACTTTTTGCAGGTCCATCGGCCGCATCAGCTATCATTCGATTCAGATCACGGTGGTCAATCAACGATCCAGATTCGATCCCAGGAGCTCTAATAACTTTTAACGGTCAAGGTCAAAGGTCAGACTTTTAGTAGTTTCCATCAATAATTAACTCACTATCTGTTTGCTCCCACACCGAAATAAGCAGCAACAACGGCTGATGGGTATATATGGGTCGGGCCTTGGAGGCTCGTGAGAAGCCCAACTTCGTCTTCAAGTCAGATCGTACGGCTCTCAATATAGGGTTATCTCTTTAGTAGTATACATTGGATGGTTAGAGTTTCAAGTGTATCAAACCAGAGTTTCTCTAGATCTATATATTCATCGTAACGGCTCCAAGAAATATATGACTCTATTGAGTGCTGAATAGAAGAAGAGAGTACTTCATCTGAGAGGTGAGAAATTTCTCCATTATAAACAGCAAGCAAGTTTCAATTAGGCTTGAGAGAGAGTCGTGGTGAGAATTGTAATATTCTTTTATCTTTTCTAGTTGAAAAAATATCTCGGTTCTTCCTCCCCGGATTAAGGTAAAAGCCCCAACCGGGATAATTTTTGTGTGCTTTGTGTGATCTAGTTTTGCTTGGTAGTTTGCATTGATTGTGCCGAAAACTCAAAAAGAACCTCGAAATGGAAGAATTCCGCTAATTTCTTAATTAACAAGTAGTGTCGTAGGACTGCTTGTTTCCTAACAAAGAAAGTGTTCCTGTCGAGGGTTGTTTGGTTTGATGAAGTTGGAACTGTAGTGTAATTCGAACTCCATGTATAACTACTGAAATCAAAAAATCATACTAAGTTGTTTTGGTTTGTGCAGTTCTGTAGGAAATAGATTTTAGAGTTAGCAGATGGGTGCAGTCTGAAAGAGGAGATGAGGGGGGTTAGTGGGAAGAGAAAGGGGGATGCAAAGACTTCTAAAATTTATCTACCTGTTGAAATTTGAGTAACAATATATACTCTAACAAAAAATTTAGCTGTCAAAAAAGTTCTCTTGACATCTTGAAAAATTCTAACAGAAAACATATACATATTACTCTTCACTGATCACCATTTCCTCAAATATATACATATATCAGTCTCATTGTTATCCAAAAAACTTGTTACATGTTGAGAATATCATGCATAGTACTTTCCTGCTCTCCAACTCTCTACATTGCTCGCTATCCTCTTCTCCGAAGACTCAACTCGAGCTGATAGAGCACTCAACTGGCTATGCACACTGAGATCGATAACTTGAGAATCATTGTCACCATATCTAATGATAAATCCAGCAATGAGCGATGAATCAACAACATTCTCTACCTTCAAATTTCTGAACCCGGTCAGTTTCTGCATCTTTTTGGCTATCAGCTCAATCTGCTTACCTTCCAGTTTTACAGCTGATGAAACTGCTACAGAGAGGAAAAAATTATGTTTTGCAGACGTATAATCATCTTCTTCAATTCGAATGCAAGTGTCGTTCTCCAAAGGTGAAACTATTGTCGGGCTTGCTGCAGTTGTTATGGCCAGGAAAGTTTTCTTCGACAAATTGGGCAGAAAAAACTCCGATATTTGAGGAAGTCGACTTACATTGCAAGTTTCAGAAGGTTTGGAGTGGAATTGCAGTTGCCCGGTTGAGGGGATGGACTGGTTCAGGATGCTCATCTGTTCGATTTCTTTCAATTGTTAATTCATTGAAGTTAATATTAAATAACTAAAGATAAAATAGGAGTACCAGGAATAGAACTTTACTGCTAAAAATCTGGGAATACTGAGACTGCTTGTGCAGAAAATTCACGTCCAATTAATTTGACGATAATTGCCTGGTATAGGAATGTATATTAATTGCAATTTTTTTTTTGCAAGGAGAATTCGAACTCCCGCCCTCTTACTCCCCACAGGTTTACGAGTGGACCACAGACACTTGCACCTAGTTTAGGAAGTTATCAGCTATTTGTTCACTCCCAGCCCTATATCTGTTAGCTTGCATCTCAGTTAATATCCATTTTCTTCCATACTGGTACGGAACTTTGTTTTCTACGTAAAATTTCAACAGCTTGTATCCCAGTTTAATTGAGAGACTTGGTCTATAATCAGGCTTTTGGTTAAGAAACTCAAGTCTATTGTTAAATCATGCATTATCATCATCTCATTTCTCATCAAAATAAGATTGGCATATGTAGCATAATTGCCGTCATGTTATTGATGTGATGAAATTCTTCTCTTATATAACGCCAAAACTGACCGAGAAAAAATACAGACAACAGACAAGCTCGAAATAATCCTATGCCTCCACTTACCATCGTGTTCACTAAGATAATCTTGAAGAACGACAGTATATACAATTTTGCAACTGTGAATTACCGTGAAACTCAAACGTACAGATTAAGCTAAGAGTGGAACAGTTATGCGTTGGAACCAAATAAATAGTGCAATAATGGAATCTGCAGAAAGCAAGAGACTGTATATTATTCACCTCACCTGATGTTGTGTTTATGATTGTCAATCGAATTTTGAGAAGAAGAAGATAAGTAGAGAAAAGAAACAGAACTGAGCAGAAGAATATGAAGGGATTATGTGAAAAACATATGGGATTAATGTACAAGATATTTATACAGGAATTAGATAATGTGAGGAGTTTGTGTCACACTCGTAGTCCCCCAAAGCCACATCTTCATTCTCCCACCATATCCACTCATGAATAAGTGATTGGACCAACATCACATCTTATCTTATTGAGGGGCGAGAGTAGGATTTGGGTGTTTCTTTCTAATCTGATTGGCTGCGGAGTTTCTCTCTCCGGACTCTCACACTTGAACCATGTCTTGCCACGTTTCAGCTAATATGAGGAAGTGCGATAATAGTTTGATTAGTCGAATTCGGGTTAGGACTCTTCAAGATCGTTTTCAGATCCGCTAAAATTTTGTAGAATTCATTTAGAGTTTTGAATATATATGTAAGAGTTCTTCTATGAAGATAAAAAAATTCTTACAAATCCATTAAACTTGGGTGGATCCAAACCCAAAATTTTGGGTTGGAAACTCTAAAAGGGTTACCCGTTTAGCAGGTTCATAACGCCTTTGTATGATGATGCATGCAAAGACACTTTTAAACTCTTTTGGGTTTTCTGCCACTCACATATGTTTTGTTTTAATTCTAAATAAGCCAACCACCACAAATCGCTATATCCAAATACATTATCTAGAATACAGGGCTCTCCTCAAAAATACCATTCTGTTATGTGTTGTTAGTTTAACACTCGTTAAACGCATCTAATTGCCAAATTTACAAATTTGTTTAAACACCTCCGTCAATGTGATTTTCATCAATGAGTATGTCTTCCCCTCTTTTTTTTTTAATCACAGTTTATGAGTTAAACAATTTGTGGCTTTTGACCTAAATAGCCCTCCCATTGAACTCATCATTTTCCTCATCTATTAGAGCATCCACTATCGTTCATGCTAAAATATAGATATTTGGCAATAGGTAAATAGAAATGGAAAGAGTAGCGCTGCGATTGTCAAAGCCAAAATTTGAGTTTAAAAAATAATAAAATATACAAACGGGAGAACATCCTCCATCTAATAAAAAAATTAAATTTTTTAATTCCCAAAATTTGATAGACGGAATATCATGTTATGTTTGAGAATATTTTTATTAAAAAAAAATTTAGAGCTTCTTCCGTCTGGCCACAATTAATTAAAAAATAAAAATAAAAATAACTAGAGAGATGATGAACTTCCGTCTGGGAAGTTTTTACTTTTTAAAAAAAATTAATTAAACACCCAGCTGTGTCACTGTCCCACTGTGTTAAAAAAATAATTAAAAAATAATTAAACACTGAAAAAGATCATGTCCCACTGTTAAAAAAAAAAAATTTAAAAACCCCATTGTTATATATAGCAATCCCACAAAAAAATGCCAAAAAAAAAAGAGACTGAAGAAGATCTTACATCCATTTCATTTTTTTTTATAAAAAAAAATTTAAGAGACGGAAGATCTCTACTTTTGACCATTCAAACTCTTCAGACGGAAGAAAATCTTTCATTTGTCTTAATTTAATATTGAAAATAATTGAAAATATTTGAGAGACGGAAGATCATCTTCTGTCTTCTATATTTGGTAATTGCTATTTTACTCTGCTATATATAGCAATCGACTGTTCGCAATTTGGTCAAAAAAAAGGCATTTGTCAAACGATAGTGGAAGATTTTTGGTTAAAATTTCCATATTTTAGGTTTTTAGCAAACAATAGTGGATGTTCTTATAGGCTTTTCCAGTTTTCCCACTCATGGCTTCATATGATGGCGATACATCTCCAACCTCTTTTACCTCCCTAAGCTCGTCATCTCTTGCCTCCTAAACCTCCAGTCTGATTCCACCATACACATTTTAAAAACTAGATCTAACATTTAATGACTTAGACGGCGAGCACCATCTAGCAAATCTTTGCCCTCTCCAGTCATTCCTGCCACTATTTTTTTCCCATCTCAGTTACATTCACCCCTCCTCTACTTTCTTCCCCTCCAAATCGATTCAAACTCCCAATAATATATTATTTCCTTATCTCCATACTCTAATCCTCCAAACGTCAATACTGATAAAATTGAATATATTAGAGAGAGAGAGAGTGTGTCCATTGATGGGAACGAAAAAGGGGGTATATTTGTCACACCAAAAAAAATACCTCTAGGGTTGATGGAATTTCACTAGGAGAGGAGGGGCTCGCATCTGATTAGCTAGTTGGTGAGGCAATAGCTTACCAAGGCCAATCAAAACACGATTTGGGAGATTTTGTATTGGGATTTTTTCCATATTGGCCCACTTTTTGAAAATATTGACCAAACTGACCCACTTTTAAAATATTTACCCAACTGATTTAGTTTTGGACACGTCAGCATAAAACGCTATTGATAATAATAGCATTTTTATTTTGATATCGTTGTTGCCAATAGCGGCACCTATATAAAAAAAATTATAGTACCACTATTTGAAGTAACGACATCAATATATTATCGCATTCACTTGGGAGTTCTCTGACTTGAGAAAAAAATTATAAGTAAAAATTGCTTATAACTGATGCTGTTATTCCCAATAAAAACATCATTATAACTGATAATGTTGTTGGAAATAGTGGCATCAGTATAATCCACAGTGTACTCCAAATTTTGTGCAAGTACATCAGCTTCAAACACGATTTCGACCTTGATGCAGCCAGTATCTCTCAAAACTCAAAACATAAATACTGTAGAGCTTTTTCTTGGTGTTCCACAACATTTTGAATCATCTCAATCAAAGTTCGGATGATAAAGTTATGCCCAAATTACGTAGCAATGTCGTAACTATTCAAGCGATGTGGAGTACATTGTATATTATACTGATGCCGTTATTGCCAATAGAGGCATCAGTTATAATGATGCCGTTATTGGGAATAGCGGCATCAGTTATAATTGATTTTCATTTATAATTATTTTCTGGACAGTTTCAACATTGCTTCGTAATCTGGGCATAACTCTATCATCTGAACTCCGATTGAGATGATTCAAAATGCTATGGAACATCAAGAAAAAGATCTTAAACTTTCATATTTTATGGTTTGAGAGATACTGGCTGCATCAAGGCTGAAATCGGGCTTGAAGTTGATTCACCTGCACGAAATTTGGAGTACACTGTACACTATAGATTATACTAATGTCATTATTGCCAATAGCGGAATCAGTTATAATGATGTCGTTATTGGGAATAAGCGGAATCAGTTATGCGATTTACACTTACAAACTTTTCCTCAAGTTAGAGAAATCCTAAGTGAATGAGAGATATACTATGTCGTTACTCCCAATAGCGGCAACAATTTTATTTTTTTCAGATGCTACTACTGGCAACAACGGCATCAAAATAACAGATGTCGTTATTTCCAATAGCGTTTTATGCTGACGTGTCCGAAATTGGGTCAGTTGAGTAAATATTTTCAAAAGTGGGTTTGGTCAATATTTTCAAAAAGTGGGTCAGTACGGAAAAAAATTATGTTATTGGTGGACTCCATATTCGAAAATATTTTTGCACCCGATACCCTACGGTTCCCACAATTTTTACACTTAAGTACATAAATATATATTATATTTACACATTTATCTTCAATAATTACTATTTACATATATATTCCTACAAATTCCATGTTTTTTGGGTAGTTTTTAACGGGTCCGGATCCGGGTTGGGTCTATTTTGAGCGAACCCAGACCCGAAATCGGAAGTGCATCGAGTCTTATTTTAGGTTCTGGACCCGAACCCAGACCCGGACCCAGACCCGGACCCATATATATCGGGTCGGTTCCGGTCCAATGCCGGATCCGGATCGGGTCCGAGTATCTGGTCAAAGTAACAACTCTACTACAAACTGGAGTTCCAAGTGTAATCCAAACTGATAAATGGTGGTCCTAACCTGCTAGTAATTGGATCAACCTAACTGCCAGTAATACTCCATAAGTATTTCTTAATAAACTGTTCCCCAGCTTGTATGAGTGCGCAACAGGTTGTAGTTTTGATTATTCACCGTTCGATATACCCTGAAGAAACGTCACACAATAGGAGCCATACAATCTATCTTAAAGCACAAACTGGTTCAGTCAAATCCACTAAAGACTCGACCCAATACTATTTTTGATGTCGCTTGCGGTCGGCTGCTCATAAAAGCAATCGACGACACTTGCAGTCGAGAACATCACTTAACTACTGAACCTTCAGAAAGCCCATAACAACAACACTTCTCTGCCTCCACCTTCGCTTCGAACCTCTTCTCGCTGCGCCATATTCTTTTCACATCGAACCTAGAAAGGCATAAACCCAACAATCTCCATTAGGTTTCAAGGTCAATCACAGAGTAAATACTGTTATCACGCCCCGCTTTACAAAAATACGGAATACGAGCACGTAACATTGGCCCAGCGAATGATTTTTATCATCCATAAGCTATTCAGGAATCTTTACAACATCTCACAATTTAATCAGAGTCGGAAGCCAGAAAAGTTAACCACACATGCATAATTGAATCAATATACCAACAGAATGTACTTGAAACAAAATGTATTAATCTCAAATAAATCGGATCTGAACACAGTCAAAAATCATGGGTCATACTGCCCAATTACAAAGAATCCAAGTAACATATACATTGTTCAAAATGAGCAACGGGAAATAAGTGAAGATAACAAAAGCTCCAGCCAACTAGAACTTTAGATCATATACTCCATCGGGCAGCTAATCACCAAAATCTGCAATTGATAATTGCAAGAGAAGGAAAGAGAAAACAAGTACCCGTCAATTGCAAGTTACGGGCCACTTATAATTTAGGATACAAGCACATGGAAAAACTAACAAATAGCATGGCATAATGCATCAACAGTAATAACTAGCATGAATCAGTAAAACAAAGTCAACTAACATGGTATACTAACAGTACAGATGTTTGTGTCAAATGCAGTGTCATATGGCAACTAACAGTGTCCAGTAACAGTAAGCTCAGTATATCAGTGTAACAGTATCAGTCTAACAGTCTCAGTCTAATAGTATCAGTCTTATATTTTTACAGTCTTGTGTGTATCACTAGCTAGGTGGCACTTCATGCGCCCCAAAAATATAATACATGGCTGCTACAATAAACAGTTTCGCTTTTAGATTTTATAGTGGACCATAATGGGACAGTGTACTCAGGTATTAGTAACAGTAGCAGTAGCAGTAAAGTAACAGTAACAGTAACAATAGCAAAAAAGTAACAGTAACAGTAGCAGAAAAGTAACAGTAACAGTAGCAGTATGGAACACTAGTTCCCTTCCAAGTACACGTTTCCATATTTTCCACTACTAGATCTTCCCTTAAGAATCCCGGCTTGGTTACTTTTATTATGGTCATCAAACAGGCATGATGGTGCATGAAAAGTCTCAAACTAACATGGTATAATCAGTATTAGGTTCAGGAAAACAAATAAACATGCATAGAGGATATACAGTCACATAAACGAGCAAAACAGTATATGTTCATATTCAGGACAGCATGACAGTACAGTACTAAAACAGTGAATCTCGTCGCTACAGAAATGCAAATCTGGATCTGTCGAAGAATCTGAAAAATAGACTCCCAACTGAATCTAGAGAATATAAATAAGTCACCTAGTAATTCACAAAATCATAACTCAAAACTGATTTGAATCCAGAAAATACGTTCAGTCAAAAATCAGTAAAACGAATTCTCAGTCAGAAAAACAACATTAAAACTCCTCAAATAAATCCAGGAAAAATCTGGGGTAATCCCCTACATGTCTAGTATCAAAATATAGAGTTTCATAATATTCCAGTAAAATTACTTCAGTCAACCAAAATCAGAAAACCTCAAAAAACGATAGTTTGGCAAATCTGAAATTTTCAATACTGCTGTACGAAAACTGAAATATCTCGCAAACCATAAAACAAAATCCAAATCCGCCAAAGGGAGATGAAAATAGACAAAGTAATCTAACTTTCATATTTCATAAATATTTTCCATACAGTAGAAGGAAATAGGGAGAAAATACAAATCTTTACAGAACAGCGAGCAAAATACAGCAAATATAGCTTTCACAAATAAGCATGAAACGGCATATAAAACTCATCAATAAAATCCACCAAAATTCTGGATAATTCCTAAATAGGTATAGAAATACTGACCAAAGTTTTAGATCAAAACAATATGTGTAGCACAAGTATCAAAATAATTTAGTCATCAAAATCAACAAGAAACAAAATCTGGAAAAGATCTACACCTCTGTACTAAAACAGTCATATCTCACACATACGAAAACGAAATCGAGTAAGGTCAGAGGGGTTGGAAAGAAGACGAATTTCTCTAAAACTCATGTTTAATACTGAAATTAAGATTCTGACCTTAATATGGTCTAAAATACAAATGAAAACTGAACATCGACAAAATACAGATTTTCCTCAAAACCAAATTTCAACATAAAACATACGAACTTGATCCAAACACAACCAAACTTGAAATAGAGGCTACCAAGCATCCAAACAACATGAAATAGGTTATATAACATATTTACAACAATCATATCACATGGATCTTAACAAATACCCAAATATCACAAATAGTTCGCATATATGATCAAATCAAGAACGGGCAAAAACCTAGTTGTTTCATGTCAAATTTGTGTCGTGAGTCAACTATTGTCAAATAGCACTATAGAGACAAAACTCATCAAGAATAACACACACAAGAGTCGTCTCTATAACTCAACTACATTATAGGTGGTATTTTTGACTTGTATCATACAAAGGAATTTGAGTATAAGTTACTTGCCTTAATCGAAGACAAAAATGAAGAACACCAAGAATAACGGGAACGGATCCCGGCAACGAACAAAATCCATGAAGGAGAAATCAACAAACCCATGAACGAAACCCACGTACAAAAATCACGAACAAATGAGAACCCACTCGCGAACAAAGAGGGACGAGGAGCGGGATGAATCTGGGGTAAAAGTCGGGATGTGAAAAAAATGCACAACGGCAAGGGGAAAATAGGATCTATATATATTGGTTAAATGAAGTTAAGGGACTGTTTGGTTGGAGGGGAATGGGGGGAAGGGGAGGGAAGGGAATGGGTTTTTTATTACTTTTCTTGTTTGGTTCAATTTTTAGGAGGGGAGGGGAGGGAAATGGAGGGGTGCAACACCCCTCCTGAGCCATTTTTGACTCCCCTCCAAAAGTGGGGGGATTTGGAGGGAAGAGAAAATAGGGCTAATTTTTTAAAGTGACATGACTAAATTGCCCTTTAAAATCTAAATCCTAATCTAATCAAACTCCTCCCTCCTTACTCTCTCCCCAAATCCCTCCGTACTTCTTTGCATCTCAATAATTGTTTTTTCTAGTAACGTATAATTGGTGTTTCTTCATTACATTCACACAAGGACACAGGACTATTGATAGATTACATTTAGTTTTCAAACCAGCGAGCATTTGAGGGGAGCTGACATACTGTAATTTCTGTCTTAACTTATTTCTGGATTATAATTTATTCTTTTTTCACTCGAAGCTAAAAATTAGGCACCCTTCTCGTTTGTTTCACTAGTCCACTGCCTAGGTTAGAAGGAGATCAACTTTCGCACTAAGATATTTGTAGGTTTTTTTATAACTATTCTCTTCTTCTTATATGTATGCAGATCAAATGAAGGAGTTCTCTCGTCGAGATGCAAAGAAGTTAGTGTCTGAACTATGGCATCAAGACGAGCTACTTAGCAAGAAAAGGAGGTTTGTCAACTCTCAACCAAACAAACAAAATAAAAAAATAAAATCCATGCTTCCCTGAATTTTAATACCTTTTGTTATTTCTGCTCATGAAAGTATTACTGCTCAAATGTGTGATATTGCTTCTGCCTTTAATCAAATGTCGTGTCATTTTTGTTTGTTTCGAGTTTGTGTCAACTGAATTCTTATCTTCATTACCAACTCTAAACATAATCAAATCCATCCATCTACAGTGTCGGCAACTTTAAAATGACTAAAAATTATACAGGGCATAACTTGATGTATAGATCAATTAACCACAAACTCGAGAAGATTAACAACAGTTTGATCTTCATCCACAAGCATTGTTTGAGTAGCAAGTTGCAAATTGACAACTGTTGCTATGTGCTAACCTCACAAGGAAGAATAAGTCATTTATGCTTGCATAAATTGCTTGTATCTATTCTAAAGAGAAAAGATACTTGTATAAAATTTCTCTAATTCGTTGTTGTTTCAATTCTTATTGTATGAAGTGGTTGTATGAATTTCTTATTATATGCAAAAGGATATAAAAGTAATTTTATTATAAAATCCATTCCATCCCCTTGTGAACCAAACAAGAAAATTATTATTTTCCCTCCCCTCCCCTCCTTTGAACCAAACAGAGTTTTCATTAAATTCCTCCCCTCCATTTTCCTCCCCTTTCTTCCCCTCCATTAAAATTCCTCCCCTCCCCTTCCCTCCTTCGAACCAAACAGACCCTAAGGTTAGGGGGAATTTTTTGAGGCGGCTACAGGCATCAGGCTACTGGGTTGCATACAGAGTTGGGTATGGGCTTACTTAAGTGGGTGCGGGTTAGTGAAGAATCAGAGTATGGGTAATCCTAGGTAAATGGGCTTAAAACTGGCATAGGTTTGCATTGAGTAGGAAAATGGGTATTAGGAGTAATTAACGGGTAGTAGGTGTATTAGAGTATAGGAAAATGGTAGTGGTTAATGGGTAATGGTTGTATACTGGGTTGGTATAAATGATCTGATGTTATGGTAGTTAGGAATATAATTGGGTTGATATAATAACACTAAGTTTGGGTATATGGCTAAAAATTTAATACAGGGAATGGTTAAGTGGTTATAGGCATTAGATTAGGATAAAATACTGATGGTAATATATGATGGTAATATATGGGTAATAATGGGTATGTGTATTTAATTGGGTTGAAGTATAGGTAAAGAATTAGGATTTTAGAATAGGCTTTGGGTATAAAAGATCCAAAATTTGAATGGACAAAAATGAATGAATCGAAATAACAATATGGAAATAAAAATAATTTTAACAGTGAAAATAAAAAAATAATGGCACGAGCAAAAGAGACGAATCAAAATGAGACAGCCGAATCAAGAATTCAAATAAAAGATGATAAAACAATAAAATAAAAATATATATTGAAACAAAAATCTAATATACGGTCCAAAAGAAATACAAGAGGAATACAAGGAGAGAAAATACACCAAAACGAAAATACACTCAAAAATACACAAAACAAAAAATAGGGGTTACAACTGTAACACTCCACAAAATTGGGATATAACAATTTTGCCCCTTCGTGTATTACGCACGTATATTTTGTACCTTTACGGGTAATATCCATAACATAATTCAATACGTATTTTGGATTTCGACTATTTATGCATTTTTAGTCTTCTGAAAATTCATTCTTATCATATGTTGAGCCAACTCAAATATTAATTTTCAATTTTTGTGTTTTTATGTATATTGCACGTGCTTTCAATACACGTGTCGATTACGTATATTTTCGGTTATGTGAAATATCTGTAACAATATTAAATATACATGTTTGTATTTTGACTGTTTTTCATTCTCTCAAATAAATTTTAATATTTTTGCACGTGCATCGCACGTAAAATTTTATGTGCATTTTGTTTCTAAAATTTTTTAAGAATTAATGTACATTTTTTTCTCACTTTATTTATTACACTTTGTATTAATTATATTTTTATATAAAAACCCATGGGCCCAAAAAAAATTTAAAGCCCACAAAATTATTTTAATAAAAACCTACACTACTGTCACGTGTAATACCCACACTCACACTTTTATTCAATAAAAACAAATAATTAAAATATGTGAAGTGTACACAAAGCACGTGCACGTGAACGTGCACACGTGCAATGTGCTGAAGACTGTAAATGGGATGAGTGGAGTTGAGTTTTTAGTGGATAGTTAATAGTCAGTGGGTAATTAGACATTTAATTAATTTAATCAATTCCTTTTTTATAAAACCCACCCTCCATTCCCCATAAGCAAAAAGATTAAAACAAAACCAAAACAAAAGAAATGTGTACTGTTCTCTGTTGCTGGCCGAAAGGCGGGGGGCTGGGTGGGAGTTTCCTTCTTTGTGCGCGGATTCCGAGGAGAATTGGAGCTTCTCTTGGAGTCCAAATAACTAACGGATTAATTAGAATCTTCTTTAAGGTAGGTATTTCTTGTGGCTTTCTAATTTAGCAGAGTTATGCATGCTAGATTTCTATATGATTAGTTGTTAAATCTTGATTTGGTTTGTGAATGTAAATTTCACAACACTAGTATAATTATGTCATGGTTTGTAGAAATATTGTTGTATTTCAATTTGGTTGCTAGAATCATGTTAATTAGAAAGAAAAAAATGAAAGAAGCATCTAGTAGGATGTGAGAATGAAAATCTTCTAATTCGTCAAGTTGGTGCATATTAAATTGTTCATGTAGAGGTTAAAATAATGCATTGTGTATGAAGTTTTAAAATGAAGAGATATGAAAGTAGCCTCACTAGTATTTATTTTGGCATTATATTGGTATAAGTTTTTACAAAGTGAAAATTTGAAGAGGAACAATATTTTATACAAAAATTAGAGTATAGTAGTGTGAGTACATTAATGCATTTTGGGAGGAAAATTTTATTATATTGTTAAAAATAAGAGTTTCATAAGTTTTAATTCATGCTAATACACAGTATATTGGGAAGAATGTATTCTGGAAGAAATTAGATTTTATTGATATAAAACAATTTAGAAATCGAAATTTGTAAAAGAGAGTTGTGAACAGAGAAGTATAACAAAATAATTTTAACTCCTATTCATTTCAGAGATCAACTGTGGGCTTACTGGTTCTGGCGTGGAATTTCGAGCGCTGTGAACAGTGGTCATAGGTCGTCGGTTCTCTTGAAAGGCTCTGTTTTTATTTCAAAATTTTGATTTTTCCCAAAAACACAGTACGCTTGTATATAAGGCATTTAAAGGGTTTTCTTTCACTAGTCGCTATTGGGCTTGCTGGTCTTCGAGTGCGACTTAAAGCACTGACTGTAGCAGCGCCTTGGTCGTGGGTTCGAACCCGTCAGGCCACTTTTAATATTTTTTTGGATTCTTTGATATATTTTTGAGTTTTCGTGAACATAAAAATTTGGGAAAATTTTTATTATTCCTTTAAAATATTATCTAGACTTTATAAAATATTTCCACAATATTTTTATATATTTTGTGAGAATTAGAAGTGGAATTCACATTTAAACATTGTGTTGAAGAACTTGAAATTTTAATTTAAAATGTGATTCTTGTGTTGTTAAAGAAAAGAAAAAAAAATTGGGATACAATTCTATTCATCTTGATGAGATTTTACAGTTATAAATCCCTTTGATTAAGAGAATAGTTGGTTTGCCTACAAGGCTATAATTGATTAACTTGACAATTTGAGTGGTAATTGATTACTTCATGGTTTATGGACATAAAGAAATGAATAAGAAAAAGATTGTGAATAAAGAAATGAATTACCTTGATGAGGTTAGATGTAACATTTGTGGTCTCATTTGAGACCGTTACTAATCTAGGGTGAGCAAGGCCCAGATTACCGACAGTCGAAATTTATGAAATTGTGTGAAGTAACCAGTATGGGTTGACTGTCTCAGTGTTGTGTTTAAAGACTGGTGGGTAAGCTGACTCTAGTTCTTAATAACCATAATCTAAACTTAAGGATAGACACTAGTTGTTGATATGATGAAATGAGTGCAAATGTGAGTTATGAACTCCGGAATGATCCTTGGAGAGAGATGGTCCCCAGTATTTCGGGACGATGAACGTAAGGGCCACAGAATGATCTACGGAATGGGAACGATCTCCAGTATTCCGGGACGAGAGCGACGCTCATGGGATACTTGTGCAATGAGGGATCCAGAATGACCTGCAGAGTGAGATGATCCCCAGTATTCCGGGACGTTGGACGTACGGGTCACAGAATGATCCACGGGGAGGGATCAGTCTCCAGTATTCCAAGGGCGAGAGCCAATACTTGCAAAGTGTCTAAATCTTGTAGTAGTCATCGTAGTAGATTGCATGGCGAGAGATCTAATCTTATAATGTGGAGTACGTAGGTGCTTGCCCTCGGACCTATGTAGTATGGGATGTATAGAATCCGAACATGTATGCATTACTATCATCCTAGCGTAAACATCTGCACTAGGCATTAAGTCATTACATACACAGACACGTTTAGGATAGCCACTCTTTTATATTTTTTGATACATTCAAGTTTGTGTTTGCTAAAGTATAAAGAATCGTTACATTACGACATGGTGAGGATCGCCGTTTATAATATTGCGTTGGTTGTAAGCAACTGACGTGCCCACAGTTTCACATGCAGGACTGCGATTTGCAAAAGAACACAAAGATTTATTTGGTGCTAAGGATTACTTGCAGATTTTGTTGTTGTCATTCAAGATTGTATTCTCATGTTGTAATTATTTGTTTTCGCTGTGTAAATGTAAGATAACAGTGTTGTATGAAAAGGTTTTAAATTCCTTGTAAAATTGTACGAAATGAAGTAAAGATCCTGTTGTGCTACGAATTACCGTATTTTGGAATTTGGGGCGTTACAAATACGTAGCGAAATTAAATTAAAAAATCGAAACCCAGGCATGTATCCATGCGAAAACCATAAAACGTGTTAAGATTTTTACCTCAACGATGAATCTGTTGTCTCCATAATATGCCAATCACGAACTACAATGTTGCGGTGCCTCAATGGTATCCACACGAATGGATCAAATTGGGCTCTCCCTCATGTCGCGGTGCTAACTGCGGGAAGGGGATGTTCCTCACGATATCTCTCTCTCTCTCTCTCACTTTCTGTGACGGCTAGGGTTCATATATATATATATATATATATATATATATATATATATATATATATATATATATATATATATATATATGCAGCAAACCCTAAGTGGGTAATGAGATGTGCAGGCCTTCTGATTTGGGTTGACTTAATTAATCTAATTAATTTTCCAACCAATTTTAGGAGGCCAAGTCTTACTTGGAATCCAAATTAAATTCTACTAATAAATTTAAATTCCAATTTCGATCTATTCTAAGTGTGTGACCCTATATGTTCCAATTACGTTGACAGTAATACTAAATCCTATTTTAGTATTACAAACAATGAGCGTTATCTAGTAATACATCAATGCAACTCAAATAACAGGAATGCAATGATTTGACATAACCTATCTGTGACCAACGTTACAATATAGTCTAGTCTTTTTGTCCAGATATCTTAATTGACCACAATGCATAGAGCGTGTCACCCTTGCATAGTTCAATCTTTGGTTTCTTGATGTCCGAGTAAACTTACTAAAACAAATAAGATCAGTATCTCATATTGACTCATTTGAGCATGACCATGCATATTTGCAGTATCACTCAATCAAGGAGCACGTAGATATCGTTGTTGTTATGTAAGAGGGACAAATCCTATCTAAGTCACTCACATCCCTCCGCATGATTTGTAGTATTTCCAATAGTCGGCTTTATAATCACCTTATTACATGTGACGTTTGACGGCACTAAACATATAACTTCTCATGTAGAGAACCATAGTGACTTCAAGTCAAAGGACCACATACACCATGGTCACAGTGTGTCACGCCCCGCTTGCCATTATACGAAAATATGGGCACGTAACTGAGGCCCAACGAATGATATAAGTATACAAACTCATATCATCCATAAGTTGTGCAATACCAGTAAGCTCAACAATACAATAGTAATCACAGGAACAAGAATATGGGTCTGGTTAGAGGGGTCTGGTTGAGTTTGGGTATAGGTTGATTGTGGACTTGAGTTAATGGGTTCACTTGGGTTTGGATAGTTAATAGGGTATGGGCTTGGGTTTAGTCTTGGGCTAAAGAATTGGGCTTGGATTAATAAATCAAAATAGTAAGAATATACTTGGTTTGAGCTTCATAAATGAAAATAATAAATTCAGTAATATTGGTTGGGCTTAAATAATCAAATAGATATGAAACATGATTGTAGAACGAAATATGATTCTCGTTAAAAAAATATATAATTATTAGAAAGTAGCTACAAAATAATTGATGTTTAGAAAACTTTAATAGAATATCCAAAAATGCATTAAATACAAGGGATAAATTTAGGGGAATGTAAGTAATTTATAAACAATCAAATACAAAGATATACTGAGAATTTGCACAATCGAGAAATACAATTGGGGTTGAGTTAGGAGTCGGAGCTCAAACAAAATAGTCGAATATTCAAATAAATGCAATTTGGGTTCAAAGGAATAGAATAATTTATATGTGGGTTTGAGTTCAATCAAATAAGAGATGTATAAGAAAATAAATTCAACTGAAAGAAAAGAATGTACAAGGAAACTAAAATACAAGAATACGGAGCAAGGAAGAATAAAATATGTACAATCAGGAACAAAATAATTTATAGACAAACAAAATACAAGAATACAGAAGATTTTGTATAAACGAAAATGGAGGTTACAATCCTACCCACCGTACAAAAAAAAATTCCTCCAAATTCATTCAGGTGGAACGTAGGACAAAGCAAAAGCAAACTTGTGGGATAACAAAACAGTGAATTAGAGGGAGAGAAACGAAATAGTGGCAACACCAGAACAAGAAGGGACATGGATAAGAATGGAGTGATCTAGAATGATGTTGAATAAAGCTTCAATGAATGATGACAAATGGAAATGTATGAGGAGTAGATAAACGATATCAGAAGAAGAAGAAGCAGCACAAGACTTGTGAGATAACGAAGCAAGAAGATGAAGGAGTAGGTTGAACTGGAATCGAAGAGAGAATAGATAGGTAAGAATTGAATCAATTAATAAGTCGATGGATGAGAATAAATGCAAGGAATAGAATGAAGCAAACAATACAAAGAAGGAGAAACAAGAGAATCCTGGGATCTATGGGTTATGGGTCTACCACGCTTCCGATCCGCCACTCTGATCGGGAGGACTCCGTCATCAGCATCCATTATCCTTTGGAGTAGCCTGCACACCTTATAGCGAACGACAATGCCTCCTGTCATGGTGATGATCCAAGTCGCTGACGTGTCGTAGATGATCAAGGGATGGCGATCGACGAATCGAGCAGAAAGAATAGAATAAGGCGAGTATCCACATTGCAAGATGGTTATTACATGTTCATGTGACCAATGCGGTGTGTATATTGTTGAACTTAACATGGTTCGAACATGGCTAGAGCTAACCGGTTAGGGCCTAAACCCAACCTGGCTAAAGCTAACCGGTTAGGGCCTAAACCCAACCTGGCTAACACATTAGCCTAACCTCTAAGGCTAAACCAAATTAAGGCCTAACCTGGCTCTGATAACACTAAAAACCCTGTCACGCCCCTCTTCCCATTATACGAAAATACGGATACGTAACTGAGGCACAGCGAATGATATAAGTATACAAACTCATATCATTATAAGCTGTACAATACCAGTAAGCACAACAATGCAATAATAATCATAGGAACAAGAATATAATACAATAACCAATATCTGATATACAAGAACTCCCGAGAATACACAATGTAATAATAGTCGGTCGAGTTCTTCCAGTAACCCATCATCTATACCTGTATAACATTTACTCAAAAGAAATATAGGTGGTACTCGTTAGAGCAAGTAACAGGCTGCAAGTAGTACAAACAAATGAACAAGAAAAGGAATATAACAAAGAACAGAGAATCATGTATAGAAGAAGCAAGTCATGTAACGGGAAAATACAAACATATAATCAGGGGATCAAGTGCAATGCAAGTGACAACATATAAACGGACTTAAATGTATAATCAATCTGTAACAAGGAATCATGTGATGGGAAATGTGTCATGTAAACAAGAATCTTGTAACTTATAAATAGAAATCATGTAACTTGTAACAGGAATCATGTAATCTTGTAACAGGTAACATGTAACTTGTAAACAGGAATCATATAACTTGTAAATAGAAATCATAGAACTTGTAAACCACGAACATGTAATCTTGTAACAGGTAACATGTAACTAGAATCATGAGTCATGCATGTGTTCAGTGTTAATCTCAAGTCTAGCAATCTTTTATAAATCCTAGCTAATGCACGCAATCCTGCATCACATACCACAGGCTCGGGTGCATACAAATCAAGTTAACATTCATACTCTACTGGTGAATTCTATAGGGTCATGTACTCAGAAAACTATGTGAACAGAATTCATGTAGTCATGTGGCGGATTCTAGAGATGGCCTCCATATATTTTAAAGGTGGCCCCTGTCGTCCCACGATGTGGCACTGATTCTACGTGGCACTTAGTTCCATGTAACTTGTAAACATATAACATATAATAGAAACGTGTAATCAGGTAATGGATTCTAGAGGTGGATCTCATAGATTCTAGAGGTGGCCACCATCGTCCCACGGCGTGGCACATAGTTCTATATGACACTTAGTTCCATATAACTTGTAATCATATATCATCATCACGGGAAACATGGAGCCCTCCGAGTACACTATTTTATATTGTCCACTACTAGGTCTTTTCCTTATTACCTCGGCTTGTTATTCTTTTATAATAATTAGACATGAACATGCAACAATGAGAACGGGTATCAGGACATGATCAAGGAATTATCAAGGGCTATGCAATGCAGGTAATATAATTCAGTTCATAAAATGAAAAGAAAAAACATGTTTGTATTTAAAACATGAAAGCATAATTCTGGGCAGCAAGACTTTGTTGTACAAAACCTAACTTTTCCGTTGCTGCAGGAAAGCGAATCAGATTCCGTCAGAAGTTCTATAAACTGAACTCTCTTCCGGTTCCAACGCATATTCACATGATACATTTAGACTATAGAAGCACAGTCTACTGGCTAGTTCTTATTAGGTTTACTGCGCAGGAAGCAACTCAGTACGAGATTATCCTATGTGAAGTTCGACTAGAAAGTTTACTAAAATTCTCAAAAAAATCATGATTTAACTCTTGAGACTATGCATCAACAAATTCTACAATTTCCAGTTTCAAATTCCTAAGTTAATCTACTGGATGAATTATTAGAACATGACAACGCATAAATCAGCAGTGAATCTAGAGTTATACCAGTACAGTGGTGAATTTAGAACAACTTGTGATCCGTAAGTTGGATTACGAATCCGTAAAGTGGTATGGATTCCTCGAATAGAGGGATACAACTTCTATTCAGAGTTTCCTATGTGGTTCTAGCTACAACTGAGTCAAAAGTTCAGGTCTTTACTGGTCTATTGTTCTAACAGTAGTTTAGGGTCAAGTTTACATATATATAATGGGTCTGGAAATCTATCCAAAAATCTCATAAAAATTATTTTAAGGTACGTTCCCAGTTGTGTCTAGTAGCTTTCAAATAAATTTCAGGTTTTAATTCTATTATTAACAAGGTATTACAATTAGTGAATAGTTCGACATGCTCATAACTAACAATCCGAAATTTATACACCCAGCGGTACGGAAAATGCGATAACTTACATTCTACAACTCAAAATTCAGATCCGTTGAATGTTCTAGAAACTAGATTCAACGGGATCTGACTTTTATTTATAAAGGTTGATCTAATTATAAAATTAATAGGGTCAAAATTTTACTACAGCATAGACTAGACAGCAGGGCAGCAACATGGTAAATTTTATCTAACAACAATTGAGATGTACAAAACGCATATACTTCTACGAGATATTTGCAAACATTCACGACTAGTATTTCAAGTGTATTTCTATGATTACCAATAGGGAAACTTTCCATTACTACGGCAAAAATTATAAAATTAAATATTTATACTACCACACGATAAAAATCATCAATCTTGACATGTATCTACTTATGCTTCCTTGTCATGTGCTTGTGTAATACAAAAGGATGTTCATGATCTTCTTACGTGTACGGAATTAACAAGAATCGAATGTACACTAACAGGTCAAGATTTAATCACATGGGAAATGAATGAGATTATGTCTCGATGAATCAATCAAAAACTACTTGCGATATTCAAGGCAAAGGCTTGTATGAGAACAAAAAGAGTGTACAAGGGATACTTGCCTTTCATTTGATGAGTAAGAATGTGGTGAGCACCACGGGGATGGAGCAACGTGGGCAATGAATAACTTCACAACAACAAGAGATGACTAAGGTAACGAACAATGTCAGCAATTGCAACGAGAGCGACAGCGACAACAAGGGCAGCGACACAACAACAAGTACAACAGCAACACCAAGGGCAGCGACACAACACACGGCCGCAACAACGAGATGCAGCAACAGTGAGGAGGCGTTGGGTTTGCTGGCGGTCAGTAGCACATGCAGGGGGTGGTCGGGATGCATGCTGCGGAGGTGGAAAGCAGGAGGAGACGACAATAGTGGGGGCTGCTCGAGTTGGTTGCCGGTGGTTATCGAGGTGGAGCTGGCATCGATGGTAATGGAGGTGCAGGAGGTCGGGAGCAGCCAGGGGAGATGGTCGGGGTACTGGCCATCAGTGGGAATGGTGGTGCTGGTTGTGGGAGAGAGGAGGGAGACAGGGTGCGGATGGCGCGGTGAGAGGTTGTGGGGTGCAACAATGGATGAAGGTGTCGTGTGCTTGCGGTGGATAGCAGCAGTGTCGAGCGGTGCGGCGATCGCAATGCGCGGGGTGGTGGTCCATAATGGCGTTGGGCAGCGGCGGCCGGTGGAGGTAGCGAGCAACGAGGAGAGAAGCTGGCGCTTGAGTGGGAGGCAAGGCAAGGGAGGAGACGAGAGAGGGAGGAGCTTGCGGTGCAGTGCAATGGCTGCGGGTATTGGTCGCAGTCGACGGGGGTTGAGTGCAGTGGTGAGGTCAGTGATCGAGGAGTTTGGCACTAGTGGAAGGCGGCGGTGGTAGTGGAGGAGCAGGGCGGTGGTCGATGAGGAGGCGAGGGTGCAGTCGGGGCATGGTTGAAGGGTTTGGCGTGAAGAAGACGAGAAGAAGAAGAAGGCGGAGAGATTTGGGGGGGGGGGGGGCTGATAGATTAGGAGAGGATTTTGGGGGATTAGTTAGAGTAATTAGTGGGTGGTTAGGATTTAGATTAGTGGGGGAGCAATTAGTGGGGTTAAAGGGTTACGGGATTGTTAGGATTTACAGGAGAGATTCGAGGGGTATGGTTGAGTTTGGGTATGGGTTGATTGTAGACTTGAGTTAATGGGTTCACTTGGGTTTAGATAGTTAATAAGGTATGGACTTGAGTTTAATCTTGGGCTAAAGATCTGGGTTTAGATTAATAAATTAACAGTAATAATATACTTGGTTTGGGCTTCATAAATGAAAATAATAAATTCAATAATATTGGTTGGGCTTAAATAATCAAATAGATACGAAACATGATTGTAGAACAAAATATGATTCTCGTTAAAATTATATAATCACTTGAAAGTAGCTACAAAATAATTGATGTTTAGAAAACATTAATAGAAGATTCAAAAATGCATTAAATACAAGGGATAAATTTAGGGGAATGAAAGTAATTTATAAACAGTCGAATACAAAGATATATTGAGAATTTGCACAATCGGAAAATACAATTGGGGATGAGTTAGGAGTCGGAGCTCAAACAAAATAGTCTAATATTCAAATGAATGCAATTTAGGTTCAAAAGAATAGAATAATTTATATGTGGGTTTGGGTTCAATCAAATAAGAGATGTACAAGAAAATGAATTCAAATGAAAGAAAAGAATTTACAAGGAAATTGAAATATAAGAATACGGAGCAAGGAAGAATAAAATATGTACAATCGGGAACAAAATAATTTATAGCAAACAAAATACAAGGATACAGAATATTTTATATAAACAGAAACGAGGGGTACATTGTGAGAACTACTTATGACACTCATGTAACGATCCATGCAGCGTTCTCATGGTGGGTCAGTCCAGTACATTATTATTCTAATATGTACCTATGTGAAAACTTGATATCTCATATTCATGACCTGTGAGATATGGTCGTCGGTCTACGCACATATCTCTATGTGTTATTGTTGTCATAATTCACAATAATAATTGACTAAGCACATTTAAGAATAGTGTTCTGATTTCAACCAATAGGATCTCACAATTAAGTCATACACTTGATGTCCCATGGTATCGAACTTACTATGCTAAGGACTTTATTATGTTCATCTAATTACAATAAACAACACAATAAATAAAATGTCTCATGTATGAAATAAATGTTATAATACAATGTAAACTAGTAAAGTCAATACACAACTGGCCTCTAGGATATACACCAACAGAATTGCATACACCTACTTCCACACTTGTGTGATTAATTGCCTATGGACTCTTCCATTTCTCCTCTTATAAACAACATGATTCAGTGGTTTCTTCTACTAGTCAAATTTACCTCCACATGTTATTTCTCCAATTGTATGCTCCCTCCCAATAGGCGTCAACACGGAGTTGTCATCCTTTATATTAACTCCACCCACTTCGAGGTATCCTCCACCTCCCAAAAATATTCGAATGTCGTGATCTCGCTTCGGTGATTCTAGTGGTGGTTGACTAAATACTTTAGGAACACTAAGCTTAGAAACCCATGCACAAGATTTTTCGTTCCCACAAAGTTTGTAGAGATTGTGTTAAACACCACTTCTTCTCTTCATCACCTTACAACGACCTTTCCAAACTAATAGAATTACACCTCGAGCTGTGTATATGCAGCCATGTGCTTCCAGAGTTCCCAAGAATATTAGGTTCTGCTTCAACAAAGGAACATGCATGAATTTCTCCAAGGTGAACCTCTTTCCATCTAGCATCTCCAACTCAACTTTTCCCACATCATAAATGTCACCAGTCCCCATCCTCACACAATGGCCTGTTGTAGAGTTGTAAGTAAAATACATTTCCCTCTCAGAGCAAATATGAGAAGAAGTACAAGAATCAGAAACCAGCCAAAATCTACATCATTAGAACTTGAAACAAGAAGACAGTCTAAGTTGTCACCTGATTCAGCTGTACTGACTATGCTGACACCCTTCTGATTCAACAACTTGCAAAAATCCCTCTTGTAATGCCCAATTCATCTGCAGTTGTGGCAACAGATCCCACCCTTATGTACATTATCCATTCCATTTGAAGTTTCATCAACCGCCACGCAACTAATAGAAGTAGACTATGATTTATTAGTTTTCTTCCTAAGTTCATCCTCCTTCATGCCCTTGATCACACTGACCACCGAGTGCTTCTCCTTGGCAGATTTTCAATGTAGCATGGTGGTTACCAAATTCTCGTACGAGTATGATAGTGAAAATATCAAGTTGAAATGTTTATCCTCTTCGCTTAGATCATCTGCGTTATCGCCTTCAATTCGGATAACACCTTATTGAATTTCATTGTATGATCATGAAGAGCGGTACATTTCTTTAGTAAGAAAAAAAACAATTTTCTCTTTCAGAACAATCGATCTAGTAATGACGATCCCGAATAGTCAATTATGAGTCACACTCATTGTAACCCCAGTGTTCATTTTCTTGTATTTTTGTATGTATTTATCTTTTTCCTGGGTATTTTATTTCTGATTGTACTCTTTCGTCCATTCTAAACCGTGTACTCATTTCTTCGTTCTTAATAAACTATTTTTCATTCCTGTCAACTCAATTCTGTGATCTTCAATTTCTTGATTTAAATTCTTCTGTCAATTATTTAATCTCCTGATGATCTTGCTTAATTCTGAACCAATCTATTTCATGGCCTCATTGTTTATTATTTGATTTCTACCTATTGGATCCGATTTCAAGCCAATTTACCTTATTTGAACCCTATAACCCGCCCTATTAGATCCTAAACCCACTACTCAATACACTCTTTTACCCAGTCTCTTTCAAATCTCTCCCTCACGTTCAACTCTATCTGCTTAACAAGCAGATCACTCTCCTATGATTTCTCTCTTGATTCCTAACATCCTAACTTACCAAAAATCCCATTAAATCTAACCAATTTTGTTCTCTCTTTCTCCCTACAGTATTATCTCCTAAAACTACTACTCTCTCTCTCCCTCCTACCTTCTCTCTCCCCTCTTTCCCTGTGCCCGTCAACCCGCACCCCTCCGCCGGCCGCTTTCCGACTGTCGTGCTCCTTGCGATCACCCCGCCACCATCGCGCGCTCCCTGCGCCGCCGCTCACGACCCCCTCGATGACCCCGTAAGCCCCCATCCTCCTCTTCCCGAACCCCTCATCCTGCAACCCCCTCATCCCGAACTCCCCTCATCCTTGCCTCGTCGACCTCCCGCATGTCCGCCGCCTATTCGCCGTCGACGTCCACCGTCCCGCCGTCCAAGCCCGCCATCTTTCTCAACCCCGCAAGCTCTTGTGTTCGTGATCGTTTGTGTTCGTATTTGTGTGCCATGATCTGTTCTGTTATTTCTATTCTCGTCGGATTTTTCTACACCCAAGGTAAGTAGCTTGTATGTTGTTTTTGTTCCTCGTACAAGTTTAATACCGTAAGTAGTCTTGCATTCATTCTCATGATAATTCCTTGAAAATCATAATCCTGTTCGCTTGATCCATTTCCATCATTTCATGATCATGATTACCCACAAAAAGTTGTCACATACACACTACACGAAAATAAATTGGATCTAGATATATATCTTGGTGTGTATATACTTATTCATGATCTATTGTATGTTGTGGATTTTTGATACATGAATGATGTGCTAGATGTGTTATCTCGTTGTGGAATTGTTAATACCCATGCCATGCTGATTTGAATGTCTGATAGATCATATCTTGCATCATACTCTAATTTGGATCTATCATAGATGAGTTGTTTGATAAAATGTATGAACGAAGTTTCTCTTTACTGCTGACCTGATTTAGTACAGCAATTTTGACCCTGTAAATGTCAGTAAAATAAATTAATTTGTGAACCTGATTCGTAGGCCTCGGTGTCTATTTTCAAAACTTTCAACGTATCTCAATTTCGATCTTTGATGTTTGAGTTATCGTTGTTTTACTGCAGCTATGTCGAAATTTTCATATTCTAATTTTTAAGATCGCTGCATGATTTATTATTTTAAAACTAATGTTAAAAGTAAAATTTGGACTTAGTATTTTCCTGGGTATGTCTAGACACGACTGGGATCAACCCCTAATTTTTGTGGAATTTTTAAACAATTTTTACAACTAATTTCATGCCTGTGAAATCAATCATATAATTGCTAAACTGCATGCTGTTCAGTATAAAAACTCTGTTTTCATCCTGATTCTAGCCATTTTTGATAAAAAAAATTTATGAATATGAAATGTATTCTGGTATGTATATTTTACAACCCTTTTGACGTATTGGGATTTTGAATTGTATTTTGTGAATTATCACTGTTTTGGTACTACTGTGTCTGAACTTTTATATTTACAATTTTGCTGCATTATTCTGTTTTCCAAATTAAATTGACTATGCTATCTGAAATGGAATTTCATGAAATTTTATATGTTGAGACTAGATATGCTAAGGAACCTTCCAGAATTTTCTTATATTTAATTATGTTATTTTTAAACCCCTTTCATGCTTATAAACAAGACTTTGCATTTTCTGGCAGAATATGGATCCTGTATAAAACAGTGTTTTAAACCCTGTTACTATAGCTGATGTATGACTTGTGTATATGCATTGGATTAGGAAGAGATTCTAGTTCCTATATTTTCTGACGGGTCTAGATTTGCATTCCTGTGGCAACGGGAATCTCAGTTTTGGTGCAGCAACGTCTTGCTGTCCAGAACTGAAAGTCTCGTTGATCTACCTGTTATAGGTTATTTTGTCACCCGTTTATGTTTCCTATTCGATTTGAACTTACCCTTTATTCATGCCATGTTTTCTTGCCCTGTTTGTGCTCGCCCACACCTGTTTTAATAATAATGACAAGTAATCAAGCCGGGATTAATGGAAAGATCTAGTAGTGGACAATATAGAAATGTGTACTCAGAAGGGGACCCATTTTCCCAACTGTTTACTGTTGTACTGTGTTTCACAGACTTTTTACTGTTTTACCCGACTACATACTTCCTTATAGGTAGGTGTACTCGGAAGGAGGGGTCGTGTTCCCCAACTGTTACTGTTTACCTGACTACATACTTCCCGATAGAAAGGTGTACTTGGATTGTGCAAATTTTGGACACTATTTACTATTTACTGTATACTGGATGCCGAGTACACGGCCCCATAGGTTCCACTACGAAATCTAAATGCAACTGTTTGAATGTAGCAACCATATGGTAAAATTTGGGAGGCATGAAGTGCTACCTAGATAGTATTGAACAATAGACTTAAGAATAACTTGTTTCACTAGTACACTCCTATTTTCCTGAGACTGTTACTTGTTACCGCTACTATTTTCCGTTACTGTTTGCCTGCTACTGTTTCCTGTTACTTGTAGACTACTACTCTACTATTGTTTTCCTCCATGCTAGTATTTCCTGTTTCTTGTTTCATATTTTCGTTCCCACTCTTGCTTGTACTACTTGCAGTCCGTAACTTGCACTAACGGGCGTACTGTTTTCCTATTTTTCCTATTTTCTTTCATTGCTATATGAGCAGGTTTTGGTGATCAACTACCTGCGGGAGTTGGTGAGCAAACGTTTTAGGCTTCGCTTGGAAAAACTTGCTTAGTTATTCTGTGCTTGAGTTATTTCTTTCTTGTTGCTACATTGAAACTTGTAACGGGTTTGTAGTCTCGAAGTTTTTGCTTTGATCCAAATATTGTACTTATTTGGGAAATTTATATTTGTTGTAAATAAATGTTGTTGGTTAATAATTTGTTCATGCGTGCGTGGTTGAGTATATTGTTATATTTCCTATTATGCTAGTTGAGTAGATCCTTACAGCTCATGGATGGTGAAAACCATTCGCTGGACTTTGTCGCGTACCGTATTTCGTATTCCTTTTGGAAAGCGGGGCGTGACACTCATAGACTCACCGCGCTTGTCTCCTCAAAGAAGTTGCACTTGACATTGTCCACCGATGACAGTCGGATTAAACTCAAATCTTTTAAATATACCTCATCCCACTTCTCCTGCTTCATGCTAGTTGGCTTCGCTTTATCTCCTTCTAGGACAAGATGCAAGCCATGTTGAACCAATACGTCGAACATATCCACCTTCCAGAGATTAAAGTTGATCTTACCATCGAACTTCTGGATCATCAAAAAACCATGGTCTATCAACTTCACAAAACTCTCGCAACCTTTACTCTGATATCACGTTGTAGATAACAACGAGATTTTTTTTTGTAAGGATATAGCGAGAGGCGACAACCGATCACAACGAACAATCTAGCAATGTAGACCAAACCAAACACAAAAGCACACAATTTTGTTCTGGTTCGGTGAGCCTAATCCGGGAGAGAAATAACCGAGATATTATTCAACTAGAGATGATACAAGAGTTACAATGCCCTTCCTAAGAATATATCTATCTTTCAAGCCTCATAAGAGAATACTCTGTTATTTATAATGGAAAACCCTCAGATAAAGTACTGACACACCTCTCAATGGAGGCCATCACATTATTATACAGAGATCTAGAGATACCCTAGGTTGTAATCTTGATCCCTCACCATCCGATATACTCTGAAGAGAAAGACACACGATATGATCCGTACAATCTAGCTTCAGGCACAAACTGGTTCAATCAGATCCATCAAAGACCCGACCGAATATTGCTTTCGCTGCCGGTTGCGGTTGACTGCTTACAAGATCAGGCAACTGCACTTGCAGTCGAGAACACTACCTAGCTGTTGCAGTCAACTGTCACCTTCAGACAACTCAACAACAGTAACACTTCTCTACCTCCACCTTCTCTTCGAACCTCTTCTCCCTTTGCCTTATCTCTTCACATCGAACCTAGTATGCAAGACATAAACCCAACACTAGCATGTACCCCATTTCTTATGAAGAACTGTGCATAGTTCCTAAGTTCACCTCACACAGGAAAGACATGAGAGAAGCATGGTTCATAGCTATTGCCGCGACGACTTAAGTTTTATGGCTAAATATGACTAATTTTTACTTTTGTGGAGAAAAGTAATAGTATTTCTGATAGTCTTACTCAAATTATGCATCTTATTTATTTTTGGGCTACAACAGTAGCTACAGGTCTGAGGGAATGCATTTCATGAGCCTTCCAGGTGGAGGAGTATGGCAGGCTAGGTGATAGAGATTGGGCCGACCCTAAAGTAGGTTCTCACCCATCAAGGTTGTTGGAGGGAATTTATATCTTCTATTTTCAGTTGATTAATGTATGTAGCTCACTACAAACGACATAGGAAACCTCGACGTTTTTTTTTCCAATCCTGGCGTTTATAAAGACCCGGATTGATCCCCCGGGCGCTTCAAAAAGCGCTTCCGCGAACGTTATCCTTTCCCCCGCTGAGGTATATTTCAGGATACCCCGCCGTTTTAAGCACCGGGAAATATTTGAAGATGCCCCGACATTTTCGAGCACCTTCCCCTGCACTTATAATATGCCGGGGTATATATGTTTTTAATATTTTTTTAAATTTTTGGCCGTTTTATCTATCGCGATGTTTTAAAACGTCGAGGTTTGTTTTTTATTTCTTTTTTTTTACTGTTTTATCTATCCCATCCGACGTTTAGAAATGTCGGGGTATTTTTTGAATATTTTTTATTTTTTTTCTATTTTATCTGTCTCGACATTGTAAAATGCCTGGGAATTTTTTATTTTTTATTTTTTTGCCTTTACATCTATTCCGAAGTTTTAAAACGTCGTGGTATGTTTTTTATTTTTTTTATTTTTTTTTTCTATTTAAAAATACGAAAACAAATATAATATTTAAACGCACAACAAAACATGTACACAATTTATAATAATGTTCAATATGATATATTTCAAAAGCAGTTCACCAAAGGCATAATATATCAAAATTCAAAGTAACATTAATTCACCAACATACATACAAAATTTGTTCTTTAATCTCATGTAATTAAACACAAGTTTAATTTACAAAATTTAAAAGAGTTCAAGTCAATAAGCGATAAAACCAACACTACTGCCTACAATGTATGTCTAACCATGTCGTTGTTGATGGGATCGCGTTTGCCGGTTCTGACTGGATCATGCAAGTACTCTATCGCCTTGCTGTATAAGGATAAAAATATACATAGATTTCTAAGTATTTCTAAGTCTAGGCACAAACTTGATAATAAAATAATATTTACCTGAGATTAGGGCTGCAATCGAGCCGAGCCGAGCCGAGCCGAGTCGAATACCTTCGGGCTCGAGCTCGGCTCGTTTACGAAACGAGCTTGGATTTGAGCTCGAGCTCGGTTCGAGTCGACCTTTGACCGAGCTCTCGAACCGAGCTCGAGTCGAATAGCTCGCGAATAGCTCGATTCGTTTGCAGCCCTACCTGAGATGAACCTGACTTCCTGAACAACACAATATACATTTTGTTTACTGAACCTCTGAGATGAAATTGACTTCCCTAACAACACGATGTTAGGTACAATGTTAGGTCGACAGCTTTCCATTTCTAAGGAAGTAGAGGATTGCCGCAACTGCCATTAAGACTCTATTACATGAACCTTTCTTGATCATAGTTACCTTGCCATATCAAAGCACAAGAACTTGCTCAATCCTTTTGAAAAATGTTTTTGATCTCTGAATTATGCTTCACAAAGAAAAACCTTAGATGCTGAAGTTTACAAGTCTCGATGTGTATACCCAACATGTTCTCATCCATTTGCTTCTTTCAAATGCACAATAGTATTCTTCCTAACTCAAGCAGCACCTAGTGTTCAATTACCAATTTGTCAACTGGATTATGTGACCGTCGAAACATAAAAAGGAGCTTGAACAGGGTGGCTAAAACATGTGAACATCTTCAAACTTAGCAACAAACCATATACCACTTTTACAGTTATGTTTAATTCTTAATTGAAGACATTAACTTGTGGGATTGGTTAGGCTTTTTCAGATCTAATTTTTTTAATTCATGTGTTGGGTAACACTCACCAGATGGAGAGCAATTAAATTGGCCCTTCAGTAATTCTTGTTGAACATTAGAACATACTATGTCTTTCCAAATGCTAAATCCTGATCTCAAACCATAAATATTATAAAAATCATAGAATTCTTCCTCAGCTAGAAAAGTAATTTATATTCAAATTTGTAATGGATCATAGATCATACACTGAACAGTTTGCCCCTTTCCCTTCAAATATTGCCTCTGTTCCTCCATGTAATTATCTCTACTATTATAATGGGAGAAGGGGTTAGTGTCATTTGTCATTGATGTCATTTTGAAGCCAGCACGTGCAGCGCACGTGTTGACAAAATGACCCACTTTGGTAAATATTTTCAAAAGTGGACCTGTTTGGTAAATATTTTCGGAAGTGGTTCAGTTTGGAAATTATTTTCCCTTTTTTGTCTTTTTTCCTTCCTCCTCCGCGTGCACGTGCGAAAGTGGACCGGTTTGGTAAATATTTTTAACAGTGGATCAGTTTGGAAATTATTTTCCTTTTTTTTTACTTTTTCCTTCTTCCCCACGTGCATCGCACGTGCATGATACTAGCATGTAATAAGATAGGATATTTAAGGTAAGAGAGAATGTGTTCAAAGAATCCAAAATTTTTACCATCAAATTAGTGAACTAACTCAAAATCAGAAAAAGTGTACAGCTAAATTAGCAAATCCTTTTACAGCTACAAATCCAAAATTATCACAATATCACAAATAATTATTTTCACAATAGCTAGGGTTTCAGAAAGAGAGAGATAGAGGAGGACGACGAGCAAGCAACTGGTGCAAGAACGACATCTGTAATGTGAATGCCGTTGTTGGGGATAACGGCATCAGCTATAAGATTTTTTCACACTTACAAATTTTTGGTCAAGTCAGAAAAAAGTACACGATTGGGAATAAGTTAACTGATGTCGTCACTTCAAATAGTGGCATGCGAATTTTTTTATAGAGATGTTGCTATTGAAAACAACGACATATAAATAACTTATGTTGTTATTTTCAATAGCAGTTAATGTTGAAGTGTACAAAACTGGGTTATTTGGATAAATAGTTTTAAAAATGGGTCAGATCGGTCAATATTTTCAAAAAGTGGGTGAGTACGGAAAACAATTCCAAGGTGGAATCATTGACAGTGATCAATTAGCTAATCCATCATCACGTTTTTTGAGTTAATAATAATGTCGTCCATTGCATTGAAACCATCATGAAATTCATCAACAACGCTCCGATAAGATGTTTAACAAAATTCACGAGGAGAATATCTGAATATGGGTGTATTGTTGATCGGATAGAGAATGATAGAGTTATTTAAGTAGGGGAATGTTTGGTTGGTTGTAAAACTGTTCATAGTTGTAAAATTATTCCGGAGGAAAAAAAATATGGAATTGAGTTCTGTAACAGTGGTTTAATTGGATGTAGATTTACTGTAGCAGGACTAGTTTTTCAAGAAAGAATAGATTTGTTTGAGTCGTAAGAATAATGTAGCGAAATTCATTTTAAAAATAATTTTTAACTTTTGATTTTATTGAAAATTAATCTCAATTAATTAGAGTTTAAACTAATTAAACTAAATTGATCTTAATTAAATTAAACAAAAAACTGAAACTTAAAAAATTGAAACTAAAAAAAAAAGGGAACCAAAAAAACCCTCAACTAAAGCTAAAAATTAAAAAAAAAACCAAAAAACCGTAGTTAAAAAAAATCAAAGATTAAAGAAAAAAAAAAAAACCAGACAAAAAAACCATGCCCAGACAAAAAAACCACGCGCTGGAGTTTTCGCCATGGTCACCCAACTTCGGAGCTGAACGTCCACAAGGGGAGCGTTACTGGATTTGGCTGCACAATGTCCCATTACATTTCTGGAAAAAGGAAGCCCTTCAAGAAATTGTTGCGGATTTTGGAACGGTTGAGGCCGTCGATGACAAGACTATTCGCCGATCGGAGCTAGTATCTGCGAAGATACTAATCCGTAGCGTAGACATAGAAGCCATGCCCAGATTCGCCAAGGTGTATTCTTTCGATGAGGCTTACTTGATTCGTTTTGTTCTCGACAAACGGGAGCCAGAGGTGGCTGACATCACTTCCCCCATGCCTACCCCTCGAACTATAGACGGCAGATCTTACAAGCAGGCGTTCTCAACTCCGGGGTGGGAACTGACAACGATCGATGGAGCCCATGAAGTCGAACGGGCCCACAGGGAAATGATCGCAGCAGCTACAGACAGGGAAGATCGCCGAGGGGCAGTTGCGGAGGGATCAGATACCCACACTCTCGGTGAGGTCCCGGGTGGTCAACGAGGCGGTTTGACCAAGAGGGATGGCTCACGTCATCAGCCTTGTCGTCTACCTTCACATGCAGGAGGAGAGATGGCCAAACTCAGAGACGGCCGGAGACGGGAACGCCCCGCTAGACCCAGTGGTCCAGAGTCGTCAAAGACCCTCAACTCCCTGGATCGAGCGGTGGTCCAAGCCAACGTTCCCCTTTTGGAATCGTCTGCTCGGAAAACGGGGAGTGAGGCAGGGACAGAGCCTATTAATGGCAATACTTCCATTTGTGGCGACATGCAAGCTATGAACCAGAGGTTAGTGGTCAAGAGCGCTACTTTGGGGAATGCGACAGAAGAAAGAAGGCTCTCGACCAAGGAATGGGTCCAAAAGTGTTGGTTTGCACCAAAAAAGGATCTCTCTCAGGTTTCAGTGGAAGGTTTGGGGAAAGAGGCGAGCACAGTCTTGCACAAATCCAGCAACTTCGCATCAAAAGAGACGAGTGCTGAGAGAGTGGGTGAAGAGGGCAGGCTTTTAGAAGTTGGCAAGTTTGGGAAAGAAGACAGGAGAGCTCCGGTGCTAGAGCTTAGCAAAAAGAGGCAAGAAGACGAAGTAGATGAATCGTCTTCTCTGAGATCGAGTGGGGGGAGAATAGAGACGAATCCAGCTTTGAACAAAGCGACCCTGACGACCGCTGTACCAACCAATGAAAGTGCGCCAGCTCACTTGAGCGGTAAGCGTACCGCTGCAGCTGCCGCGCTGTCACCCAATGGTGTGGCGACAGCTGGCAGGGCAGGTGCGCTCACCGACCCCCCTTTTAATGCCCCGCTCTCGTGTTTCGAGGGAAATGGTATGCTGCCCCGCGGGCACAACTTTGGCTCTTTCGTGGGCCAAACTGAAGCTTCGAAGGGGGTTGGGCCGCTTATAAATTCTGATGGGCCCAAGAAGGGGTCCACAGAGCCGTCCATTGTATCACGACCATCTTACACTTCAGTATCATGCTCTGAGATACTATCTCAGACTGGGAACGGGCCCATTGAGGGGACCGTATTGGAGGATGCAGTTATTATTGATAAAGTGCCTAGATGCGGGCTCACTGTGGAGTCCGCACTGAAGGCTACTACAGATAGTGACGATGACCCAGAAGGGAGACTCAATCTTGATGAAGAATTTCTCATTCACGGATGACGAATCAGAGGATCTTGAGGTCATTGCGAACACCCAGAAGGAGCTGTCCCCAGAGATGGTTCTATCTACTTTCCCAGACTCAGCTCCAGTTGGCAACTCTGGATTGCCCCGGAGGGCAGGTGGGTTCAGAGTTCACCGATCTCCAAAGAGGGCTCATGTGGAGTCCTTGGATGATTACCTGGAAGTGGCAGTGGCAGCCAAAGCCGCCAAACTCGACAATGGAGGTACAACTCACTTTTTAGCTTCTATTTTAAACTTCATGTCAGATTCCGATGTTTTTTTACTAGCTGAAACTTGTGGGTTAGAGGTTTGGGACACAGACCGTAGCGCGTTACTTCTTAATAAAATCAGGGGTTGGGAACTCGACAGGGTTAAGACTAGCCATGACAGTGCCATTGAGAATTGCACGAGGCCCTCAGAAACCCATGAGGATGTGGTCGGCCCCACACCCTCGACAACAATCTCTGTTAATAAGGTTACCCAATGAATACACTATTTTGGAATGTTAGGGGGTTGGGGGATAGGGGTAAGAGAGGTATGGTTAGGGATGTCATTAGCAATTCAAAGGCGGATGTAGTGGGACTGCAGGAAACCAAACTCCAGCATGGGTTCAAACTCAAAAGAGTGGGTGGTAACAGAATCAAGGAGTGGGTGTTACGCCCCTCTGCTGGTGCCTCAGGGGGGATTGCTATTGGATTTAATTCTGATCTCCTCTCATGTGAAGAGGAGCATCGTGGAACATTCTCGTTGACTGCCCGACTTAAGCGACGGTCCGATGACTGGATGCAGACGGTGACGGTTGTCTACGGGCCGAACGTGGCCACTGAAAGGGAGGCCTTCTGGCTAGAACTGGCCGACATCCGTCAGCGCTGGTCGGGACCTTGGATTGTGGGTGGGGATTTCAACATTACTAGATTTGCTTTTGAGCACAAGGGAAGAGAGGCTAGTGACAGACACCGAGAGGAATTCAATAGAGTAATCACGGATCTTGAGCTTATTGATATCCCAATCAATGATAGACTGTTTACTTGGTCTAATCTACAAGCGGTTCCAGTTATGGCCAAGTTGGACAGGATCCTAGTCTCTATGGATTGGGAAGCTTTATTTCCTCTGGCATCGGCCAGATCGATTCCTAGACCAACTTCAGATCACACCCCGATCCTACTTGATGTGGGGAATCGGGGTTCCCGCAAGCCTAGGAAATTCAGATTTGAGAAAGCATGGCTGGAAATTCAGGGATTCCACCATTTGGTGATGGAAAACTGGGCACTCCCATTGCCCAGCCAGGATGCGGCATCTCGGTGGTGTGGGAAAATCCGCAGACTTAGAAGGAGGCTCTGTAGATGGAATCGGTCTAGATTCTTGAACATCTGGCGTGATAAAGAGTCCTACCTGGAAGAAATTGATGAGCTTGAGAGGGTGGAAGAGACTAGAGTCCTCTCGCAGGAAGAGCGAAACAGGCTATTAGAACTCCGTGATAACATTGCCAATCTGTATAGACTAGAAGAGATCAAATGGCAACAGAGGTCCAGGATTTCGTGGCTCAAAGAGGGAGATGCGAATACGGCCTACTTCCATCGGGTTGCAAGTGCTAGAAGGAGATCCAATCTTATTCTATCTATCCAAACAGATACTGGCACATCGCAGGATGATAAGGTGATTGCCTCTACCTTTCAGTCTTTCTACAAGGGTCTCTTTGGGAAGAAGAATGACTTTAGGACCCCTATGGGTGAGGACTTCTGGCTAAAGTATCAGATTGATCCAGGTCAAAATGCTACCTTGGAGGATCCTTTCACGGAGTTAGAGGTCAAAACGGCCATTGAGCAGATGGGAGCTGACAAATCGCCTGGGCCAGATGGTTTCCCTATGATGTTCTTCCAAGTGTTCTGGGAAGAAATTAAGGGAGAATTTATGGAGGTAATGATGGAATTTTTTCACAATAACCTGAGGTTGGGGATGTTCAACTTTGCAGAAGTTGTGTTGATCCCCAAACGGGAGGACTCCAAGTGCGTCGGGGATTTTAGACCAATCAGCCTGATAAACTGCTCGGCTAAGATCATCACTAAGGTCCTAGCTATCCGTTTGGGTGGCATTATGGACAGTATTATCAGTAGAACACAGACGGGATTCATTAAGGGCAGAGGTATCCTAGACTGCGTGGCTACTGCTGAGCAAGTTATACACCACTGCCACAAGAGCAACTCCAAGAACTTCCTCCTCAAGCTGGATTTTGAGAAGGCATATGACTCTGTGGATTGGGAATGTTTGCTAGAGGCTCTCAAGGGGAGAGGCTTTGGGGATAAATGGATTAGATGGATCAAACAATGGTTACATTCTAGCAAAACGGCAATTTCAGTGAATGGGAGTCCCGGTCCTTCATTCCCATGCAAGAAGGGACTCCGTCAGGGGGATCCGCTGTCTCCACTTCTATTCACTATTGTAGCGGATGTGCTCAGGGGAATGCTAGAAAACTGTCAAGAAAAAGGGTGGATATCACCTGTGGCCAGCAGCACGGCTAATCAGGGATGCTCGATCCTTCAATATGCTGACGACACCCTAATCTTTGAAAATGGGTCTAGATCGGAAACTATTTGCTTTAAAGGGGTTCTTTACTGCTTTGAGGCCTGGTCAGGACTCAGAATTAACTTCCACAAGAGTGCGTTTATCCCTATATCACTATCGGAAGCTGAAGCTCGGGAGCATGCCACCACTCTAAACTGTGCGACTGAAGAATTTCCAATCAAATACCTCGGGCTACCGCTCCGTCCAGGGAGGCTTACTAAAGCTGACTGGTTGCCTATTATTGACAGGGTGGAGGACAGACTGTCAGGTTGGAAAGGCAAATCACTGTCTCTTGGGGGCAGAGTGGTACTCATCAACTCTGTGTTGTCCAATCTGCCCATATATTATATGTCCTTTTTTGAACTCCCAAAGTGGGTGATCCAAAGGATTGACCGCATAAGGAAGAGATTCCTTTGGAAAGGTGCTGACACAAATAAGGGAGGCTACCACCTTATTAAATGGAATATCGCTTGCATGAAAAAGAGGCATGGTGGACTAGGAATCATTGACCTCAGAGATATGAACTTGGCACTCCTTGGAAAGTGGTGGTGGAAAGTGTTTCATCACGGTGGGGAAGGATGGCAGGACTTTATCCAACCTTACCTTCGGGGTAAAGGGACAAGAAGCTTAGGCTTTCGCGTGGGATCCAAAGTCTCCCGTTTCTGGAAAGGAGTTGCTAAAGCAAGCGGACCTTTTAATTCTGCCACTTCATCCCTGATCGGCAATGGCCGTACCACTAGATTTTGGTGGGACAAGTGGTGCGGTGCTCATACTCTTAAGGAAGATTTCCCAGAGTTGTTTGCCATAACGAATCGACCAAATATCTTGGTGGCGGAAGCATGGAAAAGAGGATCTTGGAGACCGTCGTTCCAAAGAATTCTTTCTTCAAATTTGCTACAACAACTGCAGGAACTACAAATGCGCATTGTCCAATCCGGGGTGATTTGTGCCCAAGGCCCGGATCACATGCGTTGGGGTCTCGAGAACAAAGGAGTGTTCTCGGTTAGATCGCTATACCACCGGATTCACTACCGAGGATGCAGGCCCAGCTGGGCAGCGGTTCTTTGGAAGACCAAAGCACCTCTGAAAATTCGAGTCTTCCTCTGGCTTGTGCTCAACAATGCCATACTCACTAGAGAGAACCTTGCCAAGAGGCAACCTCACATTGCGACCAACTGCGGGTTCTGCAACGCTCATGTGGAAGATCTGAACCATCTGTTTCTTCACTGCAGCAGAAGCAAGGCCATTTTGATAGAGGTGTTGAGAGCACTAGGAACAAGTGACTACCCAAGTGACTACGAGGAACTGTGGGTCGGTTCTAGATTTGCATCATCCCGTCACGATATGAAAGATGCATGGTTTATTGCCATTGCGGCAACCACATGGGTGTTATGGCTAGATATGAACAATTTTTATTTCCGTGCTTCATGTAATTCAATTTCTAGTAATCTTACTCATATCATGCATCTTATTTCCTTTTGGGCTATAGCTGCTGCTTCAGGTGCAAGAGGGAGAATTGCAAGGGTTTTCCAGGTGGATGATTTTGACGACGAGGAGATAGAGATTGGGCCCACTCTGGACTGATGAGTGGACAGCCGCCTAACTTCTACTATTTTGTATCAGGCCTAAGTAGCTTGTATTAGTGTTTTGGTTGTTGTTTGGCTGGATGATATAACCCAACCTCCAGGGCTTTGTTGGGGGCTATGTTTTATTTCCTGTACTGCACTTTTATTTTCCCGATACTTCGGGGTTGTTTATTAATCACTTATTAATGAAACAGGGTGGCATTATTCCACCTTTTCTTCAAAAAAAAAAATTAACTACAAAGCAACGCAGAAGTGGTGAGAGAGAGAGAATTGAGGAAAATAAAATATTAAAATATTTGTGAACAGCGGTATTGCGCTAAAAGATAAAATTTGTGTGTGAACAGTGTGTTCTTTTCCGAGGTGGTTTTTGCTTTAACTGTCTATCTAAAAACTGCAATAAAATTGGTTTAGTATATAAAAAAACTTGCTTATAGAAGGTGAATAACTATGAATCTTTCCACCATCAATGGTCAGATATTTTCGACTAAAACAAGAAGCACGGTGTTGTACCAAAACTGTAATGACATGATAAGACTAAGGTTAAAGGCGATAAAACTTTTCACTCAACAGTAAGATTAGTGCTACATGTATACGTTATATATGCTTTGTATACTATGTTTTATATACTATTTTGTATTATAAGACAATAGTGTAGATTCCACAAACAGTCAACAGCAATCTGTTTTACATAAATTTACTTTCTTATAATTTGCAATACGGAATTAGTTTATAAAAGAGTAGCATACTAAAGTTACCTAGTAATAAATACAGTATTTCTGTAGCTAAAGGATCGCACAAAGCTCTGCACCAATAGTATATTAACCTTTTGAAGTGTGTCAATAACGAAACTTTTAAGTTTTTTATTACCAAAAATACTTTGTTTTTCTATACTTGCTATGCTATAAGTCAAATTCTTGGAGCTCATTTTATGTATGTGTGGCCTTCTCTGTCTTCTTAGTAGTCCCTCTCAAAACAGAACACAAAACCTCTCAAAACAGAACACAGAAACAAACACTCAACTTAAAAAACATACAAAAAGTGAGACTTTTTTAAAGTTTCTCTTTTGATGCCTTTATAAAAATGAAACGTGGACCTTGCATCCATTATTCTCCTAATTAATATATATATTTATTTAAAGGTACTTTAAAAAGTAACTTTGTATTAAAGGTTTATCATATTTTAATTACACATGAGAAGCACGTTATGACTCTTTGGCGTCTTACAACTGAAGAGTTTCTGAGTCTAGTTCCACAACTGCGTTTTAGTGGGAATGCAATCATTTTTTTTATTTTTTTGCTGAGAAGTTGAATGCAATTGCTTGAAAGTAAAAAAAATGATTTACAATTGCGACAGAAAACTGTAAATATTTGGTAAAGCAGGTTCTAACTTGTACTGACAGAGGAGCATAAGTGGGTTGAAGAGAATCACCTCTTTATCCTCTATTACATGCAGCCATTGTCACCACTTTGTTAGTCCTAGTTGCCAAACAGACTTAGGCCATCACCATTGCCGGTGACCATAAAACTATCATCACAACACAACTGCAATTGCAATTACAGTAAACAATAGCAAATACTACATAACTTACATTTAGATTATCAACCATCGTTTGCATATATATCTTTAATGTTAATTTTACTCAAATTGTATAATTTAAGATAAGTAGAGAGATGGAAAATAAGAAACAGAAATGAAAAGGAGAAAAAAAAGAACCATATTCGAGTTATATGTGTTAGAACTTGAATTTCATAAAATAGAAAACTGCTAACAATGTTAGTGAAGAAATACAATTACAGAAAATAAAAGAACAAACCAGATACTTCAGTACAGAGTCGAGATTAAGATCTCTCTTCTTAAAGCAAAATTCGCCCCGTAGTGTGACGGTGGTTGACGAATTGCCTTCCAGAATACAACTATATTACCTTTTCCTGAAGAGCAGCACCCTAGCTTCAGAGATCTCAGCGAACCAGTAGTTGTGTTGTACTCTCAGACTCTGACTCAGAGGAAGAAGAAGAATGAGATTTTTTAAAACTCTGTGTACTGGCATATAGGCCAGAGCCAAGCCAAGCCAAGCCAGACCAGACCAGGCCAAGCTGAAGTCGGGACCGGGACCGGGGCCGGGCGTGCGTGTGCGTGTTTGTAATTTTGGCTAAGTCCTCTCTCCACTACATGTTAGTGGTAACCCCAGGGTTACACTCTTTAGTCCGTTTCTTTAGCTTATATACTAGAGAAATCTTTCTCATCTTCCGATGTGGGACTATTCATTCCAAATTTTCAAGTTAGTACATTTCGAGTACCCAACTTTGGACATACATTTCTCATTCATACGAAAACCGTTTTTTGGCAAATAAGTACATTACGGAATAGTACTCGACGAGAGGAATATAATCCAATCACTTTCAGGCGCCGCCTGGGGCCGGAGCCCACCGAAATCCGGCCTGAAAAATATCTCAAAAATATTTCAACAATCCCCCACATGAATGAAAATGACCAGACTATGTAATCCAGACACGACAGAAAAAAGACATGACAGAGAAAGACATGACAGAAAAGACTCTGAAAGTACAATCGGAAAATCACTGCATTAGGAATGGTAGTAATTTTTCAACTTTGAACTACCCGTAGTGAGTAGTCATCGGATTCACTTGACCAGGTAGTGAACATGATGTCTTGAACTACTCGGTCTTTGATGTGAACCTAAACAATAACTATCACACAGTTTCATCTCCTCACAGAACTAGGTTCTCTTGTTATGTTCATTTTGGCATTGAACAACCCTGGTTAATGGTGAGTGAACTTGGAGAGTGTAGTCTCTCTTTATTCTCCGAGAAACGGCTTCATTTCACACTCACAAGGTGATTGCCCGTAAAGAATATCCGGCCATACCCCACTTTTATTTCAAAGCTATGGGAATCATTAAAAGCAAAGCTTATCCTAACCCTTTGCAAGCAGCACTGTTTTATCATCCTAAGAGTGAGTACGAGATTTTAATCTCTTAGTACTCACGTCGATTCAACAAGATTTAGTTGTCCCCTTGAACCTAGATCTTGGGATGTCCAATTCCTAGGTAAGGTTTCCATCAAGTATCCTCTTTTGTCATAGGCTTTAAACTCATTCCTCTTGATGATCTCACAACTTGCTCTCGTGACAAACCTTTAGTAAATGGATCCGTTAGGTTGTCGGCTGATTTTATATAGTCTATAGAGATTATTCCATTTGAGAACAGTTGTCTAATGATTTTGTGTCACCTTCTGTGTAACGCCCTGAATTCCAAATATGACCGAATTCGAAGTTCCACAGAATCTTTACACTTCACTTTGTAAAATTTTACAAGGAAATTTGAACTTTTTATAATACAACAGAGTCCTTTACATTTGTTTATACAGCGGAAGATAAAATGAAGTACTATAATGAAAAATTATACAATTGCAACATCTTTAACTTGTAATTAATCAACAGCAGCATATCAACTTTATATCTTCAAGAAAGATCCAACTCCTGCATAATGAACTGTGGGCATGTCAGTTGCTTACAACCGACGAAAATGTTATATACGGTTATCATCTCTATGCTGGAAATATAACGATCTTAATACTTTAACAAACCACAAAACTTGAATGCAAATAAAGTATTAAAATGTGACTACGCTAAACATGTAAGTGGATGAGATGCCTTAATGCCTAATGCAGATATTTTATACTAAGATGACACTAATGCATACTTGTTCGGATTCTATGCATCACATACTACATAGGTCCGAAGGCAAGCACCTACGTACTCCACATTAAAGGATTCGGTCCCTCACCATGAAAAACTACCCAATAATAAAGCAAGTTTTACATCATTCCACGAGTACGGATCCCAGTCATGAAGTCCACTGCCCGACTGTTATAACAGACTTCTCATCGTACGAACATCCCGCAAGTGCCCATCTAGCCCCGGTATACGTATATATATTGGAGTACGGCAAACTATCCGCCCGACTACGCATATTCCTGGATTTAAAATAAAGCTCGTCTCCCACGAAGCAACCACAGTCCCAGAATCCACCGCCCGACTGGGTCTATAGTCCCGGAATCCACCGCCCGACTATATAAAGTGCCCCACTTATGTTTGCCCAAATTTTACTACATCTTCACTTATGCGCCTAGTTCTTAAGTTCAAGACAAGAATAAATTATCATACATAGAGTTAGTTTTACCCCCTACCGGACTTAATCACAAATACCGAGATAGCTCCATGGCTATATCTCCAAATATAACTCAATCTTTTAATTTAACAATGCCGATACCCGATGTCTCACTAAACTCTAGATCACAACCTTTCATGTACAAGAATCCATTGGTACTCATACCCTTCAATAATCATGTATTAATCTCAATGTATCCATATCTTCAATTTATCCACAATTTGATCAATGTCTTATCTTAGCACCATTCATGATTCCATTATTCATTTACAATTCAAAAATAAAACAATATTTCTTTTCATGAACATAGATTCATCCACCTTAAGTCTCATTAGGAATTTTAAGGTCATACAATATATCTCAACCACATCAAATATTTTTTAAACCTAATAAGTGTATAATTTCTTCAAGAGAACTCAATTCACATAACAATATTTTACTCTTCTTTTTAAAACAAAAGTCATATTCTTATATAAATTAATTTGAAGTCATCAACTCATTTTTATCTCATTTTCTCCTTTTATTTCTCAAAATATACATAAAAAATTCTAAAACTATTTTTTTATAAATTCTATTTCATTTTATAGGAATTCTAGAATTTTTCCCCAAATTTTATTTGCATAAAAATCCCTTCAAAAATATTAAAACATCGAAAATCAAAAAAGTGGCTACCGGGTTTTGAACTCAAGACCAACTGCCCTACACAGTGGACGCCCAAAGCATACACCGAAAGCCACTAAACCCATGTGGCTTAGTTGTCAAGAAGCCATATCGAAACCCCCATATGCTAACTTTTGGGTCCGGTATTTAATTAAATGATAACAAAATAAAATGTGACTATCAAGTTTCGAACCCAAGACCTCCTACAAGCACAGCGATGGCCCTATGGCGCACCCGCTAGCCAATAAGTCCAAGTGTGATTACTGATTAGGAATCACGTTATTGTAGTTTTGTTCATACGGTACAGTAACTAGTTTATTTCACAAAACTCAAACATATGATCGATCTAATCTTTTTAATAGATTGTAATTATCTCATTCATACTGATTTTACTTGAAAACTATGATTCACGAATTTCCAAACTTATGTTTAGACATTGTATTTATATTTCAAATGATCTCCTTCTCTTTTATGAACATGAATTGTATTTCTTCAATTTAATCAAAATAGCAATTTGTATTTCTTACAAACAATTTAAATGAATCTATGTGTACCAAATTATCTCTACAAAAATTCATTTCTTTACCACAAGGGAAATCTCAACTATTTTCCAAATAGTTTTTTTCTCTCTCAATTTCACACATAAAATTTGCATTTTTCTCAAAACTTGAAATTAAGAATGGTGTTCATTATAACTAGTTCTGTAACACCCCAAATTCCAAAACAGACTAAATTCGAAGTTTCACAGGATCTTTACACTTTTCTTCGTACAATTTTACAAGGAAATTAAAACTTTTGTTACATCAGAGTTTACATTTACATTACATATTTACAGCGAAAGCAATTTACAACAATTTACATGAATTAAAATGTACAACATTTGAATCATTCTTTAATCAACATCCATTCTTTAGTCTTGTTAATCACTTTACCCTGCATAGAAACTGTGGGCACGTTAGTTGCTTACAACCGACGAAATATTATACTCGGCTATCATCTCTATGCCGAAACAGTATAACGATTCTCAAATACTTAAACAAATCACAAACTTGATCACAAACAGAACTACAAAGGACTATCCTATTGATGTCGTGTTGTGCTGTGCATTTAGTCCTTAATGCAGTTATATATATTACATGACACTAATGCGCACTTGTTCAGATTCTATGCATCCCATACTACATAGGTCTGAGGGCAAGCCCTTAACCGTTCTTCATCTTGTAGGGTTCAATCCCTCATCATGACTTAAACTACGACTATAACTACGATAAGTATCCTAGATGTTCTATAAGTTACGAGCTCATGTCCAGACAGCCTGGAGGGGAATCTCACGTCATGTCACGACGCATCATGAAGAACTATGGACAATTCAGCCTCCGTCATGAGACATGACACCACCCGCAGTCACCAAACACCCCACGAGCGTTGCCTGCGGTACGGACTCCTAGAGACATATCCACGTCATGTCACGACGCATCGTGAAGACAGCCTGTGAATATTCTCACACCATCGCTCCGAGGCCCTCATACTCATGTTTTTCTCTTATTTTCATCACATCTTCACTATGTATCTAGCCCTTAGTTATTTGAATCATGAACAAAATCAATTCTCTAGAGTTAGCTCTTCCACTATACCGGTCTTAACCATTTATATAACATGACCCAATCTTGGTCTTTTCATTTGAACATATTTTTTTTCAATGCCGGTATGAGGCTTAGCTACACTCTAGTTTTCAATTTCCCTTCATAATCACAAAATTTGAGTATTCAAACTCATAAGTTCTTTTTCACAATTATCATGATTTCCATTCTTTACTATGAATCAAATCTCATTCATAAAGTTCAATTGCAATTCATGCATTTCATTCAAGCAAAATAAGTTTCACTAATTCCATGTAATTCCTTTTTTCCCCAAAATGAAAATCCATAATTGAATACGCTTCAAGTTCTTTTTATACAAAATTCTCTTTTATAAGTTTAGTATAACTCTTCATGGATAAAAATCCTTTTTTTTATATTTATGCAAATATTGATTTTACAGAGTTCTACTCAATTTTACTCCTCACACTATTTAATTTAAGTCAAAAATAGCGTGTAAATATTTTTCATGAAGTCTATATATTTTTATAATAATTATCAAAAATTTTCCAATTTTTTCAAAGTCAAAATTTTTTCCTAATCTCACGTCATGTCACGACGCATCATGAAAAACCTATGGACAATTCAGCCTCTGTCATGGAACATGACACCACCCGCAGTCACCAAACACCCCACGAGCATCGCCTGCGGTACAGACTCTTGGAGACATATCCACGTCATGTCACGATGCATCGTGAAGACAGCCTGTGAATATTCTCACACCGTTGCTCCGAGGCCCTCTTACTCGTGTTTTCCTCTTATTTTCATCACATCTTCACTATGTATCTAGTCCTTAGTTATTTGAATCGTGAATAAAATCAATTCTCTAGAGTTAGCTCTTCCACTATACCGATCTTAACCATTTATATAACATGACCCAATCTTGGTCTTTTCATTTCAAATTTCATTTCAACATATTTTTTTTCCAATGCCGGTATGAGCCTTGGCTACACTCTAGTTTTCAATTTCACTTCATAATCACAAAATTTGAGTCTTCAAACTCATAAGTTCTTTTTCACAATTATCATGATTTCCATTCTTTACTATGAATCAAATCTCATTCATAAAGTTCAATTGCAATTCATGCATTTCATTCAAGCAAAATAAGTTTCACTAATTCCATGTAATTCCTTTTTCTCCCAAAATGAAAATCCATAATTGAACACGCTTCAAGTTCTTTTTATACAAAATTCTCTTTTATAAATTTAGTATAACTCTTCATGGATAAAAATCCTCTTTTTTTTATACTTATACAAATATTGATTTTACAGAGTTCTACTTAATTTTACTCCTCACACTATTTAATTTAAGTCAAAAGTAGCGTGTAAATATTTTTCATGAAGTTTATATATTTTTATAATAATTATCGAATTTTTCCCGAATTTTTCAAAGTCAAAATAATTAAAAAAACGTTAAAGAAAAAAAAATCAAAAAGGGTTTAATAATGCCGAGCTCATGAATCGAACCAGCAACCAAAGCCAAGCCCAGCGCTATAGTGCAACGCACTGTGGTGCATGCACTAACCAGAAGGGACAGGGCGCAACCACGTCATAGAGAGGGCACAAACTCTTATGAACCCATTTCCCCTATTCGGATTTTCTCAAAAAAAACTTAAAACAAAAGCCTCTTGTTCGGTTTCGAACTCGAGACCCAAGACCAGACCCACGCTATAGTAAGCGCACCCAAACGCACCCATTAGCCAATAAGTCCAAGTGACTAACTTGATTTGGTTTAGGTTTTGAGGGTTTTGATCCGAATTTCGGTTTATTCAATTTTTTATATAAAAAAAAAAACTAATTTCACTTCGTTTCTTCTTCAATTTCATTCAAAATTTCTAGAATATAACTTTTATGTATTTCTAAAATATCAGTAACTAAAAACTTAATTTTTGGCATAAAAATGTGATTCTCCTCTCTGAAAACGATTTTGTCTTATATTTCCAAATAAGCACATACAATGTAGTTTCTTTTATAAGTTTGCATTCAAACTTCTTATATATCTCTCTTATTATTTTTATTATTATTACTTAATCATTTCAGTAACAAATCTCTCCTTTTCACATTATTAACAAGGAAATTAGCAAAAAAATTCACCTTTAGGCATGGTTATTGTTTCGACCAATTTAAACATACAATCATGTCTCCTTAGCACAATTCATCAATTGAAGCATGGTAGCATGGTCAATATTAAACTAACAATCATAATTTGCAATTAATTACCATTTTTTTCGCACACAACAATCATTTCAATTTGTCTCATTCTCATAATACATGGCTAAAATAGCTAAGTTTCTTTTCAATTTCATCAACCATACTCTAGCATGAAACCTAATTAGAAGTGTAAGAGAATCATCCACCTTTAATGGGGAGAAAATCAAATAAACTCATAGAGATCTCCTACAATGAACAAGCAAAGCCTTCTCCTCGTAGATCAAGCCACCAAGTTGACTTCTCCTCCGATTGAGCAAGCAACCCGAGCCTCCCCTATTTGTCCCCTGGTGTAGTCCGGCCTCCTCTCCTTGGTTGAAGCACACACACAAACACTCACTCTTTTCAACTCACAACTCCTCAATCTTTTGTCTCACCAAATTGCCTCTCTTTCTTTTCTTTCTATTCTTTTCTTCCAAAAATTTCAAGTGTGAGAATGAAGAGTGTAGGGAGGGGTATTTATACAAATTTTTATGGTGAATGTAGGGCTAGGATTAGATCAAATGGTTAGAGATCAAGGGTCTAGATGAACTAGGGAGTTATAGAAACTACCCATAATGAACAACCAACTCTCCACCACTTCCATCTCTCCCACTCTCCATCCTACAATCCGGCCTATGGGTGAAAGGTGTGCAATGCACACTCTAGTGCATGCACGTGCCAAATAGTACCCTTCCTTACAAGTTGTTCATGTGAATTAAAATTAATTGTTCATGAAAAGAGTCTACACTACAAGTTAGGTTATTTTAAAATAGGATTAAGTTAAATGGGCTCACTAATGGGCCAATTTAACCATGGGCTCTCCTAATTAAATTAATTAATTAAGAGTGGGCTTAAAAGAGACAAATAGGCCTAGAATTTAATTAGGCTCTTAAAATAGTCTTTTGGAAAATAAAGAGAACAAACTACTTGTTCTTACAAAAAAAATAAAAATTATAGAATAAATTATACATATGAAATTGTACGTGCAAAACACGTAAAATCACAAACTTTACATAAATAGAAATTTAGGATGTTACAAGTTCATTCACTCATTTATTAAAATTTAGTAATAAAACCAACCATGCCTTTTAATTGTCCATGAGGATCTCAAAACTCTCTTATGCAAAAAATATGATTTTAGCATAACATGGCATTAAGCATAGACTAAGGTACCGTTCTTTTTTTTTCCTCTTATAAGAGGTTACCTCTTATAAGAGATTTACAGTAAGAGCCTCTTGTAAGAGCCTCTTTTTGAGGTGTTCTTTTTACACAAAAATAACCTCTTATAAGAACCTCTTATAAGAGATTTTTGTTCTTTTTTCACCTCTTACAAGAGCCTATATTACCCCAAAGTCTATATTACCCCCAAAGTATAAAAATAGTGAGAAGAAGGACAAGAAAAGATAAGTTCAAATTACTAATATATAAACTAGTTTAATGGCAAGTTAAATTCACAAATGAGTGTAAATCATCAATTATAATTCTGGGCTACTATAGACTTTTAATTAGTATGAAAATTAGTATGTATAAATATAAATAATAATAATTTGTTTCAAAGAAGTTGGATTAAAAAAATTTAAGGTCAATGGGCTAATATAAATTCTCCCTTAGCTGTAAATAAATAAAAAATAAATAAAATTACAGTCAACTAATTGTTTCGACAGCATCCCTAACATAATTGTTCGAGATTGTGAAGAATGAATTCCCACATTTTTTCTAGGATAGCATATTACAGTCAACTACGTATATGATTACACTTTTTCTAGGATAGCATATTCCGGGCTACTATAGACTAATATATAAACTAATTTAATTAGTAACAATTATAATATAGACTTTGGGGTAATATAGACTTTTTAAGTGATAGAAGTCTTATAAGAATTTGAAAGAGGCTATTAGAAGTCTTTTAGGCTTATAAGATATTTTGAGAAAAATGTCTTATATGAGGTAAAAAAAAAGAACACTAAAAAACCTCTTATAAGAGGGGGACCACCTCTTACAAGAGGTAAATCTCTTATAAGAGGAGAAAAAGAACACTACCTAACACATTTCATGGCAACAATTTAATTTGTTTTACTTTCTTTCTTCTTTCCAATCATCATGGTATCTAAGCATATATTGAATACAACATTACTTCTACAATTTTCATACAAATTATATATTCGACATGTACAAATTAACAAGCATATTAGTATGATTCATGGCATTAGTTCTTTTGTTAATATTCTTCTTTCTGATTTTCATGATGGCAATTAGCTACTTAATCACTACAAAATTTCTTTCATTCATGGCATACCACATTAGTATGGATTATGTCTACATACATCACATCAATTCAATCTATACTACTCATTTATCAAATTTAGCATCCTACATTTAGAAAGCACAAGATCACCCACCTCTTATGAAGAATTTACAACAAGAACATGAGACACAACCTCTAGCTCCTAGCTCCAACAAGCAAATCCTAGTCATTCTCCTCCTAGCAAGAGCACTTCAATAAGCAACAAGAACACTCTAACTCTCTTTCTTTTTCCTCTCTCTAATTTGTTTAGTTTAGGTGTGAAATGAGGAGAGAAGAAAGGTGTATTTATAGGGCGGGCTAAAGTGCAAAACTCACCCACCTAATAACTATCCATTACTCCATCTCTTCACTTTCCCTAACCCCCATCTCTTCAACTCCTATAACTCCCATCCGCCCCCCCTCTCTCTTCCAAACCGATCTCATCCTTTCTCACTTATACACGTGCACGTGTTGTGCACTAGTGCATACACACACAAAATTAAATATAATTTATATAATTCTAAAATGTGTATTAAAAGTTGTTACATGTCATGTGTGGGTCCATGCACAACTAAAAAAAGGGATTTAATTAAATGGACTTGTCTTGTGGGCTTTCTTTTAATTAATTAATTTAATTAGTCTAGTGGGCTAGAATCTATTCTTAGGTCTATGGGTTTAATAAAAGGCTAAAAAAAGATTCTTGCATGCTAAAATAGTAAATGAGAGTAAGAAAAATAAAGATGGAAAAATTAGCACGTGCATCATACGTGCAAAAAATTGAAAAATATTTTTTTAATGAAAATAAAAAATACGGGATGTTACATTCTGATATGATGAGACTTACCATTATACATACAACTCAGTACTCTTGCTATAGCTGATTGGCTGTCACAGTGTACACATATAGAAAGCACCGGTTTTTCCCACATTGGAATATCCTCTAAAAAGTTTCGAAGCCACTCTGCTTCCTCTGTCGCTTTGTCTAAAGCAATAAACTCAGATTCCATAGTGGATCTGGCCAGTAACATTTGTTTAGAGGATTTCCTTGATACAGCTACACCACCAAGAGTGAAGACATACCCACTTGTGGATTTTGAGTTCTTGGAGTCCGATATCCAGTTGGCATCACTGTAGCCTTCTAGTACTGCTGGATATTTGGTATAATGCAGCCCATAACTCTGAGTATGTCGCAAGTAGTTGTAACCCCTATTTCCGTTAATTTGTATTTTCAAATATTTTCCCATATTTTAAATTAAACTATTCTCTTTTAAATTTAATATGTTATTCAAACTATTTTGTGAAGCCCAATATTTGATTATTCGACTATTTTTATATTTGAAAAGTTTTGGAACCCAATTTTTATTAAAAGCCCAGAAATTTAAATTAATTAGTATAAGCCCAATTCTCTAATTAAATAATCAAATTTGTTTTGAGCCCGTGGACCAAGCCCACCTCCTATTGGGTCTTGATCTGCTAACCCAAACCCAATAACCCAATTCCCCTCCTAATTGTGTGCTGATTAGACCAATTCTACTCCTAATCAATCCCCAAAATTTCTCCCGTAATCCCCAATTAATATTCCTAATAATCTGCATTCTAATCTGTTATTTGAATCCCGTAACCCCCTCCCCTACAATCACTCTCCTCCTTAATTTTATACCATTATTATACTAATATCTTCCCCTATTCTTTCTCCCCGTTCCCCTATTCTTTCTCTCCCATCCTTATTATTATATTCCTTTTATTATATTGTAATACAATCTCCCTTTCTCCGTACCCTCTCTCTTCCCCTTCTGATCGAACCGAAGCCAAAACAAAAACAAAACCAACCAAACAAAACAAAGCCCATTCTCATTTCCTTCTCCCTCTCCCTTTCCGATCACCACTCCTCGCCACGACCTTTTCCTCGTCGCTCCTCACCACCACCGCACCCACCTTTCCCCTCATCGTCTTCGTCGAGCGCCGAGAACTTCTCCATCGCCGCTTCCCCTGTTTCGGAGTGAAAATAGAGCTCCCCCCGATCTCCGCCATTTTTGCTGTCGCGTCGCCTCCCGACCTCAGCGCTGCCGCCGCCTGCCCATTTCGCATCCGCCGGTTGCCTCGCGCACCCTTGCCGCTGTCCCCTCATCCGCGCGCGTGCTCTCTCTCTCTGGCGCGTTCAGGGAAGAAGGCGAGACGGGAGTGGTTGTCGATGCTGTTTGGTGTTTGTGATTGAGGGATTTAAATTTTGCTATTCGCTGTTCGGTTACGATCAGGTGTGGGGGAAGATCTCCATTGGTTGTATTCGCCGTTCTGTGTTTTGGCGCGGCAGATTTCCCTATTGCTGATTGCTGTTTGGATCTGATCCCGGTGTGGAGTTGCTCTAGTTGCTGACTTATTGCTTGGATTACTTGCACGTATTTTTGCGCGTGATTTTCGTCAAAAAGGCAAGTATCTCTTATACAATTTTATTTGTTCTAGTACAAGCCCCTTGTAAAAATACCGCAAGTATATTATTTTTGACTCCAATTCGCATTCATAAGTCGAATTCCATTCCTAATCCGTCAATCCTGTATTCACATGTGATAGTGAATACTTTGTTATCCTATGCATGACACGGACACCAAAAATAAATACAAACATATGTAATTTTAGGGGTTACACATATTGGTGTGAATGACTATTTTACCCTTGTTAATAATTTAAGTGTTGTATATTATCCCTTAATTTTTGACTTAGTTTTATACATGTAATTAGTCACTTTGTAGTTGCAGTATTATTTTATATGACCCTAAAATATTATAGACCCATATATGTAATAATAAATTAGACCCATATATGTAATAATAAATTAGACCCAAATATGACATTAGAACTACAGGTTTCACATCTCATGACTTAAGAACATATTTTACTTCCTTGATGTTCCATGTCCACATCTTGGCATCGTCTTCATTGCATTATGATCATATTAACAAAATTAATAAAAGTAATAAGTCGGGGTTTAAGGGAAAGATTTAAGTAGTGGGCAATATAGAAGTGCGTACTCGGACGGGAGCTCGTGGTTTCCCGACGCAAGTTGCAAGTTACAAACTGCAAGATTGCAAATTACAAGTTTACATGTTTCACGTTACAAGTTTACACTCTACATGTTTCACGTTACAAGTTTGCACGTATATCGATACAATATTGAATGTACATGTTTTTCCGAGTACGTGACCTATAAAACCCACCACTAAATCTAAACGAAATTGTATTGACTATAGCAACCATGTAGTAAAAGTATGGATGCATGAAGTGCTACCTAGATAGAATCAAACATTAGACATAAGATTAACACGTGCACTTACATGATCCAATTACATGTTACATGTTCATGTTGACTCGATACTTGTTACTTGATTACTTGTTTTATATGTCACTTGTTTCATAATGCCTGTTCATACCATGTTTACATATTGCATTTTTCTTACTCCTGATTCCTTGCTCTTTCCTGTTTTTCTTTTGTTTTATTTTTGTTCCTGTTTCCCTTAGCTTGTACCCCCTTGCGGCCCGTAACTTGTATTAACAGGTCTTCTTGTTTCCCTTTCCTTTTCTGTTGTTATAATATACTTGCAGGCCCAAATGGAGAGTTACCAGAAGGTGTCGCTGACCAAGTGTTCTAGTTTATCATTATCATGTTATCTTTAGTTGTATTTTATTTCTTGCAACTATTTATTGTAATCCGGGCTTATTTGACCCGTAACTATTATATTTCCCAGTTGTTGGTTATTTTTATGGACTATATCATGGACTTTCATTATTACATTGTGATTTACATGCCTGCGTGGATTGTTTTATCATCTTGTTGTTGAGTTTACTTGTACAGCTTATGAATGGTGCGTTCGCACCATTCGCTGGGCCTTAGTTTTGCGCCCGTATTTCCATGTTTTGGGAAGCGGGGCGTGACAGTAGTTCAATACTCTAGTTATTCATTTCCAGTGACTTCGTCCTGGATTACTTATGTAGTGGCTCAGTACATTTACTGAATGTGCCAAGTCCGGTCTTGTACAATTTGTTAAGTACATCAGACTACCAATTACACGTGCATATTCCAATTGTGATATGCTGTCACCTGTGTTTTTGAATTAGTGAAGACTAGAATCCACAGGACTTTTGACAGTCCCATTGGAGTAATTCTTGAATCTTTCAAGTACTTTCTCAGCGTTATGAGCTTGAGTCAAAGTAATTCCCTCAGACGTCTTGGAAACTTTGATTCCTAGTATGACATCTGCAACTCCCAAATCTTTCATATCAAACTTACCACTAAGCATGTTCATAGTTTGTTTGATAATGTCATTATTGCTACCAATAATGACCACGTCATCTACATATAGACACACCAGAATGTATCCATTTGGAGTATCTTTGATGTAGATACACTTATCACATTCATTTATTTTGAAACCATTTGACATCATAACATTGTCAAATTTTGCATGCCACTTCTTTGGAGCTTATTTCATTCCGTACAAGGATTTTACAAGTCTGCACACCTTGTTTTCTAGTCCAGGAACTACGTAACCCTCAGGTTGTTTCATGTATATTTCTTCTTCTAAATCCCCATTTAGAAATGCAGTTTTGACATCCATTTGATGTATTTCGAGGTTACGTAGAGCTGCAATAGCTATCAGCATTCTTATGGAAGTTATTCTTGTGACCGAGAATATATATCAAAGATGTCTAGGCCTTCCTTTTGCCTAAATCCTTGTATCACAAGTCTCACCTTATATTTCTCTATTGAACCATCTGGTTTCAATTTTTGTTTGAAAATCCATTTGTATCCTAGAGCTTTATACCCAGAAGGCAAATCGACCAACTCCCATGTATGATTTTGCATAATGGAGTCTATTTCACTTTTGAATGCTTCCTTCCACATAGGAGCATCAGGTGTAGACATAGCTTTCTTGAATGTTCTAGACTCATTCTCTAACAGAAAGGCCGTTACAAAGTCAGGATGAAATGACTTTGATGTTTTAGCCCATTTACTTTGTCTAGGTTCATCATTATCATGGCCTAGTTCATCAACTGAAGTGCTTGCATTCCCCTGCTTATGTGTATGTTTGGGATACGTAGCATCCTTGCACGAAAACACGTGTTCAAAGAAGGAAGCATTCCTTGATTTCATTATTGTATTCACATGGATATCCGGTATATCCGATTTATACACCAAGAACCGATATGCACTACTGTTGCGTGCAGAGCCTATGAATATGCAATCAATGGTCTTAGATCCTATTGTGATTTGTTTTGGATTAGGTACGACCACTTTTGTTAGACATCCCCACACTTTGAGTTATTTATACGAAGGTACATTACCTTTCCATATTTCGTATGGTGCCTATGCAGTTTTTTTGTGAAGTATTTTATTGAGAATATAGTTGGCAGTCAGCAATGTTTCCCCCCCACATATTTTGGGGTAACCCATAATTCAACAACAATGCATTCATCATCTCCTTTAGAGTTCGGTTCTTGTGCTCGGCAGTACTGTTTGATTCAGGTGAGTAAGGAGCAGTTGTCTGAAGAACTATTTCATATTCAGAGCAGAACATATTAAATGGTGCATCATATTTTTCTCCTCTATCACTCCTAACGATTTTAATCGTTTTGCCAAGTTGGTTCTCAACCTCAAGCTTATATTCTTTGAATTTATCCAAGGCCTCATTTTTGCTATGTAACAAGTATACATAACAGAATTTTGTGCAATTGTCTATGAATATCACAAAATACTTTTTGCCACCTCTGGTCTGCACGTATTTTAAATCACACAGATCCGTGTGAATTAGACATAGAGTTTCAGTGTTTCTTTCTACAAAACGGGATGGAGTTTTAGTGAGTTTGGCCTCTGTGATAACTTCACATTTTTCGCAGTTGTCTACCATAAATTTTGGTAGTAAATTCATATTAATTAATCTACGCAGAGAATTGAAATTAACATGACCTAGTATTTCATGCCAAACAGAAGAAGACTCAACAACATAAGCAACATGATTAATTTCATTAATTTTGGGAACAACATGAACAATAGATTTTAGGATGACTGTCATTACATTGAATTTGAATAGTCCTTCCTTCACATACCCTTTTCCTAAGTACACCTCATTCTTTGAAAGTACAAAATTATCGAAAGCAAGAACTACCCTAAATCCATTCTTGCTTAGCAAAGATCTCGAGACCAGGTTCTTTCTAATATCTGGAATGTGCAACACATTGGTTAGTGTTAGTTTCTTGCCTGAAGTCATCTTTAGCACTATTTTTCCTGTTCCTTCAATCTTCGAGGTGGAAGAATTACCCAGGAATAACTGTTCATCCTTGTTGCATTTCTGGTATGAGGTGAACATCTCTTTGTCCGAGCAGATGTACTTGGTGGCCCCAGTATCGTACCACCACTCACGAGAATTGCTCCCTACCAGATTTACCTCTGATACAACAGCACAGAGGTCCAAGTCAGAGAGACTAGTGGATAAGTTCTCAGTTATGTGTGCATGGAATTTCTCATTCCCTTTTGCCTATCCAGTTCCAGCACGGTTGTTATCCTTGCTGCGACAGTCAGAGATTTTGTGCTCCAGCTTACCACACTTGTGGCATTTTCCAACAAACTTCTTTGCGGCAGGTTTTTTGTTCGAGGCATGTGGCAAGAGTTTCCTTTTTTTGCCTTTCTATTCGTGCTCCACCATATTGGCCTTTTCTATAGACTGATTTCCATAGGACTTGTCAGCCTTGCGATTCTCATCTTTAATCCGCAACCTGACAATCAGGTCTCCAAGAGACATCTCCTTTCGCTTGTGCTTGAGGTATAGTAGTTCTTGAAGTCCTTCCATCAAGGTGGAAGCTTCTCAATGAACGCTGCAACCTAGAATGGTTCACACAGCGTCATGTTCTCTGCAGCGATTTCATGCATTATAACCTGCAATTCCTGAATTTGACTCACAACAGTCTTGGAGTCAACCATCTTATAGTCCAGAAACTTGCTAACTACAAATTTCTTGGAGCCAACATCTTCTATTTTGTACTTCTTCTCCAAAGACCCCCACAGAAGTTTGAAAGTCTTGAAGACACAGTAGACATTGTAGAGCGGGTCTACCAAGCCACTCAGGATGTAGTTTCTGCAGAGATAATCACCCTGAGTCCATGCATCAAATGCAGCAATGGAGTGTGCATCCATAGGTTCAAGCATAGGGACAGTTTCAGTGAGAAACCTGTTTAGCTTCAAGGTGGTCAGGTAGAACTGCATCTTCTCTTGCCACTTCTTGAATCCAGTTCCATTGAACTTTTCTGATTTTTCTCCCACAGTTATATGTGTGGGTAGAACGACCGTTTGTGTCGCAACCGATTGTGCAGTCACATTTTGGGTCACTGGTGTTTGTGCACTGAGAAGTCCACTGACATTTTCTTTTTGTGTGTTTTCCATTTTCTGAAACAGTTGAAATTAAACTGTTAGTTGTTTGTTTTTCCAAAATGATAACAGTACCTGTAAATAATCTTCACAGAAATTGTTAGATTAGAAGAAAAATGTTGCTTTAAGATTGTTAGAACTTGAATTTCATAAAATAGAAAACTGTGAACAATGTTTGTAAAGAAATACAATTACAGGAAATAAAAGAACAAACCAGACACTTTAGTACAGAGTTGAGAATAAGATTTCTGTCCTTAAAGCAAAATTTGTCCCGTAGTGTAACGACGGTTGATGAATTGCCTCTCAGGATACAACGGTATTACTTTTTCCTGAAGAGCAGCACCCTAGCTTCAGAGATCTCAGCGAACCAGTAGCTGTGTTGTACTCTCATACTCTGACTCAGAGGAAGAAGAAGAAGGAGATTTTTTTAAACTATGTGTACTGGCAGACAGAAATTACTGGTCTTATAGGAAAAGAGGAGTAACTGAAGGGTCCATTACTCGGTAACAACAGAGTAATGGTCCATTACTCTGTAACAACAGACCAATGGTTCAAAAACGTAACTGATGAGTCATTACTCTGCTATTACAGAGTAATGGTACCAGTTACAGAATTTGAAAAGCCTCAACAGTAAACTGGAAAAAATTTTGGAGCGGGGCAAAAAAAAAATATAGGCCAAGCCGGAGCCGGGCGCGCGTGTGTGTTTGTAATTTTGCCTAGGTCCTTTCTCCGCTACACGTTAGTGGTAACCCCAGGGCTACGCCCTTTAGTCCATTTCTTTAGCTTATATACTAGAGAAATCTTTTCCATCTTTCGATGTGGGACTATTCATTCCAAATTCCTAAGTTAGTACATTTCGAGTACCTAATTTTGGACCTACATTTCTCATTCATACGAAAACCGTTTTTTGCAAATGAGTACATTATGGAATAGTACTCAACGAGAGGAACGTAATCCAATCACTTTCCGGTGCCGCCGGTGGCCGGAGCCCACCGGAATCTGGCCCGAAAAATATCCCAAAAATATTTCCAACAATATACACCCAAAAAATCTTAGTTTCAATGAGCTGTTTGGATACAAAGATTAGTGAAGGTAAGTGGAAATTAGCGGAACTGAATTGTATACTTTCAGGTATTTCAACCCAACCAAATTTACTTTAAATCAGAAAATAGAGTTGCAATTATGCAACTTAACTAAATCCATACCTCAACTTTTAACTTAATTGAATGGCCACCTTCCCTTAATTTGCCACCTTCCTATTTCTAAAGTGACTTCTTCTAACCTTATGTTTTGATATTTTTAACTAGTTATTTGGATACAAAATTAGTGGATGTGGCTTTTATACCTCCAGCAATCTCACCTCTAAAAATGATTGTAGGTGAATTGTAGGTATATAAACTTCGACCTAACTAATTTTACTTTTCAAGCCAAAGATAAGAAGTCAGTTACACAACTTTAACAGATTTAAATATTCACTCGATAGGTCCAAATACCTCCATCCAACCACACATAATACATCAAATTTCGTAGATCAATACGATGTGTGATTGGATGGGGCTATGAACCTCTTGTGAACCATCCTTCCTCACTGGAGAGGATTCAAATCCAAACATAACCATATATCCACACCTCTACTTCAGGGCGGCCCCTAGGATTTTGAGTCCTTGAAGCAAACTCTCAAAAAAAGATCCCACATATGATCCAAAAAAAAATCGATTCATGTATTAGAATTTTTTCACATATATCCCACATATGCATATTTCTATTTTTTTTTTCCTGAAAACGGAGGCCCCCTTTTATTTAAAAAAAAACACGATTCATGTATTAGAATTTTTTTCACATATATTCCACATAAACATATTTTCAAATTTTTTTTTTTCCCAAAATGGAGGCCCCATTTTTTGTTTTGATTGGGGGACTTGATGCAAATGTTTTACATGCATGAGGGCTGGGCCGGCCCGGCTCTACTTTTACATCTGACTCTGACAGAACATCCACTGGCATATTCCCTTCTGCTCCCCAAATAGACGTGAACTTCCTCAACCAAACATGATACAATTTGAGGGGTGCCGCACGCGCGCGCACACACAAAATTATAAATAATAATAAAAAAATATATCAAAATAAGCAAACTAAAAGATAAGAGGGTGACTGTGATCTTGCACTATTATAATGGAGTAATAATATTGCCCAATCCCAATCGAAATCGAAATCGAAATCGAAATCGAACCCCACCTCTTCCCTAAAATTGACACCATCTTCTTCTCTGTCAACCACACCCTCTACAAATTCTTTCCAAACCCCACTTCTCTCTCCCTTCTACTTTTTGCTCCTTCCTTTCTTTCTGACAGACCCAACCAAAACCCCATATTACAATAATAAAACATCACCACCACCACCACCACCACCACCCATTCAAACCCCTCGTCCTTATCGCCCTCTCTCTCTCTCTCTCACCTTTAACTGAATTTGTCATCTCCTTCTCTCTCTTGGGTTCTTCTCTTTGTTGGGTTTGGGGAGATGACGGCGACGGCGGCAGGGACGACGGAGACGGTGGCGGCGGAGCACGTGATGAATTACAGAGGTGGGTCGGTGTTGGGGAAGAAGACCATTCTTAAAAGCGACCACTTTCCGGGGTGCCAGAACAAGCGCCTTCTCCCCCAAATTGACGGCGCTCCAAATTACAGACAGGTGATTTTTTTATTTATTTAAATTTTTAAAAAATATCTCTGTTTTGCAGTTTCTTGATTTGGGTTTGTGTTTGCATTGATTTCTGAGCAACCCCTTTTTGGGAAATTTGTTAATTTGTTGGGTTTTGTTCAAAACATGAGTGTAGCGGAAATGAGCATGTGAAAGGTGGATGAGTGGAAATACAGTGACAGACAAAATAAGAAATGGATGGATACAGAAGAAAGTAGAGGTTGCCTTAATTGAATGATCGAATGAGGTGGTTTGGAAATGCAGACGGATTTGTGTCTGAATTAGGGAAATTGGAAAATTGATAGGATGGAAATTAGGGGAGGGGGTAGACGCAGAGGTGGCCCACAATGGAGTTGGATTGAAGCCATTAATAGGGATTTGGAATGTGTTTATTTGACGATGAGGTGGCCCGCAATGGAGTTGAGTGGAGGAGAAAGATTTATGCTATCCTACCCCAATTGGGATGACGGCTTTATTGTTGTTGTTACCTCTTAGTTTCCTTTTGTTCTAAACTGGGAAGTACTCACATATCCATAATTCAGCTGCTGGGCACTTGATGTTCCGAGATTTAACAGCATTGGTGAATTTCGGGGTTGTTTGCAATCAGGGCTAGTTAGTTTTGGCTATATATCATAGAGGAATAAGTAGTATGGTTATGTTGAGGAAAATAGATAGTAGAATTCAAGAAAATTATGCTGATTGCGTTTTTTTCTTTACTGATTATGAATACCTAGTGGTTTGGTTTTTTGGGAAGGTTATTTGTGTTTTTGTTGTTTAGTTTTTAATGACGACTAGTGGAATGATCATGGTTTTCTGAAACGAGAGGACTTGGGTCGGTACGTGTCGAATGGAAATCTTGATTTGTAAATGGGAAGTGTAATGATTATTTGTTGTGTATGATTAAATGGAACTTGATGTGCATGGTATTGTGTTTTTGCTATGGTTTTAGGTGATGGGGAATCGGGAACAGTAAGAATTACTAGCGAAGTCAACGGATTTGTATGGGTGATTATGATTAAACATACGGGTTTATGAAACACATGCAGAAAAGTCTATAAGAATATGTAGTCTGATCTGAGGAAAGGTATTAAACTCTAGACAATTTGCATCACCGCAATTAATATAGAGTTTATATTCAGTAGACATTTCTAGCTCCTGTATTAAAGCCAATACCTGCGTTCTCGATTACAACATGCAGAATGTTAGAGGGTCCCATAAGTTAAAAAAAGATGAAGAAACTTGTTGAGTAGAAAATTGATCTTAAATAGAAAATTTAATCACCCATCCAAATTTGACCTTAAATAGAAAAATTGTTGAGTAATGACAACAATGATTTATTACAGTAGTTTTCCATAAACCTACAGATATGATAATGACTAATGTGGATAGAAAATTGTATGAAGCGCACTGAAAACCGGAACACCGCTTATTTCAAAGAGTGGATGATAGGTTGCTCACATTTAATTTGATCGTTGGAGGTGATGGCAGTGATTATCAATTATAGATTGGTAGAAACTGAAACCATTGCAAATTTTAATACTGAACTTCATTTCTGTATGCTATCAACTGAGGGCTTCTATAACGAACTTATAATAAGATATCCACCAGGAATTTAATTTTTGCACATGTATTGAGCATTTTTATAGACATGACTGCTATCAATGAGATATTCTCTTTTCTAATCCTGTTGTTGTTTTTTTTAAAAAAAATAAATTCTTAACTTTTCTTTTAACAAAATTTTAGTTTGTTAATTATGATTTTCTTTTTAATAAATAGAAGCACTTTATCAATTATTTGACAATATCTTTTGCTGATGATGTATAATGATATTAGCCTATGTACCATGGCTGAGGTGCATCGGTTGTTGCTACTTATTTTGGTGTGGGAGCAAACAGATAGTGAGTTTATATTTTAAAGTAAACTACTAAAGATCTAACCTTTAATTGTCACCGTAAAAAATGGTTAGAGCTCCTGAGATTGGATCTGGATCGTTGAAAGAGTACTTTCATCTGAATTTGATGCGGCCAAAGGACCTGCAAAAAACCTGAAACACCAGGGTTGACCCATGCGACAACCCATGCGACAGACTTTCCGACGCTCAAGTTAGAATTAGATAGAGAAAGTGAGTTTGAAAGAGGAATTCTTGGTTACCTTCTGACTGAAGAGGGAGAAGGGTATTTATAGGCTTGAAAAACAGTTAGGAGATTGATATGAATCTGTTACCTCCTCTCTGATTCTCCCTCTTTTAAGAGATAGAATCGATCATTCTCGTGCTTGGGGATAAAAAAGTTGACTTACAGTCCTCATGGACTGAGTGTCTCTCTTAGTGGGCCTAGTCACTTTTAATAGGTCTTGAAAGTGGTTCATGTCTTGTTATTGAGCATGGAGAATGCCCATACCTGTTAAAAAGGTCCGTTACTGTTAATCTACCTGTAAAAGCTTTAAGATCTGAGCTGGAATCGTACGGTCCTGATTTCCTTCGATTTTTACCATTATCATAAGCCACTCATTCCCGGAAGATAATTTTCTTGGCTTTCGGGAAGTAGTTCGCCTTATTTCAGAGTTCTAGGGTGCAATCTTAGCTTTTAGGAACGGATGGATACCTGAAACTGGTCAGAAGCTTCTGGAGGCATTAAATATTTTTTGGACTTTTCTGAATTTTTCTGGAATTATCCATAATTTTTTTGAATTTAAAATAAAATTTCCCCAATTAATAATTGCTTTTTCAAAATTTTTAATTAATTATTCAAAATTTTAATTATTTTTCAAAAATTTTAATTATTTTCTGAATTTAATATTCTTTTTTGGATTTTTAAATTAAAATTTTTGAATTTTAAATATTTTTGGGGATTTTTTTATTAATTTATTTGACCTGGCACCTAGACATTTTAAATCGGTTTTTGGAAATAATCGGTTTTTAAGCGATTAGTGATTAACTAGGCAGTTAAAATTGGTTTTTGGAACTAATCAGTCTAATAGCGATTAGTGATTAATTGGTTAATCGGAAAATAATCGGGGATTAAATCAGAAAAATCATTATATATCTATATAATAAAACACAAAGAAAGCTATCAAATGGCTCCCCTTCAATTGAAACCAAATCAACAGCTCAGATTCATCCTCCCAAAATATATTTTTTCTCCAAAAAGTTTTCCCCCAAAACCAATTCTCCCCCCCCCCCCCAAATAAAAAAAAATTCATTACTTTATTACTATCTCTCTCTTCTCTCTTCACTTTTTCATATTTCTCTCTTTTTCTCTCTCCGCCCCCTCTATCTCACTCTCTCTAATTACTTAGAAATTTAGATTTTCAGATTTCGGGTTTGTAAATTTTCATATTTTTTATGATTTTTTTATTGTTCATGTTACATTGAAAATATCAAATATCTCCTGAACAATTAAATTTTATCATTTTCCACACTCAAAGTTCTAAGAAGTTGGATTTTACACCCCCATTTATAATTATTTTCCAACATATACTGATGGAAACATGGACTTTTATTTACAACTAATTATTGTCATACTATTCAAACTTGAGCTACATAATTAATGTTTTACTGTTTATAAGGCTTTTCGTATGCTGTATCATTCCGAAGACGTGCCGTAGGCACGTGCCCACGGGCAAATCTGGCACACACACACACATATATATATATATATATATATATATATATATATATATATATATATATATATATATATATATATATATATAGTCCCCTTCCGTTGTGTACCACCCATGGTGCACACGACATGTGCACTCGGCCTTTGGGCGTTCATATCGACAATCCGAACCGTTCACATTGATCTACACATCTAAATTAGTCTAAATATGTAAATCAAGTCATTTGAAATTCATTTGCTCATACGTTGCAGTGTTACAAAATTGTATGGCAGAATATTGTTTTTTTAAAATGACATGATGGATGGGCAAATAAATTTCAAATGACTTGATTTTACATATTTAGACTAATTTAGATGTACAGATCAATGTGAACGGTTCGAATCGTCGATATGAATGCCCAAAGGCCGAGTTCACACGCCGTGTGCACCATGAGTGGTGCACAATGGAAGGGGACTATCTATATAATAAAACACAAAGAAAAGCTATCAAGTGGTTCCCCTTCATTTAAAAAAAATCAACGGTTCAGATTCACTCTCCCAAAACATATTTTTCCTCCAAAAAGTTTCCCCCCAAAAACCAAAATTTTTCCCCAAAACTAAAAAACCTATTACTTTATTACTATCTCTCTCCACTTTTTCATATTCTTTCTTTCTCTTTTTCCCTCTATCTCTTTCTCTCTCCCATTCTCTCTCTATTTACTTAGAATTTAGATTTTCAAATTTCAGGTTTTGTAAATTTTCATATTTTTTATGTTTTTTTATTGCTCATGTTATATTGAAAATAGCAAATATCTCATCCACAGTTAAATTTCATCATTTTCCACCCTTTAAGTTCTAAGAAGTTAGATTTTACATTCCCATTTATAATTATTTTTCAGCATATACTAATGAAAACATGGACTTTTATTTACAACTAATTATTGTTATACTATTCAAACTTGAGCTACATAATTGTTGTTTTACTGTTTATAAGGCTTTTCGTATGCTGTATCGTTTCGAAGACGTGCCGTTGGCACGTGCCCACGGGAAAATCTAGTTTATATATATATTAAAAATGATCTATCCTCATTATGTAGCAATCCTAAAGCCTAACATAAAACTATTATGAAATTATCAAATAGTAACATATATTTATAGAGAAAAAGAAGAGAATACTTGGTTTGAGCCGAGTTTGGATACTGGATGTGGGTTGGGTCGGATTTGCTGGTTGTTTCCAACAAACAAAAACAATTGGAGAGGAGGCAAAAAAAAACAATCGGGGAGGAGCAGCACGAGCAGCAAGAGGAGAAGGTGCAGTAGATGCGGGTCGGGTTAAGTATGCGGCGATGCATGTGGAGCAACGACGGGTCAGGTTTGGGTTTGCTCTAGGAAGAAGAAGAGAATCGGTTTGGAATTGGGTTTGGGTTTGTGCGAGGAAGAAGAAGAGAGCGGCGGCGGATCGAGTTCGGGTTTGCGCGAGGAAGAAGAAGAGAGCGGCGATAGGTCGGGTTTGGGTTTGCATAAGGACCGGAAGGGATTTAGATTTTGGATTAGGATTTAAGTTTGGGCTGGATTGAGCCCAAATATTACAAACGATTGAAGGAGGGGATTTAATCGGTTAATCGATCGATTAATCACTAATCAGCCGATTATACATGATTAAATTGCTAACTATTGCTTAATCGGTCGATTAACCACGAATCGGTGTATTATACCTGATTAAATTGCTAACTATTGAAATAGAAAATCGCTAAAAAATAGCCGCTCGCTAAAATATAATTGCTTAGCCTCCGATTAGCGATTAATTAGATTTTAACTGTTTAGCCTGGCATGAAGTTTGGAGCAATCATGCGCGTTGATCACGCATAGCTCGCCCGCTGATGAGATTGAGTAGCTGGGATGAGGCAGTGATGATCGAGTGACATGGCCTCATCTGGAGCATCATTAGGATGGGGTTCGCCCGATGAGCGAGATTGAACGGCGGAGAAGCAAGCAGAAGGGGGATGATGCCGTGGCTTCTTCTGGCGCGTCGATCAAGAGAGGGCGAGCGCTTTTGAGTGATCGAACAATTGTCAACGAAAACAGACACCTTGCTCGCCCAACCGTTCGGGCGAGCATTGTTCGTCTTCTTTGTTTTGAGTTTTTTTTTTGACCCTTTTGGGCGACCAAGACGTTGGGTGACTTCTCGACTTCTTCGTCACCCTTCTTTGGTCGAGCAAGGTGATTCGACGACCTTCTCTTTGTCGAGCAACACTTCAGGCGAGCAAACTGGCCGAGGAAGCCTGTGGTCGACCAATGGGTTTTGGCGAGCAGGGCATTGGGCGACCAATGTCTCGTCGAACTAAGCTTGTGGCGACCAAGTTTCGGGCGAGCTAAGGTGCAGGCGACCATGTTTCGGCGAGCTAGCTTATGGGCGACCAATGGATTTCGACGAGCAAGAGCTTATGGGCGACCATGTTCGACGAGCTACGTTCTCGACGACCAAGGTGTGGTGACCACTTCCTTGTCGACCAATGGGTTTTGGCGACCAACTACTTGGGCGAGCAAGCTTTCGGTGAGCACCATCTTGTTTTAGGCGACCAGGAGCTTCGTCGAGCTAGGGATTTGGCGAGCAAGGCTTTCTCGGCGAGCTATGATTTTGGGCGACCATTCTTGGCGACCAGAGCTTGTGGCGACCTAGGTTTTGGTGGGCAAGCTCCTTCGTCGAGCAAAGTTTCGGGCGAGCAACAATCTCGGCAACCAAGCTTTGGCGATCTCGGAGTTTGGGCGACCAACAAGTTGGCAATCAGGCTTCGGCAGGCTAGCTCTTCGTCGAGCAAGGATGGTGGGCGAGGAGAGCTCTTCGGCGATCAAGGAGTTTCTGGCGACTTAACTCTTCGGCAACCAACAGTTCTTCGGAGTCTTCGCCGATTTCTGGTCTGTTCGAAGTTGGGAGTTCGGGTGCTATTCTTCGAAGCTCGAATGTTGGGTTCAGGTTGGAGTTATGTTGGGCTTCAATCCAAAGTTTTCTATTTCTTCGAAGCTGGGTTGCTGTCGAGTTGGGTTCGATCAAATCCGAGGTTGGTGCTCGACATCGGGTTGGAGTCAAGGTTGAGTCGTGATGAGCTGAAGATGAATTGATGAAGAAGATGCCAGTATTGAGCTTTGAAGAGTTGGTTGTCTTCGGAACTCGAATGTCGGGTTTGAAGTTGGGTTTAATTGCTGTCCCTTGAAGATCGACATCGGGCTTGAGTAGCCGTCTTCTTGACTTAATCATCTCCTTGTTTAAATTGAGTTTTTGAAGCTTAATATCGGGTTTTGCTTCAAAAACCGAGGTTTAATAATTGGTGTTGAGTTGGGCACCATTTCACTTTTTTCCGCTTGCTTGGAATTATATATGGAAAAGGGGTATGAGCAACTTGCTCATTTAGTAAATAAGCAATTGATGATGTGACATACATGTGATTGGAAAATCCTTAAAAAGGTTAGTTGTCCAATGTATCATATGCATGCCACATAATCATTTGCTCATTTACTAAATGAGCAAGTTGCTCATATCCCTTTTACCCATTATATATATATATATATATATATATATATATATTTATACATAGTTTATTTTATAAGCCTTGGTTTATATATCAAAGAGTAGAATCTTCTTTGCGGTTAGTCGGGCTCCAGACTTGCTGTTTGACCCTGTCAAGTTTGTTGAGGCAACTCTGAGACGGAGTTGAACGTAGAGCTTGCTGTTTGATTCCAGCAAGTTTGTAGAGGCAACTCTAAGACGGAGTTGAACGTTTGATTTTATTGTTTGCGCCTAATAAGTTTGGAGAGACAACTCTGAGATGGAGTTGAACGTAGAGCTTGCTGTTTGATCCTAACAAGTTTATAGAGATAACTCTGAAATAGAGTTGAATGTTGAACTTGCTATTAGATCCCATCAATTTTATACAGACAACTCTACGACGGAGTTGATGTTGAGCTTGCCGTTTACGCACGACAAGTGAGTAGAGACAACTCTGAGACAGAGTTGAACATTTGAACTTGCTATTTGCCCCCAACAAGTTTGGAGAGGCAGCTCGTGGATGGAGTTGAACGTAGAGCTTGCTGTTTGTGCCAAGCAAGTTTGGAGAGACATCTTTTGAAACGGAGTCAGACGTTTGAACTTGCTGTATGTGCCTAACAAATTTGTAGAGGCAATCTCTGAGACGGAGTTGATGTAGAGTTTGTTGTTTGCTCCCAGCATGTTTGTAGAGACAACTTTAGAATGGAGTTGGACATTTGAACTCACTGTTTGTGCTCAACAAGTTTGGAAAGACAACTATGAGACGGAGCCGAACGTTGAACTTGCCATTTGAAATTAAGAGATTGTTGGAAGGACTCGAGCGAAGAGTAAGACATTGAACTCGTTGTATGGAGATAATGAGTTGTTGACAAAGCTCGAGCGAAGAGTAGGATGTTGAACTCGTTGTATGGAGCTGACAAGTTGTTGATGGAGCTCAAGCAAAAACCGGGATATTAACTCGTCGTATGGAGTTGGAGCAGTATGCGAGACGTCGAACTCGTTGTTAGGAGTCAGTGAGTTACTGATGGAGCGTAAGTGGTGAGAAAGGCGTCGAACTCATTGTTTGGAGTCAATGGGTTGCTGACGGAGCTCGTGCGAAGTGCGAGACGCTGAACTCATTAGACGCTGAACTCATTGTACGGGGTTAACGAAGAGCAAGGTATTTAATTCGTTGTATGGAGCTAATAAGCTGTTGGCAGAGCTCGAGCGAAGAGCAAGACACTGAACTCGTTAGATGGAGTTAACGAGTTATTGACGGAGCTCGAGCAAAGAGCAGAACATTGAACTCGTTGTTTGGAGTTAAAAAGTTATTGATGGAGCTCGAGCGAAGAGCAGGGTGTTGAACTCGTTGTACGGAGGTGAACGAGTTCTTGGTGAAGCACAAGCAAAGAGCAAGACATCGAAATCGTCATTTGGAATTAACGAGTCGTTGATGGAGCTTCAGTCGAGAGCAAGACATTGAACTTGTTGTGTGGAGTTAATGAGTCATTGATAGAGCAAGGCATTGAACTCATTGTGTGGAGTCAACGAGTCGTTGACGGAGCTTGAACGGAGTGTAAGGCATGAAACTCAGTGTATGATGACGAAGCTCGTGTGGAGAGCAGGGCATTGAACTCGTTGTATGGAGTTAATGAGTTGTTGACGGAGCTCGAGCGAAGTGTAAGGCATTGAACTCGTTGTTTGGAGTTAACGAATTATTGATGGAGCTTGAGCGAAAAGTTGTGCGTTGAACTCGGAGCTAATGAGTTGTAGACAGAGCTCGAGCGAATAACAGATCGTTGAACTTGTTGTATGGAGTCAATGAGTTGCTGACGGAACTTGTCTGAAGAGCAAGATGTCGAAACTCGTTGTTTGAAACCAACGAGTTATTGATGGAGCTTCAGCGGAAAACAAGGGATTGAACTCGTTATATAGAGTTAACGAGTTGTTGACGGAGCTCGAGCGAAGAACAGAATGTTGAACTCATTGTACGGAGTGAATGAGTTGTTGACGGAGCTTGAGCGGAGAGTGGGACATTGAACTCTTTTTATAGAGTTAACGAGTTGTTGGCTTAGCTCGAGCGGAAAGTAAGACATTAAACTCGTTGTATGGAACGAACGAGCTGTTGACGGAGCTCGAGCTCGAGCAAGACATTGTACTCGTTGTAGGAAGCTAACAAGTTGTTGACGGAGCTCGAGTGGAGAGTAAGGCATTGAACTCGCTGTATGGAGTTAACGAGTTGTTGATGGATCTCCAGCAAAGAGTGAGGCGTTGAACTCGTTGTATAGCGTTGAACTCATTGTATAGGGTTAACGAGTTGTTGATGGAGCTCGAGCTGAGAGCAAGGCACTGGACTCGTGTATGGAGCTGACGAGTTGTTAGTGGAACTCGGGTGAGAGCTTCATGCTGAACTCATTGCATGGAAATGATGACTTGTTGGTGTTCTGAGTCTTCTAGACATTGAAGTGAAGTCTTTTGTGTTTGTTCAACGTTGAAATAATTTCGTTCTTCTCTTTACTGACAAGTAGTCGCATACACCAAATGAGGTCCTCGGGACGTCGAGCTTGCTTTCCTTCGCAATACGCTGCGCTTGACGGATTTGGAACTTGTTCATTTGCGCGATGTGTTATGCGAGACGGGGTTGGAGCTTGCTCAGATGAAGGTGGTAGGGAAGACTTGGAGCTTGCCCGCCTGAAGAAAGCTTGTCTTGAATTTTATCGTCAAGAATTTAGGTGGCCCTGGGTAGCTATTAACTGGCAGAAGGCTAGTGAAGAAGTTTGTCTCTTAGGCGGAACATCCCCTACCATGTAGCTGGAAGGACATGTAGGGTAACTTGTTGTATAGTGTTCGCAAGACTTTTGTAGCGATGCTTAGGCATGAGCACTCATTGTAATTCTTAGCTATAGTGAGATTTGTTGTTTGTGCAATGAAGAACTCTTTTGTATGTTTGATCCTTGCTGTATGATTTGTTGTATGAAGTTGTTGAGTTGTTGGCATGACTCTTGCGAAGAGCAAGACATTGAACTCGTTGTTGATGGAGCTTAAGGGGTGAAGAGCGTTTCATGGGGTTGGTACTTGTTCGTTTTGTACCCAGCTGATTGTAGGAGCAACTCTAGGGAAAGGTTGGACTCTGAACTTGCTGTATGGGCATTTAGCTAGTTGTACGAGCAACTCTAAGAAAGAGTTATTCTCCAAACTTGCTACATGGGTCCTCCAACGAATTGTGAGTCACATCGAGTGGCGAGTTGAACTTCGAAGCTTTACTTTTTTCCAAGTTTGTTGGAGTAACTGCAATCCATGATTTTGGACTTCCCGTCTTGAAGAAAATTTAACAAGTTTCAGGAACAGATCGAATGCCGAGTTGAGCTCTGAACGTGCTTGATTATAGGTTGCTAAAACAACTCCGAGCCATGGCTATGGATTCCGAACTTGTTGTTTGGGGGTTTAACAGGTTGCAAGAGCAGATCGAATGACGAGTTGAGTTCTGAATATGCTTGATTGCAGGTTGCTAAAGCAACTCCGAGCCATGGGTATGGACTCGGAACTTGTCGTTGAAGGTTTTGACGGGAAGCAGGAGTAGGTCGAATGACGAGTTGAGCTCTGAATTTGCTTCATTGCAAATTGCTAGAGCAACTCCGAGTCACCGGTATGGACTCCAAACTCGTTTTATAAGGAGCTTCTAAGGAGTTTTTGGTGTCGTTCTTAGGAGTAAGCTTGACATTTAACTCATTGTGTGTATCTATAGAGTTATACAATAATTCTGCGAAGTTGATACTAAATTTTATTGAAAAGTAAAACTTAGCGGTTGCTATAGTGGCTGGCCTTCATTACATGTAGTGGCCGGTAGTGAAAGCGGTTTTTATTGAAAAATAAAACTAAACGACCGCTCTAGTGGCTGACCTTTATTAGAAAATATTAAATATACGTAGAAAAACTGGAACGTTAAGCACCCTTGTTGAAGTTCATGAGGTGTTTCACATTCCAAGTCTCTGCTGATATCTTTTTGCCCTCTGAGTCTTCAAGTTGATGAACCGTTAAATGAACAACTTGGTAGATCTTGCCTGAACTTGCCTGTTTTGGAGTGAGCCTCTCCTTGTTTTGTAGAGAGAATAAGAGATCTTCAAGTTCGCTTATGTGTTTAGGCAGGACTGTTTCTTTCCGTTGAATGAGCAGAGTGGTATCGGGCAAGAAATTTAGGTCTATTACTGTATTCTGATGAGGTCGAACTTGGACCTGGTGGGAGATGGTTTGGTAGGTTTGGAAGTTCTTGGCAAGATAGTCTATGGCAGTGGCTTCAAGCTTGTTTACGGGCTTGGAGTTACAATGACTATTTTCCGGTGGGAGTTCTATGGCATCGAGGGGGTGAACCGAGCTCCCCATTGTATCGGTGTAGCATGCTCGTGCTACCTGCTAGCTCCCTACAACTTGGTCTATGCTTACTATTATTGGGAACTTCATTTTCATGTGGTAGGCGGAGACAACTGCATGAAAGGCCGTCGGACCCAGATGGCCAAATATTGCGTTGTATGCGGCTTTGACGTCAACTACCATAAAGTCCAGCGTTTTTGTTCGAGTAGTAGGAGGCTTTTCTGCCGTTACATCGAGTGTGATGATTTCTTCGATTTGAATGGGGACAACGGAGAATCCGTGGCGTGTATAGCCGGCTGGCTTGAGTCAGTCTCGGAAGAGCTTGATGCCTTTGAAAGTGTTCATAAAAGGATGTTTACTGAGCTGTCGTTGTCCACCAAGATGCGGTGTACCCTGTGATTCATTTTGCAAAGGTTTATGACCAATGCGTCGCAATGAGGTGTTCAGACCTTCTAAGTTCTTGTCGGAGAAAGATATCGGGACCCTGATGCTCTTGGCAGGCGGGGATGTTATGTATTGAGTAGACTTCCCTGACAAATGTTTTGTGGGAGGAGTTCGAATCTCCCCCCATTGGGCATCCGTGGATGGAGTGGAGAATGACCATGTGTTATGAGTCTTGTGATTCGGGGGGCTTCTCTTGACGCTTATTAGCCCCCCGTGCCGGAGGGTTTCAGCATTATTCTTTTGTTGGATAAATTAAGAGAGCCCGGGAGAATCAGATTTGCAACTGCTTCTTTGAGGTCTCGACAGCTGTCGGTGGTGTGTCCATGGTTTTTATGAAATGCGCACTACTTGTTCCTGTCTCTTCTCTTGCGAGCTGTGATCATCTTAGAGGGAGGGCAAATTATTCCGTCCTTCTTAACTGCCATGAGGATGACAATACACTTGTGTTAAGAGTGAACTTGTTGAAGTGTGGCGTTGGAGGGAGACGACGTTGAGCTGCACCGTCTTTTTGAAATTTTCTGGGTCTTTCCTAGTATTTTTTCATTTGTTCCCGAAAGGTAAATCGTTCTTTCCTTGAGGATAAAGAGCTTCCTCGACTCTGATATACTTATCACTCCTTTCCAGGAGCTTGATGAAATCTTTAGGAGGCTTCTTCGGATGGAGGCCTTTAGGTCTTTGTGAGTGACGTTGCGGTGGAAGGCTGTAGCTGCCACTGACGAGTCCCGGGAGGAGATGAATCTTGCTTCGGCTGTGAAGCGCTTGATAAAGTCTTTCAACCGTTCTCCATCCTTCTGGTTTAATTACAACAGGGAGGCACTTATTTTTTTAGTCTTGCAGCTAGGAACGAAGTACGCTATGAAGAGCTCCTCGAGCTGGTGAAAGAGAATTTTCTACAATATTGACTCTGGAGTGAGGCGAGAGTACCATTCTCTTGTTGATTCTTTCACAGTTGTGGGGATTCTTCGACACATTAGCGCATTGGTGGTGTTATAGACCATCACGAGTTTAAAAATTTTCACTATGGTCAGCCGGGTCAGATTCACCATCGTAAGATTCAAATTGAGGAGCTTTGAAGTTCTTTGGAATGTGGGCATCGATGATGGATTTGTTCAAAGGAGGTCAACTAGGGTGGTAGGCCCTGCTGGAGCGGTTCCCTTCATTCTTTATCTGTTCCAGGCGATCTTCTACTTCATGGATGCGGTGAAGGACTTGATTGTCCTTCTCCTTAGATCTAGTTGAGTCACTAGATTATTCTTTTCTTGGAGTAGTGTGGTGGGTCCATGAGCGTCGACCCTGATCATGAGTACCTCAGATGGCTCAGAGGATGTTATGCTTGAAGTTTTCCAATTCGGCCCTAGTGATTGAGGCCTCTCTTTTTGTTTCTCTCAAGATGCTTTCGACTCTCATGAGTCGGGCTTCTTTCTGCTGTGCGCCCCCTATAAGAGGAGTGTCTTGATCTCTGCCTTCGGGGAGAGTTGCTTCTCCGGTTCTCTTGACATTCTGAGTGGGAGGCTTCGGTCTGGGTACGCCTATCATCCAAACGAATCCGTAGATTGGTCTCCTGTTGTCTAGCATTGATTGATTTGACGGAGATCTCTTGACCCTCGGGGATCTCGCGAGGCCATCGAGTTGCTGGAATCATTATGGACTGAGACATGGTCATGTAGAGGGCGCTGTTCATGATGGATTTGTCAGGAGCTCCCGATGCCTCTCCGTTGATAGGAGATTGATTAGGCTATTGGGACGGTTCGGCTGTGAATTCAGTCCTCCACAGGAGGAGCTTGCTGACGAAGGGAGTTGGCTAGACGGCTTGAGGCCGCTGCTCTTCCCCTCAGTCTTGGTGGCATGGTGGGAGAATTTGGTATTTCTCATGGTAAGTCTGATATTTGATGTAGATCTGTGTAGTTTCCCACAAACGACGCCAATTTGTTGCTGCTTATTTTGGTATGAGAGCAAACAGATAGTGAGTATATTTTGAAGGAAACTACTAAAGATCTAATCTTTGATCATAGCCGTAAAAAAGTTGTTAGAGCCCATGAGATTATATCTGGATTGTTGAAAGAACACCTTGATCTGAATTCGACAGTTGCTGACATGTGGACCTACAAAAAGCCTGAACCAGAGAGAGAAAGAGAGTTTGAGAAAGGAATTCTTGATTACCTTTTGACCGAGGAGGGAGAGGGTATTTATAGGTCTGAGAAACAGTTAGGAGATAGAATCAGTTATTCTCGTGTTTGATTCTCCCTCTTTTAAGAGATAGAATCAGTTATTCTCCTGTTTGTGGATAAGAGATTTGACTTGCAGCCCTCATGGGCTGAGTGTCTTTTCTAGTGGGCCTAGTTGCTTTTAATGGGCTTGAAAGCAGCTCATGTCTTGTTACTGAGACTGTAGAAGGCCGGAACCTGTTAAAGAGGCCCGTTACTGTTAATATGCCTGTAGAAGCTCTAAGATATGTGTGCTGAAATCGTACGGCCCTGATTTGCTGCGATTTTTACCATTATCATCGGCCACTTCAAAAGAGTTTGCCTACCATACATCGGACTATCTCATAATTACCGGTATAGGCCAAACACTATCGACTTTCCGAACGACATTCAGATTAATTTTAAGTAGTGCTTTAGTGGCCTCCATCAATATGCGTAGTCTAGCTTAAATATGATGATTGTAGGTAAGGTTGCAAACAAAGCGGATATGGTTGTTACTATACTTCAGATGCATCGGCCTTACCATGCTTGATACTTCAGACATGCAGATGTTACTGGTAAATGATAGGCCAATACCATCGAATTTCCGAACCATGATATGTACTTTCAGATTAATTTTAAATAGTCCCTTTAGTGGCCTCCATCAATATGCATAGTCTAGCTTAAACATGAGCACTAGTAGTCTAGTAGGTAAAGGTGCAAACATTGCGGATATGGGTGTTACTTGTTCATACTTTTTTTGTGGAGAGGATATGTATCAGAACTCTGATATTGTCGGATACGCCACTCAATTACCATATTGATGTTCGGATTGGGTTGGGACTAGTTAGAGGTAATACCGAAACCCAGTCCGAGTTCTTTTTAAGTAAAATTTTCAAATCTGTAGGGTTCGGGTTTTGATAATAATGGCCCATACTCGGGTTGTGTAGGGCGGGTTTGGGGTGAACCCAACCCAGTTGATACCCCTAAGCTGAAGTTCTATTCCTATTATGCATTTGAGTTTATTTGGTATATATGTTGTCAATTCATCTTGCTTCATTTAATCTTTTTTAGATCCTTCATTACCTCTGAAGGACCATTGCTCCTCTCTTTCACCTTTGCATTTGGAGCTTACTGCAGATGCACTTGCTCATTCAACAAGTGCTCCAGTTGGGTGGTTGTTGCGTCGATGATATAAGGTTGTGCATTCTTGAATTATAGAAATATGAACTGGCATCTGGCTACGTCACAACTTTTTGTACATACATGTACTGTACCTGGTATTAAAATGCATGCAACAATTTTCTGTCCAAAATTTGCTTCACTACACATTCTCAACAATGAGTAGAAGCATAGTTTAAAGGACAGACGATCCCGAACTGGATCGGCTGGATTGGATCAATTTTGGAGTGGGGCAATCGGGTACTCCACCAAAACCTCAAGATTTGCGATCTGGGTAGGGGATCGGCTGAGATGGGCATGGGATCGGCTGGATCAGAGCGATTGAGGACGATACCACAAATTTGACAAATTTTAAAAATAAATAAATTGATTCATTAGTTTCAAATAAAATATTAAAATATTTTATTTAATAATGATAAATATTTAAATATTAATTTTACTTTAAGAAACACCTTATACCAAAAATTCAATCAGCAATCCAATAGTGCTGATCTGGCTGATGCCAAAAATTAGCAACTTGATACCGTTCCCGATACCAAGATTTTGAACTTTGAGGAAAAGTACAAATGAGACGAATGAAAGGATTAGTGACCTTGTAGCTTGGGATTCGTAAAACCTAAAAAAAGAAATATTTTTTTGGCTTATCTTGGAACTTCAACTTACTATTTGTTACACATTTTGTACCACTCTGATTGATATCATATTTTTGTTTAGATAAATGGTTCACAAGTTTTCACTGGCCATTACCATGCTGGCCCTAATTTGTCAATATGCAGGACTCTTAATGGCATTCTCCGAAAAGCTTTTGCGTTCTTCAGATTTGTTCTATAAATTATCTGTCGGTCTGTCTGTCTGTCTTACTGTTTGTTTGTTTGTTTTTTCTTTCTACATTTTCTTTTTACTGGGAGGTAGATAGATTGGGCCAGGAAGGAATTTTTAAGCTGGAGTAGTGGTTTCTGGACATAGGTTGCTCTACATTCTGAGAAAGAGACGACAATTTACTGTAGAAAGAGGGCCATATGTGTATATAACTATGTTATGCTATGTAATTAACTTCGATTGATGTATGTTGTATCTCATCTTTAGCTGTAGGAGTGATGCATATTGTAAGCTTTATGCCATATATTTCCATATGTCATCATACAAAAGCATGTATTAGTATTTGTGATATTGATTATTTGTTGACATCCACTTTATATGATGCGTCTAAGAGTATTAATCACCAACTGTATTCCTGTTTGTTAGGCTGGTTCCTTCAAAGTTCATGGTGTTGCTATCCCGACAATTGATGGGATCAGGAATGTACTTAATCATATTGGAGCACACAAGGATGGAATGCAAAAAAGAGTGTTGTGGCACAATCTTCGAGAAGAGCCAGTATGAAAATTTAAATTTTAAACATTAATTGATATTGAGTTATTGACCAAACAGAAAAAGATGAGTGTATTGTTGGTCAACGCATGAACATGTCTGTGCGCTTGCCTGCGTCCGCATGTGTGTTTTTACTTTTTTATAATTTTATTTTCCTTCTCTGTTTTGTGAATATAACTTGTCATTTATATTTGAGAAACAAGCTGCGTAATCTCTGCTTTAATTTCTTTTTTTAATTCTTAACTAGGTGGTCTACATCAATGGTCGCCCTTTTGTTTTACGAGATGTTGAAAGACCCTTCTCCAATCTTGAATATACGGTTGGTTGATATTTCCGTATTCTTCAATTTTGTGATGAACAAGACCTTGTTATTATTATTCCTTAGTTTAATTAAGCTAAATCTTACTGATTTAAAGTGTTATTGATTTATTTCATAGAGCTTTGACGTATATTTGGATAAGAACGTGTGCTTTTGATAATAAATCAGTATTATATATGCAACACCTCGATTTAGACTGCATACTTATTCTTTTATGATGTTTTGTATGTCAATAATTTGAAAATAAAATAGAAATATGAAATTATTGGGTAGTCTATTTCCCTTCAAATAATGAATTCCCTTTCAACTTAAAGGAGGACTTTTGGACTCCTAAGGGATTTTATTGTCTATCAGGAAATTCTCTAATATAGGAAATACAATTTTGGAACATAACTTTGGTATTGCTCTTAACTGACAGCACTATCATCATTTAGCCCATTTCCCATGAAAATTGGATTGGCAAATATATTGACTTCAATCATGGCATTTTTTGAAAACAGTGCTAGCATGTCATGAGCTACAAATGATGTAGGGGGTTACATCAATCCAAGAATTTAAGATTCAGTAATTAAGCCTTCAAATTTTGTTTCGAGTGAATTTTTTAAATCTTATTTTCTATATTTATTTGAATTAAAAAGGGTATAAAAATAGGAGAAGAGGGATTTGTAGTTTTGTAGCTTCCTACGATACAGTTGGGACTTCTAATGTTAATAGTAATCCCTTCTCGAATAGTCGAATTATGCATGATAGGAACTTAACTTTCTTTTTGTAAAGAGAAAAATGATGTGAAGTGAGGCGTGATCCTTGAGTGTATTCAAAGAATTAAGATGAAATAACCCTCGAGTGTATTCAAAGAATCAAGATGAAATATTGAGCTTCAAAATTTTAATTTTAAAAACAGAATACGAAACAGAAAAAAATTTATAGTATGTATTGTAAACACTAGTCTAATTTTTTTAAGATTACTGAACTTCAAACAAGAGAAGATAAAAAGGACTATATAACACTTATACAGTACACATTGAATCCATTTATAAAATGTAAAATGATACTCTCTCTTCCCCTGTTAAAATACATTTAAAAACCACTGGACAAGTAGGGGTGTGAATATATAGTGAAGAGTTTATATTTGTGGGTCATAAATAATTCATTGAATGCATTTATAAAATGTAATGAAATGATATTCTCTTTTCCCCTATTAAAATACATTCAAAAACCACTAGACAAGTGGGATGTGCATGTATAATAAAGAGCCATTTATATTTGTGACTCATAAATAATTCATTTCCTTGACTTGTTTTTAGATTCGATCACAATTCAAAACTTAGGAGGGAATCCATATTTTATGAGTGGCTCTACATTTTCTTAGAAAAATGTTTTTACTGTATGTTGTATACAACCGAATTGGTGAGAAGTGCGGAAATTTGGCCCACAAACTGAGGTGGGAACGGGGAAGTCAAAATTTTGACATGTCATTTTAAGGTCAGTCTGGGTCTTCTGGGAATGTATTATATGTATGCTTGTTGAATGTCCAAATAAATTCTTTTCTTATTTTCATATTATTTCTATGCCATCAATACAGTGGAGATGCCTGAATCTATGTTAAAAATTTTAGTCTCTTTTACTAGTCTAATTTATTATTATGAGGTCTAGATGGATCAATTCATTTGAGCAAATCTTTTGATTTTAAGAGTTTTCATGCTAAAATGTATGGAAAGATTTTTGATGTTGATGCTTTTGATTGAAATGTTTTGCGTATTTTTAGATATTGTTATCATGTTTATTATTTTATTTATAACTGTTTCAGTATTTGGTTTGTACTAGCCTGTGTAAACTTTGGGGCCTTATTCCCTTTATCAATGTAAATAAATCACAAAACAGAAGCTGGATTATTGGTGTGCTTTTAAAATCTACAGGGGAAGAAAATAATCTTGCTAGAAGGCAATTCTCGTATAGCTTGTCGAAATTTAATTTTTCATTTTTTCTTCATTCTGATTTGTATAATCAACATCAGCATTTCAAGTGATGGGAAATTGGAATTCCCATTTAAGTGGTTGAGATATAATTTCCTTAAAAATGTTGTCCACCCGAATTTGATCGTTCTCTCAGACAAGTGGTTGGTATATGGTTGAGATATCATGCATCGCAAGTTCATCTAATATTCTTGTTATTATTATTTTTTATTTTCATTTTTATTGCTTTTTTTGCAATAAGTAATTATTTAATTATTTACTTTCACTTTGAATAGGGAATCAACAGGGCAAGAGTTGAACAGATGGAATCACGCCTTAAAGAGGACATCCTCATGGAAGCTGCAAGGTAAAATTATGAGTGGACTATCTAATTTTTAATAGCTCAAAGCAGAGCTCCTGTTGCATTGCTTTATCATTTGAAATATAACGGTGCAGATATGGGAGTAAGATTCTCGTAACTGATGAACTGCCAGATGGTCAGATGGTGGACCAGTGGGAACCTGTGATGCATGATTCTGTGAAAACACCTCTCGAGGTAAAATGGCTTGTGAAATTAGTATTTTTCTTCTAGTTTACGGGAACAAATTTGTTGATTACTGCATCTTTTCTAGGTTTATGAAAAGTTGCAAATGGAAGGATACTTCGTTGACTATGAGAGAGTACCAATTACAGATGAAAAGTCACCCAAAGAACGAGATTTTGACATTTTGGTATGTTCGTCAAATTCTATTAGTCTTCTACTGATTTTTGTGAGCAATTTATTTTCAGCAAATAAAATTTGAACTCTTGTATGAGCTTAAATCTACAGTTAGTGAAACTAACTATTTAATTTGAAAACCAATAGACTAATTACCTTATATCATCTTATATAATATTGGAATGTATGGCTGAAAACTAGCTTTCAATCTATTTACGAAAGTTTTCTCATTAGCTGTTATTTCTTTTTGTCCAGGTCCATAGAATATCCCAAGTGGAAGTAGACACTGAAATAATTTTTAACTGTCAGATGGGAAGGGGAAGAACTACTACTGGGATGGTTATAGCTACTTTGGTTTATTTCAGTCGTATTGGAGCATCAGGTAACGTCTGGCACTGTCAAAAAAACATGCTTCTTTAATTAACTTCTATTTTTTTCTGTAAATTTTGTGTGCATGTACTGATGTTATTAATCTGATAATCAGGTATTCCTAGGACGAATTCAATTGGAAAAGTTTTTGGTGCTGGAACTGATGTTACCAATAATATGCCAAACTCTGAGGAGGCAATACGGAGAGGTGAATATGCTGTCATAAGAAGCTTAATTCGTGCTCTTGAGGTAAATTAGTTAACAGGCTTACTATATAATATTTTTCTACCTATTTTCATGAATTTTTTCTTCTCAAAATGGACTTTTTAATAGGGTGGAGTAGAAGGCAAAAGGCAAGTGGATAAAGTGATTGATCAATGCGATTCTATGCAGGTATGTCACGCCTGTTTATAAGAATGAAAGAGGACTTGTTTTCATCCAAAATATGTGCTATCTTTGTTCTCTGAGAGTAGATTATACTTTATTCACTTCTAAATCCTATTCTGGAATGTATTGCTTAACAGAACTTAAGAGAAGCCATTGCAGCTTACCGCAGTAGTATTCTTCGCCAACCAGATGAAATGAAGAGGGAGGCATCACTTTCCTTCTTTGTTGAATATTTGGAACGATATTACTTCCTCATCTGTTTTGCTGTCTACATCCATACTGAGAGGGAAGCTCTTCGTAGGGTTTCATCAGATCAATTGAGTTTCTCGGATTGGATGAAAGCAAGGCCTGAACTTTATAGCATACTCCGCAGGTGAGACTTCTTAGTTAAGTTCCTACCTGTAAAATTTGCCATGACAGAAGGATTTAGAGAGCATGTATCCATTTGTACTGTAAGTGCCTAGTTAGAAGCATAGGTACTCTCTAGAGTTCGGCACACCCATTTCAGGTGTACTCGGCTTGGGTATTCTCAGGTGCGCATCCAAGAGAGCCCATTATTTTAATGTACCTTTACAATTTTTGAGCGGACTTGGTTTCATTTAGGTACATTTGTGAATATGCCAGGGGCCTCAGAGACATTTTCCGTTTACTGTTTTGCTGGAACACATAACAAACAAACCAAAAAGATTCATATTTATAACCATCGAGAACACGCTCTCTCAAATCAAATATAATATACAAATGTGTTCGCCCAATCTTGTTCTTTTCTGTGAGTGCACTTCTCGAAGCAAAGATAGTAACAGTATATACAATATGAAAATCTAGTTGTTGCAGTTTCTGTCCTAGCACCGTCTGTTGGTCACCTTAAGGGTGAGTTCCTGGTTGAAATGTAGATGACTCATACAATGTCTAATAAATTTGACCCGTGAGCCATATAGATATTTTAGATCGGTGACTCTTATACAGTATTACAAGCTATAGGCTTTCTGAGTCGTGATTCATGATTTATAAATGTAAATCACCCTGGGGGGTGAATAGGGTGATTGTCCGGGAATTAAAATCTTAAATAAATTGCGTAAAGTAAATAGATAGAGTTAGAGAAAGCAAACAGAGAGCACGCAAGACACAACGATTTAACGTGGTTCGACCCAAGGTCTACGTCTACACTTATAGCAGTTCTCCATCACAAGCGTTCCACTATAGTTTAAACTCTTGCGCAATGATTCTCAGAATTCAGGCCGAGAGTCTTATTACACCCGCTGAGCTTCTACAAACAAGTCCTACAAAACTCACCGAAGTGGAAGAAAAAGAAAAACTCTCAAGATCTATAACGATCTTGACTGAAGAGAACAATAAAAGCTTTCACAATCGGATCGTTGATTGAATGAATAGTTCAGAAGAATTATGATAGCAAGGAATGATCAATACTCAGTAAATTCGCTTCTATTTATAGAGGAAGAAAATATATCTGTCCAAAAACGAAAAGATATTTCTGATATAGTCAAAATTGCACTTGGACGGTCGACCGCTTTGTTGAGCAGTCGAACGTCATCTTTTAACTCGAAAGTCGAGCGATGACCGGTTGACTAACTCATCGTTTACACTAAGATGAGCGGTCGACTGTTGCGATGGTCGACCGACATATAATACGGTCGACCGCTATCGTGCAGATTCAACATTTATTTAGCGATATTTTCCCACAAAAACAGAAATAAACAAACTATTTTTGCTTGCTTTCTTGAGATTTGAGACACATGCTTCATTTCTTTGATAATTGCAATCTTCTTTGATTCATTCTTGTTTTGCTTGAATTCAAATCATTTTGGATATTTTGATTTTCCTTTTCCTCTAAATCCTGTAAATATCAACTGAAAATATTAGTTATAGTGATACGTTTTGTGCACACCAAACTTAGGGTCAACAATCTCCCCCTTTTGGTGCGAACAAAAACATATCGTAGATTTTAAAATAAATATTATTCAAATGCTCCCCCTTAATCCAATACTCCCCTTAAATTCATGCACATAGGAATTTAATAAGTATGTGTTTATGGTGCAACCTATATGTAACTACCAAAACTTGTTTGAAAACATGCATTCTTAGATTTGAAGTCGAGCAATTTTGGGAGATATCAATTTAAGAAACAAAATTACCAAAGTATAACATTATAGGAAAGAATATTACATTTTAGAAGGCCATGGGAAAAAACTACATACATGATATCGTTGATCACGAAATTCTTTGATATACAGTGAGAGTGAGGGTTCTATATGGTATTATAGATTTGAGATTTCACCAATATAGAATAAAGAGTATAATAGAGGAGAAACATGAGTTGAAAATTCTAAGTAAATTCTAAGTTTAACTATTTTCTCTCTCCTTTTGGCACACCAAAAGGTGCAAAATAAAGCTGTGATAAAAAACAAGAAGATTGGGAGACAAAAGAGAAACCCAAAAAATAAAAAACAGAATAGGGGCCTGGTGGTCGACCGGTCGAGAATACCATCAAACATTTGAACTGTAAACAAAACAGAAAGTGGCACGGTTGACCGGGCGGTCGATCGTCTGAAAAAAATCCCGATGAAGATAACAACCAGTCGTAGATAAGTGTGAGATTTATCATTCATATATGAACTTTCAAAGAGATTTCTTCTGGGAGACGACAGCCGAAGAAGTAATGTATTCAAAGAGCTAGCAAAGAGATGCAAGGTAACATGACAAACATTTGCAAGATACTACAGTCAATTCCATGATAAAGATGTTTACAAAATAAACTCTAAAGAGAAGCTTCATTCAAGCATACAAAAGAGGCTCCATACGACAAGAAAAATGCAACATCATAAATATTAAAACTATTCCTCATTGTCGTCATCGTCATCGTCATCTTCATCTTCTTCACCACTCACATCATTTGCCTCTTCTTCGGACGGAGGAAGAAGTTCCCAATCCTCTTTCTTGCAAGTATTCGATGGTGTTGACATAGTAGTTGTAGACTTGCCTTTGATGAGCGGCAAAGTGTGCACGAATAATGGAAGATAATGTGACAAGTTTGCCAAGAATAATGGAAGATAATGTGAGATTGTCATCTTGAAGGCCCTCTAGTTTAACTATTTTCTCTCTCCTTTTGGCACACCAAAAGGTGCAAAATAAAGCTGTGATAAAAAACAAGAAGATTGGGAGACAAAAGAGAAACCCAAAAAATAAAAAAAACAGAATAGGGGCCGGTGGTCGACCAGTCGAGAATACCATCAAACATTTGAACTGTAAACAAAACAGAAAGTGGCACGGTCGACTGGCGGTCGATCATCTGAAAAAAATCCTGATGAAGATAACAACCAGTCGTAGATTAATGTGAGATTTATCATTCATATATGAACTTTCAAAGAGATTTCTTCTGGGAGACGACAGCCGAAGAAGTAATGTATTCAAAGAGCTAGCAAAAAGATGCAAGGTAACATGACGAACATTTGCAAGATACTACAGTCAATTCCATGATAAAGATGTTTACAAAATAAACTCTAAAGAGAAGCTTCATTCAAGCATACAAAAGAGGCTCCATACGACAAGAAAAATGCAACATCATAAATATTAAAACTATTCCTCATTGTCGTCCTCGTCATCGTCATCTTCATCTTCTTCACCACTCACATCATTTGCCTCTTCATCGGACGGAGGAAGAAGTTCCCAATCCTCTGTCTTGCAAGTATTCGATGGTGTTGACATAGTAGTTGTAGACTTGCCTTTGATGAGCAGCGAAGTGTGCACGAATAATGGAAGATAATGTGACAAGTTTGCCAAGAATAATGGAAGATAATGTGAGATTGTCATCTTGAAGGCCCTCTAGGTTAGTATAGAATTGTCTGGTAAGAAATTCAGAGTGGGTGCTAGGATTGGTGAGATAAATTTCCCACCCAAATTCAAAATTCTAACCATAGAACTAAATTGACTTCCCAAAGACCCTAGATTAATTTCACGACTCGAAACAACAAGGGCGGTGATAAGGGTGGAAAAATAAAGATCAACACAGTTGGTGTTACGAAACAAAATCCCTTCTCTAGTAATATTTTTTGAGGTAACAGTTTTCTTACCCTTCGATCGATGAGAGGAGGGACCGTGAGAAGCCATGAGAGAGAGAGAGGCAACACCTAAAGAATCTGAAGAAGAAACTGCCAAAAAAGAAGTCAAAACTTTTGATGGGTTTGGGAAAAAAAGCTAGGGTTTTGTGGAGGCCGAGGGAAGAAGAAGAGAGGGTATTTATTCTAGGAGGGTGGTCCCCACATATCATAGAGAGAAAGAAACGTTTTAATATCTGATCAGTTGATAGAACTAGTCGACCGGTTCAAGGAGCGGTCGACCACAACACAAGAGAGAGAGGATGACTGAAAAGTAATATGACAGAAGGTAGGACGGTCGACCGGTCCACTATTTGTGATAGGGAGTTGCCAGAATATAGGACGGTCGACTGGTCGGTCAGTCGAACCACTTATGAGGAGAACAGTCGACCATGCAGTCGACTGACATACTGGATTATGCAGACAACCGACATAAGCGCAAAAAAAATCATGCCAACATATCAATGACAAAAAAATTATGAAGGCATTTTTCCTCTAATGATTTTGTGTACATATCAGCTAATTTCAAATCCGTTAATATATAGTCAAGAATAACATCTCCCCCCTTTAAAATGATCTTTGATGAAGCGGTAACAAACCTCTACTGGTTTTGTGCAACTAAAGAGATGTAATAGAATGTTCCTTGCATATATTTACATAGTGTAATAGTTTTATCACATATTACTTTTAAGATATTTATAAAAATTATTCAATAAAGCAAGTAGAAATAATTATTTTCTAGTGCATGCATTTTAGACTACGTACTGGAAGTTTATCATCCATAATGTAAAAATAAATCAAAATTGGTTTACCGTTTATAGTTTAGCCAATGTTGTACTCAACAGAAGAACCAATGTCCTTCTCTTTTTTCCTTGATAGAGATGCAGATAATGTTGTTATGACTAGTCATAAGTTTCGAGCATCCACCATCAAGGGATCTACGATCTCTTAAGTTGAAAGCATTGACACACCTACATTAAAGTTAGTAGGTGTCCAAGTAGACGTTTCTGTATTCGCATTCTTCTTTACCCAAACAAAATTAGTATTCATTTTTAATGAGCAATTATAAGATATGTGTTCTAATTTGCAGCAGTAGTGACATGTAATGTGATTATGCCTTGGATCATGTACATGTGCATAGTTCTGTGTTGGTTTGTAGCTATTTTGATGGCTATGCATGTGTATGACAGGATTGTTTAGAGTTTTGACGTTGTATTGGCTCATTGTAACCAAGTCCTCAATTATCATGATACGACAGTGAATTCTTTGTCATAAGATAATTGGGCCCTTTATATTTTTCAACAATCTTTTCAAGCTCAATTATTCTACTACAGAGTCTTTTTCTAGTTTTCTTATCGTCTTTAGTGTTCCAACGAAGAGTATTTAGAGTAGCATCAAGTATCCTATTTTGTTCGAGTACTTCCTTACAACCTTCCACCACCTTGTCAAATTTTCTTTTGCATTCATTCATATCATCGGTGAGTTTAGCAATATAAGCAGATTTCTCATCAATTTTATTTAGGTTTTCATTATGTATTGCAAGAGATTTTTGAATCTGTTGTTTCAAACATTCATTTTCTTCTATCAACACATCATGATCCTTCCTAAATGACTCAAATTTTTCAATAATCAAGGAATTTTTATTTTTCAACTTTTCCTTTTTAGCAATGCAGGAGTCGTGATTTAGATATTTGCTTATATTGTCTTAACTAACGACTTAATTTCTTTGCATAATCTCTTAAACTATTACACATGTCAACTAGATCATCATATGTGGGATCTTCGAATACCTCTTCTTGGAGTGGTGATTGCACCTTACCATCTCCAAGAGCCATGAATCCAAAGTTGTTGTGTTCTTGCTCTTTATCGCTGGAGTCTGAATCTAGCCATGTTGCCTTTAATGCCTTCTTTCTGATTCCTGAGTTGGAGTGATGATAATCTTTGTTCCTATCTTGCGAGAGGGGACAGTTTGCACAGATGTGTCCTAGCTTCTTGCATTTATAACACGTGTCCTCTTTGTCTTTTTCTCTTCCTCCTTGAGACCTGCCATACTTTTTGCGTTTGAGATACTTAGAGAATTGTTTAGTCAGCAGTGCGATATCTTCATCTGATTCTTTATTATCTGACTCTGATTTTGATGGTCGCAAAATTTTTGCTTTCAAGGCAATGGTCTTCTCTTCAGTTTTGGGTATAACCCCAATATTCTGTGGGTACCTCTTGGTTTCGCCCATCTCCATTTCATGTCTTCAATTTCTCTTGAAATGGGTAGTAGTCGAAGCCTTTATCTTTAAGTGTCTTCCTCATTGTAGCAGTCTTGATATCCCATTCAGGTGTGAGACAGCTTATGAGTTTTTCAACATTTTGGTCATCATCTAATCCCTTACCTAAGCTTTCAAGTTCATGTGCGATAATATCAAGGCGGGCTAGCATCTGGTCTACGGTCTTTCCTGGAAGCATAAGTAAAACATTATACCTATAAAAACATAAATTAACTTTTTTCCTTTACCTCAGATGCGGTTCCTTCATGTCGTTCTAGTATATTATTCCCGATTTCATACGCCGTTTTGCAATTTTGCCCACTTCGCATCAGCTCTTCATTATTTAGACCTGCATAAAGTGTTGTCATGGCCTTGGATTTTACAATTTTCAATGCTAGTTCAGTTTTTGTGAAAGCCCTATTTCCATCACTGACAGAGAAATCTACTTGGTTTTCGCAAACATTCCATGCTTCTTCTCCAAGCATTTGTAAAAAATGAGACATACGAACTTTCCAAACATCATAGCATTTTCCATCAAAATAGGGTGAACGTGTGTGACTTGTTCCATTGGAGATGAAAGGCTCCGATGTGTACAAGTTTTCGGGAGGAGGGATTTCGGTCATTGGACCTTTTGCTCAAGGTTTTAAGCCTTTAATGAGCACCTCGCTCTGATACCACTGTAATCACCCCGGGGGGTGAATAGGGTGATTGTGCGGAAATTAAAATCTTAAATAAAATGCGTAAAGTAAAGAGATAAGAGTTAGAGAAATAAAATAGTGAGCATGCAAGACACAGCGATATAACATGGTTCGATTCCCAGTTCTATGTTCACACCACTTACTTGTAGCAATTCTCCGCCTACAAACGTTCCACTAAACTTTAAACCCTTGTACAGTGATTCTCGGAATTCAGGCCGAGAGTCCTATTACACTCGCAGAGCTTCTACAAACAAGTCCCGCAAAACTCACCGAAGGGGAAGAAAAAGAAAAAAAAAAACACTCAAGATCTATAACGATATTGACTGAAGAAAACAATAAAAGCTCTCACACTTGGATCGTTGATTGAATGAATAGTTCAGAAGAATTATGATAGCAAGGGATGATCAATACTCAGTGAATTCGCCTTTATTTATATAGCAAGGAAATGTATGTTTCCAAAAACGAAAAGATATTTCCTAAATAGTCAAAATTGCACTTGGACGGTCTACCACTTTGTTGAGCAGTCAATCGTTCATCTTTTAACTCGAAGTCGAGCGATGACCGGTCGACTGACTTATCGTTTCCACTAAGATGAGCGGTCGACTGTTGCGACGGTCGACCGACATATAGTACGGTCGTCCGCTATCGTGCAGATTCAACATTTATTTGACGACTTCACTTTATATTCTTTCGAAATACTAATCAATCAATCAACAACTCTTTACATAGTATTTTCTCACAATAACAGAAATAAATAAACTATTTTTGTTGGCTTTCTTAAGATTTGAGATGCATGCTTCTTTTCTTTGATGATTGCAATCTTCTTTGATTCATACCTCTTTTGCTTGAATTCAAATCATTTTGAATCTTTATTTTTATTTTCCTTTTCCTGTAAATCTTGTAAATCTCAACTGAAAATATTAGTTACAGCGATACGTTTTGTGCACACCAAACTTAGGGTCAACATTAAAAAGTCTCCAAATAACATATGTTTTAAATTTATGTCTATTTCTACGGCCTACTATAATCTATAGCACACTGTAGTCTGAGGTTCAAATTGAGTGAAGGAAGACTATCCTATGGGTGTTAAAAAAAGAACAGAAAAAGACCCATCATGTGTTTTTAATGAATAATGGAGGAAGTAGAAACAAACTTAGGGATTCACACTCACTAAGGAATGAAGGATTCACCAATAGATTTTTGGATTCCGATTCACGTTTTCAAGTTATTAGTATTTATTTGACTTCAAAGGGTAAAACTGCAGTACTGATTCAATTAATAAGAACCGGCAATTCCTAGTTTGAATTAGTTAGTTAAATGTGCAAACAAAAGAAGATTATTTTATCTTTAATCAACATATTACACAAGTAAATAAGCATAAACAAGTCTAGCAGAAAAACAGATTGGCACAAAAGATAATCATTTACAAGTTTGTTTGTTTGTTTGTTTGTTTGTTTTTTCTTAAATTTCCGGTTTTGGTTTTGGACCTTATGGATCTGTCTGTAGATCCAATAAAAAATGGGCCTTTAATTGATCCATACACTTCCCTGTAAGTGCACGGTCCATTTAGGAGAATATATATTCCATGCCATAAAATTGAATTTTTTTCCTAAAATGACCCACTTTTTCAAAGTTTTTCCCCAAACTGACCCACTTTTTAAAAAAATTTCCAAACTGACCTACTCGCTATCTCAGATAACGAGTTTAGACAAAACAAGTGTTAGGTTTGTTTTTTTATTTCTCCCTGGCCAAGACTTGATGTCTCAAAAAGCGAGTTGGTTTTTACCAAACTCGCTTTTTGAGACAACGAGTGTCGTTTGGATCTTTATATTAATCATACTCGCTGTTTCGAGTTAACTCTCTCTCTCAACTCTCTCTCCCTCTTCCTCTTTTAACCCCAAAACCCTAACCCCCCAAATTCGATCTCCTCTCGTCGATTAACCCAAAAACCCTTTCTCTCGCTATTTCGATCTTCCACATCTCTCATCTACCATCTCTCCTCACACTCACAACCCCCTCTCCTCACACTCTCAAAACCCTAAACCCCAATATTCTAGCAAATCGTGAAATCGGGATTTTGGAAAAAAAAGAGTGCGGTTGAAGGAGCTACATCGACATCGTATTCACTATCTACCTCTTCAATCACCCAAACTTAACAGTATATTTCCCATACATTTGCATTTATAATTATGGGTTAATTTTGAGATATGTTGAGAAATTGTTAATGACATATTTAGAAATTGTTAGCAATTTTGAATAGAAATGTTGAGAAATTTGGAATAGGAAAATTTTGATAATATATGTAGGAACATCGTGTAGAAATTTTTGAAAAATGTAGAATATGAAATTTGATAATATATGTAGGTATATAGTGTAAATTTTTTTGAGAAATGTTGAATAGGAATTTTGATAATATATGTAGGTATTTAGCATAATTTTTTTTAGAAATGTTGAACAGGAATTGTGATAATATAGTAGGTATATAGTGTAGAATTTTTTTAGAACTATTGAGAAATTTTGTTATATAGTTTGTATATAGTTTCTATGTAGTTATATATTTTTGTATAGTTAATAACGATTTGTTTAAGTTGTAGTGTACTCTCGTTGATTATAAATGGCACGCACGGGGGGTAATGTGGAGGAAGGAACGAGTTGTATAGACCTCTAAATACTCGAGGTGACAGACCATGTACTTCTTCTTTTCCCACCTTCTCGCGGTGGATGTGGTCGTGGTAGAACTGAGCGTACTAATGTAAGTGAATAATTGTTTGTATTTGATCATACAATAAAATGTAATATTGGTGTATTGTTAAATTTTATTGTTGTGTAGGTCTCAACTAATCCTACCGCTTCACCAAATGAGGCGGGCCCTTCTTCATCTGGTTATGTTCCAACTGGAGGTCCAGGTCCTCTCGACCCAAAACTTCTTACTGTCTAATCGCAACACCGTTCAAAAGCCGTGTGGGAAGGCAAATCTAAGGAGTGTACATTTAGGGGGCACAGTACATTGCCTATGCACCTACGGATTCACGAGATACTACGGGACTGGCTTATACGGTATTGGATTGATGAGCTCGATTAAGGCAGATCCGCCTCTTCTTATTGCACTTCTTGAGAGATGGCGGCTTGAAATCCATACCTTCCACTTGTCGGTCGAGGAGATGACCGTAATACTACAGGACGTCTCTGTACTCATAGGTCTTTCAGTTGATGGGTAGGCAGTAACCGGGTCAATGGACTTCCAGCCGGAATATCTTGTGCAACAATACCTCGGTGTAGAAGTCGAAACGGGGGCAATAAATGAAAAGTTCATTCGCTTGAAGTGGTTGAAGGACACTTTCAAGAATAGGTTGAATGAGGATTCGACTGAGTTCGAGGTTGAGTGCTATTGTAGGGCGTACAGCTTGACACTTTTTAGAGGCGTGATGTTTCCGAACTCGATTGGTCATTCGGTGTCGATGATGTACTTGCCATTGATTGCTGATTTGCAAACAGTCGGAGTATATAGTTGGGGTAGTGCCGCGTTGGCTTCACTATACAGGAGTTTGTGCAACTGCTCTCTTGGTTTGGTGCAGATGAATGGACCAATAATTTTGCTTCAAGTGTGGAGTTGGGAACGTATTCATATTGGTCGGCCTGTAGTGAGTAGGCAATCACCCAATTGGATTCATGCCCCCGAGGACCAACACATGTTATCTCCATAAGATGTGTACTGGTTCGGGAATCTCACATAGAAGGCAAACCCAAACAGATGCCTGACATGCTATCGAGATGAATTGGATAGATTGACAGATAATTGTGTCAAGTGGCAGCCCTACACGGAGGAGCGTTTGGGTCTACTACCACCTATTTGCTTGTATAGGCGTGACCTGTGGCTGACAAATGCACCCCTAATCAACTTCATCATCATCTAATAGGTCGTTGTTAATGATAGCATCTTGAAATAATTCAAATAAAGTGTCATTTCGAACATAGTCATGAACCGGACTAGGTTGACGTGGCAACTCAACATCTGTAGAATTCGGGCTTGTTGTATTTGTGAACGCTTCTTCTTGTGGGGACAGTGGGATTGCTTGTGAAGTTTGAATAGGGTTAGACCTCATCTGCTGTGTCGGTACTTCTCGTACGAAGCTTGAACTAGGATTATCATGTGGTTGAGCATTCATAATTTGGATTTTCTGAATATATAACTCCAATGCAGACCAAGTACAATTGGGATCAAGTGTCCTAGCAATCATTGACTTCATAGCATTATCAGTAGATGCCGGCACTGTCATAAAATACTGACAATATCCTTTTCCTGCTGCATACCGAGCTAAAATTTTTACATTCCATTGAGCCCTATCCCAATTGGTAACTTCATAAATTTTCTCAACTATTTCTGCCAATGTAATGGTACGAGGTGCCCAAACTATGTCAGGATCAACGACACTATAACAACAACCTATCTTTGAAATACGAATTATTTCACCACCAAAGTATAACCAAATAGAAATATCGTAATCCATACCTATGTATATTTATACGAAAATACGGGTTACTATCTAGCCACAAACAAAATCTAAAAAAATGTACAAAATAATAGGTGATATAAATCATACCTTCACAACAATAATCGGAAGGATATAGCCGTAGATATATGGGTAGAAGAGTTGAAGTTGTCATCCTCTTGAAGTTTATCGAAATTCCAAAATATGGATCTTTCGGAAGATGAGTTTAGGGTTTTGAGAGTAGAAGGTGAGATGGTTGGGAAATATTAATAAGTGAATATATTTAGATTTATAGGAGATTTTGTGGGTAGGAGGTCGAATTTGGCTAGGGTTTGGGTTTTGGAGTTAAGAAGAGAGTAAGAATGGAGATAAGGAGAGAAAAAATTCGAGTCTGGGGTCTAAAAAAACCCCATCGACACTCGCTATCTCAAAAGGCGAGTTTGGTAAAACCAACTCGCTTTTTGAGACGGCGAGTCTTGGCGAGGGAGAAATAAAAAAAACAAAACACAAACCTAATAGTTTTGCCTAAGCCCGCTATCTGATATAGTGAGTAGGTCAGTTTGGGATTTTTTTTAAAAAAGTGGGTCAGTTTGGGCAAAACTTTCAAAAAGTGGGTCATTTTGGGATAAAATTCCTTAAAATTTGGGTTGGATTCGGGTGGAGTGATTGGAAAAAATTGCAATAACTAACAAACTTAAAAGCAAATTAGTTAAAATTTGATAAATATTTCAAAAGTTCATATACTTGTTAAATGTTAATTGTTGTTGCATTCCCAATACTGGAGTAGGATCCCATGCTGATTTAAATATATAACTATAATTTATTCCATGCACACCTAACTTACCTGTAGCATACTTTCTAAAAATTCGTGTAGCAATTCAATCCTAATGTGCCATACCTACAGGCTGTACCTATATCCATGCTTTTCATTGCTGACAAGAAATGGGAGAACCAAACTCTTCGGTTTTCATGATCATGTTGAATATATCCACATAGACCATTTACTGCTAATCTATTGTTTCCACTCTGTTGTATTTCTTTTTGCATTATAACAAAATATTGGTTGCAAAGAATATTTGTAGGTATAATAAAAACTTGAAACGAAATATTCAGCCCACAAGTAGTTCATCCATCTATTTGCAAGAATTGCTCGAGTATTAGAATTTGAAGCTTGATTAGGGCTCTGTCAAACAAATTTGATTGTTGCCGGATGGCTAGGCCTAACTCATGAACTATGACAACTTGTCAGAAACTTTTTGACTCTTCTTTTCAATCATTCAGCAACTGAATGGTTTAGGATAACATGAGGAAGTAAGGGGATGAGAAAGGGTATTCAGTGGGTTAGATAAAAGGGAAATTAGAGAGAGAAAATAGAAGAAGGGGATTATGTCTATCTACCAAGAAGCATTCAAAACATTTAAAGTTTGCATTCTGAAAATCAACTTTTTTATTCATCGAGTAACTAGCTTTTACAAAATTAGATCGCTAAACGTTCAAATATTGATGAATTTCATTCTTTATTAGCACTGACCATGATCATACTTCTTTCTTCAGGTTACTAAGAAGAGATCCAATGGGTGCCCTAGGTTATTCAAGCTTGAAACCCTCTTCAATGAAAGTTACTGAATCTTCTGATGGTCCTCTTCGTGAGATGAGTGTAGTTGCTACCATTAGAAATGGTGAAGTTCTTGGAAGTAAAACTGTTTTAAAAAGTGACCATTCTCCTGGTTGTCAAAACCTTAGTTTGCCAGAGAGAGTCGAGGGTGCACCAAATTTTCGAGAAGTTCCCGGATTTCCTGTTTACGGGGTTGCAAACCCTACTGTCGATGGAATTCGTGCAGTTATTGAAAGAGTAAGTAGTAGCAAAGGTGGCCGTCCTATTTTGTGGCACAACATGAGGGAAGAGCCTGTCATTTACATCAACGGGAAACCATTTGTGCTGCGAGAGGTGGAAAGGCCGTATAAAAACATGCTAGAATATACGGTATGACTATATTTCTTTAATTTTAATTCATGCTACTTATTTGTTATATGTTCACTATGTCGTTTTTTGCTATATAACTTGTGCACAAGATTGCAGCCATCAATGAACACTGAGTATGAGTTGATTATTTTATTTCCTGAATAATTTTTCTATACTTCTACTTTTATGGGGTTTATGTTTACCCCCCCCCCCCTCCCCCCCCCCCCCCCCCCCCCCCCCCAACAATGTTTGGGCTTAATACAATATGCCCATATAACGTTTGAAAAAGTATATTTAACCCATTCCTCCCAACAATGTTTGGGCTTAATACAATATGCCCATATAACGTTTGAAAAAGTATATTTAACCCATTCCTCCGTTAAGTAAGAATTATTGAATTACCTTTCTACCCTTACCCTTTCATAATCAAATCCTTCTATCACCCCCTTTATTTCTTTTTCTTCATTCCTTTTTTCTTCATTTATTTTTTAGTTCAAAGATAATACTCCAAATGGGCTTGGTATTGTGTAAATATCAAAAGACTAACACAAAACATATGTGATTCAGTGCCCCACCATTATACAAAATGAAGTGGATAATTTATCTCTAGTGGGTGGATCTATTTCGTCCTTCCATAGAATTACACCACAACAGGGCACAAAGAAATTAATAAATCCAAACAGTTGCTCTTTAAAGAGATTTTATGGTATATACCTTTCATTTTGAGAAATTAAATAAAGAATTCTCCTTTCCTTTTGAACTTTTGAAACACATTTTTATGTTTCTCAGTTATTTTGTAGATGTACATCTCTTCTTTCAGTTGATATCTAAGAGCATCCACAGTCGTTTGCTATAAATGCCAATTTGCCATTTTTTAGCAAACGAATGGCTGCAATGGTTTCTCATTTTGCCATTTTATAGCAAAGTTTCTATTCTTGTTTCTCAAATATGAGAAACGAAAATGAGAATTCTCAAATTATAAAGGACGGGGAATGATTCCCCGTCTCTCAAATTTTAATATATTTTATTATCAACAGACGGGGTATCTTATATCGTCTGTTAAATTTTATTTATTTATTTTTTTAAAAAAGGGTCAGACGGGTTATCATATCCCGTCGTTCACCTTTATTTTATTATTATTATTTTTTTAAAATGAACGGCCATGATTGGCGGATTAGAAAAAAAAAAAAATTTCCAAATGGTGGGACGGGGAATGATTCCCCGTCCATGGAATGATTCCCCGTCCTAGGAATCTGGATGAAAGAGTGGGTAGGTTTAGGTAGTTAATTAGGTTTAGGTAGTTGTTTAATTAGGTTTAGTTATTATTATATTATTTAATTTATTTAATTAATATAGTTTAATCGTTAATAAGTAATTAACTATTTTAATTTAATTTTAAAAGTTGAGACGGTATATGATATACCGTCCCACTCAATTTTTGGCGAACAATATAGAAAACGACCACTGCAGCGATCGATCCTATTTGCTATTACTGTTGCAGCCATTTTTGGCCAAATGAGTCTAATGAGAAACACCACTGTGGTTGCTCTAACAAGACTAATATGAACCAATAAGAATCTTTTCTAAATTAACAAGACTAACATGAACTAATAAGAATCTTTTCTAAATCAAATCATAATCACCTTCTATTTTGCATTACTTAGAAAATGGCTGATGTCATGAACTTGCTTATTTAATGTCGCTGTGCAAGCATATATTTGCTTCTGCATGGTTAAATTTTGCAAATATGTAAAAATAATAACACATAAGCTAAGGATAACTGTGTGCTACATAAACTACATATATTTATGTACCATTGTTTTAAATTTAAGACCATAATTAATATATGCCTCAAAAAAAAAAACCGTTTCGAAGGAAGGTATATATGCGTCCACATTGTCCTAACATTTTGCAATTATACACTTAATCACAACAACCAATTACTAAAAAAATACAAACCGAAATTCGGAAAATGGTATCAGTTAGTGCATGCCAGCTAGTTCAAAAATCTACTAGGAATAACTACAAACACTTGGTGGGCATTCTAAACCTCACTTTTACAATCATATAAAGCATCAACCACCTAAAGAAACAAATAAATATAATAACAAACCAAGATACTGACATTAATTTTGGGGAAGAAGAAGAAGAAAAAGGAAAAAGCGGTTGAGCAGCTCACCGTTGCCAACCGCTGCCAACCGAAGAGATTCTACTCACCGAAGAGATTGCTGCCGAAAAAAGAAGAGAGTTCGGAAGAAAAAAGAAATGAAGAAAGGGGGGTGATAGAAGGATTTGATTATGAAAGGGTAAGGGTAGAATGGTAATTCAATAATTCTAACAGAGGAATGTGTTAAATGTACTTTTTCAAACGTTATATGGACATTGTATAAAGCCCAAACGTTGGGGGGTTCTTTGTTTTTTGCCCTTTTTATTTCGATTGGATATGTTGATTTGATAATTTGATGTCCATCAATGATTAACAGTGGCAGTTGTGAAACTAATTGTATGGAATTCATATATCAGGGAATTGATCGCGAGAGAGTGGAGAGAATGGAAGCTCGGCTAAAAGAGGATATTCTACGCGAGGCTGAGCGCTATGGAGGTGCAATTATGGTTATTCATGAAACAGATGATGGCCAAATTCATGACGCATGGGAACATGTAAATGCTGAAGTTATTCAAACTCCTCTGGAGGTCTATAAACGTTTGGAAAATGAAGGGCTCCCAATTAAATATGCACGTGTCCCCATTACTGATGGTAAAGCCCCCAAAAGTTCAGATTTTGACACAATAGCGTTGAACATTACCTCTTCTTCTAAGGACACAGCTTATGTCTTCAATTGCCAGGTAAGGTTTCCTTTTCTGCTGTATTCAATTTCTGCTTAACTATATATATATATATATATATATATATATGCTTTCTGAAATATTCCCCAAAGAGTTGTCTCTGAAATTTGGCCTTTAGCTGGGAAGAATATTAATCAAAATCCTTATAAACATCGGAAAGAAGCATGCGAATTTAAATAACTTTAAAATTAGCTTAATTAGTTAATGTGATCTCATATTCTCTATGCACGATTTTGTTTCCCTTAATTTCCCCACACGTATCTCTTTGAGAGAGATTATATCACGCAAACATCTACTTCATTAGTATTGTAACTTTCTTGTATTACATGTTTATTTACAAACAATTTACTTTTTTTTACATGGAATCATACGGGTATGTACTTTCATATATCTGATTACTTTTACTTACAGATGGGAAGAGGCAGAACAACTACCGGCACTGTGATCGCTTGCCTACTAAAACTTCGAATAGACTATGGGAGACCAATAAAAGTGCACTTAAGTGATGGTTATAAAGAAGTATCAGACAATTGCTCCTCAAGTGGTGAAGAAACCACTGGTGATAATAGTCCTCCAGTTTCAAATTTGATTAAATCTGGAAAGGAGAAGGATACTTTTGGAATCAACGACATTCTACTACTGCGAAAAATTACAAGATTATTTGATAATGGGATTGAATGTAGGGAAGTTTTAGATGCAATCATTGACAGATGTTCAGCTTTGCAAAACATTCGGCAAGCAGTTTTACGTTACAGGAAGGTGTTCAATCAACAGCATATGGAACCGAGAGTTAGGAGGGTTGCATTAAACCGTGGTGCTGAGTACTTGGAGCGTTACTTTAGGTTAATTGCTTTTGCTGCATACCTTGGAAGTGAAGCATTTGATGGTTTTTGTTGGCAAGGCGAAAGTAGAACTAGCTTTAAAACATGGTTACATAGGAGGCCAGAGGTTCAGATGATGAAGTGGAGCATACGGTTACGACCTGGGCGATTCTTCACTGTCCCTGTAATGTCTCTCCTCTATGTTGTTTAAAATGTTCACATAAACCCGCCTAACTTAAAAGTATTTTGGATGAAGGCCTCTTGTAAATGCTAATAATTGTTAGGTTCCTCAATATGTTATATCCAAATAAGTCCTTCTAGAGCAGCTAATTGGCATATGTTCTGTTCTAATTAACAGAGTTTCACAATTATACCAGAGAACAGAAATCCCTTGATCTAAACCATGCTTATTTTCTAACCCAGGTCAGGTCAATTTTATATAAACATTAAGGAAGAGGAAGAAACCGAAGATTTCACTTTCACATAGTACTTTTGATCGAAAAGTCAATCTGATTTCTTTCCCTCGCTTGATGAGAAAAATGGGTTAGATTCTACAGGATTAACAAACCTATGGGACTTAAGGAATGATGCAAAGGAATAAAAAGAAAAGGGAGGGAAAGAAATCAAAATGAAATTGAAATTAAAGATAAAGAAGAAAGAAAAAGTAGAAAAATAGAAGGACCCAGATTCCAAATGAACAAATTCAAACTCGAAATTGATCTTTCTGATTTTTGACCACTTTTGACTAATATCTGTGAATTGAGGGCCCTATAGATATTTATTTATTTGAGGACCTAAACAAAATACTTTTACATTAGAGAGCTTTTATGTAAATAAACACTATATGCATGCAAACTTTCTGTTTATGTAGTATGTTTGTGCACTAATTTTGATATGATCAAATTATTCTTTAGGGAGAACTAAAAGAGCCGTATGAGGCTCAGCATGGGGATGAGGTCATGGAAGCAATAGTGAAGGCTCGCAGTGGTTCGGTTTTGGGGAAAGGATCAATACTCAAGATGTACTTTTTCCCTGGTCAGAAAACTTCAAGCTGCATACCTTTTGAGGGTGCACCCCATATATACAAGGTGATGCAATTATCCCGAGGAATGCATTTTGTTTTAGAGTTTCTTAGTGTGGCCTTCTCGGCCTAATATTTTTAATTTCAGGCCGATGCATACCCTATATATAGCATGGCAACTCCAACAACCAATGGTGCCAAAGAGGTATTAGCCTACTTAGGTACTAAAGGGACAGAAAGAACGAGTTCTACAAAAAAAGTTATCATAACAGATTTAAGAGAGGAAGTAGTTGTATACATCCATGGCACCCCATATGTTCTTAGGGAACTAGATCGACCTGTTGATACTCTCAAGCACGTTGGTATCAGTGGCCCTATGGTGAGTCAGGCTTTATTTTAAAACCCTTTTACTTCGATGGATATTTTTACAAACCCATTGGACCCTTTTTGCAGGTGGAGCACATGGAGGTAAGGTTGAAAGAAGATATTTTTGCTGAAGTAACACATTCTGGGGGACGAATGCTTTTACATAGGGAAGAGTTCAATGAAGCTTCTAATCATACTAGCGTTATTGGTTATTGGGAAACTGTCTCTCTTAGTGATGTCAAGACACCTGCGGAGTTTTATGCATCATTGAAAGATGAAGGTTACAATATTGAGTATAAAAGGATTCCACTCTCAAGGGAGAGAGAAGCATTATCTTCTGATGTTGATGCAATCCAGTATTGTAAAACTGAGTATGTAGAACTTTTTATTTTTTATGTTTATTTAATTAATTTGTGGTTGGTGTGAAATAATTGAATATGCTTGCAGGGATGCTAGTCACTATATATTCATTTCACACACTGGAGCTGGAGGTGTTGCTTATGCAATGGCTATCACTTGTCTTGGACTTAATGCTGATATGAAGTTCACGTCAGAAGAAATCTTGGAAACACAACTATCAAAGTCTCCAAGCGAGAATCGACTTTATCAACCAAGTGGGGAGGAAGCATTTAAACAGGGTGACTATCGGGACATATTGAGCCTTACTAGAGTGTTGGCATATGGGCCCAAGAGCAAAGAAGAAGTTGACTTCGTCATAGAGAGGTACTCCATCTTTAAAAAAAAAAAAAGAATTCTCTTCACAGAACTTGTCATTTGGGTGATTTATGTCTGCCACACTGATTCTTCACTAAACTTAGAGATTTGGTTTTGTTGACTCTTTCAGCTTGACTTTAAGCTACATCAGTATGTTTTGCTAACTCAATTTCTAGCTAATACCTATTTTCCTATTTGGTTTCATTCATTTATGATATATCTATACTACTGTGTGTATGAGTTTTGAAATTCCAAATGTCTAATCAAATTTTCTGTTGACCAAAAAATTGTAAAAATATAATTAAAAACCTTATAAACACGAAAAGGAGGACAATGCCCATTAGTAAATTTAAATTAGCTTAATTGGTCAGTTTAATATGTATTTCCTCCAATGTAGCACAAACACTTATATCAAGGATTTGTATTTGTGTTGGATACATGGCAAACACCGACACTTCATGGACTCATGTCTGACACTCCTCATACATGCCTTAATTTGTATGATGCATCTTATGTGTTTAGACTCCTTTTGGACCCTCATACGTGTTGGAAACTTGACAGTTCATGGGCACTTCAGAGTTCAGAGCGGTGGATCAAGGGTTGACAAGTAGGCGAGCACAAACAAAATGTGGCAAAAATGCTAATACTAAAATAAAAATAAAGATAACAAAAACAAAAGAATATTCAGTTGAGATTCATATTACAAAAATTATATATCTTACATGGTAACATTTTAATTAAAAGATTTTTAACACTATAGGGCTCGAATCTGACCTTTAGTTAGATTAGAAAGGACTACTAACCTAGGAAGCATGGTTACTTCCAAACGCCCAACATAGTTATGTCGGGTGCATATCGGGTGCAAATACTCCTTGGTACTCCCGGGTGCGTACCCAAGGAGTATCCTACATTTTTGTAACTTTTTGACACAATTATGTTTAGATAAATGTTTGGAGCACTAGTGTAATTTCAAAAACATGATGTTTTATGTTATGCTCAAACACTGAACAAGTATACTCAATATTTTGATAGTTAGATTATCAATTTTTTTCTCAAAAAATGCTTATAATTATAATGTATTCTTATAATTCTATGAAATGGTTCAAATATTTACATTTTTAACAAAATAAATAAATATTTATTTATATATATAAAATAAAATATATTATATTTAACGTACCGACCATCACACCTGTATCATACCTTTTTTTGTAAAATCACGTATCTCTGTACCCATGTTGTGTCGTGCCCGCACCCTGTACCCGTATCTGTGCTTCATAGCTACTAACCCACCACACGTAGCTCGTTTTTAGTCAATTTTCCACAAAACCTAAGTTTTGTACAATTAAGTGTATACATTAATATTAGAGCATCCACTATCGTTGCTGCTAAAATATGGATATTTGGCAATTGGAAAATAGCAATGAACGAGTATCGCTGCTATCGTTTAGAGCTAAATTTGGCTGAAAAAAAGTCAAAATATTCAGATGGAAGAGCATCTAACATTTTTTAAATTTTTTTAATATTGAAACATTTTGTGATGGAAGATCATCTTCCGTTTGACCTAATTTTTTTTATAAAAAAAATTGCCAGACGGAAGATGATCCGTTTGGCCAATTTTTTTTATAAATTTTGAAGCCAGACAGAAGATGATCTTCCGTTTGGATTTATTTTTTGAATTTTAATATTGGTTAAATGGCATTTTCATAAATATTTGGATGGCAATTTAGTAATTTGTGAAAGATTTTTGATAGAGAAAGTTGTTGGACGGAAGATCTTCCGTCCTGAGCATTTTCTTTATTTAATTTTTTTTATTCAAATGGTATTTTGGTAATTTTTTTGATGTCATTTTAGTAATTTTTCTGGAAAAATTTATTAAAGAATTTGGCGGACGGAAGATTATCTTCTGTCTGTCCTCTTTTAATATTAAAAAATTTCACACACAGAAGATCTTCTTTCATCTTCTATATTGGCGATTGTTATAATCTGCTGCGATATTTAGCAGTTCATTGTTCATTACTTTTGTAAGAAATAGGTTTTTTAGCATACGCTAGTGGAGATGAAATTGCCAAAAAATGGTTTTTTTGACGTTTTAGCAAACGATAGTGGATGCTCTTGTAGTTGACAAATTTGGCATGTCTTGTGTAGCGCCCCTGAATTTCTAATATAATATCCTAGAAAATACGTGGCACAATTCCCAGCATCAACTTCAAATGTAATATTAAACAAAGTCAACACCAATAAAATTTTCAACTTTCATTTCAACAATCATTTTCATAGCACAGCGGAATACAATACACCTTAATCACAATTCTCTTTTCTTTACAACACTTTATTTTACAATTACAAGTCATTACATCACTTTAACTCAAGCATCCAAATCCGAGCTATAAGAAATCACCTGTAAAATATGAGGCTAGAGATAACCCTAACTCCCAAAACTAAAGGGGTCAGCCATAAAGGTGTGAGTGACATAAAACATACAAGTAACATAAATGAACATGAAACATGGAATCATAAACAACACGTATTAAAGACAAGAATAAATGAAATAAGAAATACAAGGAAACATGGAAACATCAAGTGAAATTAACTAAGTGTCAAGTGTAGAACACAGGAAAACACATGCATAAAACCAAGTCAAGAAAACACAAGTCTATATGTTGACTCTCTAATGTGTACTTGTCGGAGTCTATGCATCCCACTCTACATAGGTCCAGTGCAAGCCCTTAACGTCTCAACATTATAGGGTTTAATCTCCCGCTATGCAACTAATCCTAACACGATGACTACTACGAGATAAAGGTAAACTGTGAGTATTCGCCCCTGTCCCGACAATTTCGGAGGTCAATTTCTATCCACAGATATTTCCAGAGACTATTTCACTCACACCTGGGAATCTTCGAGAATACCCCACACCGCAAGCAATGGCACCTCATCACACGAATACTACATGTGCGCCGCTTCGACCCCGATAATTTCGGAGATCAATCCCACACCACAGGTAATTCCGGAGACTATTTTACTCACACCTGGATAATTTCGGGGATTATCTCACACCGCAAGCCATACTGAGGTCCATAACCCATGTTCTCGTTCATTATATCACCACTAGTGCCTGTCCTTATCATTTAAGTTGTTTTATTACTTTACGGATCTCCTAGAGTTGTGTACCCTACTGGACTTAACTCAAACAACTGATCAACTAAATGCCTCAACAGGCCCAAAACATAAATATCTTAACTGCCGGTATACTAAGGTCACACACACCCTCTAGAGACTCACACTCAAATATCCAAACCAATCTTCCAATATGAATTGCTCCGTCAAACAACTTGAAAACATATGTTCAGTAGAAGATAAAGTATAGAATAGTAAGTTATAAATTAAAACATTTAGAGAATAAATCATTTGAAAGAACATTCAAAGAGAATAAAATCATTTGAAAGAACATTCAAAATTATAAAGATACATCAGTATCAGTCGACTATAGACAAGCGTAAGTCGACTGTCCAGAAAGAGAATTCCATGGTTTTTAAGAAAATAATTCTAAGTATAGCAGTCGACTGTAAAGGGTATAGGTCGACTGTCCAGAGAGAAAAATTACAATAACTGTAGAGAAAATAATTTTAAGTGGTACCAGTCGACTGTAAAAGTCATCAGTCGACTGTCCAGAACGAGATTTCAAGAAAAACTAGAGAACATTGCAGCTAGGTCGTGTCGGTCGACTGAGAAGTCATACCAGTTGACTGTCGACCTACAGACTGCATACTTTTGGTTGTGCACATTTCAACCGATACGTAGTTTTACTTTATGAAAACGATTTCTACGAAAAGCTTATTTCTTATATGATCAAATACAACTTGTAGGACATATAATAGTCCATAAAACTAAATCAAAACTACTTGAATTTATAAAAATAGAGATTTTGTTGATTTCTTCCGGTTAAAACATGGATTGTGCATATAGTTAAAATAGAGTTTCTTAAAAATTTATTGATCACTGAAATAGTTTCGTATTCAGATCCAAACCATATAAATATCAAAATCTCAAAGAAAATCCCCAATTTGGGTATATTTCCTCAACTCAACTAAATTTTCAAATTTCGATTTTCATGTCATGATCTCTTGATTCATACTTTTCCTTTCAAATTTCTCAAAACTGAATTACTACTACAACTCACAACTATAATCAATTCGTAACATCACCATATCAAATTTGTGTTCAACAAATACTCAAAAGTAATAAAAGTCTCATCTTTATTAGGTTTATGCATAAAATCTACCATATTTGGTCAATCCAACATTGATCCAAAAGAGATGGACTACCCATGATCTCCAATAGGTCATTCATCAATCTCGAATTACCCACATACAATTTTATTTACAAACAACTAGGGTTTCACAAGATTTAATTTTTCATCCATCCATCCAACTCATCATGTACATATTCATACTCAAACCCTGAACATGCTTTCTAGTAGATGAAATTCAACATCCAAGATCAATCTAAATATTCATATCATTCGCATACAACATACACAAATCAAAAGAAGACAACAAGTCACTCACATACAACATGCACAAAGAAAATAAACATAACAAATCACTCACCTCGAATGAAGAACTCTGGTAAGAAAACTTTCCTTTCGCGAAATCCAAGATCACCTTCTTAAATCTCCAAGAATAATAAAACCTTTGTGTTGTGCAGCGAAAGACGGCTGCACTTCTTTTAAATAGGCCGGAATTGAAGATTAGGGTTTTTAAACACATTTGCAAAATAACCCTTTGAAAATATAACTTTACATAAATAGATCCCTATACTTGGAAACTTGCTAAAACCAATTAAATTGAGATTTAAAAAGTAAATATACACCTTATTTCCAGCCGACACGGTTTGAAAAGTCCAGAAAATAGTTTTGCACTTTCACCCCTCAAAATAACAATTTTGCAAAAAGATCATTCTTTTTCTTAATATTTGCAAATAGATTCAATAAATATCAGAAAAATCTAGAAAAGTTACAATTAAATCCCAAATAATAAATGATGATTTTCCATGAAGAGATTTTGGCTTTTGAACTTCTCAAGAAAATATTTGCACGTGTTTTGCACGTGTAAAAAGATAATTCTTCAGAAAAATATTTATTAAACCTCCCAAAAATCATTTAATTCATTTATAAACCTTTATAATAATATTTAGAAATACGGGGTACTACATCTTGTACCTGTGTTGTGTCTCCTTCCCTTTACCAGCACCCTCATCCATGCTTCCTAGTTTCCTTTGTAAGACATTTTTTTCTCATTAATTGATTAGATCAGATTATCACCATGTAGTTTTTATATTCCTTTTTTCTCTATATTTTTAATTTTATTGACTTCTTGATGTAAACTTAACCCTAAATAGAGAATTTTCAAGAATATTAAAAAATTAAGTTTACCAACATGTAATGCAGATTACGTCAAATTTTAAAATTGTTAATTGGTTTGATGGATTTCAAGAATTGAATTAAGTTTAATAAGCCAAATTAAAGATTCAATCCTAACAATCAATAATTATACCTAAACGTTCTTAGCAAGTAAAATATGCAATAAAGATTCGTACTCTAATTAGCAGATAGAAACACACTCAATATTTGTGGACGACAGATAAGTCAAATAATATTATAGAGATGATAGATGGTTTCACAAATAAATGAAGTAATCGAAAGAGGTTACCTAGTTCGAAGAATTATTTGTTAGTGTTCCGAGGTGGTTGTTGTGGTGAGGCAGCGAAGGGGGAAGGGGGAGCGCTGTGGGGGCAGGAGGTGGCGGCGTTTGTGGTGGACGATGGTAGGGGTAGCGACGGGTGGGGGCTGCAGGCGGTGGCGCTGGTTGTCAAACGACGGAAAATAGCAGTGGAAGGGCGACGGGGATCAGATGGTGCTGGTTGGGGGAGTGCTGTCGATGAGGGCGACAGGCAGGAGGGGAGTTGCAGTGGTGGTTGTGGTGACGTCGGCTGATCGGAGTCACGGTCGACGAGGGGCTGGCGGTGTCAAGGCGGGTCGGGAAAGAAGAGAGGGGGAAGATGAAGAGGAGGGTAGAGTTTGGATTTGGGGATTAGGGTTTAGAATTTTAATTTGGGGATTTGGGTGTAGTTTTAGAGTTTATCACAAACCCTAATACTTTATTAGGATTTCTCACAAACTCTAATAATTCTCTCAATTGTCTCATACAAAACGAGGGATGAAGAGCAATAACTCAACACAATAATTTTGTAATCAATAATAACATAACTTCTCATTATTCTCAAGGCCTATATTGTTCCAGCTCGGCCTCTCGCGGCGACTGGAATCGCAGCGTGCCGTCTTCTCTCCATTCGATTACCTGCAAACCCTAGCTGGAAATCAAGAAGAGAGAAGGAAGGAGACGATGAACAATAATTCTCAATTTGGAAATCTATTCATATGCAAACTGATTACATTGGGTTTATTTATACAAAATGAAGAAGACGTGCACAGCACGAACTTGGACATGAACTTCCCAAACTGAATACGGTTAGAGTGGGGACCACTCTTAACCACCAGTTAATCCCCTTCTTACAGTTGTTTCCACGTGCATAGCGCACTACTAATACAGGGTCTTATCTGAAAGATAACATGCACTATTTACAAAATAACCCTTTCAAGACAAACAATTACTTGAGGACTGATATATCAGATACTTTTTCCCCAACTGCAACTTGAATTCTGAGACCCATGGCTTCACCTGAGTGAGATCCAACTGAGGATTGGATCAATCCTTTCCCCTTCAAAAAGAGCTGTCTTGAGCTCTTGAATTGATGCAATTTGTGCATCCTGCCATATACAACTTGTAGCCCTTCCTCGTTCCACTTTCCTTTCCTTCTCCCTTATTGCAAAATAGATGAAGGTAAAACAAAGTTAATGTGACTGTCTATACTCACTGATAGCTGCAACAAATCCCAACAAATCCAGATGACGAACTGTAAGAAGCATATCTGACATCTCCGACAGAACCACAAACCCGTTGGACACAACTACCACTTGAATTCACCCTCCAGTCCCATACACTTAACTGAGAACCTTTAGCAACAACAAGAGTCATACTTTCATATGCATATGATGAACTTTGTAGAAAATTTAATGAAGCTAGATACCACAATGTGTGAAAACTCCTCAGGTGAATATCTTGGTCATATAAATCAACACTTTTGTTGAAACTGTGAGCAACAACTACAGTGGACCAGCACAATGGACTGATGCAAATCCCATTCCAACTTCCCTGCCAAGGCATGGAGTAACAAGCGTGCCCCCCATCACCATGGCCATTCATTGAAGCTAATTTCACATGTTCAGGAGCCAGAGGAAAGGTAGCATCATTTTTAGCATATGGAATATTTTGATGACCTACATCTGCATATGCTCCATGAGAACCATCTTTAGTATGCTTGCTAACAGAGTTCAACCTGGGATCACTTTTGGTCAAGACTCCAAGTGAAGTTACTTCAGGATTAATATGAAATACATTTACAGAACTTCCATTTCCAATTAAGACTTCATGGGACTCACTAGATAGGCCACTGGATGTATCTTTACTCTTCGAAATCATGTCAGTTATAAAGGATGCAGAACTAGATGACTTCTCCCTATGATCACTTGTTGTTCTCCACCCATCATACCATTCTTCTTTGATCAAGTGATTCTTCTCATTACAAGCAAGGATAGCATGGACCTCTTTAGTATTGTTCTACCAAATACCCTTATCCATAGCTCCAGACTGCACATCATAACCCACAAAGTTCCTCAAAAGCAACATCTCCAATTTCGACAGGGGCCTAAGGAGATCTACCTCAGAAGGTGAAGAGAAGTATTTCAATGCACTATCATCAGCAAGCTCAAAATTATTATATTCTAACACTAATGAACCCAACTTAAAGGGCTGCAAGGAATTCAATTCAACCACATTTCTTCGCATAGGCGGGGGCCATCCATTGAGTACTAATTTGTTACCAACAGACCCTCCAACCATCTGCCTCAAACAACTCACCAGAGAAGATGTGGCTAAAAGTTTAGTCAAGTGTATGCTCTTAATGAACTGTTTGGGATACTCTAGCATAGTTCTTGTTTGATGTTGTTTATACAAAGAGGCCTCAAGGTCACCTATATAAGTTGAACCATACAACAATATTTTCCCTCTCTGCAACCTTTGCAATTTAAATTTCTTAACTTCCAATGTTTTCTTCACTAGCAAAGCATGATTGACAGTTACTCTCTCTTTAACACCCATATTAGCCAACTTTGAACACAACCCATACTCTTTTTCTGATCTAAATGCATTCTCAACCTCAGTTTGAGCTGATTCAGAGTGAGTTTTAGTGGAAACTTTTTGAAGAACATCAGTGTGTAGTGACAAAGTCGATGGACATGAGGTTGGCGACCCAAACAGAGAGCGAACATCTGGAACCGTATTGGTAAAATCACAAGGATATGAGGGTAATGTAAAGAAGTCAGTAGTTATCTCATCCATAGTAATCGATAAAATAACATAACCAACTCCTTGAGACTTCATATCATCATGTTTTCGGGCTGAACTAGTGTTTGAGAGCTTCAAAGCCTTGAGTGTGAGCCTTAGATCATTTCTTGACAACTCCAACTTCTCATGGGAATTTAACCCAACACTCGGTGTGCGTTTCCTGAACCTCATAGATGGTTGCATCTTTACCTTGGAAGCTAATTCTTCGACTGAACAATTGGGGTATGTAGGGGATGGAGACGAAGAATCTTGTTGTCGCAAATGGGGAGGGAGATACCCATCCTGTGGTATTGTCGGTGATGGTGATTTCTCATAGAAAGTGGACGAAGCATTGTGTCGTAGATGGGGAGGAAGATACCCAACCTGCAATCCCTTGGTTGATGCAGATTTCTCATAGGAATTTTGTCGAACAACTGACGGCCGCCAAGAACCACCTCTATCCACTGAATCCTCTTCACTATCTCCAGACATCCAATGCTCCTCTGGTCGTTGTGGATGATGAGTTCTTGATCTTCTACCACCATAAGGGGTTTCTTGATGTTCATATGACTTCCCCCCTTCTCTAGGTCGTCGATGATGGCCTGAATATCGATACCATTCATTTCCACTTTCCTCTGTTTTCCACAACTGTTCCGATCGCCGAGAATGACGTCGTCGTCGTGGATCTTGAAGCAATTTACCAATAGCCTTCTCAATTCGATCAATCCTCTCTTCACAGCAGGATCGCTTGTGAGCAGCACCGCCATTACTGGCAGCAGCTCGCGCGATCTGATCCCCAACTCTAGGTCCAGATCGAGATCCAAACCTAAATTTGATAGGATTCTCAGCATCTTGAATGGATTCTTGATCGAATTGTTGGTCGACGGCAGCTACCAGATTGACTTCGAGCTCTGATATCATTGTTCCAGCTCGGCCTCTCGCGGCGACTGGAATCGCAGCGTGCCGTCTTCTCTCCATTCGATTACCTGCAAACCCTAGCTGGAAATCAAGAAGAGAGAAGGAAGGAGACGATGAACAATAATTCTCAATTTGGAAATCTATTCATATGCAAACTGATTACATTGGGTTTATTTATACAAAATGAAGAAGACGTGCACAGCACGAACTTGGACATGAACTTCCCAAACTGAATACGGTTAGAGTGGGGACCACTCTTAACCACCAGTTAATCCCCTTCTTACAGTTGTTACCACGTGCATAGCGCACTACTAATACAGGGTCTTATCTGAAAGATAACATGCACTATTTACAAAATAACCCTTTCAAGACAAACAATTACTTGAAAACTGATATATCAGATACTTTTCCCCCAACTGCAACTTGAATTTTGAGACCCATGGCTTCACCTGAGTGAGATCCAACTGAGGATTGGATCATATATATAGGCACAAAACAAATTTAAAACAAATCTCAAACAAATCTAAAACAAATCTCTCAAATCTAAAACAAATCTCTCAAATAAATCTCTCAAATAAATTACAAATGGCTAAATCTCAAAATAAAAATAAAACAGATTTGATGTCCTCATCACTTCTTTAGTGATGTTTAATTACACTTGCACAATGTATATTCACGTGCAATAACACATGCAAGTTACTAATATTAAGATTGTTTCTTCATGATGGTGTTTGTCAACAACTGCTGGTATTCTGTGTTTGTTATGTTCAAAGTTTCATATATTTTATTCTACATATTACACTCTTACCTTTCCTTCAAGCTGATATATTTCACCCTTTTCACATCAATCTGAGAAAATGGCCTTTCAAGTAATAGAAAAATGTTACTTGCATTATATCACTGGGTTGCCTGAATGTTAATGAGTGTTAACATCTGAATTTATTGAGAGAAAGTGCATTGAGTAAAGTTTGCATTTTGTTTCTTTTGTTCTTTTCTAACCACAATCTTGCGCTGAAAAGGTGTGCTGGTGCTGGGCATTTGCGAGAAGACATCCTGCATTATAGGAAGGAAATGGAGAAGTCTCAGAATTGTGATGATGAGACTCGATCATACCTCATGGATATGGGTGTTAAGGCTCTAAGGTCAGTACAGTATCTAATTGAAAATCCCACAATAACGTTTGGGTGTTCCGTTACTGTATTACACAAAATTATTGCATGAGATTGCACATAGAATTCCCTTTCTTATTTGTATGTTTTTTTCCCCATATGTCAGGTGGTGTATAAAAAACTGTTTGGAAAAGCTACGGTTACAGTCATCCATTATTCTATGTCCTATCAATTTAGGGCAAATGGACTGTTAAAACTTCTATAATGGACTAAGCTGATTGATTCGCTTCTAAATTTTTATTTCAAGTCTGACCAGAAATTGGTTTTATCTTTGCAATAACTCTTGATAATTAAGAGAGATCTTCAAGTAATTCTAATCATTTTAAAGTGTCAAGTTACTGATGAGTATATTCACCAGCTTATGAATCAACAAGTAGAACATCCTTTTTATATATCTTCAGCAATGGAGTTCACCCGAGATTGGCCATTAAATCATTGACTTCATAGCTGAAGTAATATATTTCGGTATCTTTACCTATGAGACATGTTACCTGCTCACGATGCGTTAGGATATCACAAAATCAGCTAGGATCTTTACAGTCACAGTATTACAAAGAGGAAATTACCTACCTTGATCTTAAGGATGGAGCATTTGATGAGAAATCATCCAAAAAAGGCTTAATTTTTGTTCTTCATTTTACGTAAGATATGATATTTGAAGTGTTCTAGGGTTCAACAGTTGACGGCCAGACCTTCTAGGTGCAAGTATTTGTAACAGTATGGTTGCTCATATGGACATTTCATTTAGACTTTGGATTTATAGGAGCAATTAAATACTTGGATAGATAACTTATAAATGAAATGAATTGAAGGCCTTGAAGAAAAAAAGGAAGGAAATTACAATAATTCTTCACTAACTTTTAATTGCAATCGCCTTGTAAAGAACATGAGCTATCTACCAAATCATGGACCATTTTTTCTAAAAAGTTATCTTAAAAACTACTTCTGGAATTTTGTAACCAAAATTACTGTAGTTCATTCGGGGACTTGTTCAATCCCTTTCAAGTTTCAAGTATAACAAGCTCATTCTAGTAAGGAAACAAATCATTAACACAGTATGTACAATTCCAGTAAGGAAATTTTTTGTTGCTCTAATAAAGTTACCTGAATCATTATAATTCCAATAATTGATTGTTGGTACCTTTTCGGATTTTTTTTTTACTTTGGTTTACCAATAACCATACTTTCTGAATAATTTACTTAACAAATGAGCAACGAAGTACCATTTTAATTGTACCGTGAGTACTAATAGTTCTGATTTTTGTTCTGCCTATTTAATTTCCTATTTAATTTCTGTACTAATACTAATCATCAAATTAACTGAATAGTTTAGCAATCTTAGTTTGGCTTAAAAGATGCTCAGTTGTTGGTGTAAAATATCATTCAAAATTCCGTACTAATCAATTCTCTTTTCATTAACAAAATTATTGACCACATGAGCTTTATTTCGATTGTTTGCTTACCGGATACAGGGGAATAGTGAAGACAATTACTGAACTCAATTAGATTTAAATTAGTAATGCTATTTAATTTTAAATTTTTTTGTTATTTGGGCAATGGCACACGTGGGAACATCCCAATTAATACTGCTTCAGTTCAAAAATGAACCCATATGTTGTATAGAAATTGTTTTGTCCTAACAGATTTGTCAGTAAAATGAATTAGACAACTCGGGGAAATGTTTGCCTAGTTCATGGTTCACTCGGTTCGCATTGGTTACGAGTTCGCGGTTCGGTAATTTGTAAATTTCTAGTTTGTGAAGGGGTAGGTAGTTGGTTCACTATTTTGGCTATCAGTTTGCGAAGATAAGTTTTTTTTTGGATCGCTTAAGTACGGTGATTATGTGTATATATATAACTCCAAGTACATAACTAATAAGTACTTTGTCCAATATTAGTTCGATAAATCCCAGTAACACCTTCACACTCTTCCCCACCAAGTTTATTCACCTTACTACCTACTTCACAAATATGTCTCTCTCATCTAACAACCACTTTAAATCTTAAGGCTGTTATAGTGCGATGATATGATCTTCAAATCTAAATATAAAACATCCAACTGACAACCAAGTAAATAAGGTACAAATCTGATCAAATATCAATATCCTTCCCTTTTTTAAATTTAGATTTGAAGATAGAAATATATGTAGTGTGGTTCGCTAAAAATCGGAATGTGGGTCGCAGTCGAATCCGAACCGTATCGCGTGAACATGATCGCGATTCTTTAGGGGATCCAGCGAATTAGATATCATTGGTTTGAACACACACATACTATAATTAAACAAGTTGATTTTGAACATGAAGTTTTGTGCAAAGTTATAAATAATTTACTAAGATAGTAAAATGATCTCAACCCAAAACTCAAAGAAGTAATTAAATTTTGAATCTTTTCATGCTAGGCTCTATCTAGCTCTGCTATTTTGCACGCGTTGGCACTCTGGGAAGCAGGGATACTCTGCCGGGGATGCGTATCTTGTACCAGATACGTATCCGATGGGATACTCGCCAAATACTTGCCGGATACGTATTGAATACGTATCCCATCAATTATTTATATAAAAAAGGAAAAAAAAGATCGGATACTCTCGGATACGTCGGGATACTCTTGGATACTATTTGGATACGCAGAGGGGGTTTTTATATATATATATATATTTTACTATCCCCTTCTACTTCTCCTTTCAAATTCTAATTTTATTTGATTAAAAGATATTATTTTGTTTCATTTGATTAAAAGACGTTGAAAAAATGATAGATGTAGGATGTAGTTTTTGCTATTATTTTGGTTGATTGACTACTTGCTATTATTGTACAAGTTGATGCATCTTTATTCGCTTTAGTGTTTGAGTGTTAGATTTCTCTAAGATGATAGATATATGATAATATGATGTAATATTGAATGGTCTTGGGTGGTTCATGGTTAAGACTTATGAAGTTGTGATAGATGTAGTTATGATATTGATTCTATTGAATATGTTTAAGACTAACCTACTTTTATTTGAACATTACGGTCATGTAATATTGGTTTGGTGTTGTTGGAAACTAGGAATAATCCATTAGTATGTTTTGTTTAACGTTGGCTTGTATTAATTTTAATTATCATATTCTTGTTTCATAATTTTTTCATGTTTGTATTAAATTTAATATTTTAGTTTACTATTTATATAATATTAATTTTTTTAAATTATTTTAATTTAACGTATCCCAACGTATTCGTATCCTAGTTTTTGAGAAATCGGCGTATCCACGTACCGGATACGTACCGTACCGGATACACGTACCCGTATCCGTGCTTCATAGTTGGCACTGTTGACTAAAGTTTTCAGTCACGGGTTGAAGTTCAACCACTTCTAAATTGTCAGCACAAATTGGCAAAAGGTTTAAAACAGGTTAACCTGTCATTAACCTTCCAAACACAAAAAAAGCAGAAAGTTAACCTGTCATTTAACCTTCCAAACACAGAAAAGGCAGAAAGTTCTAGAAAACCATATAAAGGGAGAAACACCTTGAAGTGATGAGTTCATTCTTTTAAATGCCTTGGTACTGTTGAATAGAGTTTTCAGCACGGGTTAAGGAGGTTCAACACCTGAACTTGTCAACATAAAATTGACATAAGGATTAAAAGAAGTAAACTTGCCCTTGACCTTCCAAACATTAAAAAAATACATAAAGGTTTAGTTAAACCATATCGAAGTTTTAAACTAGTTAAGCAACGAGCTGACTATTGTTTTAAATGTCGGTTGATATCGCCAATATGTCCTTTGATTTATTGGTCTTAGGGTTACCGATTTGAGGTTTTAATATTCTTTTCTGAATCTTGAGCAATTATCTCCAATATATGGAGTGAAACTCGATTTATCCGATATTGAAATAAATTATTTATTGTAGTATTTATTATGAGATTGCTTCCCCTTCGAATTAACATATACCACATGTTAATACACTAAGACCCCATTTGGTAGAAGAGTACAAAAACAAGCATCTGCTTTGTCAGCTGAATTTTACTATCAGCTAGTTGCATGTTGTACAAAATATAAGCATTTTCCCCCTAGTTGTGCTTTACTTATTATGCAATTTATTATCTTTAATCTTTAATATTTAAACATGTTTCCATAGTATATTAGATTTCCGGTGATTTCATGCAGACAGTTATTTATTTGGGTAAATGTATCGTCTGTTTTGGATAGATTATGTCTGTGATATATTAATGGATGTGTTGGTAATCTAAATCACATTGAGAATATATATATTTTCATCTCATATGACAATCCAATATTTACTATATCACTGATATTTCCCCTATATCCTGAATGAAAATTTGTTATCTGATATGATACCGACGGTTATTCTATTTTTAGAACCTTTGAGAAAATGACCAAAATCCCTTGGCCTGTACCATTCCTGAATATACTGTATGCTTTTGGGGGAATAGTATCTATCCCATACATCTTAAAGTGATGCGAGGGCTATATCAAAATATCAGGGTATTTTTTTATTTATTGGTTAGCCAAAGCACTGTGGAAGAAAGAACTTCCTTTCAAATTAATGTCAACATCTAATCATATTATATTTGATCTTGTCCGTGCAGGCGATACTTCTTCCTCATAACCTTCAGGTCCTACCTGCACAGTACATCCCCGAGTGAAATTAAATTTGCATCATGGATGGAAGGAAGACCCGAACTAGGCCACCTATGCAACAACCTAAGATTGGACAAATAAGATCTTCTCGGGGATTCTGTAGAATCTGTACACAAGTTACACCAAGGAAATAACAGGAAAAGAGAGAGAAAATGGATAGAAAAGAAACAGATATTGTAGGTATATGTTGAATACAACATCTTAGGAAATAACAGCGAGGGATCGATTCCCTCTGCATTGTGTACAGTGGTTCTAGTAATAACAATATATTACAAACATTTTGATGTTTCCATCTGTATCCATCCACCTTTGTTGCTTGAAATGGGCATCTAGAAAGTTTAATTATAATTAATAATTCAGTAATTAGTTAGCATACTATGAACATTCCATTTGTATTTGATTTAGATGAGACTGAAAGGAGTTTGAGAATTAATGTTGTACATTGAGAGGTATAATGTGATTCAATTCTAATATTTCAACTTGCCAGATACAAGTATATCCTTATCATGCATAATTTGATCCAGTATGAACCACGGAAATGCATTAATTGTCAGGACAGAAATATTTTCTTTGTTTTTTTTTCTTTCTTCCGTTCTTGTTCTGGCTTGTTATCTATTTGTGCTTCTTACTCTGATCAATATGCAACATCTGTAACGAACATATGTAAATCAGTTGGTAATTTGGTGTCGGATAATTCACTTTTCAACTTTCCCGTTTTATTTGTCAGTGATATATACTTTGGTACTGATTATTTCAAGATATTCTGATATGGAAATTATGGTAGTAACAATTGTGCGGTCATGGTCATGGTACCCATGAAAGCAGTATTGGCAGATTTATCAATTCTTTTTCGCGGTGAAATGTAGGTTAGTTTCTCCAACATTTTGCACCCAAATTGTAAAAGTTTTGGTTTCTCACTGTATTATATATCACTGAATGTCCAATGGATGTTATGCATGCACCATTCTTTTTAATCGTATCAGGTAAAAACTGAGAACTACTACAGTTGAGGAATGTATTTGGTTTGCATACATTTTTTTTAATTTTAATTTTTTTTAAAAGAAATGGTTTGCATACATTTACCATAATATTATATGTTTGAATTGCATTTTTTTTTCCATTTTCTGAATCAGCAAAATTTATACAGAAGTGAGAGCATCCCCATTTATTGGATATTTTGCCATATTTTTGTAAAAACATTGTTGCAGTTGTTGTCTATTTTGTCATTTTTTGTATTTTTTATGAACAGTTTATTGCTATATTTTAGAAATGATTTGACATTTTTCATATTATAGGAATATCATATTTCGTTCTTGTTATTTTATTAATTTTTTAAATCAAGGAATATCATATTTCGTTCTTGTTGCCTCACACATAAATCTCCCACCCATTTTCTGAATAATGACCCGCTTTTTGAAAGTATTTATCCAACTGACCGACTTTCGAAAGTATTTACCAAAAAGACCCACTCGCTAACTCAGTTAGCAACCCTAGTGAAAACAAGGTCGCTAATTGAGTTAGCGAGTGTATACTTAGCTTTTCTTTTTAGGTTTCACCACTTGAAAAAAAAAAACTAGAAAAAAAAAGTCAAGTATACACACGCTATCTCAGTTAGCGACCCTGTTTTCACTAGGGTAACTAACTGAGTTAGCGAGTGTCGATTGAAAATTCACTTAATACCACACTCAATATCTCAGTTTCTTCTTTCCCTATCTCTCTCCACAGTCCGAAACCCTAGTGACTCAAATATCATCATCGTTCTACCCAGTATTCGTGTGGTGTTTGTTCATAACTCTTGCTATTTGATTTTTGGTTAATTTTGATGTATGGTTAGATTTAGAATTGTGAGTTAATTTGAGATGAGTTTAACAATAAATTGAGTGTTTTGGTTATACGAATTATGCCTACATTGTACTAAATGTGGATGATTTGTACTAAATTTATTTGTGTAATTAACCTAAAATAACTATATTGTACTAAAGTTAGTTAGTGTTATTCGTGAAATATTAGGGTCAAGAAAATGATCAAGTATAGACTCGCTATCTCATATAGCGATTGTGTTTGTACCACATTCGTTATCTCAGATAGCGAGTGTATGGTTGTATAGAAAAAATGAAAAAAAAATACCAAGTCTAGACTCGCTATTTCAGTTAGCGAGTGTGTTTGTACCACAATCGCTAACTGAGATAGCAAGTGTATTGACTTGAAGAAAAGTATAATTGGGTTTAGACTCGTTATCTCAGTTAGCGGGTGTGATACAAACACACTCGCTAACTGAGATAGCGAGTCTAAACCAAAATATATTTTTCTTCAAGCAAATATACTCGCTATCTCAGTTACCGAGTGTGGTACAAACACACTCGCTAATTGAGATAGCGAGTCTAAACCCAATGATTTTTTTAAATTTTTTTATTTTTTTATTTTTATTTTAAATTCAAGTCATTACATTCACTATTTCAGTTAGCGAATGTGGTACAAACACACTCGCTAACTAAGATAGCGAGGCTAAACTTAGTTATTATTCTTTACTTTTTCTCCAAAGTGTGGTACAAACACACGAATAACACTAACTAACTTAGTACATTATAGGTTATTTTTGGTTAATTACACAAATGAATTTAGTACAAATCATCTACACTTAGTACAATGTAGGCATAATTCATATAACCAAAACACTCAATTTATTGTTGAACACATCTCAAATTAACTCACAATTCTAAATCTAACCATACATCAAAGTTAACCAAAAATCAAATAATAAGAGTTATGAACAAATAGTACATGAATACTGGGTAGAACGAGGATGAGATTTGGGCCACTGGGATTTCGGAGTAGGAGAAGGAGTGTGGAGAGATAGGGGAAGAAGAAACTGAGATAGCGTGTGTGGTATTAAGTAAGATAGCAAGTGTATACCTGACATTTTTCTTCAAGTTTCACCACTTGGAGAGAAACCTGAAGAAAAAAGCCAAGTATACACTCGCTAACTCAGTTAGCGACCGTGTTTTCACTAGGGTCGCTAACTGAGTTGAGTTAACGAGTGGGTCGTTTTGATAAATACTTTCGAAAGTGGGTCAGTTTGGTAAATACTTTCAAAAGTTGGGTTATTTTGGTAAAAGATTCCCATTTTCTACCGTCACAATTGCCGGATACGAAGGAAGGATTCTGTAAAACAAAATGAAACAAAACAAAAATTATATATGAAGGATTTTTTTTATTTTTTATTTTTTATTTTTTGTTGTTTTTTGTTTTTTGTTTTTTTGGACATCCCTAAGAGCATCTGTAGTCGTTCTAAGCTAAATTTTGGGTATTTGGCTTTTGGAAATAGAAAATATGCTTCCGCGCTGCAGTCGTTGCAAGCTAAAATATGGCCGGACGATCGATTATCTCTCGTCTGAAATTTCAAAAAAAATTTTTTTTTAGCACTAAAAGACAAAAAAATGGAAAATAGCCTGGGACGGTAGTTAATCTTCCGTCCTGACAGTTTTGGCATCTAGCGGCAGGTTTGGAAATAACGGTGTATAATCTACCGTCTCTGATTTTTTTTTTTTTTTTTTTTTTTTGTTTTTTTTGTTTAATCTTTCAAACGGGTTTTAATCCTTCGTACTAACTCACTTTTTGTACGTATACCCTATGAGACGAAATTTAATCTTTCGTCTCTATTGATGGACGAAAGATTATAGGTCGTTAGCTATATTTTGTATTTGGCCAAATCGTCTGCTATATTTAGCAAGGCACTATTCATCGTACATTCAAATTTTGCAAATTTGGACAACGACTGCAGCGCTTTTTTTCCAAATTTTTCTAAAATTTGGGTACTTAGCCCGACTACAGATGCTCTAACCCCAGAGATACAAATTAAGTAAAAAAGAAACTGTGTAGGAAAGTGAAATCAACAAGCAACCGCTAGGCTGCTTTGAGTGGAATTATTATAAGTGTAATGCCAACATCGGTTGAGCACGAAGAGGTTAAATAAGTAATACACGATGCTGCAACTATAATAATAGCTAGACATGCTTACAGAGGTCATCCTGTACGTCTACCAAACTCTTGAACAGTCGACCGATCATTTGGGAATGGTCGAATGGTTAGAAACAGCCGCTTTGAACATTAATTTGGCCAAAGGATCCAGAGGAGTATAATCTATATAATAAAACTCAAACAAAAGCTATCAAATGACTCTCCTTCAATGGTAAGAAAATTAATAGTTCAGATCTAAGCTTCGAAAAGACTTTTTTTACTCCAAAACTAAATTTTAAATCCCTCCCTCCCACCCCCACAAAAAAAAAACTTATTTATTCAGTTAATTTTTTTTCTCTTTCTCTCCACCTCTCTCTCATTCTCTCTCTACTAGTATAATGTACGTGCGATGCACGTCTACAAAAAGTAAAGTCATCAAATTAAATGAATATATATCTAATAAGAAAAAAAATAGTTCATATTTGAATATTTTGATTTGGGCTACACATGCGTTGCACATTAATTTTATTGGATATAGTTTGGACGTGTATTAGACGTGCTTATATAGTTACAAAGTTAGGGTTTGTTTGTTACAAACCCCAACTCTCCCATTAAAATATTAGAGATTTACTCAGAAACTTAAATTTTCAGATTTCAGGTTTGTAAATTTTTAGATTTTTTATGTTTTTTTTTATTGCTCATGTTGCATTGAAAATAGCAAATATCTCCTCAATAGTTAAATTTCACCATTTTCATCCCTAAATGTTTTAAGAAGTTTGATTTTATATCCCCATTTATAATTATTTTTCAACATATACTAATAGAAACAGAAACTTTTATTTACAACTAATTATTATCATTCTATTCAAACTTGAGCTAAATAATTGTCATTTTTGTAACACCCCGACTCCCAAATACAACTGAATTCGGGTCCCTCAGGATCTTTTCACTTATCTTCGTACAATTTTATAAGGAAATAAAACTTTACTTTATATCAGTTACATTTACAGTAACATTTATACAGCGGAAGAAAATTTTACATCAATGAATGAAATACAACAACAGTTGAATAATCTTTAAGTATCAAGTCTTCTTTAGTCTTTTTCACGTGCTTTATCCTGCATAGAAACTATGTACACATCAGTTTATTCAACTGACGAAATATTATACACGGCCATCATCTCTATGCCGAAAACAGTATAACGATTCTCAATACTTAACAAACCACAAACTTGTTCACAAACAAAGCTAAAGGGACTATCCTATTGATGTTGTGTTGTGAATGTGCACTTAGTCCTTAATGCGATTATTTCTGTTATATGACACTAATGCGCACTTGTTCAGAGTTTATGCAGCCCATACTACATAGGTCCGAGGGCAAGCCCTTAACCGTTCTTCACCTTGTAGGGTTCAATCCCTCGCTATGACTTAATCTATTACTGTAACTATGGTAAGTATCCTAGATGTTCTATGACCTACGAACTCATGTCTAAGCGCCCTGGAGAGAATCCCAACGCACTGTCACATGACTCATCATGCAGGCATCCTGTGGTAATTCACCTCCTACCATAGACATGACACCACTCGCAGTCACCAAACACCCCACGAGCGTCGCCATCGGGACAGTACTCTGGAGCAGTATCCACGTCCTACTCATGACGCATCATGGGACATCCTGTGAATACTCTCACGCCGCCAATCCAATGGCCCTCATATTCTTGTTTTTCTCTTACTTTCATCACATCTTCATTATGTATCTATTTCTTACTTTAATTAAATCATGAACAAAATCAATCCTTTAGGGTTAGCACTCCCTCTATACCGGTCTTATTCATTCATTTCACATGACCCAACTCTTGGTCTTTTCATTTCAAATTTCATCTCAACATTTCTTTTATTGCCGGTATAAGGCTTAGCTACACCATAGTTCTTAATTTCAACTCGTAATTACAACATTGAGTCTTTCATACTCATAAGTTCTCTTTTTCATGGTTAACAATAATTTCCATTTCATGTTCACAACACTTGTATATTCATAAATTCATCATGTCATTCAATTTTCATTTCATGTGCAACATCATGCATAAATAAATAAATACAATAAGTCATACTCAAATAGTTTATTTTTTCCACAAAACTTTCTTAATCTCATTTTAATCAACAGTAACCTTTATTTAATTCTCCTACTAATGTTCGTTTCATTTATCTAATTTAGAGGCACAAAGTCTTATTTTCATTCATAAACAATACTTAATTTAACAATGAGAGTCCATAGCTAACACACTTGAATCTTCTTTCTTCCAAAAATTATCCTTTATCACTGATATGGCTAAAAATGGGGTTAAATCGGAACCATTCAAATCGAGCACGAATCTTAAAGCTCAGGGGTAAAATGGTAAGTTCACCTACAAACAGGTCTGAAATGGAAACTGGGTCTTTTTCCAAAAGCCCAATAACCCATAAACGGATCCGTCTTAATGGGTACGGGTCCCAACCCGTAAGAAACCTAGTCCAACTGGATAGGAGAGGATTCAGATTTATGATTATCCTTAATCAGCAGTCTTAACCACTTCTATCCATTTACATCGGGAAGTAGGGATTTAATCTTATCCTGAAACTGATTCCTAAGACGGCTATAAATACCCCCCACCCCCTACTGTTACTAGGTAATCAATCTTTTGCCAATGAAAGGTCTTTCTTAATCATTCAGATTATTGACAAGAGCGTCGGAGGGTGCGTCACCGGGATCAACCCCGGTGTCTCGCACTTTTTGCAGGTCAACGGCGAGAAGATCTCGGTCAAACTCCGGTGAAGTCATTCAGGTTTGACTATTCAACTTCCCTCGAATCTACAAATCTATCTGTTTGCCCCCACACCGATTTCAGCGGCAACAGATTGGCGCCGTCTGTGGAAAGCACGAATAGCAGTCCAACCTCTTCCACCGGTCAATACTGCCTCCAGCCATGCCACCAAGGAAAGTAAGATCCAGAGGGTCCAACCATGGGCCCACTCCCATTCCACCTCAACCGCAACCGGAGGCTCCCTCCAACCCGTCCAGCAACAGGGAAAACTCCCACCTCAGCCTGATCCACCGCTGTCGCAGGGGTAGCCTCCTCTTCAGAATCCTCAACTCCAGCAGGCTCAACTCGGGCCTCAGAATGCTGGTATAGAGACCTCTCGTCTTCATCCTCAGAAGCAACCTCCTCGCCGCGATCATATCTCTGTCATAACCCTTCCACCGACTCCATGGCATCCCATAACCCTCGGCCTTCAGAAGATCTCCGCAACATCATAATCAACCGGTAGAAAGAGGAAGACCTTCGCCACCATTTGGATGAGAGGCGGGCCCGAGAGGGAGCCTCCTGCTCAGAACGTCCAAATACACGATCTCCTCGCCGCCGCGACTGCAGGAGGTTCCCTCTTCATAGGAGGCAGAGGGAGTTCCCCGAGTACCATCAAAGAGGACACCGTTCTCCCGCCGGTCGACAGTCCCAGAGGGACCAGAACGGACCCATCACCCGAGCAGAGTTCCAAGAGTTCCAAGCTACAGTCTTGCGGGCCTTCAATGTCCTGCCAAACAACAACAATAATATTCAGAGGGTCCCCACTCCTGAGCCGGTTCGAAGCCCTCGCCATCGGTCCCTAAGTCCTCTTCAAGCTCCGAGCCACCGCCATCACATTCCTAGTCCTCATCAGTCTCCGAGCTACCGTCGCCGTAGCCCACGCTCCCCTTCATACGAAGACGAGTCCAGAGGCTCACCAGGATACCGTCGAAGGGATGATGCTGTCTACCGCCGTCTCCACGAGATGGAGAGGCTCCTCGGTGAACTAGATAGGGATGAGGAGCTAAGAGGGAGGACCCTCCGTCCAAGTAGACCTCCGTTCTCCCGAACCATCATGGAAGCCCCCGTTCCAGCAAATTTCAAGCCCCCATAGTTTGAGACACACACAGGAGAATCAGACCCCATGGATCACATCGAGAGTTTCAGAACTCTCAAGATGATCCATCAGGCCTCCGATGCTTTCCTATGCAAGACTTTCCCAGCCACTCTCAAAGGTCCAGCTCGGGAATGGTACTCCCGCCTCGCCCCGTCCTCTATCTTCTCTTTCGAACAGTTCGAGACCCTCTTCATAACCCACTTCGTGAGCAGCCGCCGCTCTGAAAAAATGAGTATTTCGCTACTCTTTCTTAATAAGAAGAAGGGCGAGAAACTGAGAGACTATGTTAGACGGTTTACCGCAGAAGCTAGGTCCATCGCCTCCCTCGATCAATCGATAGCTGCAGCCGCCTTCTAGTCCAGTGTCCTCAACTCGAACCTCCGGTCCTCCCTAGCCAAAAAGCCCCTACGAGACTTCTCCGACCTTCTTATCAGAAGCGAGAAGTACATCCGAACAGAGGAAGCTGAACATCGCCCCACATTCGAGGGATCCTCTTATGGAAATAAGAGGAAGGCCGCTGAAGACGAGGGAGCTAAAAAGCTCCAGAAGGACAACGGGGGTCAGCGTCGTCCACCTCTCAGATTTGAAAAGTTTACACCTCTCAATGCCAATGTCTCAACCATTCTAATGGAGGTAGAGAAAGAAGGAATCCTACCTCCCGCCCCAAAGATGAATACTCTTGGGAAGAAGAGGGATAAGGAGAAGTGGTGCCGCTACCATCGAGACCACGGCCACGACACCAATGACTGTCGGGCTCTAAAAAATGAGATTGAAGCCCTCATTCAGAGAGGGTAGCTGGCCAAGTTTGTAAGGAAGGACCGGGTCGATCCTCCTCCACCCCCCAGGGGGACTAACAAGCGGCCCGAAAGGCGTGACGAGACCCCCGAATTTGAAGAAGAGCGCATCTTGCACCTCATCCACGGAGGTCCAATGGGAGGAACCTCTAACTCATCTTGAAAGGCCTTCATCAGGAAAGTCAATTCGGTGCACAGCCTCCCCCCCTCCAAAAGGCCTCGGAGTCCTAGTTACTTTCTCAAATGATGATCTAGAGGGTGTCCGAACCCCCCACTGTAATGCACTGGTGATTAACCTCCACATGGCTAACTTCAAGGTAGAAAGGATTCTAGTGGATAATGGTAGTTCAGTCAACATCCTCTTCCTATAGGCCTTCCGAGGGCTCAAACTATCAAGGGACAGGCTCAAGCCCGCTGGCTACATGCTCCATGGGTTCACGGGAGTGCCAGTGACGATCGAAGGTGTTATAACCCTCGACGTAACCGCTGGCAAAACTTCTACTACCCGAACGGAGCCAATGGACTTTATGGTTGTTGACGTCCCAGCCGCCTACAATGTGATCCTAGGTCGACCAGGCCTAGCTGCTTTAGAAGCCGTCCCATTAGCTTACCATCTAAAAATGAAGTTTCCCACCAAGGCAGGTGTAGGGGAAGTAAGGGGGAGTCAAGCAACAGCCCGCAAATGCTATATGACCTGGACCGGAAGACCCGTCCTCTCCCTTGAGGCCCTTGAAATTCCCCAGGGGAACACCCAGTCTATGTCGGAACCGGTAGACGAGCTGAAGGAAGTGCTCTTCTCGGAGCAAGATCTGACCCACAAATTCTTCATCAGCAAAGCCCTCCCTTCTGCCCTCTGTTCCGATATAGTCCAGTGTATAAATAAGAACCGTGACCTCTTCGCATGGACAGCTGCCGACATGCTGGGGATTTCCGAAGAGCTCCTCGTCCACCACCTAAGTGTCGCTCCGGGGTTCAAACCGGTCCAGCAGAAGAGGCGTAAGTTCGCCTCCGAACGCCAGCAGGCCATAAAGAAAGAAGTGGAGAAGCTCCTCAAAGCCTAGTTCATACAAGAGGTCAACTATCCGAAGTGGCTCTCCAATGTCGTGATGATCAAAAAGGCCAATGGAAGTTGGAGGATTTGTATCGACTTCACAGATTTGAACAAGGCAAGCCCTAAGGATCCTTTCCCACTCCCCAGCATCGACAAATTGATCGACACTACGTCGGGCCATGAGCTACTGAGCTTCATGGATGCCTTCTCCGGATACAACCGAATCCGAATGTTCCCCCTAGATATCCCAAAGACGTCCTTCATCACAGATCAAGACCTCTACTGCTACAGGGTAATGCCCTTCGGACTTAAAAATGCCGGTGCCACCTACTAATGCCTCGTCAATAAGGTCTTCAAAAATTAGATTGGGCGGAACATGGAGGTTTACGTTGATGATATGCTAGTAAAAAGCATTCATGGGTCTGACCATGTCGCCGACCTCCAAGAAGCCTTCGACGTGATAAGGAAGCATAACATGAGACTGAACCCGAATAAGTGTGCATTCGGGGTCTCATCAGGTAAATTTCTGGGTTTTATGGTCAGTCAGAGGGGGATTGAAGCCAATCCCGAGAAGATAAAAGCCATACTCAATATGGCTCCTCCTACAAATGTGAAAGAAGTACAAAAGCTCACAGGACGCCTCGCGGCTATAGGGCGCTTCCTCTCCAAGTCCGAGGAAAAATGCCTCAACTTCTTTAAAGCCCTCAGGGGGGCTAAGGGCTTCGAGTGGGGCCAACAGCAGTAAGAGTCGTTCGACCAACTCAAAGTTACTTGGTCAACCCCCCACTCCTCAGCAAGCCTACACCCGGGGAAACCCTCTACCTCTACCTCGCTACCTCTGAATAAACCCTCAGTGCTGTCCCAGTGAGGGAAGAAGACAAGGCACAGAAGCCTATCTATTATGTGAGCAAAGTCTTTAGAGATGCCGAGCTTCGCTATCCGAGATTGGAAAAGATAGCCTATGCCTTGGTTATGGCAGCCAGGAAGCTTCATCCCTATTTTCAATCCCATTCGGTGGTCATCCTTACTGACCATCCGCTCAAGAAGGTCCTGTATAAGCCTAAGACCTCTGGACGTCTAATGAAGTGGTCAATCGAGCTAAGTCAACATGACATATCTTATCAGCCTCGGACTGTTATCAAGGCTCAAGCCCAAGCCGAGTTTATAGTGGAAAGCATGATCCCGGAAGTAAGTCAAGCGGCAAATGGGCCACCCATCTGGCCGGTGTATGTAGATGGGTCTTCTTGCGTAGAAGGGAGCGGAGCCGGAGGTTATTCTGGCATGCCCAGATGACTTCGTTCTCCAATACTCCCTCCGCATCAATTTCAAATCTTCCGACAACAAAGCTGAGTACGAAGCCCTAATAACAGGCTTGGGCATGGCTTGCAAGGCAGGAGCACAACGTGTCCGAATATTCAGTGACTCTCAGCTCGAGGTGAATTAGGTCTTAGGAGAATACGAGGCACGAGATGACCGAATGGCCAAGTACCTAGCCAAAGTCAAAAGTCTCATGGCTTCGTTCGAAGAAGCGCAACTCCAGTGGATCCCTAGAGAGGAGAATGCCCAAGCAGATGTCCTCTCAAAACTTGCCTCCTCCTCCCTCCAGGGCCTCGAGCAGACCGTCCTGATCGAAGTTCTACTAAGGCCCAACATCGAAGAAGAAGCCCCCGACTCAATGGAGTCGCTACCTGTCCAACTCAAGGATAACTGGATGAGGCATTTGATTGAGTTCCTCAGAGACGGGAGCCTTTCCCAAGATCCTAAAGAAGCTCGCCAAATCCGAACGAGAGCGGAGCGGTACACCCTCATTGAGGGAGTCTTGTACAAACTCCCCTATACCCAAGTAGATGGCCGACCCTACTTGAGGTGTTTCTCTCCAGAAGAAGCCTTATATGCCTTGAAAGAACTCCACGAAGGGATAGGCGGAGCCCGTGCGGGATCAAGGTCCCTCGCCAGAAAAGTCTTGAACTACGGGTACTTCTGGCCTACCCTTCTTCGGGATGCAGAACAACATGTCCGGCAATGCAGTCCCTGTCAGCAATTCTCCACTATCCGCCGCCTACCACAAGCCCAACTCACATCTCTCTCGAGTCCATTTCCCTTTGTAATATGGGGTATGGACCTGCTAGGTCCGTTCCCACCTGCTCCAGGTCAGCTCAAGTTCCTAGTCGTGGCAATCGACTATTTCTCTAAGTGGATCAAGGCCGAACCACTAGCAACTATTACTGAGAACAGAGTGCAATAGTTCTTCTGGAAGAATGTGATCTACAGGTTCGGCATACCTCGAGTCTTGGTGATAGATAACGGGACACAGTTTGCGGGAGCAACATTCCGCACCTTTTGTGAAGACATCGACATTCAGCAGCGGTTCTTCTCCATCTCCCACCCTCAATCCAATGGCCAAGTAGAAAACGCCAACAGGCAAATCCTCTCGGGCATCAAGAAGAGACTAAAAAAGTTGGCTAAAGGATTATTGGCAGAACAACTTCCTAACGTATTGTGGAACTACCGCACTATAAAAAGGACCCCCACAGGAGAATCACCCTTCAATCTCACCTACGGTTCCGAGGCCGTAATCCCTTAGAAGTTGGTTTGCCATCCCCTCGCCTAGTTGCATATAATGAAGAGCAGAACGCCAAAGAGCTCCGAGCCAATTTGGACCTTATCGATGAGCTCCGCGAAGGAGCTTCGATTCGCTAAGAGAATTATCGAAGAAGAATCGAGCAGTCCTACAACAGAAGGGTCCGTCCCACAGATCTTAAGGAGGGAGACTTAGTCCTCAGGAAGCTAGCCATCTCGTTCCCCAGCCAAAAGAGCAAGCTAGCCATGAATTGGGAATGACCATACAAGATCTCCAAGGTAGTTCGGCCAGGAGCATATCGTCTTGAAGACCTCAAAGGCAGGGAGATACCAAGAACATGGAATGCCGACCATTTACTGAAGTACCAAGAGGGTGTTTGAACACCTCTCCGAGTACCATCAATTGTTGGGCCAATCCTATCTGTTTTTTTATCCTCCCATTGTAATAATGACCTGCAACTTAGAAGCGGCCGATTAGCAACAATTAATAAAGAACTTCTTTTTGAAAAATAATTCTCTCGTGATCGTTTTATCTCTCTGTTTAACACGCCAATTGTGTTCTCTAAAATGAAGAGTTCGGAGTCCAAAACTTGGCTCGATTCCGCTTCGCAAGCTTGCTCTTAAGCGAGTTAGAAGTGGTTCGCCATTCGGAACTGCTCCCACAACCGTTGAACTCTTCTAAAACGACGAGTTCGGAGTCCAAAACTTGGCTCGATTTCGCTTCGCAGACTTGCTCCTAAGCGAGTTAGAAGTGGTTCGCCATTCGGAACTGCTCCCACAACCATTGAAACTTACTCAAACGACGAGTTTGGAGTTCAAAACTTGGCTCGTTTTCGCTCGCAGACTTGCTCCTAAGCGAGTTAGAAGTGGTTCACTATTCGGAACTGCTCCCACAACCGTTGAAACTTACTCAAACGACGAGTTCGGAGTCCAAAACTTGGCTCGTTTTCGCTTCGCAGACTTGCTCCTAAGCGAGTTAGAAGTGGTTCGCCATTCGGAACTGCTCCCACAACCGTTGAAACTTACTCAAACGACAAGTTCGGTGTCCAAAACTTGGCTCGTTTCCGCTTCACAGACTTGCTCCTAAGCGAGTTAGAAGCGGTTCGCCATTCGGAACTGCTCCCACAACCATTGAAACTTACTCAAACGACGAGTTTGGAGTCCACAACTTGGCTCGATTCTGCTTCCCAGACTTGCTCCTAAGTGAGTTAGAAGTGGTTTGCCATTCGGAACTGCTCCCACAACCGTTGAACATATCCTAAAACGACGAGTTCGGAGTCCAACACTTGGCTCGACTCCGCTTCTACTACCATAGATGATTAACATCTATAGATGATTAACAAAATACGCAAGTGCTAAAGAGGAAACAAGTTTCGTTTCTATAAAGTTTGAGGAACAACTCAGATTAAGACCAACTTCTCGTACTTATGACAACATGCAAAACTTAAAAAACAAAAAACAAAACTTATGACACAGACAAACTACTTCAATGCCTCCTCAGGGCAGGGATGCTTCTGTTTAAAGACACCCGAGGACGGCGAATGTTGTATGGCCAACGTCTAACCTCGGTGCTCGTCCCTAGACCGACAAACTGAGATGCATCTTCAGCACTGCCTCTGACGGTAGCCCCAACAGATGCTCTGCTCGATGAAGCAGCCACCCCACTTTGTGCATCATCGGGGCTCCGCCGAGCAACGGGCGATCGAGTCGCAAGCTCGTAAAAGGAAATTCCTCTCTCGCTCTCTTCATGAGTACATGAGGTGCTTTTCACATTGATCCATTCAGGTTGGGGCTTGAGGTGAACGACCTCCGCCTCAAGTTCGACGATTCTTTCCTTCAGAGAGTCTTCCTTCACAGCTATCTTTAAGCGAGGAAGCTGAGCGGAGCCTTTGGCACCAGAGCTGTTGGCAATAATCCGACGGAGATGAGTAACCTCGATGCTCTTATCAACAGTAACCCTCTTCAGCTCGTCTATCTCCGCCGTCACCTTGATCATTACTGCTGACAACTCATTTTGCTCCGCTGTCAACTTGCCCATCGCTGCTGTTAGTTCTTCTCTCTCCGCTGAAAGCTCATCTCTTGCTGTCGTCAATTCGTCCCTTTCAACTGCCAGTTCGTCTCACTCTGCTGTCATCTTCGTCAAGGAATGGTGGAGTCGCCTATGACTTAGGCTGAGATTAAAGGCTGTTGACGAACCATCATCATCACCTTCGGGGGTCGTCTCCCTGAGCCTCTCTTCTAGCCTCCGAATCTCGATATCTCGACGACCTACAATCAGTTGCAGATGATTCTGCTCACATTCCGCTTTGCGAAGCCCCAACTCAACTTCGTAAAGACGCTCTCGGCACCTAGCGAGGCACAACTTCGTCGCCCCTAGGCCAGCTTCGGGATGAGTCTCCTCAGCCACATAAGGCGCTTCGACGAGCTATGTCACCTCAACGAGCTGAAAATTCCAAGGCAAGACGACGAAAACACTTAGCAAAAATTAGCAAATTCGGTAAACACATAGCCAAAACTCCTGAACAAGGCGACGTGAACACTTAGCAAAATTTCAAAAATTTTGTGAACATGTAGCCGAAGTTTCTAGGCAGGGCGACATGAACACTTAGCTAAATTTCAAAAAAAAATTGTAAGCAAAAAGCCAAAGATTTAAAAACACTTAGTCAGATTCAAAGAAAAAGAGATTTCATTCATTCCAAAAGTGCGATGGCCAGTCCGCAATTAGGCGATACATAAAAAAACACAAACGTAAAAGGAAAAAAAAGAAGCTGAAGTCAGGGGGCGACCTCTTTCCCAGGGCATCTAGAAGAGATGGGGTCGGACTCCCCCGAAGGCGCGACGATCGCTAGAGGGGTCACCTCGGATCCCTGACGCTCGCCGACGATCTCGACTTCAGCATCTGCTTCTTCGTCCCTAACTTCCCCCTCGGACTTGTCGTCAAAACCATCGACGTGGACGATGAAGAGGCACCACCCGAAGCAGTCGACCTCGGGGAAGCGCTCGCTAACTTGCTCAATGGCGCGAGTGTATGCCTTGGCCATGTTGGCCGCGAGGAAGCCTTGGGCCTTCTCCATGGTCGCAGTTTCGGCTTCCTTCGCCGCCACAACCTTAGCAGCTTTTACGGCCTCGGCCTGCTGCTTTGCCGCCTCCTCCTTCTGCCGAAGCAGATCGCCCTCGAGCTTCTTGATGAGGTCGTTGAGGTACTCCAACCTCGTTGTCTTTCGTCTGCCTCGACCTTCAACTTGTCGAGCTCGTTCGCGATCCGAGCTTTCTCGGCTCGAGCTCGGTCGACCTTTTTCTTTAGGTCCTTCTCGAGCTCGGTGATCTTCTTCATGAGATGACCAAAGTGAACGGTTATCTACAGCAAAAAAAACAAAGTTGAAAAAGTTAGAAAAATAAATGGGTAAAGTTGTCTAAAAGTACAAAATCAAAATACTCACCGACACCGCCGAGCGAGCGATCTCGAGGGTGTCGTCCCCCACGCCTCCGGCATCCATGGCGGCTCGGTCCTTCAGCGTCGCCAAGTGCTTGACAGCCTGCATGCTCGACGTCGAATCGCCGAGGAAACCGTCCAATTTCCGAACTTGCCAGTCTGGAACAAAAATCTTCTTGTGTTCTTCGGTCAGGAACACTTCGGCCTCCGCCGTCAATGGGGATGCCTCCATCCCGAGAGCAGCTGCCATCAGGAACCTGCCAGCCTTAGCTGATGCCGAGGTCGCTGCTCTTGCCACCCTCGGGGTCACCATTGCCGAGGCCGCAACCTCCTGAACGGCGCTGTCGACCATTTTGGGCTTCAAAGCAGTCAGCTTCGTGGCGACCCTCTTTCGCTTTCGAGGTGCCTTGCTGCCGAGCGCCGCACGCTTAGCCAAAATCACATCGTAATCCATCGTTTTTGCAACAAAAGAAAGTTTGGTTAGAACACAAGTTAAAATCGAACGAGAAAAAAAACGAACAAAGAAAACCGCATACTAGGATCTATGCGGCAGAGCCCTCCCCTGAAGAGCGCCTCCTTCGTTAGGTCTCTCCAGTCGAACTTCGGCCGGTCGAGGAGGATCTGAACCATCTCTTCTTCATTGGGGTAAAGCACCGGAAGCTCTCTCACCCTCTTCGTTACTTCTTCGACCCAATCCGAGGGTATGCACCACGGCTCGCCGGTGCTTTATTGAGTCGGGGGGAGCTGACGAGTTGTGCATCGTGCCTTGGAGCCAAGTAATATCTAAACTCTGACTTATGCTGCTGATAAAGTCGATACAGCGTCCGAAGCACCCTCAAGTCCGGCTCGATCTCGGCTGCCTAACAGTGGAGCGCAAACCCATTGATGACCCTCCATGCGTTCGGCATTAGCTGTATGGGGCTGACCTTGAACCACCTCAGCACTTGGACGGCGAAGGGGTGGAGAGGCAGACGCGCTCCGACAATGAAGGCATCGACCGGCCAGAAACACATGTTCACTGGCATCAGCGAGTTCACCCTCACCCCGGGACCCGACAGCATCAGTTCAAACTCCTCGGGGATGTGAAAGCATTCCCGGATTGCCACAAGGTCCGCCTCGTTGAGGATTGAGATAGTATCGTCCGCTTCCGAAGTCTCCCTCGCAGTGTTCTCCTCGAAACTCCGCCCCCTCCCGTATACAATTCGCTTGGCATGTTCCTCCAAAAGCTCCCGAACCCTATGGAGCCTCGTCAAGATGCCTGGCAGTCTCCCGAACTCGCCCATACGCTTCGAATCCTCCACTATGGTATCCCAACCATCGACTCTCTTACCCCTGTCGACGCGAGGCACCTGACTCGGAGACGGCACTTTGCCAGCAGAGGGGGACGGCTCCGAAGTAGGGGAAAGAGAAGACATTTTTGACTTAAATTAAACTAAGTATAAGTTACCTTGAAGTGACAAGTCGCTGCTGGAAAATTCACCGGAAAACGGTCGACGATCGCCGGAAGCTCTCGCTAATGAAAATTACCGCATGAGTAAAAATTTGGAGAAGTGAAGAAATGGGGGGGGGGGTTGAGTCTTATAAAGGATGGCACGCAAAACGAGGATATTGGGCTTCAAAAACCCAACGGTCAGGCCCATTTACACAAAACGACAAAAAATTGTACTGCCTTATTAATTACTAACGGTCAAAATCATCAGAAGATCAACAGTCAAACGGCTAGCTGTCACCTCCAGGCTGTCAAGAGCTCACTTTGACTTCGGCACACAGTGCCGAGCATTCTTGGCACCGACGCTCAAACGGAAGAAAAAACTCTCACTTTGGACTTCGGCACGCCTTGCCGAACGTTCTTGGCACCGGCGCACAAACGTGAGAAAAAAACTCTCATTTTGACTTCGGCACACTTTGCCGAACGTTCTTGGCACCGACGCTCAAACGTGAGAAAAAACTCTCATTTTGGATTTCGGCACGCCTTGCCGAGCGTTCTTGGCACCGACGCTCAAACGTGAGAAAAAACTCTCACTTTGACTTCGGCACATTTTGCCGAGCGTTCTTGGCACCGATGCTCAAACGTGAGAAAAAACTCTCACTTTGGACTTCAGCACACCTTGCCGAGCATTCTTGGCACCGACGCTCAAACATGGGAAAATAGCTCACTCGGACTTCGGCAAACCTCGCCGAACCACTTTTGACGCGCGTCGCCACCTCGAGGCACCTCTGGACCTCGACAAGGGATCCCGAACCTCCCTCGGCTTCGGCCTCCTTCCTGACACGTGCCAGTGGTTGGCGGGGGTCGCAACGTTGCCGAAGCTACTTGCCACCGACCCTCAAACAAGGGTAAAATCCACTTATGTGCAACCACAACCATTAGATCTCCCCAAAATTCACGCCTAAAGCCGATAGAGAGCTCAGATCGCGCCACGTCATAAATAGGATTAAAAAATCTATTTTTTATTTATTTAATTTGAATTGTTTATTTAAAAATTGCGGAAAAATGGTTAAAAATTCAGAAAAGTTAATTAAAAATTCTAAAAATAATTATAAATTCGAGGAAATATTTTTGAGCCTTGGGGTAAATAATTATTACTTAGAATGATTAATTAGTGCCATCGAAAAATAAAATACCGCTCCGCAAAAGTGAATAAATGATCTGAAAAATAGTTAAAAAATTGAGAAAAATCCCCAAAAAACCCAGAAGAGCTCACAAACAATCTTGAGTGCTCTACCAACTCAGAAAAATACCATAATGCCTCGTTTAAGATCCGAAACCCCTCATTTGGACTCCGATACAACTCCGCCAGCCATTAAATCAGTAAAACTACTCCTCAAAGGCTGATCAAACTCAGTCTTCGGGAGTGGGGGGCTCGTGATATGGCTAAAAATGGGGTTAAATCGGAACCATTCAAATCGGGCACGAATCTTCAAGCTCAGGGGTAAAACAGTAAGTTCACCTACAAACAGGTCTGAAATGGGAGCTGAGTCTTTTTCCAAAAGCCTAAAAACCCATTAACGGATCCGTCTTAATGGGTACGAATCCCAACCCGTAAGAAACCCAGTCCAACTGGATAGGAGAGGATTCAGATTTATGATTATCCTTAATCAGCAGTCTTAACCACTTTTGTCCATTTACATCGGGAAGTAGGGATTTAATCTTATCCTGAAACTGATTCTAAGGCGGCTATAAATACCCCCCACCCCTACTATTACCAGGTAATCAATCTTTTGCCAATTAAAGCTCTTTCTTAATCATTCAGATTACTGACAAGAGCGTCGAAGGGTGCGTCGCCGAGATCAACCCCTGTGTCTCGCACTTTTTGCAGGTCAACAGCGAGAGGATCTTGGTCAAACTCCGGTGAATTTGTTCAGGTTTGACTATTCAACTTCCCTCGAATCCATAAATCTATCTGTTTGCCCCTACACCGATTTCAGCAGCAACAATCACTTAGTATGATTTCTCGTAGAAGAGATTACTTTTATAATTAACAAAAATACAATTTTCTATGAAATTCTACCCAATTTTCACCTATAACTCATTTTCACTTTGTCTAAATAGTGTTCAAATATTTTTCACAAGATCTACATATTTTTAGAATAATTATAGTATTTTTTGGGGTTTTTAAAAGTCAAAAATTCAATTTTAAACTCAAAAAATCAAAAAAATGTTCAAAACTGCCGAAAGCCGGATTCGAACCTGCGACCTGGACCAAGTCAACAGCCACTGCAAGCCAATTAGGCTAAGGCGCCTATGCGATATGAAAGGGGGTTTTAATAAGATAAGCTTGTTCTCGAATTTTTGATTCTTATTCCAAAAAACTAAAATAAAATGCAGGGCTTGGGTTTCAAACCCGAGGCCTTAGGGTCTGACCACGACTACAGTAAAAGGCCACCGCACCGCTAACCACTTGGTCTAAGGGACCAGATTGTCTCAAAGGGTATTGGGTTGTTTATAACCCAGTTCTCTGTTCTTTTCTAAATTTTATAAATCTCAATACGATTTTATTTCTTTTCTTCTCTTTTGAAAACAAAAAAACTCCAGATTATACCAAACATGAATTTACAGTAAACCAGTATTTTTTCAACCATTATTTACTTTATAAAATATGTATTTTGGCCCTACTTTATGTTATATGTCCATAATTTCGATTTTGAGAACAAACACCATATTTCTTTATAACTTAGAGTTAAATTTCCACAACAACTATATTTCATTGTTCTTTTATTCATTAACCACCTACAATAATTTAGAGCCAGTTTCTCATCATTCTACAACAAAGAAACTTTATTTTAAGCAATCAATTACACATAAGGCATTTAATTCAACTAGTTGTCTCATAAGTACAAATTTTATCATAGCATTCAATTAGAACATGTAGCATAACAATATGGTGATTTCTAGCATTTTAATTCACAATTCATCCATTAGCAATCATTCTATCAAACATTCTCTAAGTTACCATTCCATTTTTAATTAAACAAGAATGGTTCCAATTTCGACTAGTTGCTTCATAATAATTTTTATGAAATCATCCCTAGCATGGTATCTAGTTCTAGAAGTATGAAAAACACCCACCTATTTGGAGAAACGAAAATGAAAGCTCCTAGAGTGCAAGAAAAAGTGGCATTCTCCTCCTAGAATGTATTGCAAAATGCTCCTCTTCCTTGCTCCTTGGTGCAACCCGAGCCCTCTTTGCTTGATGGTGATGGCCGGCCTCCTTTTGATTGGGACACACACAAAGATTTCACACTCTAATCTTTTGCTCACAAATCTCCTCAATCTTTTGCTCTCTTATCTTTTTTCTTTTCTCTTCTTTCTTAACAAATGTTTAGTGCACCAATGAGAAGAAAAGCCAGGGGTATTTATACACTTTTAGGGTGGAAATAGATGGCTAGGATTAATCAAGGAGTTAGAAATTAAGAACTAAGATGAGTTGGGAAGTTGTAGCAACTTCCATGAACTCAATAACTACCCCTCAACTCAATCCCACTCTCCCTCTCTCTTTTGGCCACAACCGGCCTCCCCAAAAGTATGCAAAGCACACCCTAGTGTGTGCATGTGCCACTTCTAGTACCCTCTATTTAAAGTTGTACAAATTTAATTAATCACTTGTCCACTAATTGTGTCTACGTGACAAATTGTGACAATTAAAAGATTAATTAAGTTTGTGGGCCTAAAAAATAGTGGGCTTTAGGCTCATGGGCTATCTAATAAAATATTTAATTATTAGGGTGGGCTTAAAATAGGAAAACAAGTTTAGGCTTTATAAAATAGGCTTTTTAGAAAAATAAAGAGAAAGAAAGAAATAATTGTCCATGTTATAAAAGATAATTTTATAAGAAAATATGCATACACGATTGTACGTGCACAACACACAAAAATCAACATTTCTCTTTAAATGAAAATTCATGGTATTACAATACTCCCTCCTTAGAATAGTTCCATCCCCGGAACTACAATTAAAGAGTGAGAAAACAAAACACAGTAAGAAGCAAGGAAAGAAAATACAAATCAAACAAAGAGCTCAGGATGATCCTTCATCATCCCCTCCTCAGATTCCCCAGTAGCCTTTTCAACCAACTGGTTTCTCTCGACTACTTTGACCATCGGTATTGTCTTATTCCTTAAGACTTTCTCCCGACGATCAACAATCTCAATTGAAAGCTCAATGTAACTCAGATCCAATTGCAAACCCTCCGGCACTTCAGGCAAATGATGACTCGGATCTGGAATGTAACCACTCAGCATAGACACATGAAAGACATTGTGCACCTGAGACAACTCTTCCGGTAACTCAAGCCGGTAAGCAGTTTTCTCGATCCTTTTCAATATCTTATACGGGCCTATGAACCTCGGGGCTAACTTTCCACCCTTGCCAAATCGGATCACGCCTTTACTGGGCGATACCTTCAGAAAGACAAAGTCACCAACCTCAAACTCAAGGTCCCTCATCCGGTTGTCTGCATAGCTCTTCTACCTACTCTGAGCATCCACCAACCTCTTTCTGATCCTATCAATCTTTTTAGAGGTCAGCTGCACAATCTCAGACCCAAACATCTGACGCTCCCCAACTTCGAACCAACAGACAGGCGTTCTGCACTTCCTGCCATACAGAGCTTTGTACGGTGTCATCCCAATGCTTGTCTGAAAACTGTTATTGTAGACGAACTCACCAGAGCTAAATGCCTTTCCCAACTTTTTCTAAAGTCTAGTACACAGCACCGAAGCATATCCTCAAGAATATGGTTGACTCTCACGGTTTGCTTATCGGTTTGAGGATGAAAGGCAGTGCTGAAGTCCATCTTGGTACCCAAAGCTGTCTGAAGACTCCTCCAGAAATGTAAAGTAAACCGCGCATCTCGATCAGACACAATGGTCAACGGAACACCATGAAGCCTGACAATCTCACCAACATACATCTCAGCCAACTTGTCCATCGAAGCGGTGAGTTTCATCGCCAAAAAGTGAGCGGACTTGGTTAGTCGATCGACTATAACCCAAATCGCATCATTGCCTTTTGGACTCTTAGGCAAACCCATGATAAAATCCATACTGATGTTATCCCACTTTCATTCCGGAATAGGTAACGGTTGCAATAGACCTCTGGGTTTCTGATTCTCGGCTTTGACTTGCTGACATATCTCACACCTCGGCACAAATTCAGCCACACTCCGCTTCAAACCTGACTACCAAAAATACTGTTTAATGTCCTTGTACATCTCAGTACTCCTAGGATGTAGTGAAAAAAGAGTAGCATGTGCCTCCTGAAGAATACTTTCTTTCAAGTCCGACTGATCCGGAACACACAACCTCTTTCCAAACCACAGCACTTCATCCCTGATTTAAAATTCGGGCAACCTGCTTGCAACAGCCAGCTCCTAAATCTTCTGAGTCTCTGCATCTTCCTCCTGACTTACAATAATCCTTCCACTCAGTGTTGGTTGAAGTCTTAACTGAGCTAAAGATGATCCCAAGCCTTGCAGAACAACTTCAATACCAGCCCGATCCAACTCCTCTACAAGATGCCTCTGAGCTGTAATCAAACTAGCCAGACTGCTCTTGCGGCTAAGTGTATCAGCAACAATATTAGTCTTCCCAGGATGATACTTGATCTCATGACGCATGTCCTTAAGCACTTCCAACCATCTCCACTGCCTCAGATTTAGATCCTTCTACTGATACATGTATTTCAAGCTCTTGTGGTCCGTGTACATGTTCAGTTTCTCACCGTACACATAGTGTCTCCATTGTTTTAAGGCAAAGATAATCGTAGCCAACTCCAGATCGTGAGTCAGATAATTCTTCTCATACGGTTTTAGTTGCCTAGACCCATAAGCGATTACTTTTCCTTCTTGCATTAAGACACAACCAAGCCCACGATGTGAAGCATCGCTGTAAACATCATACTCAACGCCTGCTCTAGGCAAAGAAAAAATAGGTGCGGTAGTCAGCTTCTCTTTCAACTCCTGAAAGCTTGCCTCGCACTGCTCGGTCCACTTGAAGTTCACATTCTTCTTGGTCAAGTCAGTGAGCGGCATGGCTAACTGAGCATAACCCTGAATGAATCTCCTGTAGTATCTCGTCAATCCACGGAAACTCCTGATTTCCTTCACTGTAGTAGGCCTTGCCCAATCTCTCATTACCTCTATCTTCTGAGGATCAGTTGCCACTCCCTCCTTAGAAAGGATGTGACCTAGGTAGGGATGGCAACTGGGCCGGGTCAACCGGCGACCCACCCACGACCCGGCCTGCGAACCCAGGCCCGGTTAGCTAATTGGCGGGTTCGGGTCAAACCCGGTGAACAGTACCGGGTCGACCCGGGTCGCAAATAACGTGAATTGTACCTGCGAAAACCAGCCCAAGAACCTGTCCAATTCGTGAATTCAACCCGCTAACCCGCGGGTCGACCCGCGGTTTCGACCCGTTCGACCCGTGATGGGTCGACCGTTGACTCGAGGGTCGAACGGTCGAAATGTTCCGCTTCCGCTGCTTGCGCTGCGCTCTGTCGGGGACAAAGCCATTTGGAACGGCTCTTTGAGCCGTTGGGGTTTTTTTTTTGTTTTTTCCCACATATTTTGCCTATAAATATCCCCAAAAATTTCATAAAAAATCACACCTCACTCTCTTACTCTCTCTACTATTATACATCATTTGTAAAGAATTTTGGAACAATTGTAGTATTCATCAAACAAGTCTACAAGGAGGCATATGCACTATCAAATTTCGGTCGTATCGGAATCAAAATTCAACGTCTTCAACGTCTTCAACTCTCTTCAACGCTCGTCAAATCTACTTCAACCTCTTCTCAACTCTTCAATTTCAGAATCGGCAAAGCGCTCCTCCATTTTTTCTATTCTATTCTTATTTTAACGGTTTGTTTTACATACGCGTATTCCACGGTGAACGGTATCAAAATATCTCTATCTCTTTCGTTAATTTTTTTTTTGCGTTGTACTTAAAATTATTGTTCGTTTTTTGAACTTCTTTATCTCAACCCTCTTGTTTTTTAGATTTTTTTTGTATAATTCACCGCTCCTACATTGTATATTTTTTTTTACATACTTTAGCACATTACTACATTATGTCTAGATCACACGGTAGCGGTCGTAGCGGACAAGATTCCTCCTCCTCTTCACGTAGGCCACCAATTGTCCCAATTAGTGAGCCCGCCCAAGATTACATTGATCCTACTATGGAACAATGGGGTACACACGACGATGTTGTAGGTGACATACAATTAGAAGAAGAACAATAACAACAACAAACCGAAACCACACAACCCTGTAGTAGTAGGAAAAGTAGAGGAGAAACTAGCGATTGGCATAAGTTTTATGATTATATCCCGGACGAACATACTCCGGGTATAGGTTTGAAAGTGTGTAAAATATGTAGTAAAATATACAAATTCAAAAGGGGTGACGGCACCGGTACACTTAGTAGGCACATACAACATAATCATAAAGAACTTCTTGATCAAATACAAGGCCAACAAAAAATAAACCCTAGGACCGGTCAAGTTGATAGCCACCCTTATGATTCCGAACTTGTTCGTCGGGAAATGACCCGATTAGTCATTAAGAAAGAGTTACCATTTTCCTATCCCGAGAGTAGGAACTTGGAAAATTTTAATCAAACGGCCTTAAACCCTTATTTTATTCAGAGAAATACTTACAAATCAGATTGTTTTAAAGTGTACATGAAAATGAAGGACGCTTTGATTGCAATTTTATGGAGTTTAACTTGTAGGGTTAGTTTAACTCCGGATTGTTGGATGGGTGTCAACAATATTCCAACGATGGGAATAACCTGTCATTGGATCGACAATATTTGGATTCTTTAAAAAAGAATCATATCACTTGCGGCGTTGCCGTATCCCCATAGTGGCGCTGAAATAGCAAACCGTATTATAGAAATTTGTGATGTTTTTCATATTCGTGATAAAATTATGGCTATTAGTTTTGATAATGCATCTAACAACAATGTAGCAATTACTACTTTAAAATCTGTATTAAACCCTCCATCTGACAATATTTTTCATGTTAGATGTGCATGTCATATTATAAATTTATGTGTTCAAGATGCATTAAGAATAGCCGATCTATATATAGTTAAAATTAGAAATTGTGTACATTTCATTGCATTAAGTCCAAGCATTTTACAAGAATGGAAAGCTTGGTGTAGGGTTAGAAATGTTCCTTTTAGAAAATTTCCAAAGAATGTTAGACACCGATGGAATTCTACTTTTGATTTACTAAATGTTGTCACCGATTATAAAACAGTTGTAAATGATTTTTGTATCACAAAAAATTTGCACAATTTTGAAATGACTCCCCCCGATTGGTTTTTTGCCGAATCTTTGTTGAAATTTTTAGAACCTTTTAAAACCGCAACTTTAAAATTTTCAAAAATATATGAATCTACTTCTAGTAGCATTTTTATTGAATTAGTTAGCATGATGCAAATATTTAACGAAATGTTAAATGATCCCTATATTAGTGACATTGTAAAACCTGCATTTCAAAAATTTTTGAAGTATTATTTTCCTCCTCCTATGTTGATTTGTGTTGCTACTGTTATGGATCCTCGTATCAAATTAGAAGGTACGAAGAATTTGATAGAAATATTTTTTGGATATTTAGAGGTAAATGTAGAATTAACAATTGATTGCGCTACTTTTTTAGTTCAGTTTGAATCTACGTTAAATAACTTGTATGATTATTATGATAGATGTTTTGCTTCTAGTAGTACAACTTCTGTAGTTAGTTCTTTTTCTGGTACTTCTAAAGGTAAGGGTAAAAGTAGAATTGGTGATAGAACATTTAGTATACTTAAACAAATTCAATCTAAAAAACCTAGGACTAATCAACCAAATGAATTAAATTGGTATAACCAACAGGATACTGAGCCTACTCTTTTTGCACTAGATATTTTACAATGGTGGAAAGAACATGAACACACTTTTAGTATTCTGTCAATTATGGCTAAAGATTTACTAACTCCTCCTGTCTCTATAGTTGCTTCTGAGAGTGCATTTTCTACAAGTGGCAGGGTTCTATCTGATTACAGGAATCGGTTGAAGCTCGAGGCGTTAGAGATGCTCGTTTGCACAGAAGACTGGCTGAAGGCTGAAGATAGGATGCAAGGGAAAGCACTATCAAGTTCCACAAGTGGGAGCAACTCGCCCGAAGAAGAAGAAGAACAACAACAACAACAATAGCTTTGCTTGTTATGTCAAATTAGAAAACTTGTACTCAATTAAAATTGTATATAAGAAATATGTTATTGTATAAAACTTATTTGTGAATTGAATTCTTCATTTCGTTATAAATTGATAAAATTGTATAACTTAAATTCATATGAATAATATTTCAAAATTTGTTGTCAATTTCACTCTTTCAATCTTATTATTATTATTACGATTTTTATTGTTTATTAGTATTATTACTTAGTATTATAATAATAATTATTATTATTTTAACTTAAGCTACCAAAAAATAATAATAAAAATAATAAAAATAATAATAATAATTAAACGGGCCAACCCGCGGGTCGACCCGGCCCAACCCGGGTTGAACCCTAAAGGGTTCACGGGTTGGGCGGGCCACCCAAACGAAAACTTAGCCCGGCTCGGCCCGGCCCGGATAAGAGTGCAACCCGGCCTGGACCGGCTAAGTATACGTGCCAACCCGTACGGGTTGGGCCCGGCCCGGCCTACTCGACCCGTTCGCCATCCCTAGACCTAGGAATGCCACTTCAGATTTTCAGAAATCACACTTGGATGACTTGGCATACAACTCCTGCTTCTGAAGCTTCCTAAAAACTGCTGCCAGATGCCCCGTATGCTCCTCCTCTGACTTGGAGTACACAAGAATATCATCGATATACACCATGATGAAAGAATCAATGAACGGCCTCAGAACCCTGTTCATCATATCCAGAAAAATTGCAGGTGCATTCATCACTCCGAACGGCATAACTAAGAATTCGTAATGTCCATGTCGAGTTCTGAACACAGTCTTATGTACATCTTCAGCTTTCACTCGAACTTGATGATATCCTAATCGAAGATCTATTTTGGAGAAAACAGCTGCTCCTTGTAGAGGATCGAACAAGTCATCAATTCGTGGAATAGGATACTTATTCTGAATAGTGACCTTATTCAGCTCACGGTAATCGATACATATCCTCATCGAACCATCCTTCTTCTTTACCAAAAGCACCGGCGCTCCCCAAGGTGACGCACTCGGTTGAATAAAGCCTTTCTCCAATAGTTCCTCAATCTGCCGTTTGATCTCATCCTGCTCCACAGGTGTCATCTTGTACGGTGTCTTGGAAATAGGTGCACTCCTTGGCTGAATAGTGATGCTGAACTCCACATCACGATGCGGGGGTAACCCAGGAAAATCTTCCAAGAACACAGTCGGATAGTTCCGAACCACCGAAATTTGCTGCACCTCTACAGAAACATCTCTCTTGCAGATAGCTGCCACCAGACCAGAACATCTCCTCTTCTCTTGGAAAGTGACTTCAGGTCCACCTGGAGCCTTCACTGTTACTTCTTTGGTCTTGCACTCGATGCTTGCACTGTACACCGACATCCAATTAATGCTAATGATAACATCGACACCCAAGACATTCAGCTCGATTAGATCAATCCTAAAAATTCTATCTCCAATCACGATCTCGCAATCCGCATAGTACTGATCAGTGGTTAAAGTCTCCCCTGACGGAGTAGCTACTACTAAAACCTTGCCTGGAAATATCTTCGGTTCGACTCCCAGAACTTGAGCAAATTTAGGTGATACAAAAGTATGAGAGGACCCAGTATCGAACAAAAGAACAGCTTTCTTTCCACTCAAATAAAGTTCTCCAGTGATGACGTGATCCACCTCATCAGTGTCAGCTTCAGTCAAGGCAAATACTCGCCCCTGCTGGTACTGTAGTGTCCCGAATTTCTAATATAATATCTTAGAAAATATGTGGCACAATTTCCAGCATCAACTTCAATGTAATATTAAACACAACCAAACACCAATAAAATTTTTCAACTTTCATTACAAGAATTGTTTACATAGCACAACGGAATACAATACATCTTAAATCACAATTGTCTTTTCTTTACAACACTTTTTTTTCATTTTACATATGTCACTAAATCAACTGAACTCAATCATCCAAATCCCAAGCTCTAATCAACAACAACCTGTAAACATGAGGCTAGAGATGATCCCTAACCCCCAAAACTAAAGGGGTCAGCCATAAAGGTGTGAGTGACATAAAAACAAACAACATAAATAAACATCTAAGCATGGATTCATAAACAACATGTAATAAACAAGAATACATAAATTATGACGTAGCAAGGAAACATGAAAATATTAAGTGAAGCTAACTAAGTGTCCAGTGTAGAAAACAGGAAAACAAATGCGTAAAACCAAGTCAAGAAAAACACAATTCTATATGCTGACTCTCTAATGCGTACTTGTCGGAGTCTATGCATCCTACTCTACATAGGTCCGGTGCAAGCCCTTAACGTCTCCATATTATAGGGTTTAATCCCCGACATGCAACTAATCCTACTACGATGACTACTTCGAGATAAAGATAAACTGTGAGTATTAGCCCATGCCCCGATAATTTCGGAGGTCAATCTTTATCCATAGATAATTCCGAAGACTATTTCACTCACACCTGGGAATCTTCGAGAATACCCTACACCGCAAGCAATGGCACATCATCACACGGATACCACATGTGCGTCGCCTCGACCCCGATAATTCTGGAGACCAATCCCACACCACAGGTAATTCCGGAGACTATTTCACTCACACCTAGATAATTCCGGGGATTGTCTCACACCGCGAGCCATACTGAGGTCCATAACCTATGTTCTCGTTCATCATATCACCACTAGTGCCTGTCCTTATCATTTTGGTTATTTAATTACTTAACAAATCTCCTAGAGTTGGTGTACCCTACCGGACTTAACTCAGTAACTGATCAACTAAATGCCTCAACAGACCCAAACATAAATAACTCAACTGCCGGTATACTAGGGTCATACACACCCTCTAGAGACTCACACTCAAATGTCCAAACCAACTTTCCAACATAAATTGCTCAATCTTAACATCTTGAAAACATATGTTCAATAGAAGATAACGTATAAAATAATAAGTTATAGATTGGAGCATTTAGAGAATAAATCATTTGAAAGAACATTCAAAAATATAAAGGTACATCAGTATCAGTCGACTAATAACAAGCATAAGTCGACTGTCCAGAAAGAGAATTCTGTGGTTTTAAGAAAATAATCTAAATCTTATAAGTCGACTTGTAAAGGTCATAGGTCGACTGTTCAGAGAGGAAATCCAATATCTTTAAGAAAATATTCTAAGTATAGCAGTCGACTGAAAAGGGTCATAGGTCGACTGTTCAGAGAGAAAAATTACAGTAACTTTGAAAAATAAATTCTAAGTGTGCCAGTCGACTGAAAAGGTATAGGTCGACTGTCCAGAAGGAAATTTCAAGAAAACTAAGAACATAGCAGTCGGGTCGTATCAGTCGACTGAAAATTCATACCAGTCGACTGTCGACCTACAGACTGCATACTTTGGTTGTGCACATTTCAACTGATACATAGTTTTACTTTATGAAAACGATTTCTATGAAAGGCTTATTTCTTATATGATCAAATATAACTAGTATGACATCTAATGGTCCACGAAACTCAATCAAATTATCTGAATTTATGAAAATAGAGATTTTCTTAATTCTTTCAATTAATACATGGATTGTGCATATAGTCGAAAATAGAGTTTCCTTTAAAATTAATTACTCATTGAAATTACTTCGTATTCAGATCCCAATCATAGCAATACCAAAATCTCAAAGAAAATCCCTAATTTGGGTTCATTTCAACACTCACTAATTTCTCAAATTTTGATTTCATGTCATGATCTCTCGATTCATAACTTTCCATTCAAATTCCTCAAAACTGAATTACTATTACAACATCACCACCATAATCAATTTTATAACCTCACCATATCAAGTTTCATTCAACCAATACTCAAAAGTGATACAAATCTCATCTTTATTTGATTCGTACAAAAATCTACCATATTCAATCAATTCAACATTAATCCAAAGAAAATAGTCTACCCATGGTCTCTCAAATTACCCACATACAAATTCTTATTCACATACCTCTAGGGTTTCACAAGATCCAATTTTCCATCCGTCCAATCCTTCATATTCATAATCATATTCGAACCCTAAACATGCCTTCTAGCAATTAAAATTTAACATCTAAGATCCATCATACAATATTCAAAAAATAAAAGGATACAAACAATTCACTCACATACATAAAACAAACAACAAATAATTTACATCACTCACATACAACATACACAAAGCAAAACAAAGCAAGTCACTCACATTGAATGAAAAAACCTTGATAAGAAACCTTTCCTTCGCGAGATCCAAAATCTTCTCCCAAAACCTCCAAAAATAAGAAAACTTAATGTTGTGCAGCGAATGACGGCTGCGCTCTTTTAAATAGGCCGGAAATAGAGGATTTAGGATTTTTAGACACATTTGCAAAATAACCCCTTGAAAACATAACTTTACATAAATAGGTTCCTATACTTGGAAACTTGATAAAATCAATTAAATTGAGATTTAAATGCAAAATAAACTCCTTACCTCCATCCGGCACTGTTTAAAAAGTCCAGAAAATAGTTTTGCACTTTCACCCCTCAAAATGACAATTTTGCAAAAAGATTCTTCTTTTTCTTAATATTTGCAAATAGATCCAATAAATATCAGAAAAATCTAAAAAAATTACAAATAAATCCCAAATAATAAATAATGATTTTCCCTAAAATAATTTTGGCTTTTGAACTTCTCAAGAAAATATTTGTATGCGTTTCGCACGTGTAAAAAGATAAATTTTCTGAAAATATTTATTAAATCCCCAAAAATCATTTTAATTCATTTATAAACCTTTAAAAATAATATTTAAAAATACGAGGTACTACATCACTCCCTCCTTAGAAGACTTCTGTCCTCAGAACTACTACTAATGGGTCCAAACAACGTACCAACAAGGAAAACAATATCTTATAAATGTAAACATAGTTCAAACAATTGCATATGACAACATAATCAAAATAGAAGGAATACAACTCAACTTAAAGATATAGTCATTCAGAAGAAGTACAATCACATAAAAGAAAAAAATACATTCATACAAAAAGCTCAGGAAAATCCTTCTGCATGCGATCCTCTGGCTCCCAAATAGCCTCCTCGAACTGCTGATTCCTCCACAGCACCTTGACCACAGGTATCACTTTGCTCCTAAGAACTTTCTCCATACGGTCAACGATCTCAACAGGTTGTTCTTTGTAACTCAAGTTCACCTGTAGACCTTCAGGAATCTTTACCAACTGATGATTCTGATTTGGCACATACTTCCGCAACAATGACACATGGAATACATCATGCACCTATGCCAACTCCTCTGGAAGCTTCAATCTATATGCTGTCTTACCAATCCACTCCACGATCCTGTATGGCCCAATATACTTTGGTGCCAACTTGCCTCCCTTACCAAACCTGATCACTCCTTTGGTCGGAGACACCTTGAGAAAAACTATATCCTCAACCTCAAACTCCAAGCATCTTCGTCGAGTATCAGCATAATTCTTCTGCCGACTCTGAGCCTCAACCAACCTTTTGCGAATCAGCTCAATCTGCTCCGACGTCTGCTGCACAATCTCAGGACCAAACATCTGCCTCTCGCCAACCTCGTACCAACAAACTGGTGTCCTGCACCTTCACCCGTACATGGCCTCATACGGTGCCATCCCGATACTCGCATGGTAACTGTTGTTATAAGCAAACTCAACCAATGCCAAGTATCTCTCCAAGCTACCACCGAAATCCATAACACAAGCCCTCAGCATATCTTCAAGCACTCGATTCACCCTCTTCGTCTGACCATCGGTCTGTGGATGAAAAGCGGTAATGAAATCAGTTCTGGTGCCTAAAGCTGCTTGTAGGCTCTTCCAAAACCTTGAAGTGAACCTTGCATCCCTGTCAGAAACAATCGACACAGGAACTCTATGAAGTCTCACAATTTCACCAATGTACAACTCAACCAATTTCTCCAATGATCAAGTAATCTTCATGGCTAGAAAGTGAGCCGACTTAGTCAAACGGTCCACAATAACCCAAATTGAGTCATTGCCCTTCAACTCCTCGGCAAACCCGTGATGAAATCCATACTGATATTCTTCCATTTCCACTCCTAAACAGGCAACTGTTGTAACAAACCTCCAGGTCTCTGATTTTCTACTTTGATCTGCTGACAAGTCAGACACCTTGCCACGAAATCTGCCACATCCCTTTTCATACCAGACCACCAAAAATGCTGTTTGATGTCCCTGTACATCTTCATGCCTCCAGGATGTACTGACAACAATGTACTGTGTGCTTCTTGCAAGATACTCTCTCTCAAATCTGCATTATCCGGAACACACAACCTCTCACCCATCCAAAGAACTCCATCTTGGACACGAAACTCTGATAGCTTGCCCTCTGAAACCTGTTACAACATTTTCTGAATTTCTGAATCTGATCTCTGACCTTCCACAATCCTCTCTCTCAAGGAAGGTTTCAGCCTCAACTGAGCCAAAGATGCCCCCAAACCATGCAGCACCACCTCGATACCTGCCTGATCAATCTCTGCTGCCAACTCACTTTGAGTAGTGATCAAACTTGATAAACTACTCTTCCTGCTAAGTCCATCAGCCACCACATTCGCCTTGCCCGGATGATACTTGATCTCAGGGCGAATGTCTTCCAATACCTCCAACCACCTTCTCTGCTGAAGATTTAGATCCTTCTGTTGATAAATATACTTCAGGTTCTTGTGGTCAGTGTACATATTGACCTTCTCACCATAAACGTAATGCCTCCACTGCTTCAAGGCAAAGATAATAGCTGCTAGCTCTAAATTATGCATCGGATAATTCTTCTCATGTAGACGCAATTGCCTCGAACCATAAGCAATAACCTTGCCTTCTTGCATCAAGACACAACCCAAACCTTTGAGAGATGCATTACTGAAGATATCATAATCCTTCCCAGCTTGTGGCAAAGCTAAGATAGGTGCAATAGTCAACCTCTCCTTTAACTCAAGAAAACTCGCCTTACACTTATCAGTCCATAAAAATGCCACATTCTTCCGGGTCAAACCTGTCAAAGGAACTGCAATCTGAGAATAACCCTGGATGAATCTCCTGTAGTAACCAGCTAAACCCAAGAAACTTCTGACTTCCTTCACAGACGTTTGCTTGGGCTAATCCTTAACTGCTTCAACCTTCTAAGGATCAGTGGCCACTCCCTCCTTAGAAAGGATATGACTAAGGAAAGCTACCTCAAACTTCCAAAACTCACACTTTGACAACTTGGCATACAAGCTATGCTCCTGCAATTTTTGAAATACCGCTGTCAAGTGTATAGAATGCTCCTCCTCCAACTTCGGATACACCACAATATCGTCGATGAAAACCACTACGAAGGAGTCAATAAATGGCCTCAACACCTGATTCATCATATCCATGAATACTGCTGGCGCATTCGTCAACCTGAATGACATCACCAAAAACTCATAGAGTCCATGACGAGTCCTGAAAGCTGTCTTACTCACATCTTCCTCCTTGACTCGAACCTGATGATACCCTGATCTCAAGTCAATCTTCGAAAACACAGCTGCTCCGCGAAGCCTGTTGAACAAATCATCAATCTGCAGAAGTGGATACTTGTTCTGAATAGTCACCTTATTCAACTCTCGGTAGTCAATGCACATCCTCATTGACCCATTCTTCTTCTTGACTAACAACATCCTCATTGACCCATTCTTCTTCTTGACTAACAACACTGGCGCACCCCATGTCGAGGAACTCGGCCTAATAAGCCCCTTGCTCAATAGCTCCTCAATCTGATTCTTCACTTCGTCCTGCTCTACAGGTGCCATCCTGTACGGAGCCTTAGAAATCGGAGCACTCCCCGGCTGAACATTGATGCAAAACTCCATATCTCTCTGCGGCGGTAATTCTGGAAAATCTTCCAAGAACACCTTAGAAAAATCTCTGACAACCGGAATGCCCTTGACTTCATCTGGAATCGCCATCTTGGATACCATTGCAGCCACATTCGGAACTTTCTTCTTCCCTTGGAAAGTCACTGCGGGACCACCTGGTACTTTCACTAACACCTCTTTCTGCTTGCATTCAATTGTGGCATCATATATTGCCATCCAATTAATGCCCACAATCACATCCACTCCTAAGACTTGCAGCTCGATCAGATCAATGTCGAATAATCTCCCGCCAATCTCGATATCACAGCCCTCGTAATATCGATCTGCAATCAATTCTTCACCTGACGGCGTTGCCACCGACAAAACCTTACCTGGAAATAACTTAGGCTCCACACCTAAGACATTTGCAAAATTTGGCAACACAAAAGTATGCGATGAACCAGTATCAAATAAAACCTTTACCTTTATTCCATTAATCAAAACAATCACTGTTACATGAAGAGTGATACTCAATCTCCAATTATTCTCTAATAAAGGTTTTATTTATTACATTGATTTAAAATAAAAATCAAAACTCTTGTATACCCTGTATTACATCTTCCGAGTTACCCGCGTCCTCCTCGGTTAATGCAAATACTCGCCCTTGCCTTTAGAATTTACTTCCACCCTGTCCATCCTTCCTCGACTGTGGACAATGAGGCTTAGAATGTCCTACTTGCTCACACTGGAAACAAGTCTGCTTCGCCAACTTAGGACACGCTGACCTGTAATGACCTGCCTCCTTGCAGTAATAACAAGTCACTTCCTGAGTTGCAGATGCCTTCTGCACTGGTCCACTGGACTTGAGTTGCTTCGCCGGAAATCCCTTCCCACTCTGACCTGATGCTGGCCTCTTGTTCCTGTTCCAGGTCTCTTGCTTCTTCTGGAAATGGTCCATATCTTCCTCAGTCATAGCTGCTCTCTTGACCAGCTTATCGAACCTCCGTATGCCCAATGGAATCATTCTCGACCTCAAGTTTAGCCTTAAGCCCTGCTCAAACTTCTTGGCCTTCTTCGCCTCGTTAACGATCAACTCTGGTGCATACCTCGACAGCTGAGCGAACTTGGTCTCATACTCTCGCACGGTCATGCTGCCCTGCTGTAGATTCAAGAATTATGTTGCCTTCTTCTCCTGAATATCTAGGGAAAAGAAGCAATCCCTGAATTCCTCCAGAAAAGCCTCCCAAGTCATCTGCTAGTCCCCCAACGTCCTCTTCACCGTTTGCCACCAAACACCAACGTCCTTTACCAGTTGCATAGTGGCCAACTTCACCTTATTGGCTGCCGGAGTTTCTGAGACCTCGAAGATTGTCTCCATCCGCCTAATCCAATCATCAGCTTCGTTTGGATCAGATTGCCCTTTAAAAACTGGCAGCCTCATCCTCTTGAAGGACTCGAGCTGCTTGATGGGATCGGCGTTAACCAATCCTGGTCCAGCTCCATGATTCTGATGCTAATTCTGATTCTGAGCCAAATTAGATGCCATCAGTGCCTCCAAAGTCTGATACACCTTGGCAAATTTGGCCTCGAGATCAATTCCAGTTCCTCGAGAACTTCCAGATCATCACCATTGTTACCACCATTTCTGGGTCTGGGTGCAACCATACTGAATACTGCAAAACGAGAAAAAAGTTAGAGCACAACACACAATTCATTCTCACATCAACACCCTTTGGCAAAACCTCAACTGTACCCCAAAGGTAAAACATCATGTTTCAGTTCTATGTAATACTCACCCTCTAATGTCCACACCTAGGTACTCATACTCTAGTGTCCACACCTAGGTTATTTTTATGCCATGTTTATTATTACTATTGAAGCATGCTCTGATACCAACCTCTGTAGCGTCCCGAATTTCTAATATAATATCTTAGAAAATACGTGGCAAAATTTCCAACATCAACTTCAATGTTATATTAAACACAACCAAACACTAATAAAATTTTTCAACTTTCATTACAATAATCGTTTACATAGCATAGTAGAATACAATACATCTTAAATCACAATTCTCTTTTCTTTACAACACTTTCTTTTCATTTTACATATGTCACTAAATCAACACTTTCTTTTCTTTACAACACTTTCTTTTCATTTTACATCTTAAATCACAATTCTCATATCCTAATCGAAGATCTATTTTGGAGAAAACAGCTGCTCCTTGTAGAGGATCGAACAAGTCATCAATTCGTGGAATAGGATACTTATTCTGAATAGTGACCTTATTCAGCTCACGGTAATCGATACATATCCTCATCGAACCATCCTTCTTCTTTACCAAAAGCACCGGTGCTCCCCAAGGTGACGCACTCGGTTGAATAAAGCCTTTCTCCAATAGTTCCTCAATCTGCCGTTTGATCTCATCCTGCTCCACAGGTGTCATCTTGTACGGTGTCTTGGAAATAGGTGCACTCCTTGGCTGAATAGTGATGCTGAACTCCACATCACGATGCGGGGGTAACCCAGGAAAATCTTCCAAGAACACAGTCGGATAGTTCCGAACCACCGAAATTTGCTGCACCTCTACAGAAACATCTCTCTTGCAGATAGCTGCCACCAGACCAGAACATCTCCTCTTCTCTTGGAAAGTGACTTCAGGTCCACCTGGAGCCTTCACTGTTACTTCTTTGGTCTTGCACTCGATGCTTGCACTGTACACCGACATCCAATTAATGCTAATGATAACATCGACACCCAAGACATTCAGCTCGATTAGATCAATCCTAAAAATTCTATCTCCAATCACGATCTCGCAATCCGCATAGTACTGATCAGTGGTTAAAGTCTCCCCTGACGGAGTAGCTACTACTAAAACCTTGTCTGGAAATATCTTCGGTTCGACTCCCAGAACTTGAGCAAATTTAGGTGATACAAAAGTATGAGAGGACCCAGTATCGAACAAAAGAACAGCTTTCTTTCCACTCAAATAAAGTTCTTCAGTGATGACGTGATCCACCTCATCAGTGTCAGCTTCAGTCAAGGCAAATACTTGCCCCTGCTGGTACTGTAGTGTCCCGAATTTCTAATATAATATCTTAGAAAATATGTGGCACAATTTCCAGCATCAACTTCAATGTAATATTAAACACAACCAAACACCAATAAAATTTTTCAACTTTCATTACAAGAATTGTTTACATAGCACAACGGAATACAATACATCTTAAATCACAATTCTCTTTTCTTTACAACACTTTCTTTTCATTTTACATATGTCACTAAATCAACTGAACTCAATCATCCAAATCCCAAGCTCTAATCAACAACAACCTGTAAACATGAGGCTAGAGATGATCCCTAACCCCCAAAACTAAAGGGGTCAGCCATAAAGGTGTGAGTGACATAAAAACAAACAACATAAATAAACATCTAAGCATGGATTCATAAACAACATGTAATAAACAAGAATACATAAATTATGACGTAGCAAGGAAACATGAAAATATCAAGTGAAGCTAACTAAGTGTCCAGTGTAGAAAACAGGAAAACAAATGCGTAAAACCAAGTCAAGAAAAACACAATTCTATATGCTGACTTTCTAATGCGTACTTGTCGGAGTCTATGCATCCTACTCTACATAGGTCCGGTGCAAGCCCTTAACGTCTCCACATTATAGGGTTTAATCCCCGACATGCAACTAATCCTACTACGATGACTACTTCGAGATAAAGATAAACTGTGAGTATTAGCCCATGCCCCGATAATTCCGGAGGTCAATCTTTATCCATAGATAATTCCGGAGACTATTTCACTCACACCTGGGAATCTTCGAGGATACCCCACACCGCAAGCAATGGCAGATCATCACACTGATACCACATGTGCGTCGCCTCGACCCCGATAATTCTGGAGACCAATCCCACACCACAGGTAATTCCGGAGACAATTTCACTCACACCTGGATAATTCCGGGGATTGTCTCACACCGCGAGCCATACTGAGGTCCATAACCTATGTTCTCGTTCATCATATCACCACTAGTGCCTGTCCTTATCATTTTGGTTATTTAATTACTTAACAAATCTCCTAGAGTTGGTGTACCCTACCGGACTTAACTCAGTAACTGATCAACTAAATGCCTCCACAGGCCCAAATATAAATAACTCAACTGCCGGTATACTAGGGTCATACACACCCTCTAGAGACTCACACTCAAATGCCCAAACCAACTTTCCAACATAAATTGCTCAATCTTAACATCTTGAAAACATATGTTCAATAGAAGATAAGGTATAAAATAATAAGTTATAGATTGGAGCATTTAGAGAATAAATCATTTGAAAGAACATTCAAAAATATAAAGGTACATCAGTATCAATCGACTAATAACAAGCATAAGTCGACTGTCCAGAAAGAGAATTCTATGGTTTTAAGAAAATAATCTAAATCTTATAAGTCGACTTGTAATGGACATAGGTCGACTGTCCAGAGAGGAAATCCAATAATCTTTAAGAAAATATTCTAAGTATAGCAGTCGACTGAAAAGGGTCATAGGTCAACTGTTCAGAGAGAAAAATTACAGTAACTTTGAAAAATAAATTCTAAGTGTGCCAGTCGACTGAAAAGGTATAGATTGACTGTCCAGAAGGAAATTTCATGAAAACTAAAGAGCATAGCAGTCGGGTCGTATCAGTCGACTGAAAATTCATACCAGTCGACTGTCGACCTACAGACTGCATACTTTGGTTGTGCACATTTCAACCGATACATAGTTTTACTTTATGAAAACGATTTCTACGAAAGGCTTATTTCTTACATGATCAAATAAAACTGGTAGGACATCTAATGGTCCACGAAACTAAATCAAATTATATGAATTTATGAAAATAGAGATTTTGTTAATTCTTTCAATTAATACATGGATTGTGCATATAGTCGAAAATAGAGTTTCCTTTAAAATTAATTACTCATTGAAATTGCTTCGTATTCAGATCCCAATCATAGCAATGCCAAAATCTCAAAGAAAATCCCTAATTTGGGTTCATTTCAACAAACTCACTAATTTCTCAAATTTTGATTTCATGTCATGATCTCTCGATTCATAACTTTCCATTCAAATTCCTCAAAACTGAATTACTATTACAACATCACCACCATAATCAATTTTATAACCTCACCATATCAAGTTTCATTCAACCAATACTCAAAAGTGATACAAATCTCATCTTTATTTGATTCGTACAAAAATCTACCATATTCAATCAATTCAACATTAATCCAAAGAAAATAGTCTACCCATGGTCTCTCAAATTACCCACATACAAATTCTTATTCACATACCTCTAGGGTTTCACAAGATCCAATTTTCCATCCGTCCAATCCGTCATATTCATAATCATATTCGAACCCTAAACATGCCTTCTAGCAATTAAAATTTAACATCTAAGATCCATCATACAATATTCAAAAAATAAAAGGATACAAACAATTCACTCACATACATAAAATAAACAACAAATAATTTACATCACTCACATACAACATACACAAAGCAAAACAAAGCAAGTCACTCACATTGAATGAAGAAACCTTGATAAGAAACCTTTCTTTCGCGAGATCCAAAATCTTCTCCCAAAACCTCCAAAAATAAGAAAACTTAATGTTGTGCAGCGAATGACGGCTGCGCTCTTTTAAATAGGCCGGAAATAGAGGATTTAGGATTTTTTGACACATTTGCAAAATAACCCCTTGAAAACATAACTTTACATAAATAGGTTCCTATACTTGGAAACTTGATAAAATCAATTAAATTGAGATTTAAAAGCAAAATAAACTCCTTAACTCCAGCCGGCACTGTTTAAAAAGTCCAAAAAAGAGTTTTGCACTTTCACCCCCCAAAATGACAATTTTGCAAAAAGATCATTTTTTTTCTTAATATTTGCAAATAGATCCAATAAATATCAGAAGAATCTAGAAAAATTACAAATAAATCCCAAATAATAAATAATGATTTTTCCTAAAATAATTTTGGCTTTTGAACTTCTCAAGAAAATATTTGCACGTGTTTTGCACGTGTAAAAAGATAAATTTTCTGAAAATATTTATTAAATCCCCAAAAATCATTTTAATTCATTTATAAACCTTTAAAAATAATATTTAAAAATATGGGGTACTACAGGTACGGCTTCTTCCCGGCCTGCTGAGTTGGTCCATTAAGGACGACATCCTGCAGCTTGGGGCAATGGGACTTGTAGTGGCCTGTCGCTCCACAGTTGAAACAAGTCACAGAAGGTCTCACCCAAGTATTCTCGGGTCTTCCCGCCACTTGAACAGTATACGTACCCGTAGGCTTGAGCCGACGGCTGTCCCCTAACACTCCCAGCAACTGTGGGCCTATTCTCCACATTCCAATTTTTCCTACGATTCTGAATAGCATGGAACTGCTCCATATCTGCCTCCGTGGCTGTCGCTCATTTGACCAGGTTGTCAATCCTCCTGATACCGAGGGGTATCATCCTGTATCTCAGACTTGGCCTCAACCCATGCTCAAACTTTCGAGCTTTCTTCGCCTCGTCCATCACCAGTTCGGGTGCATACCTAGAGAGCTGAGTGAATCTTGTCTCATACTCCCTAACTGACATGCTGCCCTGCTGTAGCGTCAGAAAATCCATGGCTTTCTTCTCCTGGACGTTTGAGAGAAAATAATGACTGCAGAATTCCTCCCAGCCAAGAACAATGTCTCCCATCGTCCGCTTCATCGACTACCACCGCACAGCTGCATCCTTCTCGAATTGTAGTGCCGCCAACTTCATCTTGCTGCCCTCCGGAGTTTCCAAGACTTCGAAGATAGTCTTTACCTATCGGATCCAATTGTTAGCCGTGTTAGGGTCCGACTTCACCTCAAACACCGGTGGTTTCATCCGCTTGAATGATTCCACGAGTTTGATTGCTTCGGGTATTAGATTCGCAGGCACCCTTCCCTGATTCTGATTCATGGCAACGGCATTGAGTGTCTGATATACCCTCGCTAGCTCCGTTTCCAAGTCCAGATCTTCTCCATTTCGAGCTCCTCTTCTAGCCATGTTCTGATGCAAAAGATCCGTTAAATTCGAAGTATAAAACAAGAACTTTTGAATCAACTTTTCATTTCATTGAATTTCAAACGTTATACATTCGAATTTAAAACATTTCTAACATCAAATGAAAGCAGTAAGAAGGTACAACAGTCTAGCTCCTATGGTTCCTCTTGGCTTCTCGAAGCTCTCCCCGTAGTTCCTCCACTTTCTCCTTCAGTATATCGTACATGTTTTTCCTCTTCTCGAGTTTCCAAACACGATGACTGAGAACTGTAATATCATTCTTGCGCTTTGCCAACTGAGTCTCCAGTAGCCCGACTCTTTCCCGTTGAGTCTCTACCTGCCTCTGAAGAGATACAATGAGACTACTCGGAACTGGTTCTTCCTCGTCAGAGGAGTCATCAGATGAATCCGGAGGTGGTGTGATCTCTCGGGACTCAGGCCATTACTCTTTAAATTCTTCAGGATCCTCTTCGTCTGAATCAGCTTGCCCGGGGTAGTAATCCTTCTCAACGATGTGCCAATCGTCATCTCCTGTTGGGTCGAAGTGGTCCGCCATCTTAGAGAAAAGAGGAGAAGAAGCATAAATCATAGAGCAACACAAATGTAAGTGACTTACATTTAAATCTCTAGACTCAACACACGCTCTAATGTCCACTTCTAGGGTGTTGTTCCTTATAAATTTGTACTACTTGGAAGCGTGACTCTGATACCACCCTGTAACACCCCGAATCCCAAATACAACTGAATTCGGGTCCCACAGGATCTTTTTACTTCTCTTCGTACAATTTTACAAGGAAATAGAACTTTACTTTACATCAGTTACATTTACATTAACATTTATACAGCAGAAGCAAATTTTACATCAATGAATGAAATACAACAACAGTTGAATAATCTTTAAGCATCAAGTCTTCTTTAGTCTTTTACATGTGCTTTACCCTGCATAGAAACTGTGGGCACGTTAGTTCATTCAACTGACGAAATATTATACACGGCCATCTTCTTTATGCCAAAAACAGTATAACGATTCTCAATACTTAACAAACCACAAACTTGTTCACAAACAAAGCTAAAGGGACTATCCTTTTGATGTCGTGTTGTGAATGTGTACTTAGTCCTTAATGCGATTATTTCTGTTATATGACACTAATGCACACTTGTTCAGAGTCTAAGCAGCCCATACTATATAGGTCCGAGGGTAAGCCCTTAACCGTTCTTCATCTTGTAGGGTTCAATCCCTCGCCATGACTTAATCTACTACTGTAACTACGGTAAGTATCCTAGATGTTCTATGACCTACGAACTCATGTCTAGGCACCCTGGAGAGAATCCCAACGCACTGTCACATGACTCATCATGCAGACATCCTGTGATAATTCACTTCCAACCATAGACATGACACCACCCGCAGTCACCAAACACCCTACGAGCATCGCCACTGGGATGGTACTCTGGAGCAGTATCCATGTCCTACTCATGACGCATCATGAGACATCCTGTGAATACTCTCATGCCGCCAATCCATTGGCCATCATACTCATGTTTTTCTCTTACATTCATCACATCTTTACTATGTATCTAATTCTTACTTTAATTGAATCATGAACAAAATCAATCCCTTAGGGTTAGCACTCCCACTATACTGATCTTATTCATTCATTTCACATGACCTAACTCTTGGTCTTTTCATTACAAATTTCATCTCAACATTTCTTTTATTACCGGTATAAGGCTTAGCTACACCCTAGTTCTTAATTTCAACTCATAATTACAACATTGAGTCTTTCATACTCATAAGTTCTCTTTTTTATGGTTAACAATAATTTCAATTTCATGTTCAAGAAAAAGTGGCATTCTCCTCCTAGAATGTATTGCAAAATGCTCCTCTTCCTTGCTCCTTGGTGCAACCCGAGCCCTCTTTGCTTGATGGTGATGGTCGGCCTCCTTTTGATTGTGACACACACAAAGATTTCACACTCTAATCTTTTGCTCACAAATCTCCTCAATCTTTTGCTCTCTTATCTTTTTCTTTTATCTTCTTTCTTAACAAATGTTTAGTGCACCAATGAGAAGAAAAGCTAGGGGTATTTATATACTTTTACGGTGGAAATAGATGGCTAGGATTAATCAAGGAGTTAGAAATTAAGGACTAAGATGGGAAGTTGTAGCAACTTCCATGAACTCAATAAGTACCCCTCAACTCAATCCCACTCCCCCTCTCTCTCTCTTGGCCACAACCGGCCTTCCCAAAAGTGTGCAAAGCACACCCTAGTGTGTGCACGTGCCCCTTCTAGTACCCCCTATTTAAAGTTGTATAAATTTAATTAATCACTTGTCCATTAATTGCGTCTATATGACAAATTGTGACAATTAAAAGATTAATTAAGTTTGTGCACCTAAAAAATAGTGGGCTTTAGGCTCATGGGCTATCTAATAAAATATTTAATTATTAGGGTGGGCTTAAAATATGAAAACTGTAACGCCCCGAACCCGAAATTACTGAGTTCAAGATGTTCTTCAGGATCTTTTCGCTTTTCTCGAGTACAATTTTACAAGGAAATTCAAACTTTTCTTTTACATCAGAGTTTACAACACATTACATTTGAATTTACACAGCGGAAGCAAAATATACAACATTTACATAAATGAACAACAACATGATAAACTCTTTATGCATCCCTTTCTCCTTACATGTAATTTATCCTGCATACAACACTGTGGGTACGTCAGTTTATTCAACCGACGATAATTATACATGGCCATCCTCTCTATGCCAGAAACAGTATAATGAATCTCATTTCTTACAAATCACAAACTTGTTCAACATAAGCATGCAAATAAGAGGGAACTTTTGGAGATGTCGTGTCGTGATTGTGCACTTAATCCTTAATGCAACTTATTTAATTAACACATGACACTAATGCACACTTGTTCGAATTCTATGCATCCCATACTACATAGGTTCGAGGGCAAGCCTCTTAATCGTTCTTCATTTTTGTAGGGTTCAATCTCCCGCCATGACTTACTCTACTTCTGTAATTCCAATGAGTATCTTGGATGATTCTATGAGTACAAGCATGTATCCTGGCCCCTGGAGTAGAATTTCGCGCTATGTCTTGACTCGTCAAGCATGCATTCTGCGACAATTCAGCCTCCTCCCTGAACACACTCCTCTTGCAGTCACCAAAGCATCCCACAAGCGTGACTAGAGTCCGATCATTACTGAGTTGTGCCCGCGCCATGTCTTGACGCATCAAGCATGCATTCTGCGGCTCACACACCCGCACCGTACCCTAGCTCTCATACTCATGTTTTTCTCTCACCTTCATCACCTCCACACTATGTATTTAAGTTACATTAGAATCATGAATAAAAATCAAGCTCTAGAGTTAGCCTCTCCATCAACCGGACTTATCATTTCATTTCACTTGACCAACCTGGTCTATTTCTCAATATCATTTCATTCACTGCCGGGGAGACTTAGCTACTCTTTGTTCAATTTCAAATTCAAAATATCCAATGGAGCATCATCAGCTCATAATTCATTTTAGAGTCTCACAGACTTTCTTATCATGATTAGCCTTTCATAATTATTCATTTAGTTCTCAATTCTCATTTATGATTCCTTTCACATAATTCATACAGCCATAATCAGAATCCATCGATAAAAGCATAAAGTTCACCATTACCAACAGTAAAATAACATGAATCAAATTATCGAAGGTCCACTCTGTACAGTCGACTTGGAAAAGTACCAGTCGACTTATACAGTCACATACAAATTCCTCATAAAAGCTCGGGATGGTCGACTGTTGCACTCAACCAGTCGCCTGTCCCGCAACCGTTCATATTCACAATATTATCCACATAACAGTCGACTGTTCGGTAATCAGTCGTCTGTCCTGGAGATTTCAAACAGCATAAACCAAGGCCCAGGTCAGTCGACTTGCTACACGCATTCGGTCGACTGGACAGATCCATTTTCAATTAGGGAATTTTATTTACAGTTCTTACGCGTACTTGCATCATGATATCAATTAACAGTATACATCAATTCATGTTTCATAAACAGAGTTTCTTCTTGTTCAGTAGTATTTACAGCATAATTTTCCCAGTTATTAACATGCTCTTTTAGAGAAACTACTCTAAACATGTATTCGCATTGCGCATACTTTCTTACAATAATGAAGGTACAAATCTCAAGTCATCATAATGGGTCTACGTAAATAGAATGTCTTTATTCAGGGAACTTTCAACAGTCGTATACAGAATGAAGCACCAGTCGACTTAACACCAAGTCAGTCGACTGCGCTGACAAATTCAGATATTTATCACTATTGGTTCTTTTCATTTATTTACCTTCCCTCCATCATATGTGTCATAGGGAGAAATATACATTTAATAATCACGCCATCATGTCTATTGCCCACATTTTATCAACACATTTCAAAAGCAGTGACTCGTACCAGTCGGCTGGCTCATGTGGCAGTCGACTGTACCGTCAGTCTTGTCTCAAATTTAATAGCATGTTCAAACAATTTCTACCGCATTCAATTCACTTTTGTAACATGGTATCAATCATGACAATTATAGTATTATTCCTACGTTAGAAGTCCTGAGAAACACCCACCTTTTATGAAGAAAAATAACGAAATCCCGCAAGTCCTTCAATATCGCGCAGCACTTCTTGTTCCTTTGCTCCACACCGGCTCCTCAGCAATGCTGCTTGCCTCCACAGAAAAACTCCCACACAACTCACAGATACTCTCTATAATCTCAGGAAATTTTAAGTGTAAAAGAGATAGGGAAAGTAGGGGGGTATTTATACTAGAAGATAAATAGGATGAAGGGTTGAGATCTATTAGGGAGTTGGGGGATTAAGGGCTGAGATTGATTTGGGGGTTGTAAAAACTACCCACAACTCAGGATAACTACCCATGATCTAAGCCCACACACCCACAATCCGGTCAAGAAATGTGCTCATTGCACGTGTACATAAAGTGCACGTGTACACACAAAACCCCACTATCCTACTCACAATCCGGCCAAAGAAAAAGTGTTCAATGCTCGTGCATGCTGAATGCACGTGCATGCACACCCACTAATAAAGTTGTACTAAAATATAATGTATAAGAAGTGTTACACAAAAATAGGCTTAAATTCATTTGGGCACAATCAAAAGGAAAATGAATAAAACGACATTGGGTTTCAAGGAAAAATACTCATAGGAGAAAATATTAGTCAACATGCTATACCAGCACACCATATGAATAAACAAATAATCTTTAAATAAAAGATCGGGGTATTACATCACTCCCTCCTTAGAATAGTTCCGTCCCCGGAACTACAGCCAAGAGCGAGAACAGAAAACATAACAACAAGAGATACAAAGATATAAAGATACAAAATACAAAATACAATCAACAAGACAATCAAGCAAAAAGCTCAGGATAGTCCTTCAACATCTTCTCCTCAGATTCCCAAGTAGCCTCTTCAACCAAGTGGTTTCTCCAGACTACCTTGACCATCAGTATCGTCTTATTCCTCAAGACTTTCTCCCTACGGTCAACGATCTCAACAGGAGTCTCGATGTAATTCAGGTCTAACTGCAAACCTTCCGGTACTTCTGGCAAATGATGACTCGGATCTGGAATATAACCTCTCAACATAGACACATGAAAGACATTGTGCACCTGAGACAACTCTTCCGGTAAATCAAGCCGGTAAGCAGTTTTCCCGATCCTTTTCAATATTTTATATGGGCCTATAAATCTCGGGGCTAACTTCTCGCCTTTGCCAAAACGAACCACACCTTTACTGGGTGATACCTTCAGAAAGACAAAGTCACCAACCTCGAACTCAAGGTCCCTTCTCCGGTTGTCTGCATAGCTTTTCTGCCTGCTCTGAGCTTCCACCAACCTTTTCCTGATCAGATCAATCTTCTCAGAAGTCAGCTGTACAAGCTCAGGACCAAACAACTGACGCTCCCCAACCTCATACCAACACACAGGAGTCCTGCACTTCCTGCCATACAAAGCTTCATACGGCGCCATCCCGATGCTAGCCTGAAAACTGTTGTTGTAGGCAAACTCTACCAAAGGTAAATGCCTTTCCCAACTGCCTCCGAAGTCTAGTATACAACACCGAAGCATATCCTCAAGAATACGGTTGACTCTCTCGGTCTGCCCGTCGGTCTGTGGATGAAAAGCAGTGCTGAAATCTGTCTTGGTACCCAAAGCTGCCTGAAGACTCCTCCAGAAATGCGAAGTAAACCGCGCATCTCGATCAGACACAATAGTCGAAGGAACGCCATGAAGTCGGACAATCTCACCAACATACAACTCAGCCAACTTGTCCATCGAAGCCGTGAGTTTCATTGCCAAAAAGTGAGCGGACTTGGTAAGTCGGTCGACTATAACCCAAATAGCATCATTGCCTTTAGAACTCTTAGGAAATCCCGTGATGAAATCCATACTGATGTTATCCCACTTCCATTCCGGAATAGGTAACGGCTGTAATAGACCTCCGGGTCTCTGATTTTCGGCTTTGACTTGCTGACAAACCTCACACCTCGCGACAAATTCGGCCACATCCCGCTTCAAACCTGACCACCAGAAATGCTGTTTTATGTCCTTGTACATCTTAGTACTCCCAGGATGTACTGACAAAAGAGTAGCATGCGTCTCCTGAAGAATACTCTCTTCCAGGTCCGCCTGATCTGGAACACATAGCCTATCTCCGAACCACAGCACTCCATCCCTGGTCTGAAATCCGGGCAACCTGCCAGCACTAACCTGCTCCTTCATCTCCAAAATATCAGCATCAACTTCCTGACTTGCAATGATCCTTGCATTCAAAGTAGGCTGAAGCTTCAACTGAGATAAAGATGCTCCCAATCCTTACAAGACAACTTCAATACCTGCTCGATCCAACTCCTCAATCAGATGCCTCTGAGTCGTAATCAGGCTGGCCAAAATGCTCTTGCGACTAAGTGCATCAGCAACAACATTAGCCTTTCCAGGATGATACTTGATCTCAGGTCGCATATCCTCGAGCACTTCCAACCATCTTCGCTGCCTCAGATTGAGATCCCTCTGCTGGTAGATATACTTCAAGCTCTTATGATCTGTGTACATGTTCAACTTCTCACCATACACGTAGTGCCTCCATTGCTTCAAAGCAAAGATAATCGCAGCCAGCTCTAGATCATGAGTTGCATAATTCTTCTCATGCGGTCGTAGTTGCCTAGACCCATAAGCGATTACTTTACCCTCTTGCATTAAGACACAACCAAGCCCCCGATGTGAAGCATCGCTATAGACATCATACTCAACTCCTGCTCTAGGCAAAGCCAAAATAGGTGCAGTAGTCAGTCTATCCTTCAACTCCTGAAAACTCACCTCACATTGCTCGGTCCACTTGAAGCTCACATTCTTCTTGGTCAACTCGGTAAGCGGCACAGCTATCTGAGCATAACCTTGAATGAATCTCCTGTAGTATCCAGTCATCCCAAGGAAACTTCTGACTTCCTTCACTGTAGTAGGCCTAGCCCAATCTCTTACTGCCTCTATCTTCTGAGGGTCAGTTGCCACTCCCTCCTTAGAAAGGATGTGACCTAGGAATGCCACTTCAGATTTCCAGAAATCACACTTGGATAACTTGGCATACAACCTCTGCTCTTCCAACTTCTGCAAAACTGCTGCCAGATGCTCGGTGTGCTCCGCCTCAGACTTGGAGTACACGAGAATATCGTCGATAAACACCACGACGAAAGAATCAATAAACGGCCTCAGAACTCTGTTCATCAAGTCCATGAAGATTGCGGGTGCATTCGTCACTCCGAATGGCATAACTAAGAATTCGTAATGCCCATGCCGAGTTCTAAATGCAGTTTTGTGCACATCTTCAGCTTTCACTCGCACTTGGTGATATCCTGATCGAAGATCTATTTTGGAGAATACAGCTGCTCCTTGTAGACGATCGAAAAAGTCATCAATTCGAGGAATCGGATACTTATTCTGAACAGTGACCTTATTCAGCTCCCGGTAATCGATACACATCCTCATCGATCCATCCTTCTTCTTTACCAAAAGTACTGGTGCTCCCCAAGGTGACGAACTAGGTTGAATAAAGCCTTTTCCCAATAGTTCCTCAATCTGCCGTTTCACTTCATCCTGTTCCACTGGAGCCATCCTATAAGGTGCCTTAGAGATTGGTGCACTTCCCGGTTGAACAGTGATGCGGAACTCTACATCACGGTGCGGAGGTAACCCAGGAAAATCTTCCAAGAACACGGTCGGATAGTCCCGAACCACAGGAATCCCTTGCAATTCCACAGGAATCTCTTCCTTGCGGATAGTTGCCACCAGCTTAGAACACTTCAGCTTCCCTTGGAAAGTGACTTCAGGTCCACCTGGAGCCTTCACTGTTACGGTCTTGGTCTTACACTCGATGCTTGCACTGTACACCGACATCCAATCAATGCCAATGATAATATCGACTCCCAAGATAGTCAGCTCGATCAGATCAATGCCAAAGATTCGATCCCCAATCGCTATCTCGCAATCAGCATAGTACCGATCAGTGGTCAAAGTTTCCCCTGATGGCGTAGCTACTGCTAAGATCTTGCCTGGAAAAATCTTTGGTTCAACTCCCAACACTTTAGCAAACTTTGGAGACACAAAAGTATGAGAGGATCCAGTATCAAACAACACCACAGCTTCCTTTCCATTAATATAGAGTTCTCCTGTTACATAACATACATCACTACATAACAATTTCACACTACGAACGGGAAGAAGAAATGAAAAAGAAACCACACTAAACATCAGCCCTCGTACCAGAGATGACCTGATCCGCCTCCTCAGCATCAGCTTCTGTCAAAGCAAATACTCGCCCTGACTGGTACGGCCTCTTCCCAGTCTACTGTATTGGCACATTGTGATTGCCAGCCCGTGGTTTGAGACATCGGGATTGGTAATGTCCCACTTCACCACAGTTAAAGCAAGTGACTGCAGAAGGTCTCCCTACATCGTTTCCAGGTCTCCCAGCTACACTGATAGCGTTCGCCCCTGTCGGTTTGAACTTCTGTGCAGATGGTTGCCCCTTGAAACTCCCCGGTGGCACGGGCCTCTTCCCGGACTGCCAGTTGCTCTTCTGGTGCTGAGCAACATGGAACTGCTCCATATCCACCTCCGTTGCTGCCGCCCTCTTCACCAGCTTATCGAATCTCCTGATACCAAGAGGTATCATGCGAGACCTCAAGCTCGGCCTCAGACCATGCTCGAACTTGCGAGCCTTCTTCGCCTCATCCATCACCAGTTCTGGAGCGTATCTGGAGAGCTGAGTAAACTTAGTCTCATACTCCCTTACTGACATGCTGCCTTGCTGAAGTGACAGAAACTCCATGGCCTTTTTCTCCTGGACGTCGGAGGGAAAATAATGGCTGCGGAATTCTTCCAAAAATTCCTCCCAGCCAAGCAACAAGCCGCCCATAGTCCTCTTCATCGACTGCCACCAAACAGCCGCATCCTTCTCCAACTGCAAAGTCGCCAACTTGACCTTGCTGCCCTCTGGTGTTTCCAACACCTCGAAGATTGTCTCCACTTGCCGAATCCAGTTATCGGCCGCATCCGGGTCTGACTTTCCCTCGAACACTGGCGGTTTCATTCTCTTGAACGATTCCACTAGCTTAATTGCCCCGGGTACTGGATTCACCGGCCCCCTTCCTTGGTTTGCAGCCACTACATTCAGCGTCTGGTAAACCCTTGCAAACTCGGCTTCCAGGTCCAAACCTTCGCCATTCCTGGCTCCCCTTCTCGCCATATTCTGATGCAAAAGATCCATTAAATTCGAAGTATAAAACAAGAATTTAAACCAACTTTCATTTCATTGAATTTCAAAGTTTATACATTCGAATTAAAACATTTCTTAATATCAGAATAGAGGAAGATAGAAACTAGGACAATCTAATCTCTACGGGTCCTCTTCGCTGCTCGAAGTTCATCCCGCAGTTCATCCACCTCATCTTTTAGCACATCAGTTAGGTTCTTTTTCTTCTCAAGTTCCCAAATCCGATGGCTAAGAACAGAATAGTCAGCATTCCGCTTCTCCATCTGAGCCTCTAAAACTCCAACTCGATACTTCAAGGTATCCACTTGCCTCTGCAGAGAAGCCACAGCGCTACCCAGAGCTGGTCCCTTTTCTTCATCGGAAGAAGAAGAATCGTCAGGTGAGTTCGGCGGTGGGGTGATCTCTCGGGATTCAGGGTACTCCTCATCATCTGAATCAGCTTGCCCAGGGTGATACTCGTCCTCAGAATCAGCCTGTCCAGGATGGTATTCTTCCTCAATAATGTGCCAGTCGTCGCCTCCAGCGGGGTCAAAGTGATCAGCCATCTTAGAATAGAGAGGAAGAAGCATAAATCATAGAGCAACACAAATGTAAGTCACTTACATTTTAATCTCTAAATCCAAACACACACTCTAATGTCCACATCTAGGGTGTCGTTCCTTATAAATTTGTACAAGTGTGAAAGCATAGAAAAGCGTGGCTCTGATACCACTCTGTAACGCCCCGAACCCGAAATTACTGAGTTCAAGATGTTCTTCAGGATCTTTTCGCTTTTCTCGAGTACAATTTTACAAGGAAATTCAAACTTTTCTTTTACATCAGAGTTTACAACACATTACATTTGAATTTACACAGCGGAAGCAAAATATACAACATTTACATAAATGAACAACAACATGATAAACTCTTTATGCATCCCTTTCTCCTTACATGTAATTTATCCTGCATACAACACTGTGGGTACGTCAGTTTATTCAACCGACGATAATTATACATGGCCATCCTCTCTATGCCAGAAACAGTATAATGAATCTCATTTCTTACAAATCACAAACTTGTTCAACATAAGCATGCAAATAAGAGGGAACTTTTGGAGATGTCGTGTCGTGATTGTGCACTTAATCCTTAATGCAACTTATTTAATTAACACATGACACTAATGCACACTTGTTCGAATTCTATGCATCCCATACTACATAGGTTCGAGGGCAAGCCTCTTAATCGTTCTTCATTTTTGTAGGGTTCAATCTCCCGCCATGACTTACTCTACTTCTGTAATTCCAATGAGTATCTTGGATGATTCTATGAGTACAAGCATGTATCCTGGCCCCTGGAGTAGAATTTCGCGCTATGTCTTGACTCGTCAAGCATGCATTCTGCGACAATTCAGCCTCCTCCCTGAACACACTCCTCTTGCAGTCACCAAAGCATCCCACAAGCGTGACTAGAGTCCGATCATTACTGAGTTGTGCCCGCGCCATGTCTTGACGCATCAAGCATGCATTCTGCGGCTCACACACCCGCACCGTACCCTAGCTCTCATACTCATGTTTTTCTCTCACCTTCATCACCTCCACACTATGTATTTAAGTTACATTAGAATCATGAATAAAAATCAAGCTCTAGAGTTAGCCTCTCCATCAACCGGACTTATCATTTCATTTCACTTGACCAACCTGGTCTATTTCTCAATATCATTTCATTCACTGCCGGGGAGACTTAGCTACTCTTTGTTCAATTTCAAATTCAAAATATCCAATGGAGCATCATCAGCTCATAATTCATTTTAGAGTCTCACAGACTTTCTTATCATGATTAGCCTTTCATAATTATTCATTTAGTTCTCAATTCTCATTTATGATTCCTTTCACATAATTCATACAGCCATAATCAGAATCCATCGATAAAAGCATAAAGTTCACCATTACCAACAGTAAAATAACATGAATCAAATTATCGAAGGTCCACTCTGTACAGTCGACTTGGAAAAGTACCAGTCGACTTATACAGTCACATACAAATTCCTCATAAAAGCTCGGGATGGTCGACTGTTGCACTCAACCAGTCGCCTGTCCCGCAACCGTTCATATTCACAATATTATCCACATAACAGTCGACTGTTCGGTAATCAGTCGTCTGTCCTGGAGATTTCAAACAGCATAAACCAAGGCCCAGGTCAGTCGACTTGCTACACGCATTCGGTCGACTGGACAGATCCATTTTCAATTAGGGAATTTTATTTACAGTTCTTACGCGTACTTGCATCATGATATCAATTAACAGTATACATCAATTCATGTTTCATAAACAGAGTTTCTTCTTGTTCAGTAGTATTTACAGCATAATTTTCCCAGTTATTAACATGCTCTTTTAGAGAAACTACTCTAAACATGTATTCGCATTGCGCATACTTTCTTACAATAATGAAGGTACAAATCTCAAGTCATCATAATGGGTCTACGTAAATAGAATGTCTTTATTCAGGGAACTTTCAACAGTCGTATACAGAATGGAGCACCAGTCGACTTAACACCAAGTCAGTCGACTGCGCTGACAAATTCAGATATTTATCACTATTGGTTCTTTTCATTTATTTACCTTCCCTCCATCATATGTGTCATAGGGAGAAATATACATTTAATAATCACGCCATCATGTCTATTGCCCACATTTTATCAACACATTTCAAAAGCAGTGACTCGTACCAGTCGGCTGGCTCATGTGGCAGTCGACTGTACCGTCAGTCTTGTCTCAAATTTAATAGCATGTTCAAACAATTTCTACCGCATTCAATTCACTTTTGTAACATGGTATCAATCATGACAATTATAGTATTATTCCTATGTTAGAAGTCCTGAGAAATACCCACCTTTTATGAAGAAAAATAACGAAATCCCGCAAGTCCTTCAATATCGCGCAGCACTTCTTGTTCCTTTGCTCCACACCGGCTCCTCAGCAATGCTGCTTGCCTCTACAGAAAAACTCCTACACAACTCACAGATACTCTCTATAATCTCAGGAAATTTTAAGTGTAAAAGAGATAGGAAAAGTAGGGGGGGTATTTATACTAGAAGATAAATAGGATGAAGGGTTGAGATCTATTAGGGAGTTGGGGGATTAAGGGCTGAGATTGATTTGGGGGTTGTAAAAACTACCCACTACTCAGGATAACTACCCATGATCTAAGCCCACACACCCACAATCCGGTCAAGAAATGTGCTCATTGCACGTGTACATAAAGTGCACGTGTACACACAAAACCCCACTATCCTACTCACAATCCGGCCAAAGAAAAAGTGTTCAATGCTCGTGCATGCTGAATGCACGTGCATGCACACCCACTAATAAAGTTGTACTAAAATATAATGTATAAGAAGTGTTACACAAAAATAGGCTTAAATTCATTTGGGCACAATAAAAAGGAAAATGAATAAAACGACATTGGGTTTCAAGGAAAAATACTCATAGGAGAAAATATTAGTCAACATGCTATACCAGCACACCATATGAATAAACAAATAATCTTTAAATAAAAGATCGGGGTATTACAAAAACAAGTTTAGGCTTTATAAAAAAGGCTTTTTAGAAAAATAAAGAGAAAGAAAAAAATAATTGTCCATGTTATAAAAGATAATTTTATAAGAAAATATGCATACACGATTGTACGTGCACAACACACAAAAATTAACATTTCTCATTAAATAAAAATTCAGGGTATTACAGTTTTACTGTTTACAAGGCTTTTCATATTTTGTATTGTTCTGAAGACGTGCCGTAGGCACGCCTGTAGGCACGCCTGTAGGCACGTGCCCACGGGAAAATCTAGTGATTTTATACAGAATATTGCTTGATCGACATTTATATTGTTAAAAAAGTCTAGTTACACACCATGCATGCAATAACCAAAAGTAGAATATCTTTGATTTTATCAAGGGTATATAGATCCCACATAATCAAGAAGTCGATAACTATACATCAAAGAAGGTACATATAGTACAAAGCCAAAAATTTTCAAATATTTTGATAATATTATATATACCATTACTTTTTTTTAATATTATAAAAAGATGATATAATCATCGCTTCATTAATAATAATTAACGAAACAGAAAATAATATTACATAAGTAGCCCGAAGGCAAGTTCAACATCAAATACTCCCAAAACAGAGCCTATAACCTCCACTTCCTACAAGAAGCAACAAAAGCAGATAATGTAACCATCCATGCCAGAATAACCCGAGTAAGTCTCGATCCTGAGTGTCGGCCAAGCTGTAGATTACCTACTCCTCCTCCTCCTCCTCCAATCGCAGCCTCTTCTTGGAGCCAAGGTGCCCTGTCCAATCATGAATGGATAAATGAGTTTTGTGGATCAATACAGAGATCCTATGATTAATATTTTGAAAGCAAAGGTCGTTCCGGTCTAGCCATAGGTTCCATATCGTAGCGGCTACAACAATGTCCCAATCTATCATATCCCCCTTTCTAATCCTGCTGGATCTAAGATTTCCCCAAACTCCGCACTCGACCCTGGACACTCTAGTACCCCAAATCTAGGACCCATACATTCCCATGCCATTCTCGCTCTAAGACAGTTAAAGAGGATGTGATTCGTATCTTCGTCATGTGTTTGACATCTAGTACACGCGACGTTCACCAGAATTCAACGTTTCGTCAAATTGACTTTCAATAGTATGGCGTCGTTATCCTCTAACCAGAGAAAGACTTATACTTTAGTAGGAACGTTAATGCCCCATATAACGTCTGCAGCCTCGCTTCTTCTTCCTCCATTGTTGAGCCTTTTGTATAGGGAAGATATTGTAAATCTGCAGTTCGGCTCCAAATTCCATCGTCTCTCATCTTCTTCCTCTTGGGTGTACCTCCCTTCCATACGAATGAAGTTGTTAAGTTTTTGAAGTTGATTGATAGAGTCATGATCTATACTATCCTTGACTTCAAGCCTAAGTCTACTGTTACTCCAGACGTCGCAAATCAAAGTGTCACTACTCAGCACTGTTTTTGCCGCTGACGGGAAAAGTCTCAAGAGAGTGTTGTCTCCACACCATTTATCCTTCCAAAATCTTGTATTCTTTCCGTTTCCTATCCTACAAGTTGTGTTGCTATGGAAAATATCTCCCAACTTGGACACCTCTTTCCATAGGAAGGAATTCATACTAAAGATGCTCTTTCTCTCGTATCTGAATTTCTTCCTCACTCGATACTTAATGAATGATTTGCACCGCCAATTGTTTCTCCTATTAGCCAGCTTTCACCACCATTTACTAAGCATTGCTTTGTTCATATATCTTAGATTGATGATGCCCAGCCTCCCGAACTCTTTCCTTTTGCAGACTCTCCCCCAGCTTATAAGATGTATCCCTTTTCCTCCACCATTTGCCCCTTTCCAAAGGAATTTCCTCATACTTTTGTCAATTTTTTTAATTACCCAACACGGTAATTCGTAAATAGACATGAGGTATATAGGAATACTGTTAATAACCGAGTTCAGCATTGTAATCCTTCCTTCTAATGTGAGCATGCTCCTTTTCCAACCTGCTAATCTTTTTTCGATTTTTTCGATTAATGGTTGCCAGTCATCTCTTGTTAATTTCCTCGGTCTAATAGGGATCCCCAAATAGATTAAAGGATATTCCCCCTTATTATATCCTAGCATCTGTTGAATTTCAGTAATGGGAATTGAACAATTGTCACTTAATGGGATGATGCAGCTCTTGTTGAAATTGACCTTCATTCCTGACCATGCCTCAAAGCAACTAAGTACCGTACCCATCGCTATGATATCTTCCTTTGATGCTGATCCGAACAACAAAGTATCATCTGCGTACTGAATGATGGAAACTACTGTTTGAATACCCTTGACTTTAATTCTCTAAATGACGTTCCCCTTTCTGCCGTTTACCATCATCTCTGCTAATCCGTCAGCAACTATGGCAAAAATTAACGATGAGAGAGCATCTCCTTGCCTTAGCCCCCTCTGACATTTGATAAGGAGAAACGACTTTCCTCCTCTGACACACTGTTGGATCCACCTCCTCCACTTTTCCTCGAATACTTTCAGATATAAGGCCTCGTCTATGCAATCCCATTCTACAGTATCGTATGTTTTTTCAAAGTCCACTTTGAATAGAAAACCGTTCGTTTTGTGCTTGTGTTCTCTGAAAACGATTTCATGTGCCGAAGCGACACTATCCATAATGTCTCTTTATCTAATAAAACCGCTCTGCCATTCCCCAACAATATCATTAAGCTGTGGACTTAGTCTATTGGCCAAAATTTTTGTAATGATTTTGAAAGACCCGTTTAGGAGGCTGATGGGTCTCAAATCTCCCACCTTTTTTATTACAGTTTTCTTAGGAATTAAAGCAATGAGTCTCTACTATTGTTCACTTGTAGAAACTGATTTTCCAGAAGGATCAAGATCAAAATGAAATCTTCACCTTGAGACTTCTTCACACCTTGAGACTTCTTCAGGATCATGATACAACACAATTTAAACTATACACAACATAAACTTTTGGCTCATTTAGCTTTTAAAAAAAAAAAGCGGGGGTAAGGGATCCAATCCCTTACCCCCGCTTCCAAAACTCCCCTTGTACTCCAATGTACTTCTTCACCACTGCTTTGTAAAATATTGCATATACTGTAAGGAACAAGCTCCTCAAGCTTGAACTCATTGTAAGTATTTTAGATCGTTAAGGAAATTCCCGAAAGGGAAACCTCTTTACTATGTATCCACTATGTTCCCCAAATAAATAATTCCTGTATCATATGCTTCGTTTTTCATGTTGTTTTGCACATAAACTCCTCCTTCATTCTGGGTATATCATAGCATAGGTAAGTCTTATCACCATGAGTGACCCTGTAGGCAAAGAAAGCCGACTATGGATGAACGGCTGTGAGTATGCCATAAGGGGAAATTGGTTTTGTCTAGCCGAAGAGTTAGACAGGAGGCCTACCTTGCTCTTAAAAAAATAATAAATAATAAATAAATAAATAAATAAATAAATTACTGTAGCTACAGTAATACGGGAACATAGAAATACATAATTTAGAGAGGGAGTACCCAGTAGGGATCAGAACAGCGCAGTTAATGGTGGCCTTGCATATCAAGCATCTCATCAAAGATCTTTTAATCTCTGCAATCTTTCACTCATCAGAAATCGAATTTTCTGCTTGTCATCACAGTAGTGCCAATTCTTTTCCATTTCCTGCCTCATTGTTCGTCTTAGCTCATATATATGCATAATACAACCAGTCACACTTGGATGATAATTTGAGGATCCTCTCCATTTAAAAAGTAAGTGGCTCAGAACTCCTACCAATCACAACCATTCATGAGGGGTGTGATTAATTAGGAAATACAAGACAAGTGCATCTGTTTGTTCTACCAAAGGTTAATGTATCAGAACTGTTGATATTATCAATGACGGCAACGACGGCTCTGATTCTAAATGGTTTCTCAGTTCCAATATAAGTAGAGAAACTGACTGTATCTAATATTAATCGTTTATGGAGCAACCACCTAAATTTTATTATCATGGCCATCGAAGCCTTGCCATCAAAATAAAGTAGGTATGTGGTAGTTACATGGCAAGAGAGATTTTGTAACAACGAGACGCAGTAAATGGTTATGAGCAGGGCCAGCTCAAGGGTAAAGCAACCAAAGGTAGGGTTTTAGGCCTAGAAAGAAAAATAAATAAATAAATAAATAAATAAATAACTGAAGAATGAAAGCCTCCTCACATACCAAAAAATTCGAAATAGACCTCCTCACATACCATAAAACTCGAAATTGATTACAATAATATAATAAATGATTTTGTATCTCAAAAAGTCCGAAAGATAACATTTAAATAAAAATATATTCATTTTAATAAAATATTATTATAAGTTTTTAAAATACCTCATTTCGGAGTTTGCTTTAGGCCTCAATAAGTATTGCGCTGACCCTGGTTATGAGTCACCGAATGCGGAATTTCTTCTAAGATAATTTTTCAATAGTATGCATCTAATTGTTAAATGTTCCTGCCACAAGCAACAAAAACCATCAAGCTGTGGTGAGGGTTAAGGCATTTAAGTTTTAACAGTAAAATATATCAAGAATAGACACTACAGCTTCGAGAATTTTTTGTTTGTCTTGATAATGAGGGATTTAACGAGATTTGGAAGGCATGAAGCATGAGAATGACAGGTCAACAAATTTAACCTGTATACCAACACAATATTTTTTTTGATGAAAAATACCAACACAATATTAATGGGAATTTTCTCACCCTATGGAGTGAGGTGGAGAGTTGCAGAAATTATTTTAAACTTAATCCAGTGGAAGTTGAGAAGAGTTGGTAGGCATGAGGAGTGAGGACCAAGAGTGATGTTCAGAGTTCAAACTTTCTACCAACATATCAAATTTGAGTGCACGCTTGCTACCAACATCTACACTACTCTAAAAAGCACGAATAAAGGAATATTCTCTCCAGTTTCCTTTGGACAAGAGAACTGTCTGACCATTAGATCTAACTATCAAGTAAATTCACTATTTTTATTTTTTATTTGTTTTGATAAAAAGATGATCCCGTCATCGCTTTATTAATGCACAATTAACGAAACAAGTAGATAACTAGTACAAAGTCTAAAAGAAATAAGTCTAAATGACCACAACAGAGTCTAAACGACAACATCAAAATAACCACATCTAAAAGAGCGAATGAAAATACAAAAGAACAAGAAAGGACATCTCCGGCCATCATGGAGCATCACGAACTCCGCCCTGATCAGAAGTCATATCCATACCCTATTTCTCCTCCATACGAAGCCTTTTCCTGGTGGCTTGACCTGTCCATGCGTTGAAAAAGTAGCAGATGTTATGCATAGTTGATGAAAATCTATTGTATATGTTATGAAAGCATAAATCATTACGGTCTAGCCATAGGCACCAAAGAGTTGCAGCTACCATAGTGTCCCATCTTTCCTTAACCTTTTTAGTACCCCCCAAAACAGTCCTATGTTCGAAAACCCCAGAACATGACCGAGGACACTCTACGGACCCAAAACCTAAACACACAGTTTCCCAAGCCAACCTAGCCCTAGGTCCAGAAATAAGGATATGATCACTATCTTCGACGCTTGTGTTGCACCTGGGACAGTTGACATCAATGAGTAAACCCCGTTTAACCAAATTAACTCTTGATAAAATCACATCGTTCTTGACTAACCATAAAAATACTCTAACTCTCATCGGCGCTGTAGTCTTCCAAATGGTATTGGCATCTTTGCACCTCAAAACCCCATCATTTAGGAATCTGTACATCGATCTAACAGTGAAGGCTTTGGACTGATCTAGATTCCAAACTCGTTCGTCCTCTCTCTCTGAAGACGTCTTACCGTAAAGTCTGATATAATTGTTGAGACTTTCTAGCTGTTCAACATTTTCTGTGGTAAGGTCTTCTAACACTTGAAGTCTAAGGGTGTTACTGTTCCATACATCCACCACAGTCGAATCTGTATTTAAACTTGCTCTTGCCGCACTGGGGAAAAGGCTAAGAAGGGTGTTGTCCCCACACCATTTATCCTTCCAGAATCTAGTATCGTTGCCGTTGGCAATTAGGCACGTTGTATTGGAATAATAAGTTTCCCCCACTTTTGCCACCCCTTTCCATAAAAAGGAAGCTTTTCCATGGCGACTTCTTCCCCCGAACATAAACTTTTTCCTATTGCGATATGCCGGGAAAGATTTACACCACCGGTTGTTTCGTCTAGCCTTCATTTTCCACCACCACTTACTCAAAAGGGCCTAGTTCATATCTCTAATGTTCAAAATGCCAAGGCCGCCCGATTCCTTCATCTTACACACCCTACTCCATCTCACCAACGGGAACCCCCTGCCGGATTCATCAGTCCATTTCCATAGAAATCTCCTCCTCTCCTTGTCGATTTTATTGGATACCCACCGTGGAAGTTCGTAGAGGGAAGGCAGGCTGCTTAGTACTGAGTTAATCAACGTGATTCTACCACACAGCGAGAGGAAGCGTCCCTTCCATCCGACCAACCTCCTATGATTCTTCTCCAACAATGGATTCCAATCTTCCCTATTGAGCCCCCTCGGGCCTAATGGGTACCCCTAGATAAAGCAAAGGAAACAGTCCTACCACACATCCAATAAGTCCTTCAATATTCTCTATAGGCAGAGACAACCGATCACTCAGCGGCATGACACAACTTTTGGTAAGGTTGACCTTTAGCCCAGCCCACGCTTCAAAGCAATTAAGCACCAACCTGATAGCCGTGATTTCCTCAATCGTCGCTTTACCGAACATAAGGGTATTGTCAGCATATTGCAGGATGGAGATTGAACCCGTAATTCCTTTAATCGTCACCCCCTGAATAACCTCTGCTTCTCTTCCCCTCTTAATCATCTCTGCCAACCCATCTGCGATGATGGAAAATAGAATGGGCGATAATGGGTCCCCTTACCTAAGGCTTCTTCAGCACTTGATTTCCTTACTGGTAGCTCCGTTGAACTGGAAAAATGATTTTCTGCCTCTGACACATTGCATAATCGACTGAATCCATCTACCTCCAAATCCTTTAAGAACCAAAGCTTCATGCACCGCCTCCCATTCGACCGAATCGTATGCTTTTTTAAAGTCTAGCTTTAATAAGAACCTGTCAGTCTTCTCCTTATTCCCTCTATAAACTACCTCGTGAGCTGAGGCGACGCTATCCATAATATCCCTTCCTCTGATAAATCCGCTTTGCGAGTCCCGCATTACTTCGTTTAAGTTGGGAGCTATCCTTTGTGCCAACACTTTAGGAATAATCTTGAAAGAGCTGTTGAGTAAGCTGATCGGCCTCAGATCTTTGATTCTATGAATTTCCCCCTTCTTTGGAATTAAAATGATATTGGCATAGTTGATCCTATCTAACTCAGCGTTTCCATAAAAAAACTCTTGAAAAATCCTCAACAGATCCTTTTGAATGATCTTCCAATAAATCCTAGAGAAGAAAACAAGGAATCCATCGAGCCCTGGAGCCTTATCTTGACCTAATTCTTTAATCTCCTGGAGCACCTCCTCCTCGCTAAAACTTTGCTCTATTCCATCGCTCCCGTCTATCCTGGAATCGGCCCACATCTCCGCACTTAATCGACATCTATTCTCCTTGCAAGTTCCCAACATCTCCTTGAACTTTTGGTCGATATGTCTCCTAATAATCCCCTCGTCCTCGCTCCTATTGTTGTCAATGATCAACCCGTGAATAGAATTCGCTCTCTTTCTACCGTTGGCCAACTTATGGAAGTATTTAGTATTAGCGTTTCCCTCCTTCAGCCATTGAGCTCTTGACCGCTGCCTCCAATATTGCTCCTCCATATCTCCTATCTGTTGGATTTCGACTCTGCATTTTGCCAACTCCTCCCCTTCGTCAACCTGTAGATCCCTACCATCCTGTATCACCTCTAAAGCCTTTGCTCTATCCCCCAACTCGGCTTTTTTCCTCTTAATGCTTCCAAATTCCTAGCTTGCCCAATCCTTCAAGCATTTACGGAGTCTTCTTGTTTTTTCGATCCACGTTCCAAATGCTGACTCGTTGTTTGTATTGGCATGCCATGACTCTTCAATAATCTTGCGACAGCTGCTGTGTAACGTCCATGCCTTCTTGAATCTGAATGGATGGATCCTTACTCTATGCCCCTCCCCATCCTCTTAGGTAAGAGGAACATGATCAGACGTATATCTAGTCATAGACTACACCCCTGCTAGCGGGAATGCTTCCTCCCATTCAGTGGACACAAATATCCTATCCAACCTGGCCTAAATTGGATTGACTTCCATATTTGTCCAGGTGAACCTTCTGTCTGCCGGGCCAATCTCCATAATTTCTAATTCATCTATGATCTCATTGAACTTATTTCTATTGCGATTGCTCGCCCTTCTACCCCCATTTTCGAAATGAAATCCGGTAATGTTAAAATTTCCTCCTATAATCCATGGTCCCGAGAATCCACTTTTAATGCCTCTTATCTCATCCCACAATTGGTTCCGACGTCTAGAGTCGTATGGTCCATAAACGGAAGTCACTAGTTGAATCCAATTGTCCTTTCTTTGTCTCAGTCTAATTGAGACTGTTTAACGTACCACAAGATTCGTTGATGATCTCGAAGGAGTCCCGATCTGCCCTGTTGGCAATTCCTCCGGACAAGCCGTTAGCTGCTTTGAACCTCCAATCAAAGTTTGGCACATTCCTAAGTCGGTCGAAATCAGAAGCTGTAGAGTAATCTAATCTAGTCTCTTGAAAGGCACAAATACTAGGTTTGCTCTTACCAATAGTATCATTGATCAGTCTAATCTTCGAATTTTACCTCACCCCCCTAACGTTCCAAAAGATGTATAACATAAGGATAATTTTAATAATCCGCTCAACTCTAACCCCCAACTACCCGGCCTTACTCTACCCCTTTTAGCTTCCCTCTTATCATATTGACTTGCTTTATTTGCTCAATTCTATTAGGCCCCATGGCTAGACTGTATAAACTAGCGAAGTGGATAAGAGATTCATCATTAAGGCTACTCAGAATAGATAAATAACTGTTATTCATACCTCCGCAGACTGATGCTGATTCCTTGATCTTTGAAGCTGCTTTTATGAGATCCTCCTCACCCGGCTCCTTGCTACCCCACTTGTCAAACTGACGCTTGCTCTTCCTTGTATATTCCATGTTCTTCCTGTTGACACTTCCTAAAACTCCAACCCCATCTTCCTCCTCTCCTTGCTTCTCCCATGCATCAGTTTCTATTTCTAAGATGCGGTTGTCCTCTCTAATATCGTCTAACGCACCGATCCTCTTTTCCAAACGATGGCAATTATCCTCTTCAATATCTACACCCTGACCTTTGACTTTTCTTGGACTCAAAATCTGTGCACTTTGCTTCTTCAACACCTGAATCAACATCAGTAAAGTTGGGGCCCACAAGAAGGGCTTCATTTCCTTGACCCGTTACCTCTTTCGGCCCACTATTATAGCCCAAAATATTACTCTTAATTAAATGTTGTATAGCCCCTTTAATAGATGCCTCTAGTTGACTGTTGGACAATGCAAATAGTCCTTCCTCCTCTACCCCAGATGGTGTATTTAGTATTCCTTTGCACTTGGTCACCTCTGTGGTCTCTTCTAACTCATTGGATCCCATCTCATTTAATGCTACATCTTTCTTCTACCAATAGTCTCTTCTAGCCGTCACCCTACTCTGATTTGAAAAGCTCCTTTTCAAAAAACCTATCTCTTCGCTGCTCACCAAATGACCATTGGGTCCTTGCTTGCACTGTACCCGTTCCCTCTCATTATCCAGCATATCGAACGACTTGATCGCCACACCAAGATCTGACGGTTGTGATCCACTTTGAAGATCTAATTTTGAATTGGATGGCTTGATGATGTCCTCCACCTTATCGTCTTCAACCTCTGTCTCTTGCAGATCCTCCTCTTCAACTTCTGGCGCTCGAACGGTCTCCTTCCCGGACAAAAATCTCTTCCTCACCTCCGTCTCGACTCTAACGTGATAGAAATCCTGTTCAAAATCAGCTAGGATCGCCGAAGGGACATCATTTTTGTTGTCTATTCCGACCTTGAGCCTCGCGTACCCACACCGAGAATGCAGCTTCGTGTTGTTTTCGCTCTCTAATAATACTCTGAAGCTTTGTACCAGGTTTTGAAAGCCCGATCTAACCTAATAATGAACGGGGAAATTGAACACCCTGATCCAAACGAACGGCATCGCGATGACATTGGCAGCTCCATACTGCCTCGTCCACCATTTGAAAGTGATAAAGAAGTCTAGACCTTCCAGCCCTATAAGGTCTAGCACTTCTTGAACCTTTTCGTTGTTGTTACAGTGCACGAAGAAGACGTTAGCACTGATCTGTTGCAGGGAAAATTTCCAGTTGTCACACGGCTTGGCCGCTGTCATGAGAATGTCTGCGACGTCCTGTGTGGTTGGATCACCAGAATGAGCTTTAACGACCACCACGTTGCCGTATCTTCGCTCGAACTCTGCCATTATCGGGGTAGGAGTGATCGAAGCTTTGATCGCCTTCCTTGCTCCAGCCAACGCTCTCCTGTGTGAAGCTTGTTGCCGATGTCTTGGGTGTTTTGGGAATCTCTATGCCGGTGTTGAGAGCTTTGATCGTCTTCCTTGCTCCAGCCAACGTTCTCCTGTGTGAAGCTTGTTGCTGATGTCTTGGGTGTTTTGGGAATCTCTATGCCGGTGTTGAGCTTGGGACATTCAGTGGAGATGTGGCCGTTGCCCTTGTAGGAGTAGCAAAGCTAGTCGTTGGGGCAGTTAACAATCGAATGACCACATTGAGCACATTTATGGCATTGCTGCCTCGTCGATAGGCTTGCCGACTCCGTTGTGGTGGGACTGATCCTTCTCGGAGAACCCCTTGCCTCCCTTCGAGCTTTCTTACTCTTCACTAGAATACATTCACCCTTATCTTCATCTATGTTCCTTGACCTCTCCAAGGGGCAAGAATAACCTCTATGGTATTCATTACGATTCCCCTCCTCTACCTTTTCAGCACTGACCGCCTCTGCGTATGACTTCCTCTTGCCCTTCGAAGGTCTCAGATGGTGCTCCTCCCTCGCCGTAGAAGGCTTCCTGCTTCTATGACTACCGTGTCTTAGCCCCTCGAGTTCACCTCTCTCCCTAGACTGATCTCTTTGATCAGTACGGGGAGCTCTCACCGGTAATCTAGAATGACCGGCTTCCCTCTCCAACTTCTTTGCTAGTACCATACCTCCAGTAAACGCGACGAACAGCTTCTTTTTCTCTACCGCACTTAGCCATAGTGATCTGCTTTTGGGTTCCTGAGGCAGAATGGTGGCTTAAGTGGAAGGAATATGTAGGGTTTTGAGCTCCTCTGGGACCTTTCATTCCGAAAGAAAGAAGGCAAGACAAACTTTAAGTAAATCCATTATACATCAAAATATCCCTCCATTTCCAACTTTTAAAGCACTTTGAGAATTTCTTCACCACCCTAAAAGGGACCACGACTAAATTAATAGCTTAGGATACTACAAAAGAACAAAAGTTGAAAAATAAAAGAACAAATCCACGATCTCCGCCATCGTACAATCCACTCTCGCTCTTCCTATCTTCACGTTTCCTTGCTCCCTTGCCTAATTTTTTCGCTCTTGCTCTTTCCCCTCCTTCTCAAAACCGAGATTATGCACAAGAAAGAACAATGGGAAAAGAAAACCTCCACTTTGGAAGCCATATCCAAGATATGGTTGATTTTAATCTTTCGTATTAATGTATATTTTCAATTGCGATCACTTCGAATTTAATCTTCACCAAAGTTGTAATTTCTTTCTTAATCGGTGTCAATGTTGGTACCTTCATTTTCTATTTAAGGAGCAAATCCTATATTTTTGTAGGTGAGTTTTCTCTACTTTCTTCTCTTTTAATTACTATCCTTTTTGTTTGTAGACCTAGGCCTTTTTATAACTGTAACTGATGTAAACTTAATCCTAGATAGAGAATTTGCCAAAAATATTACAAGATTAAGTTTACCAACAAGTAGTGTCAATTAAGTTAGAAATTAAAACTAGTGATTGGTTTGATAGATTTTCAAGAAATTAAATAAGTTAACAGTTCCAATTAAAAATCAAGCTTAAAATTCAACGATTATACTTAGTGTTTTTAGCATGAAAGATATTCAATAATTATTCGTACACTATTTGACATGTAGAAACACACATACTTAATATTTGTGGATGACAGATAATTCAGATAATATACTAGAGATGATAAGCAGTACCACAAGTAATGAAGAAATGGAAAGATCTTACCGGAATTCAATGAAAGTGTGTCGGGTCTGAATTGAAACACTGTGATGATTCCCACTTCAACCCGAATACAAAACACCAGAAGCTATCCAATCGAAAATTAGATCCGATCTGATCTGACCTGTTGTTGTTGTGCGCTCGAGAGAAAGGCAAAGTGTAACACCCCGAATTTCAAATAAGACTGAATTTGAAGTTCCACAGGATCATTACACTTCTCTTCGTACAATTTTACAAGAAATTAAAAACTTTTATTACAACAATGATTACATTTTACACAGCGGAAGCAAATTACAACATTATATATGAATTGAATAATAACTTGAATATTTCTTTAAGCAGCAATCATCTTTAATTCTTGTCAATCACTTTGTCCTGCATAGAAACTGTGGGTACGTCAGTTGCATACAACTGACGCTAGGTTATAATACATCAATTTTTCTTACTTAGAAAGCACACACTTGTCACAAACAAAGCTAAGAGGACTATCCTATTGATGTCGTGTGTGAATGTGTACTTAGTCCTTAATGCAATTATTATTATTACATGACACTAATGCATACTTGTTCGGATTCTATGCATTCTAAACTACATAGGTCTGAGGGCAACCCCTTAATCGTTCTTCATCTTGTAGGATTGATTCCCTCGCCATGATCTGCTATACTATGGTAACTACGGTAAGTATCCTAGGTGTTCTATGAACTACAAGCCCATGTCCAGACATCCTGGAGAGAATCTCATGCACTGACACATGACGCATCATGCAGGCATCCTGTGGACAGTTCATCTCTGCCATGGACAATGGCACCACCCGTAGTCACCAAACACCCCACAAATGTCGTCACCGGTACGAGATCCTAGAGTAGTATCCACGCCCTGTCATGACGCATCATGCGGACATCCTGTGAACACTCACACTGCAGATCCAATGACCCTCATACTCATGTTTTTCTTTTACTTTCATCACATCTCCACTATGTATCTAATCCTTAAATAATTGAATCATGAATAAAAATCAATACTCTAGAATTAGCGTTACCTCTATATCGGTCTTAAATATCAATCATTAACCATGATCCAAGCTTGGTCTTTATTTATCACATTTCTCTTTTTAAAATTTCATTCTTGCCGACGTAGGGACTTAGCTAAATTTCTAGTCTCAATTCTCTTTCCATGCTCATCAAAATGAGAGTATACTTATTCACAAATTTCACATTTCATCATGTTTCTTTTAATTTATTTTCCATGCACAACTTGCATAATCTTAAACAATCTTTCATTGAATTTTACTCACTAATTTATAAGTCAAAATCTTAATTTTGAACTCTTCACAATTTTCTCTATGTTCACCAAATTATTTTCATCTGAAATTACAAAAAGAATCATATCCAAAAATTTTATTAATCTTTTATTCTCAAATTCAGTTCTAGTTCTCATTATAATAGTCCAAATATTCAGAAAATAGTTTGTATGAAGTTTAGGTATTTTAAGAAAATTTTGTAATATTTTTCTTAATTTTTATAACCTTAAAAACCGTTTAGAAAAATCAAAATATAATAAATATCAAAACTCCAAAAAATTGGCTAGAGGCCAGTTTCGAACCACGCACAGAGGCCCCACGGGTGAACAGTAACATCACCAAACCGCACCCAATAACTAGAATGACCAAATTGACTAACTGTCTAGTAGAGGTATTAAAATATACTTGAGTTTTGGGTTCGGGTTTTGAATAAAAATCACAATTTGAAAAAAAAAAGTCTCTGCCGAGACTTGAACCCAGGCACATAGTGCCGCCATGCTACAGTAACACTTTTCAAATGCACCCGAAGACCAGTAAGGCCAAGGGGACTAATCGATGAGAAATGGGTTGAGTTAATTGTAAACCAACCCTCTGTTTGTTATTAATATTTCATATTTCAAAAACTCTTAAACTCTTTTCTCCTCTAATTTGTTCCATTAAAATTTCCAGATTACTGATCTTATAGATTTGCAACATAACAGTATTTTAAAATTATTATTTTGACATAAAAACATGAAATTTTCTTTCTAATTTGTATTCTATATCTACAATTTCAACATTTAAAAGCAACCATGATTTCCACCAAATTTAGCATTACAATTATCACATGAGGTTGTTTTCTTGCTTTCTTTTATTTCCACAACATTTCTAGAACACAATTCTCTTCATCACACTAGTGTCACAATACTTAATATAGCATATAACTAATATTTCAATTAATCAACTAGCCATTTACCAACATACATTCTACATCTAGCATGGTTCAAAATTCACATTTTTATAGCAACATGATAATTCTAATGTAGTAATCACAATTTATAGAAACTACCAATCAATTCATCAAACATTCACTTTATCTCTAACTAGTCTCTTTTAAAGCAACACATGGCGAAATTAACTAGTTTTTCTTAGTAATTTCATCAATTTAATTCCAAGCATGATATCTACAATAGAAGCTTGAGAAATCACCTACCATTTTGAAGAAAAATAAATTGAAAGTTCCTAGAAATCTCCTTGAACACACGATCAGTTTCTTCTTCTCCTAGATTGTGCCATCAAAATTCCTTCTCCTCCTTGTAATAGATGGAACCCGAGCACTTCTCCTCTCCTTGGTGAATAGCCGGCCTCCAATGGGTGCAAGAACTCACAACAAAACACCACTCAATCTTTTCTCACAATTGCTTTCAATCTTTTCTCACACTTGTTTCTTTCTTTCTTTTTCTTTCACCATTTTTTCTAGTGTATTTCATGAAGAGGGAAGGGGGGGGGGGGGGGGGGGGGTATTTGTACATTTTTTAAAGTAAAGTGGAGGGCCAAGATTGAACTAGATGGTTGTAGATTAGGGACTAGGATGAATTAGTGAGTTAGAACAACTATCCATGAACCAAAAACCACCTCTCCACTACTCCATCACTCCCACTCCCTCTTGATACCATCCGGCCTACCCCTTTCTTGTGCTTGGCACGTGCAAGTGCAATGCACGTGTCACACAAGGCCTCCTAGTTACTAGTTGTACATGTTCATTTAATTAATTGGTTACAAAACTAGTCTACCTTACAAGTTGTGATAATTAAAAGAGAATTAAATTAGTGGGCTCAATCTAGCTAGTGGGCTAAAAGTCTATGGGCTTCTAATTAAAATAATTAAATTAATTAGTGTGGGCTAGGAATAAACAATTAGGCATAGAATTTAAATAGGCTTTTTTAAATTAAAAGGAGAAGAATTAAATTACTTGTTCATGATATGAAAATAAATAATTTTTCTAGGGTAAGTGCACATAAATTTGCACGTGCAAAACACGTGAAATCCAACAAACTCTTATTTAATCATAATTGAAAATTCAGGATGTTACACGAAGGCAGGAGGTGCGGGGTTGGGCGATAGTAGAGCAGCAATGGAGGATGAAGCTTCGGGGTGATGGTGGCACGGTGGTTGTCGGAGAGGAAGAGATCGGCAGTCGGTGGGGAGCGGTGTGGGTGGTGGTTGGGGTGAAGCAAGGGTGAGAGCGGCAGTGATCGGGTGGCAGAGTGGGTTTGATGAGAGGGGGGTTTAAGGTGGTCGGCTGAATGGGAGAGAGGGAGTGGAGGTCGGGTGAAGGGAGAGAGAGAGTGGGTAGGGGATGTGAGGCTTCGAGAAGAAGGAGAAAGGGAAAAAAGGGGAGCCGGCAGTGAATAAGGAAGGGGATGGGGTGTAGTTTAGGGTTTCTCACAAACTCTAATTTTCTCTTAGTGTCTCACACAAAAAGGAGAAATGAAGAGCAAAACTCATTCACACAAAATTTTTAATCAATCAAAAGTATCTCTTCTCATTAGTTTAAAGGCCTATATATAAGTTCAATATAAATCTCAAAACAAATCTCTAAAATATATCCAATGTGCAGAAAATAATGGTGCAAATAGTAAAACTACTATATATGCCAAAACAACTAAAAGTGATGAAATAAAAATAACTAGGCTAATAAAATAGTCATTCTAGATGATGTCTGCGCTGATAGAAGTACTCAAAACATCTCGAACCGATGTCCTTATCATTCTCTGCAGGTGAGAGAGAGTTCGACCCAGTTGAGTCAAAATCAGTGCTCTTGTCATAGTACTCCAAAAGGTTGGATCCAAGCGCTGAAGCTCTTCACGATCATTCTAAGTATCCTCCGACTCTGGCTTGTTCTTCTATTGCACCAAATACCTATGAATATCACCATCTCTAGTATAGATTATCTGATAATCTAAAATATTATCCAATTTTTTTGTCGGTGGGTAAGTAGTGTCAGATAAAGGAAAAAATATGAGAATCTCATCAGTAGTTATAAATCACTAAAAAAAAAAGAGTGGAGCAAGCAAGCCACATTCATGGGCATAAAGGGTTCCCTTCTCAATCTCAAAGGAGGCTCTTTTTCCACACTAAGTCAAACCTCATCTAATTTAAACTCAAAAAAATTGTGAGGATGTTAAATGATCACAACTTTGAGTAGCTTTAGATCTCAAGTCCAGATATAAACAAAGAATAGAACATCAAATGAATGAAACCCCAAATCCCACAATTTACATCATCATTATAAGAAAACCTACTCAGACCATAAATG